>CM068828.1:48497108-49697108 GCA_028554795.2 Sinohyriopsis cumingii | reverse complement strand
TTTTCAAGAAATTATTCTTGATGCTACAGCTGTAGCATAACAGCAATGGTCTGACTTTAACTGTGAACTTAACGATGAATTTAATGTGACTCAGACCTGATTTCAGTGGCATATGGAAAGCTGGAGTCCATAAATAAATATAGAGAAATGCATACTTAAGGAACAGTCCCTGTATGGCAGCAGTGTTTCCAAAAAAATTGAAACTTATGACAGGCACAATAAAAAACTACTGCAAGCAACTGACATTATAAGTTAATAAGGGATCTGCGCTTACCTTCCATATCCAGTAAATTGTGAGTTGCACTTTTCAACATCATAATTTAGGGCAAACAATTTCAAGGGCTGATAACCAGGTGGTAGTGGACGTTCCAATCTTTGTAACAGACTTTCTGTGTCCTTAGATAACTGTACACCCTCACTTAGTTCATGTACAGCTTTGATTAAGTCTCCTGTAAGGTGTTTAGAAAACAAGTATGTGTGAACTATGTATTTTGTTTGTTTATTTATTTCACAGGCAAATTTAAACATGTCACCTGGGTAAAAATTGCAATGCGAAAACTTTGCTGCAAATGTATTTAGAAAAGGCTGCGTTTGTAATATGCATGTGTTCCCATGCTTACCTGCTCTGACCTTCATCCCAAAGTCCCAAGTTTGAGCCTATTGCCTCTTGAGCAGGTCCTTAAAAGATCAAGAGCAAGTAGCTGGATGTGTGACTCCATCTTTGCATGCTCATACATATGTGTGTGTGTGTTTGTGTGATCTTAACAGTTATTAATATATGGGGGGGGGGTTTAGAATAAGGATATACCCCCTTGGTCAATTTCATTTGCATGCATACATTTTTTCTCAATGATCAGTCATTTTATATATGGTAACATAGTGTGAATCTCAATAGTTTATAAGTTCTGACATAGGGGATATGACCCTTGGGTATAGACACTGACCTAGGGGTACAAGTCACAGAGGCATAGCTGGGAGGGGCAGGGGGGTACATATGTCCCGGGGCGCCAAGGTACAGGGGCGCCAAAATGAGGCTTACAACGTTACATTATAATAAGTAAACAAGGGTAATATTCAAAAATGTGATTAAACGGGGAGGGGGCTGGGGCGCCAATTTTATAGTTCGTCCCCGGGCGCAAAATATCATAGCTACGCCTCTGACAAGTCATCTGCATGTTTTTATTTGTCTCTAAATGGCCATTAATTCTATATATGGTTATATGATGGGAATTTCATTGTCATGATGAGGTTTGCATAAAAAGCATTATATATGACACATCTTATGCAAATCTGTACTAACCCATTTTGATCATATATGTAACCAACTACATAAATCAAAATATGTGTGAATGTTTGTGCATATATATTAATCTGTATCCATCCTCACTGTCTCTCTCACACTCACAAACATGTATAAGTTCTCTTTTGAGTTGTGTCTGAGTTGTTGTGGATAACTTGGTGTAAGACACATAATTGCTGGTGTGAAAATCAGAGAAAGTAAAAGTATGGTATGAAATGAAGACGAAATTACTGACTGCAACATCTGTTTTCTATTCCAAGTACTGTATATTTAAACAGGAAGGTGCATATAAAATTTGTACAGTTTATTGTTACCAGTGTGTTCAAAGAAAATTGGTATTGTCACTGGTGATATACTGATAATATCATTCCTATCTCAAAGAAAAACTGAGTGATCAGGACTATTCATTGACTGCCCAACATGATGCAAAATGTTACAAATTTAGGAATTTCAGGACTACATGTATTACTGTCTAAAAATTTATTATGTTTAGGTAGCTCCTCTCTCTCTATGTGTGTGTGTGTTTGCATGTGTGTTTAAGTTTTTACACATATACATCCAAATATTGGTGAAAATGACAGAAAGAACAGAAATAAAAAAATTTTAAAAGATAATGAAGATTTTTTATTTTGTTTTATCTCTTCCTCTTTTTTCACACGAGGTCTATTGTTATTAAAATATAATGTTCAAATTACCTTTTGTATGTTTGTGTACTTGTGACAGAACATAATGATGTGGAATCAGGCTGTGAATCTTTTCATAAATGCTAATGAGTTCTCCTCTATCATAATACACATTATCTGGCAACGGCTTCAGTAGAAAGCAATCACCAGAAACAATGATCTGAATGCCACCAAATGGGAAATTGCTTTTCTTTACTGTTCTGAACAACTTCTCTATTTGCAGAAACAATAAAAGAGATAGCATGGAAATTTCATCAATAAAAAGAGTGTCAACATTCATAATCCTTCTTTTAATATCAACTATCACATCTTCATCATTTTTAATCTGATCTATCAAAAAATCATCGGGGAAACGACCGTCCTGTATACCCGAAAAGTGTAGTGTCATTCCGCGCAACTGAGAGGCAGCTATACCTGTACTGGCTGTCAAGTAAACTGTTTTTCCTATTTCTTTCAGTCTTTCGCTTAAATTTTTAACTAGGAAGCTTTTACCAGTGGCAGCCTGCCCTAATATCATGAATTGCGGCGTGTACGATACCTTCCGTCTTGCAAACGCGTGCCAGCATCAGCAACACTATCAGCCCATTGAAAACACCCGCCATATGTCAATGTATTTCAGCCAATCAAAATATTACGATTACAAATCTAAGCCATCGCGCGTCATTTTAGATTGGCCAATGAGAGTGCAGTATTCCATTCAGCGCCTTGTTCTTGAATATTAAGCGGGCGCGATCAGGACCATGTCAGCGGTACCGTAGGAAAATGATTTGGAATTCCTTAAAGGTACATTAAATTAAACTTTTGATAAGGATACACAGTCGAATGCCTGAGCTAAATATCGGTACCAAATTTTTTAACCTACGCAAAGCGTAGCTTGAAAGATCAACGTTTATTCTTAAATGGGTTGCGCGAGAAAGGAGAGAAGTGTCCTCCCCTTGTAGTTAGTAGTACATGTATGACGGGTCGATTGTAAGCAACGAAACGAGCCCCTGTGATTTAAGCACGTTAACCGCTAAAGTAAAGCTCTTTATAGCACAAAAAGCAAAATGCTAGTGCTGGCGTTCAGTTTTCATACAGATTGACCAATTACGTTCAAATCGACATTGCTTTCAAGCTATTGTCATTGCCACACATTTTTCAAATGGTTACTCATTCTCGTATCCCGCTCGAAAATTTAAATCGCCATGTTTAGCAAGCATGCTCATTCCCACCAGTTTCCGTTACGCAACGATTCATTGGGTAAATACAAAATTTTGACCAATCAGAAAGCTCTTTACAGCGATCATCTTTTAAATAATAAACGGAACAAATACTTATTAGAAAGCTAGTTGCGGAATGGGAGCGGATAGAGCATTATTAAAAACAAGAAATTTCGGAGACGATATTAAAAATAGGGTCCGTATCGAAGAAAATCAGATTCAGGTCAGGAGAAAAGAGAAATTCTGTTTTAAAACGGAAAACAAAGAAATTTGTTTGAGGGCAGTTAAATCCAGTTGAAGTTAAACAAAAAAATACAACAAAATTTGAAAATGAAATATAACAAGGAAAGATGTGGAAAGAAGTTATTGTGCCCAAAATAAACAATAAAATTACAGCTATCAGAAACAGGAAATATAAATGCTGCTGATAATCATTCCAATTGTACAAGAAAAAAAATTATTATATCTTATTGATATTTTTTTGGGAAATATCAATGATATTACAATCACAAATTATAATAATAATAATGAGGGCTTTGTATAGTGCCTTATCTTTAGAAGCTCTAAGCACTTTACAACATTAGACAGCACCTATAACATAAAAAACTTATAATGATATGATTAAAAAAAACCACACCATGAAATTAGAAAACATAAAAAACATGCTGAAAATATTTAAGGTAGGAAACAATATTAGGTCTTTAAGTTTGTTCTTGCAGTCAAAATAAGTGAGTTTTAAGAGCACTCTTGAATGGGATCACTGTGTCTTTGTGTCTAAGTTCATTGGGCGATTCATTCCACATTGCTGGGCCCTGGTATGCAAAAGAACATTGTCCATATGACTTTGTTTTCATAGTGGGAATAATGAGTGTGCAATCGTCAGAAGAAGAGCCTATTTTCAGAATTTTGGACAAACTCGGTGAAATTTCAATCACAAATTCCCACTTATATTTTCAGAAATTTTGGCAGTCGGTGAAATTTCAATTTTGGTAAAATCTCCTAAAATACCATAAATTTAGGGAAGAAGGACATTTGAGTTAATGTCAATAAATGTTCTCTGTGATTTTGCTGAAATTTCAATCACATTTTCACTAGGGTATGATTTTTGTAGAGTGTATTTTAATAGGAAGCAAAAAAAAATTATTTTTCAGAGTAAACATCAGATCAAGCCCAAAATCCACATTGCACCAAATTTTCTAAGCCCAAATATTCATCTATGCTTGTACTACCAGATATTATTACTCTGATCATGTTTACATTTTCTCTACTGTTTTGGTCATCTCTTTGTCTGTTTTTAAACATCTGTGGAAATAAATTTAAAAAAACTGACATGCATGTGTTTTCTTCAAATTTATATCAGTAGATATCCATCCTTCCACATCAGCTACACTGATTTATACATGTACTCTAATTCCCACCAGTATGTCTATTTGAATCAGATAGTTTTGGTCATCTCTTTGTCTGTTTTTAAACATCTGTGGAAATAAATTTAAAAAACTGACATGCATGTGTTTTCTTCAAATTTATATCAGTAGATATCCATCCTTCCACATCAGCTACACTGATTTATACATGTACTCTAATTCCCACCAGTATGTCTATTTGAATCAGATAGTTTAGGTTATTAATTCTTCAGAGAGTATTTTCCATGATGCTATAATACATGAGCCTGCTTTCATATGGGAAAAGGTGCTTATGGATTAAACTTGCAACTTGCAGTGAAGTACTTATGGAATTAATATGGAATAAATTGTCTGATTCCATAAGTTTTTCAGTCCATATCTATTCCATATGGATTCCTGAAGTATTCTATATGGAATCCTTGAGAAATTTGGCCTGAGGCTGTGAATCTGATTAAGAATGTTGTATAATAATATACAGGGGCACACCTAAAGTATTTGGCACCTGGGATGGATTCTTCCTTTGGCACCCTATCACTAATTTTAAAATTAAAATACAGAAAAATATTTGTCTAAATATTACAGTACTGTCATAAGCAAATTGGAAATTAAAAAAATACAGGATAGTACAGATTAAGTGAACAGGTAATACTGCGTTTTATTTTATACAAGAAACACAGGACATCAAGTCCTTATGGCACCCCCTATACTTTCTGTCACCCGAGTGGACTGCCCCCTTCACACCCCTGTGTACGCCACTGGCTATATATATATATATATATATATATATATATATATATATATATATATATGGTGCTAAGTCCATAAATTTATCTAATGGTATTGGACTGATGTCTTCTTTGTGTCATTTTCTTATGGCTTGTCTTTAGTCATATATTAACTTTGGCCATTTTTCAAAATTTAACTACGAGCATAAAATAGTGATACCAGTCAAAAAGATTCATAAGACTGCATTATGTCATCCAAACCTTTGAAATTCTGTAGATGATGCTGGTACACTATCCATTATGGACACTTTCATTGGAAAGACTTTTGATTTAATAAGCTTATACCATAAAACCTTAAAAGACCACCCTTTCTGGCAACAAATTATGGTCACTCAAGGCAGGTGGTCCCTCATAAAGGTCACAATGTTATATAATCAATAAATGTGTGCATTGATAATGTAGCACCTAGCAGTGGTCTTTCAAAACAGATTTCACTGTACAAGATTTGTAGAAAATACCTTGTTGTAAAAATCGTTTAAGTGTCTAAGACAGACTAGGATAAAGAAAATCATGATTTAAATTACTTCAAAATTTATGTGGTTTATGCCAATCTGCCTCCATATGACAGTCATTACCTTTTCAAATAGTATACTAATTAAATTTAATTAATTATAATAATTTTTGTCAGAGAATGCTTGATCAGTTTTAATAATTTTATCATATTTAGTTATATAAATGTAGCAGAACATCACTTTCAACCATATTCTAATGTTGCAAAACGTAGAACTCATGATCATATTTTGGAAAAGAAAGCATCTTGTACTTTAAATTCAAGCTAAAACTGACAAATAACACAGTTTTGTTACTACAAAGACCTTTGTAAGCCCATGTTGGCTTCTAGTTTTGCAGATTTGTATCAAAAACTCGTACTAAAGTACAAGTTCCATCAGCATATGACGTCATATGAAAGCTTTCAAAATGATAGTAATTATTTGTCTAGTCCGTGCATGAACTAATCACAATGTTTGAAGCTAGTGCTAAATTTTCATCAAGTCATGTTATGATGATGGAGTTACCATGCACGTATACATAGAAATGACGAATATTACCCATCAATAAATCAGTCGATTCATATAAATGTTTATAATATTATCATATGTGATATTCTTTATCAGATATAATTGAATAAATCCACGATGGACATGGCTAATTATGAAGAGACAGCAGCCTCTGTTTTGTCTGTGGATACTTCTGATGTCACAAGGCAGAAGTCAACACCCAAGTGTAGGAGATCTAGTATGCTTATATCAGAAAGAAAAACGGCTTGGCTCGACGGGAATACACGCTTTCAAACAGAACCAGTGGATGATTTTCCAATTGAATCAATGATCTTTTACAGGACTGGGAGTATACCGATTGTATTTGGCAAAGATACGAGACAGAAAGCAAAGGGAAAGAACAAGATCGTTGATAATTCCGAAGAAGCTAATCCTTTTATGCAAGGAGGAGAAGCATCTAATCAATTTCGAAGACAACAGTCAGAATATCTCAGTAACATTAAAATGAAGTATCCTGCACCTTCGCTGAAGTTTAAAGAAACCGAATTTGCTAAGGCAGACTCAAAGTCATCGGTCTCAAAGAGTGGTAAAGAGTGTCCTGACCCATCTCAGTTCTGTTCAGAAAGGAAATCAGACGATGAGGAGGAGCGCTCATTATTAGAATTAAGAGCAATGGTAGAAAGCCAGAATGAAGTTAATTATTTTCCCAGTGAAGATTCGGGCCTGTTATATATGAAAAAAACTACGTCGAGTGGAGATTTACTTGAAAAGTCCAAAGAAATTGGGAAAATTGACAAAAATGGACCCAAAAGGAAAATGGAAAATAAGGACAGTATTTTGCATCGGCAGAGACATATGTCCCACCATAAACTAAGTTATATTAGAAATCAATCAAGGCGAAAAGGAAGAAATAAAGTCCCAGACCTTAAGGACAAAAATTCAGATGGGACACCCAATATATCCCATGATCGAACTGATTCAGATAAAATGAATAAATTCGATAGTGAAAAGAACGAACCTTTGCAGCAAAAGCCTTTCCAAAGTGTGCAAAAATATTTTGATTCTTCCGAAAAAAATGAAAATGTGAATGACATTAATGGACAAGACGCTTCGAAAAGAAAGAAAACTTCGACAACTGATTCAAAACTAAAACGGGTTATTGACATCAAATCAAAGAAAACGGAAGGTGTCTCTGCTGGCAATGAGGAGAAAAGGAAACAAGATTACACAAACATAAACCAGAAAGTCAAAATGAATCCCAAGTCGATAAAATCTAAACCTTCATTACTATGTGTCAGCTTCTGCGATGAAGCTGAAGTGGGATCAAACATGGGAGAATACTTAAAATACAGACTTGGAGATGCGTTCAGATACAATATTAGAGTTGAAAGTATTGAAAATGTTGCAGAAAAAGGACAGAGGAATATAAAAGTAACACTGTCTTTCCCCAGCAAAGCTGCAGGTGCTAAAGCACGCAGTCTGCTCAGAGAAAGTAATAAGAAGTCAACTACAAAACTACTTACCTACTTTCCAGAAGAGAAAGAAAGGGAATTAATCGTAATGAACTCGTCTGAAACTGAGTTTAGATTTGAACAGCATCTGGAAATAATGCTTAACCAGGCCACACAATATTTGGAATTACACGAGTCAAAAATAAAAGAGAACAGTTCAGCGTTTAAAAGACTTGAACGGAGATGCAGAAGTGGAAAACTAGCGTTGAAGGAATTTGAAAGCACAAAAGCAGAGATGAAAGCAATTGAAGATAAGTGTAAAGAACTTGAACTTCAAAAGAACGAATTTCGCTCATACATCCGTAGCGTTCACAAACAGCTTGAGTGGATTAAGTACTGTGTCAAGTTTGAAACTAAAATAAATGACATTCGAACGGCCTTTGGAATGGAGTGCAGGCGACTATCTAATGCCTTGCCAATGTATTCCCGCAAGTCGGATATATTGGATGCAGTGATAAATTCACAGGTGTGTGTGATACTGGGCGAGACGGGTTCAGGAAAAAGCACGCAGATAGCCCAGTATCTCTACCAAGCAGGATTAGGAGAAAATGGTATAATTGGCTGTACACAGCCTAGGAAGATAGCTGCTTTGACCCTTGCCACTTATGTGGCCTCAGAGATGGCATCTAGTGTTGGACAAGTTGTTGGATATCATGTTGGCATGAAAGTGAAAAGAACGAATGTTACAAAGATCTTATATATGACAGATCAAATTCTGCTGAATGAGTGCCTTAAAGATGAAGAACTAAGAGGCTTTTCATGCATAGTCATAGACGAAGCGCACGAGAGAAGTGTTTTTACAGATTTGTTATTGGGAATGATCAAGTCTGCATTGAAACGGAGACCTGATTTAAAACTGGTCATAACATCAGCAACAATTAATCCAGATATATTTGTCTCATATTTTGGCGGACCAGACATATGTCCAGTTGTTCGTGTGCATGGTAGAACATTTCCCGTTGAAGTAATTTGGCTGAACCCTCTGGATGGCCAAAATCCATTTGAAGACTATGTAAATCTGGCCATCAATACAGCGTTCGACATTCACAAGCAAAACTCACCACCGGATGGGGACATATTAGTTTTTGTCACCACATCGCGCGAAACTCAAAGGTGTTGCGAAGAATTCGTCAGAAGATGTCCTGTTGACAAGTCTTTCCTGTGTCTACCATTGCATGGGAGGCTTCAACCCGAAGAACAACATAAAGTCTTTCATCCGAACCCACCAAATAGGCGAAAAATTGTTTTTGCAACAAACTGTGCCGAAACGTCCATCACAATTCCTGAAGTTAGATTTGTTGTAGATACAGGACTGGCAAAAGAGATGCGCCTTGACCCAAAGCGAAATGTTAGTTCCCTTAGTGTGTACCCAATCAGCCAGAGTTCGGCGGAACAAAGGAAAGGAAGAGCGGGAAGGACCGCACCGGGAAAATGTTATCGACTTTACGATTCCAAAACATACGAATCTATGGAACAAGGCTCCAAACCTGAGATTTTGAGAGTTCACCTCGGGCAAGCCCTGTTGAAACTCTTGGAGCTTGGAGTTGATCCTCTCGCTTTCGATTTTATAGAATCACCAAAACAAGAGACACTTATGAATGCTATGCAGACCCTTTACGACATAGGAGCAGCTGACGGGAACAAAATCACAGACCTAGGACGCTGGATATCAAAGCTGCCTATTGAACCTAGACAAGGATTGTTAGTGAAGAAGGGAATACAGGAAGGCATCCCAATGGAAGCACTCGTCGTAGCTTCTTTCAGTGGAGGGAGTGGAGTTTTTTTCCGATCAGGTACACAAGAACAAATAAAGAAAGCTGATATGAAGAAGGTCGAATTTTCGCACACAGGAGGGGACATTTTAACCTTACTCAATGTCTACAGAAAGTGGAATAAGATTCCAGAAAAACAAAAAGGGAATTGGTGCTTTGTAAACTATGTTAATGCTAAATCAATGAAGGCTATAAGAGAGACGGTGAATGAATTAAGAACTATTCTAAAGACTGACAAGAAAGAAGATATTCTTTTTGAGTTTAAGCCAGTGGAGGAGGCAGATCAAATACTAAAGAAAATATTGGTGAATATTTTCAAGCAAAATGTATGTTGTTTCCTTGGACATGAAAAGGCCGGATTTTTCAACTTGAAGAACCTCCAGCACGTTCAGCTACATCCGTCATCAGTATTGAAGCCATTAGATCTCAATCCAGAACTTATTGTGTATGAACAGATTCTTCAGACTTACACCGATTTTGTTACCAATGTCACTCCAGTGGACGAGACAGAAAAAATGGAACTACCATCTCACGTTCTACAAACCTACAAGAGTACAATGGAAAGCATGCGTGTTTCCTTGGTCAGATCGTACTGGACAGGGACGAAAGTAAATAAACAGTTTATAGGACCCCTGCATCAAAACAGAAGAGAAGCAGAGGAAACACTAAGTAAAGCATGTGAAAACAGAACGGTTGTTATTGATGCCAACAGGGTTACCGGAGAAATACAGCTGTACTGTTGCAAAGAAGATGAATTACACACTGTGAAAATTCTTGAAGACATGCTAGGTGAATTAAGGAATCCACTGCTGAAGGAATCTGTAGAGTTGTCTGTTGGAAACTCAGACGAGAGCGTTAGAATCATCTTGGGAGCGGGCGGTGAAATCATTAATGTGCTCATGTCTCACCAGTATAGGACTATCGTCGTGAAGCAAAGATTGTTATCAGATAAAGATGTTGAGGTATCAGAGATTGAAGAGATATTCTCCCCGTACGGAGAGATAGTCCATATTAAGCCATTTTCAAAGAAAAGCAAGAAGAATGCAAGCGCGTGGGGAATTGTAACCTTCAGAAAAGATACAGATGCCAAAAATGCTGTTGATCTGTTTCCCTCCTCTGCAAACAAATTCTTCGAAGCCGTTCCTTTCCAGCCTAAAACAAGCCCGATCACGTCCAAGGATTTTAATATTCAATTAACTTGGTGGAGAAGACCTGCCAAGGGGTTTGCTTATGTCAGAATGGTTTCGCCTGAGGATGTGGTGCAAGCTCTGGCGGCTAAATCAGTAATTATTGATGGCCGTTCAGTATCCATCCAACAGGCTAAAAGTAACGATTCCCACGACACAACAAATCAGTTGTACTTGAAAAGTTTACAGTATGACATCACAGAGGACAAGATCAAAGATGCTTTAGCGACACTTCTTGGGCTGTCTGAAGTACAAGCAGATGAAAGAATAGGAAAAATTGTTGTCCCTCGAAAAGATGCAGAAGTTTCGGAAAGGATGTACAATTCACTGTATAGGAATGTAGAGCAGGAAGTGTTGGAGTATGTGTCACCAGGATTATTTGACATCAGATTTGTACCTGATCCAACGAAAAACCAGAAATGCATTCGATATACAGTTTTAGTCAGTTTCAGCAATCCAGAAGAAGGACAGACTGCATTGAAGGGCATGCAGAGAAATCCACCAAACTTTGGTTCCTACCCCGTACATGTTTCCGCCGAGTTAGAAACATCCATCGCCATTAGGAAGAATGTATATGAGGCTATAAAAAGTGATATTGAATCCGCGATTGAATCCACTATCTCACCGTTTCCAAATGTTCAAGTTAGAACCAAAGAATCCAGAGGAGGAAACGTTTTTATTAATGTTCAAACTGATAACATCACAGCATTAGCTCGTGTCAGAGCATTGTTACATGACATCATTCGTGGAGATGTCTTAGAATGTGGAGAAAGAAAGGAAATAGGAAGACTTTTTACCAAGGATGGACGAATTAAAATGGAGAAAATTGAGCGAAAAACTGGGACAATTATTTATATCGATAACAGAACAATGTCAATATCTGTTCAGGGTACAGAGGCAAAAAGAGTACAAGCTATATCTGATATAAATATGTACTTAGAGGAACTGGCGGGTCTCATCGAAAAGCAAATTCATTTGAAAGGCGTTGGAAAACCACGTGGTTTGATGAAAGGGATCATTTCCAAATATGGCACGGACATGAAACACTTGAAAGAAGACACAGGGATTAAATCATTACAACTTGATCTAAAAAACCATATAATAAATGTTCTTGGGGACGAAGTCTCTGTTGGAAAGGTGGAACATCTGATACAAGACGTTTGTGATAGCCTTTGTGACGGTCCTCATCATGAAGCATCAGGCATGCCAGACTGCCCAGTTTGTCTTTGTCCTGTGGAACTTTCTGATGTGTATCACTCCGAGTACTGTGGACATCCTTACTGCGGTGAATGCATCAAGAACCAGCTGAAGTTTGCCATCCAGGATAAGAACTTTCCAATTGTATGTATTGCAGAAAACTGTGAACAGCCTTTGGTCATGGAGGACTTCACTGCTCTCATTCGTCAAGGATGTACTACGCAACGAGATCTAATGAAATCTGCCCTTAGTTCTTTTGTTGGGAAAAATAAAGCTGAATTCCGTTATTGTATTACACCTGACTGTGATATGGTTTACAGGGTCACAGACAAAGGAACACCATTTACATGCAGTGAATGTCAAGAAAAGATCTGTACTGCCTGTCATGTCCAGTACCATAATGGACTTACATGTTCCATGTACCAAGCAGAAGAAAGGCCAGAGAATCAGATTGATTTATGGATGGAAAAAGATAGGGCCAGAAGGAAGCTGTGTCCACGATGCTCTGTCCCCATTGAGAAATATGATGGCTGCAATCATATGAAGTGCCGCATCTGCCGTATTCATTTGTGTTGGGTTTGCATGCAGTCATTTGAAACGAAAACTAAATGCTATACCCATCTGTCCGAAGCTCACGGGGGATTTTTTTAACGTACAGATATATATATATATATATATATATATATATATATATATATATATATATATATATATGTGAATGGATGTCCATCAGTTCTTTTATTTCCTGCGTGCAACAAATTTTTATTTGCGTAGTCACTGTTGTAGCTTATGAGCAGCTATCCAGCCATCGGAAACTTGGAAAAAATCATTTAGAATGGATCGGTCTATTGTTAACTATCTGAATTTCAGAGAATTGAATAAACTCTAGCCTAAATCTATAAAATGAAAGCTCTTAGCTCACAAGGAACGTAAAACGTCTGTTTTGACGTTTATCGCAAAATTTCTGTTCGTGTTTGTTTCGTTATCGCAAAACCTTTATGTCCACCAGACATCAGTAAGATTTTTGTTTTGCATGCAAAATCGTAGTGGAAACAAAAGTACTGCTTTCTGACGTTGTTTTCTCGTTAGTTTTTAGCATTTGGGTACTTTTCTTTAATGCTGTTTTATGTACTGAAATGAAATCTAATGGGGCTGTTTATCTTGTAGGGTGCTACTCTTTGCCAGCAAAATTAGGCCACAGTGAACTATTTCAGATACTCGACGTTTATCTTGGTTTCCTTGACATCAGTGCATGCACAGTCATGAAGCTTTATGGTTGTATTCATCCTGTAGGATACTACTCACCAGGGTCAAAAGTACGTCAGAGGGACCTACTTTTATGCTGTAGTAATTACGCTAAGGTTTTGCTTTCAGCCCAATTTCTTTGAGTGTTGTATAGGATGTCATGAAACTTGATGGTATATGTATCTTGGAGGGTGCAACACACCGCTGGAAAATATAGGTCACAGTCATCTACTTTTCGCGCTCAAGCCACTTTGCGAGATGTTTGGATTATGCTGTTGGAGTGCAGGCGACACAGCACAGCGCAGAATCCCCGTTTCCTGAAACATGAGCCGTCCTTCATATAGACTATATCATATACAAGTAAAAGGTGCATTTTTCTAACGTCAAGATTAAACAAAGTGAACATGACTTCTAAGTTATTTTATGACTGATCTCTAAACTACTATAACAGTACAATATATTATAGTGATTGTTCTCATACACATTAATTAGACGTTGTGTTATGTTCCACATTTTTTTTAAAGATCAATGTCAAAAGAAAACCAAATCTAATTCTACTTATTTCATATTTCAGATTTGCAACTTTGGGGACGTCCATTAATTATGTCAACAATTTTTAGGTAATTATTTACCCCTCCCCCCCCCCCCCCGTCAACAACTGTCAAACTTTCAGTGACCCCCCTAATAAAATTGTCAATTTTTTTACCCCCCCCCCCTTACAAACTAACAATATTTCATACGGCTGGCTTTTATGCTAAAAATAGAATTATGGAAATTAAAAGGTCTACAAATAAATTTTAATACATTTTTTTTACTTGTTTAACAGATTTTAAATTGACTATAACACTTTGAATTCATGAAAAAATAGAGACTTTATATTCTAGCTTCTATCATCTTCCCATGGGGAAGCCAGATGTTCCTCAGTTGTTATAATAGGCATAGTGGCTGATTCATTAATTTCTTCAGATTAATACCATATGTGGTTAATCTGTCTACAGTCTACAATCTACATTGAATAAAAACAAAATATGATGATGCAAGACTATGACTTCGTTGGCAAGAGCTCAACCGGTTTAGGATTAAACTGGTGGGCTGTTGACGGGCGAGCGAGTGTGTGCCATACCAACGCACCAACTAATTTCCTATTTTTTGATTTATTAAATTTATTGTAAAAAATGACATTGTTGACGTCAGTTTATCTTGAACTCCCCCCTCCCCATGTCAACAATTGTCAAACTTCTTCAACCCTCCCCCCTTTGTTGACATAATTAATGGACGACTCCTTTCCATTGTGAAATTAGTTATTTTTTTTTAAATGTACCACTCCACATCATTGTTTAGCATCACTACAAGGTACTTATTCATCTTTGCTAGCCAGGGTTCCGATATGTCTACCAATCGATACACTGGTGGATCGATCAGATATTTCACTGCTTTGTACTAGCGACATCCATTGGATTTCAAGAGTTGCCTCATATATTATGTATACCATCCAATCCATAGCGTGTAACAGCTGTGCGTTGTACATCGTCCGAAAATGGCGGAGGCAATTGACTTAAGAAGGACTCTTTGTAAGTTAACATCGAAAGTACGACTACGAATTACAGGTGTACTTGAAGGGGAGGATGTATTTGCGCAAACATGGACCGGCAGTGCAAGATTATTTTATTTACGTGTCCATTCCACTGGTGCACTCCCCTTGTCTCGATCATGTAGGAGCAGTGTTCAAATTTGAACAACTTGATGGCTTGTCGCTGCTTTCAGTTAAATTCACATACCCGAAGCAATGAAATACGTTATCGATCCACGAAGGTGTAGATAGGTTAACATATCGGAGCGTGGCAAGCGAAGATAATACACTCTATATATCCATCGATATGCCACGCCCATATGTTCATGTTATTCACGGATGAACTATAATATTTAACGTAATTTATAATTTCTTTGTAATTTTTCCAAACAATGGAGTTTGAAATGTGTCAGTTATTTTAAGTATTACGGTACAATGTTTGGGTTGAAGATTTCACAGTTGGGGTTATCTCAACGTGTGTTGAGACATCGGACAAACTTAAACTCGTGCGCTGGTATAATTTACTATACTAACTCATAAACCTTAGTTTAATATAGAATTTGCGTGTGTCTGCGAAGTTGAAGCATCGTGTTTTGGGGTTACAGTTTTCGTTCTCAGTTGATACTTGTCGATTATTGCAGAAGGTAAACGTTTAGTTCAAAATTTTTATAAATCTCATTTCTGACTAAAGAAATATGTAATCCACATTTAAAAATTACGATATTAAATATTGGTTCTTGGAGAAAAATACTGAGTTGAGCTGGCAATTGAACTCGGAGTTCCGATTCGCAGAGCAAGAATCACTATCATTAGACCATACTATGAATGTCCTACGTTAGGGTTCACTTTTTATTTCAATTTTCAATCTAGCAGAATTTTTTTTTACATGGTACAATAGTTTAATTTAGATCTCTTCCACGATTTTATATGGGGAAACATTCTGTTCAAAATATTTAGGCCCGGATACGAGTCAAACTAACTGTTGACAACGTCACCTCACCTAGTAACAGCACGAAATTACCCAAATTGAAACACATTTCACTACGTACATATCGTGGCCATAGTACGATTATACTGACCTTTTTCCATTCACACCCGTCCTGCAGGACTGAAATCAGTTTCCAGTCTCCGTTTTTTTAATAAAAATTTACCCACGCCCATAACCTGTTGCAGTCATTTTCCTAATCGGATCTTCTCAGCAGATTATGGTCATGTGTTTAAATAAGCAACAACAAAAAAAAAAAAAAATTACCGAAAGTACGATCGTGGGTAAGGTTTTCAAGTGTTGAAAAGAAAGAGATAATATGCTTGCGTCATTATTGATTATGAAAATAAAATAACACTCTTGTCGTCTTTGCAGGGTGTGGTTTAGGAGCGATGTGATGCCTACACTTGATAAAAGTGGGGTGGGTGGTGGGTTCTTTCATTCTAACTTCTATTTCAGACTTTCTGGTTATGTTTGAGTTTCATACAGGGTCAAGCATTAGTGCACTCTTTTTTTTTATTTTTACCTAGGCGTAATTATTGTGACATCAACTTTACATTTATCTCGCCTTTCTTTTCGCAGTGTTTGCAGAGTATTGAGAAAAATCCTCTCATTCTACTGAAATAGGTGTAAAAGTCGAATTTAATAAGCCAAGAGTGAAATAGTGCTTGTTTTTTTAAATATATTTTTTGTGTTTGTTTGGGTGGGGTGTATTGGATAATGTTAGCACCTTCATCAAGGCAGGGTTATCATTTGCCTTCATCGTTTGCGTACGATCCTGCACTGATGACGATGTAGTAGTGATGTTATTGATTTATTGAATTCATCATATCAAGAGCATACTTAGTGGTATCTCCTTCCAATACAGTGGTCTCTCGCTATATTCACTTATTTTAGTGACGGTGAAAATTGTTTTTAAAACGTAGGTTTGTGCAGTAATTTAATGAGTCGTCTATGCACATGAGCATTTTGAAGTCCAGCATGGGTTTATTTTATACGTCATAATTAATGACAAAGACTCTAGCAGGGGAAAGCATTTCTATAGTATAATATGACTGTGTGGAGGTGTGTGTGTGTTTCGGATTTTTAACTTAGCTTTAAAACTTTTTCAGTCATATCAATACGATGTATGCAGTGTGACACTTTATAGTCGTGTATAGCACTGGGACATCATGACGCAGACATGTAGCATGATGTTCCACCCAGTCACATTATTCTGACACCAGTCCGACCAGTCCTAACTCTAATCTCTCAAATGCTGAGCGCCAAGCGAGGCAGCTGCTGGTACCATTATTTTTATAAAAGCCTTTGTTATGACTTGGCCGGGGATTGAACCCGCGACCTCCCGCATATGAGGCGGACGCTTTAACCACTAGGTCACCCGAGCGGTCAGAATGCTTTTGCTTTGCAAGAAAGTATATATTTGGGTTTATCGTAGCTATACAAATTGCACGACGTGTTATACAATTCTTTTGTACATTATATTTGTCAAATATCGTCTGTATGTTATCTACATTTAGTAGTCGAAATACTTTTCTTGAATTTAGAGCAAATCAGTATTTAAGGAGTAATATTACAAACATAAAAATCTTGACAGCCGTTACTCGTGGTTGGTGATAAACTTTACATTCAGCTTTCTTGCTAGTTTTTAAGGGTAACAATTTTCATGACCATCCATTGTACTTTCCATAGCGACTGCAGTTAAAATAATGCCTGGTCCATTTTATTAGAATGGTATATGCTATTTAATGATTTGTTGATGATTCGTTGATGCCTAGCTGGGAGTTGACACGTTTCTGTGAACATCTTTGTAACATTTAATGTCTTCTAATTCGTGCATACCATTGTGGTTTTGGTCCAAAACGTATATTCTTGTACACACACCCCACCCGTGATTTTGGGCTTAGCGTTTATTTGTGGATCCATCATGGCTTTGGGTCAGGTATGTATTAATGCATTCCTCCTGGTTTTGAGCTATGCGTATAATTTAGTATTCATCGTTGTTTTGGGCCGAGCGTATAATAAATTTTTTCCGATATAAAGGGCAACAACTCTGTTGAAACATTAATGCAAAGACAAAGACCAAATGCTTTATTTCTATCCGATCTGAATATGAAAGACCCACTACATTTAAATTAATCCAAAAGGATTAATGAAAAGTGTCTCCGACGCTCGTACAATTTTAGTTTTAAGCAATTACGACTATTCTTCGGACTGGTTATAACTGCACCATGTGACTCCGAAAACTTGAAGCTATTAGTCCATAGAACCAGAAAAGACCAAATTCACTACGAGTTTTATAGGATTACCTAGATAGCTACGTGAAGGTTAATGGAAACTAAAACGAATTTTAGTTTTTCTACCAAAATCCACCCAGAAAATAGTTCCATAAAGTGGTACAGCATGAACAGGAAAGTGGCATAGAAATCTGTCAGAAGCTGAGGATCGCCGGGCAAAATAGAACCATGCCAAACGCGTTATGATACTTTCATGGAACTATACGTAGGCCTACATCAAAAATACATTTTCATAATAGACTGAAAAAGAACAAAACGAAAATTGGTATTGCCCCAGCCAAGAATAAAATCATCTCAGCCCATAAACCGCAGTAATGAAACTATGTGTGACGTGTACATGTCGTCAAATATGGTATACAAGGTAGATGTATAGTCAGTGGTGGCTGCCGTAACATATCCGATATTTTCCAATAATTGCTAGAAAGGCACGAGCCTATTTCGGTTTCGGTTAAGCGTTACAATCATATTACGTGCAGCTAAAATCGCGGGAATGTTAATGAAGACTGTTTGGAATTGGATATCTTCAAAATTATGTATTAGTTTTAACATGTAAACCTGCGGGGTTTCTAGATTCCCCTGAGGTCGAATTGTCTCTTTTATGTTGACAGTATTTGTGAATAATATTTAAAATGTAGTTCTATTATTTATTTATTTAGTTTCATTATTTTTTTAAAAATGATTTGTAATTATACAAATTGAGCTTCACATTTTACAGGATTATTAAAGTAATGAAGATGGAAACTAGATTACACACTGTGCATTAATGGCTTTTGCTTCGCTTCTGCCGTGAGTGTTTTGTTAGTATTTTGTTCAGCGGGTTATAATCCAAGTTGAACAACCCTGTATTTGTAACTAGTTTTCAATAATTTTATCGAGATTTTAAATTTTATCTGTCATCATCAATGATTGATTCATGTTTAGAAGCTGCTGTTTATTGACACAGATGAGATACCATCATGCATTTATTGATATTGTTATACATTTAACCAGCATGTTGATGTAGTTTTAACATAATAGGTAAGGAAATCCTTTTTATTTAAAATTAGTGAATATTTATAAATTAATAGCATTTTCCTTTTAAAGCTGAGAGCTCAAATGACATGTGTTTAAATTGTTATTAATTATTGATATTAATGCATGTACCATTTAATTAATATATGTGAGGCACATTATTTAATTTCATCTTATTAGTTTTTATGTGTTTTACCAAATAATAGTCTATCCATCGAGCTGGTACATACAATTTCCAATATTATACTTTAAGACCTGAAATTAACAGTGTACATTTACTTGATGTATATATTGCACCAGGCTGAGCCCAAATGTTTTATTTTAGTACCACTGTGATTTACAAAGTGGAGACAGTTTTGCTACAAATATTATGTCACAAAATGATGGCCATTTATCAAAGGATTTGCCTTTGAGTCCATATTTTACAATGTTAACTTGAATGTTAAAAATGTTTTGGATATGCTGAAGATTCCTAATAGAACTATGGTATTAATTTCCATACGTATTAATTAAGAGTTTAAAATATACACTTACTTATCTCTGCATTATGTAATCCTCCTTTACATTGTTATCAAAGGGTAATTAATGCCAGAAAGAGATGCGTAAATATGAAAATGAATGCATTGAAACCAAATAATTATTATTATAGTGTTGCATCTTTTCATTTCCAGCACCTGTATGCTTTCATTGTGTTACTTAGTGTAAACGGGGTCAAGGACAGAAATATGTTAGCTCTATAGCAATCCTCTGTTCCGCCTCTCTATCCAACTATTGAGGGAACCGGGGTGACTTATTCGGTATAGCGTCGGGCTTGTATTCCCATGCTTTGTACATGGGCGTGTGCCCTTCGCATGTTTAGTCTTTTTGACTCCATTTTGACACAGTTTCAGTCTATATCGGCTAGTGTTTGATCTTTCACAATAGCATTTTCTTGTAACTAGCATAACTCGAGGACCATTCACCACTGCCCAATGCATTATGATATGAACACTGTCCTCTAGACGTAGGTTGCCCTTTCGGGGATTTACATCACTTAAACTCCACTTTTGACACAGTTTATGGCATTGTCAGTGTCATTGTTATATCATCACGTTAGATGTCGCTTGTAACTAGCATAGCTCAGGACCCAATGAACAAGTCCTGGTGCAATTAGACGTGAACACTAGATGTGTCGTGTAGGGCATTGGCTGCGCCTAATTTCTTTTTTGACAGAGTTTAGTACTTTACATTTTTAAGTTGCTTTGTGAGACCGTTAAAATAGATTACATATGATTCGTTATACGTTTATAACGAATAATCTGTTAACTGTCTTTTAGAGGTAATGGACTTACCAAAGCTTTTCCGATTTCATATTTTTTTCCTTCTTTAGTACGAGGTCCATTGTGATGCCATAAGTCTGAGTTTCTAGTTTATAATAGTAACAGATACATGCTTTCTTCCTAAAGTAAAATAAGCAATACCAGCATGGATGTTTATGAGTAAATACATAATTGTACTTCGTACATATAAAATCAAGTTTGCATGAAAGTAAAGTTGTTTCGAAATATCACTCATTTATCTTGCATACCTGGGGAATGTAGCATAATAATTCTTTGTAAATACAGGTATCGAAAACTGCTAATATATATATATATATATATATATATATATATATATATATATATATATATATATATATATTGAGAGAGAGAGAGAGAGAGAGAGAATTATAAATATACACCAGACAGAACGGAAAGTGCTATCCCTGGTTTCTGTAAAAGAATGCTTGATAATAGTAGGCAGAATTAATATTTAATACAAATAATACTATCGTACAGGTTAGAGAATTTTTAATTCGTGCTCTACGGAGATTCGAACCCAGGTCCGTGGTAAACGTCACCCATCGCCTTGTCTGGACACACAATATATATTCCATTCTTTACAAATATTTGAAACTTTGTCAACAGGGAAACAATAATGTAAGCAAAAGATAACCATATAGTGCGTTATTATGCCTGCGTCTGAATATAGATGTCACTTTTCCCATGCAAGTGGCATGTGGTCTTATTGGCTTTCTTTTATTTGTATTGTTAATACTATTACATTAACTAATTTGTAATATTTGGTGGTTATGACGTTTTGCAAAATAGAAGCGTATCAAGGTAGTATCAGAACATCCATGTCCTTTTGAAATGGAAGTCGCGCAAAATTATCTAGCATATGAAAAAAAAAAAAATCCCAAGACGTTCCGATTGACCATAAAATCACGTTTTGCATAGATTTGTTTTCAGCCAAACCGTTTACATAATTGCATTTGGTTTGCATTCTCCTATCATTCTCAACCATTTTGGAAAAGTTAATTTATTCTATCAGAAATGCAAATGCACCAGTATTTAATAAGATTTATCGAGATGCCTTTTATTCTTTTTTCATTGATAATTATATGTTAGAAAGCACAATGTCATAGATTAATCTGTTATCTACTCTTTGACTTAATTATCGTTGATTATTTGAATTAACATTCAATATGATAAGCTAAGACAACCCAAACGAATTACTGTTGCTGTTCACTATTAAGAAATATTATGAATTAATAGAGCATAGTGGGCTACCATAGCGTCAATGGAAAACCCAGCCAAAAAGGTTGTAGGCCACTATAGCGTCAAACTTCATAGCGTCAATGGAAATCCCAGTCAAAAAGGTGGTGGGCATGTTTAGCGTCAATACTTTTGCTGACCCCATGGGCACGTTTAGCGTCAAGGGAAATTTAAGATGGGGAATATTGGGGTCTGTAAAGTGTCATGGTAAAGTTGGGTTGTTGTATAGGGATAATAGTAATGGAACAGGTGAGGTGACGTCACGGTACTGGACACTGGTAACAATGTAGCAAAAGGGCTGACCTGAATAAGCGCTACTCTAGGGAGAGACAAATACAAATACAGTAAAGATATAGACAAAGACACACAAACACACATACATGGCAAACAGAATAAATATCTTTTCGAGGCATATGAATGGCCCAGAAAATGGCTTTTGTGTTTTATCTCGACACCATTCCGTTAACCAAGAGGGCATCTCACATATCTTCTTCTCTTCTTCAAACTTCGTCTGACATCTGGTCCGTAGATGAGGACTCGCTTCAGACAGCCTTGTCCCTCCACATATATTCTTCTTTTCCAAACGCTGGTATTGGTGATCCGGATGATTGTCCATGATGATCTGACATACATGGGATAGACCGGGTTGAACAGCACTGCCAATACGAGGGTAGACGATTCTACGTTTGCCCACATCTTGTGGGAATGAAGTGAACTGCAGTTATGTATAGTGGAAGAGTTGATCGAAACGTATTTAGTTCTTTCACCAATCCAAATATACGCGAAAAAAATTCAGTCACAGAGCGGAGTCTGTCTTCCAATCCGAAAAAAACTACATGTGACGTCCCATTCCCTATATTGGTGCGCTAGCGTCTGTGCGCAGTGAATTCATGCGACATTGTTAGAACGTGACGGAAACTCGGAAGACGCTGAATTGGGGTGCACCGGATGTGGAGACGAAATATGATGGCATAGCAGCGGCTACCAAAGCCAACACGGTCCTACTTCCAGAAGAGATCGAACTTAATTGGGATTTAGTGGATTTTCTCTCTTCTGCATAATAATTTGTTCCGGTGTCAGCACCTTCGCCACCTTCTTTACCAAACGTCAAGGATTTTAAACGAGGTAGAAAGAAGATTTGGAGAAATTTATACAGCAGCAGAACAAACTTTTCTCTTTCAACAGCATCAGCAAGAAGAAGAGGCAAGAAGAAGGAAACGACAGGAAGAAGAACCAGCAGCAGAGAAGAAACAAGGTCTAAGAGAGAAGGAGGACAGTGCAAGTCAAACGGTGACGACACTCTTAGATATTTTGGCAGAGTTATGGAGACTGAAACAAATGTATCAGACTTCTTTATTACGACCCAGAGAAAAAACCTTCCTAAGACAAATAGCCCCACCCTGTTACTACACCTGAGATACCAGCCCTAGCGATTTCTACCAAATCATCACGACAGGAGCAAGTCTAGAAGTAGGCCGTGGCCGTGGGGTTCATCACCGAGGTGTGGGATTCTTTGTTGACCACACTTAAACAGCAATGTGAAGCAAAAGAAGACGATTGCTTGAGACTTTCCGTTCATCACGACAGTTTGAAGTTCCCCGTTTGGATTGAGTTTAGCAGCACAGCAGAATTGACACCTTCTAAAGTCATCGACAAGATTCAACACGTACAACAATCCAATGACAAGTTTCAAATTACCGATGGAAACGCAACACTGTTCATGGCCCACGTGTCTCTTCCCCAAGGGACCGGACGCAAAATGGTGTCGTTGGTGGACGACTTTCGCAGCATCAAACGTAACCTCGTCCATATTATCAACCCTTAAGACCAGATGTCTTTAGCTGTGCCATCGTAGGACGAACGTATGCCGACAAGAATGCCACGGCAGAATGGAAAAGAGCTTGGCAAACTATTCGACAATCGGACCGAGCGAAACAACAAAGAGAAGCAGAACTTCTCTTACAGCAAGTGGGACTATCCAAAGACGCACCCTGTGGCATTCCTGAAATGCAAAAATTGCAATATGTCCTGGCTCCATGCTACACCTTGAAAGTGCATCCTCAAGAAGTGCGCGGACCTCGTTTTTTTCGAGGCAAAGATTTCAAAGACGGACAATACATTCACGTTCATCATCATGATAAACATTTAGATGCCATTACCAGTATCGCCGGACTCCTGGGATACATGTAGTATTGTGATATTATTGTAAGAAATGATACTATGGCTATAACAATCTAGAGCAACACAAGCACTTTGGATCGAAATGCTCAGGATGTTTGGCCTCTCAACCCTGTCTGGACGAAGGATAAGATCTGGTGCATTGCCCTGTTTGTTAGCGCACTTTTGTCAGTCCAACCTGTTACTAACAACATTTGAGGATGCAAGGTTCGCAGAAGAAAAGTGCTTGTCAACTGCTGAGATTGCGCCCTACTTGTTGACAAGGCATTCGTGTCAATAATGCCAAGGCACACGTATGTTCAGGAAAGAAACGATATCACATTTGTTGACAAATCGTGGACTTGGAACACGAGTGCTATGTTCAAAAATATCATTCCAAATAAGAGCAGGAAGATGACCATGAGAAATGGAATTTCATTTTTTTCGATTTTGAATGCATGAAAGAGACTGGCATTCACATTCCTAATTTCTGCTTGGCACACTGAGCGTGCGAGAAGTGCATTCAAGAGCCTATCTTTAGTCATTTCCCTCACTTCTGCAAGATTCCTGGAAAACGTGAAAAAATCTTTCGTGGACCGAACACGTTGGCCGATTTCGCCCTATGGATCTTAGACCCCATCAACTAGGCGTGGAGTCAAGAGTACATCGTACGTTACGGAGACTGTCATCGACGTGCCACGGTGATGCCTCACAATTTCAAGAGATACGATGGACAGTTTCTTCGCAGATACTATACGGAACAAAGTACCGAACGTCCTAATGTCACTTTGAACGGTGCCAAAATCATCTCCATTCAAATGGGAAAAGTGCAGTTTAAAGATTCGATGAGTTACTTGGCCATGCCTTTGAACCGAATTCCTAAAACGTTTGGAATAACAAAAATGACCAAAGGCTATTTACCACTTTTTTTCAATACCGAAGCCAGTCAACACGCTGTTCTATCTCATTTGCCTGAGTCTCACTACTACGACCCCGACAACATGCGTACCGAACAACAAGAAGCTTTCTACGCTTGGTACTAGGCTCATGTCTCAGACCCCTTCGACTTTTAGGAAGAAATATTAAAGTATTGTCGTTCCGACGTGAACATTTTACGACGTTGCTGTGGGAAATTTCAAGAATCATTAATGAAGCACGGAAGGATCGATCCTTTGAAAGAAATCTTCACCATTGCCAAAGCGTGATCGTTAGTTGACCGTCAACGTATCATGCACGTTGACACCTGGGCTGTCATCAGCCCTCAAACGACCAATTTTGTCAAAAGTCAATACTCGGTCTAGGCCCTAAGCTGGCTACATTACTTGTGCGACAAAGAAGACAAATGGATCCATCACTCCTGCAACGGAGGAGGCAAACATACCATCGGAACGTATTTGATGGATGACTGGGACTTAGAAAAACCCCAGATCGTGTACGAGTATATCGGGTGCTTATTTCATGAATTTCCCCTCTGCTACCTTCAACGTGACACTAAAAATCAGTTTGTACAACGGAGCAATGGACCACGGAAGACTTGTACCAGGCCACTTGTCAGCAACGCTTGAAGTTAGAACAGCAAGGATACCAAATGGTGGAAATGTGGGAACACGAGTACGATAACTGTTTGAAAACCGATCATGAATTTAAACGCGTCGTGGAAAGTTGAAAGTTGGTGGACCCACTGATCCCACGGGATAGTTTGTACGGAGGAACGCCACCTGTTTGCTGTGCCAAGCCGACGAGGAGAAAGGAGAAGAAATCAAATACTTGGACATGTGTTCGCTGTATCCTTACGTGTGCAAATATTGCCACTTTCCGCAGGGCATCCGCAATTGCTGACGCAATACTTCTACCTGGACAGCATTCGACAATATGAAGGATTAATTAAATATAAAGTTTTGCCTCCCACAGACTTGTACCATTCCGGTTTACCCCACCATTGCCAAGGAAAACTGATATTTTCCTTGTACCGTACTCGTGCAAAAACGTGCTACCAATATAGACCTTGTCAGCACACCCAGGAAGAACTCGCCTTGACAGGAACATGGGTCGGCGTGGAATCTTTTAAAGCTATGGCGTGGGATACCAGTTGATAGAAGTGTACGAAATGTACACTTTCCCAAGAAAGAAAAATAACACAAGGGTGACCAAACTCAGAAAGGCATTTTCGCGGACTACGTGGATGCGTTTTTGAAACTGAAACAAGAAGCAAGCGGCTGTCCTTCCTGGTGCCACACTCCCGAAGATCGAAAGAAATTCAAAGAGAAACACTGGGATCAGAAAGGCATCGATTTAGACCACGTGGAGAAAAGCGGAGGAGGGCGATCATTTGCCAAAGTGATGTTAAATTGCTTGTGGGGCAAAATGGTACAACGACAGTGTTTACGCAAGACAAATTATTTGCCAGAACCTTCCCGCTACTTCCAGATGATTCACGACAAAACTAAATAGTGAAACACGTAGACGTCGTTCGTGAGGACTTGATCTTAGTCAGTTACGAAGAAGAACTGGACTTTGTAGAAGCCGACTAATTTGGAAATGTCATCATTGCGGCTTACGTGACAGACCGTTGCTGGCTTAAATTGTACGACGTTTTAGAACTGTTAGGAGATCGTGTGCTTTATCTTCACACGGACGGTTGCATCTACATCGATCGCCTGGGTCACTGTTACCCTGACATCGAAAGAGACCGTTTATCAGCATGGACGGACGAGCATCCCGACGACAAGATTCTAAATTTTGCTAGTGGCGGTCCTAAAAATTATGGCTACGAATACCGGGACCCACAAGGAGAAGTGCACACCGAGTGTAAAGTTAAAGGATTGGCTCTTAATAATCGCACCGGTCGAGTGGTGAACTTTGGGGTCTTGAAAAAAGTCTTGGAGACTGGGCTGGATGGAAACTTTAAAGTGACCACCTACGAACCGCACAAGATTGTACGTTTACCCACACACCACATCATCAGTCGACCTTCGGAAAAGTCTATCAAATCGTGTACCACCTGCGAGTGCGACTTCCCAATAACTTCACTTTGCCGTACGGACACGTCGATTTTGATCAGCATATAAAAAGGGACAACGTCCTAGACCGATAGTTCATTGTAACTATAAAGACCAAGCAAGAGAGATGAATACTTTAAACAGACATCATTCAAGTTCGCTGATTCTCAGGTGGAGTGCGATGCTGTGCCTTGCGAGGAGAGCGATGACCTCAGTGATAATGGGAACTTTGCTATAGCTACGTCAGCAGGAAATCGTGGGAATTTTGGTATGACCACTTCTGCAGGACATCATGGGAACTTTGCAATGACTACTACTACAACTACACCTAATATGGAAAGTGATGTTGTGTGTGTCAAACCTGACTGATGCGAAAGCGATACCGCTTTTTGTCGTGGACTCTTTACTGGTTTTCATGGTGGATTTCAACCTCCACGGGAGACCATGCGTCTACCATCCCACGGATGTCATCCAAAAATGAGCAAGCTCCTGCGAATTTCACGGTACCCTCACCGAAATGAACCCTTGAAAGACACATATTCGTTCCCTGTGCGTTTGTCTGAATACAGCAATTTCGAAAGTCGATTCCAAACGTTCCAAGGAAAATAGCCTAAATATTTGGGAGGACAAATCCCCAAAAAGTTAGCCAGAACCGGATTTATCTACTTAGGCGAAGGGGATAAAATCACGTGCTTCAGTTGCGGTGTGTCATTTCACGAGTGGGAGCAGAAAGATTCGGTTTATCTGGAACATGCTCGATGGTCTCCGAATTGTCACTACCTACCTTTAGTGGGAAGACCTCAGTAATCTCTGGACGGATACTTTACAAGAGAACATTCGTGGTTTGCCTGTGGAGTTGAGAGAACTCATTTACCGAGATTTGGTCACAATACAAGTGAAACGCAAAGAACAATTTCATCCGTTACGACACAAATGCTGACACTGCTGGTACCTGAATACTATAAGAGAGCATTAGAAAGCGTTCCAGTGGTCAGATATGGTTGAAATGGACGAGGACCAGAAGACTTTGGTGGCTACTCATCTTAATTGTTGCAAGTCGACCATGCTACAACTAGTTTCAGCGGAAGAGTTAGAGGATTACGGAAATCTTTCAGACTATCAAATTTTGTCTGTAGAGGAACATTCTGTGCTATGTGTGGTGTGTGAACTAGTGACTAAAAATTTGGATTCGCTACTGCAGTAGAATCAGTTTTGTGCAAAAATTACTCTTATTACCTCCGACAAAAGAGATATAAAACGGACTACCATGCCAGAACCTTTATCAGCTGTGATATAACAGACTCCGTGGAAGGAAATCAATGCCACTATTCAAAGGGAGGAGGATTACCAACACTTAATACGATATCTTTGTCCAATGAATTGGGGTCGACATGTGGTGTGTGTCTTCGTTACTTCCTTTCTGAGATTTTGTTTACTATCCGATTCCTTGTTGACTCTTTACGAACACTACCTACAACCAAATAAAACATGAAAGTGGTCCCTTTAAATATCCACGAGACTCGCTCTGTTAAAAGCCTTGTGTTTTCATCTGAATACTTCTGGTCCTCTATATGAAAAAAAGATTTATCAAATTTTTGGTACTGAAGATGTGTACGACGATGTGTGTGTAGCTTGTGACTTACACCCTCATTGGACAGATGTACGTGACCGGAAAAGTTTGGGGTTTCGAGGCTTGGGTCAAAGAAGTGGCCAATTTTGCCCAAGAATTGTGATCCTAAATTTATCAGTGAAAAAAGTAACTTTTAAATCTGTTAGCACCAGTGCCAGTAGAAGAACCCGTCACCGACGACAACCATTCACTTCAGGACAGGACTGTCATGGAATTTCCAAAGGCCATTCCGGGAAGACTCCTGTTTCACTGGACCCAATGTAGAGACTGTAAGTACATTACACACTTTCCCTAGGACACCTTTGTACCAAACACATGTTGGACAGTCACTTGTTTATATTCCGTTTTGATCGTTTTGATTTGTATTTTATCGCTGTACTTAACCATTTGGCTTTTATGTATTTTTGTCTTTCGTGTTGTTCCATTTTAAACGTGATGAAATCAACCTATCCTGAAAAAAGTATAAAAACTCTTGTCTTGTTTCTCGTCGTGTCAAAAGTAACTTTCCTACACTAATATGGCTACCTCTGCTGTCTCTGCTCCCTCTTCCTCCACTTTCAAAGTCATCGACGAACACTTAGATCGTACCAATTGGGAGGCCTTGTATCTTCGATATCCGTGTAAAATGTTAATTTCAGGACCCAGCGGTTCAGGCTAAACCAAATTTGTCAAATGTTTGATCGAACATAAACATCATTTGATCGATCGTCCATCTCAACGGATCTTGTGGTGTTGCAAAGAGTGGCAATCAGCGTACAGTCTCTTGCGAGAAAGGCATGGCGATTCCATCGTGCTTGTGGAAGGCATTCCTGGCAATGCTCATTACGTAGTCTTGTTTTAAAGTCCAAGAGATAAATAGCAAGTCTTAGCCGAACAGTTAGGAACACCTTGGCTGACTCAACCAAACGACGATGCCACTCAAACCCAACATGCCTATTTACTCGTGGATTTAAAACCCACCACCCCCGATTATTTGCGATTTCGTAACCACCTGTTTCACCACTGGTGCCAAGACGGAGGGCCTGTCGTGTGCATGTCCCCGTCGTCGACTTAACAACAACAACAAAAATCTATAAAGACCTCGGACACTTAGGGTCTGGCTCATACAGCGTCAACATGACGTCTCCTCAGTCTCATCTTCCTGTCAAATTGATTTGTGCCTTGTACGGTATCAGTCGCGAAAAAAATCCACAAGTCTTAAGATGGTTTACGGTGACCGCAATTATGCAAGGCATCATTCACATTCCTCATCAAACCAAACGCTTTTTTGAGAGAAACAAAGTAGCCTTGATGCAACTGGATGGTCTTCGCATAGACACTTAAAACAAAAAGCAAATCATTTTAAAACATGGAGGTAGCGGTTCTCTTGGAGGTGTCATCGTTCTCTCTCTCTTAAAATGGGATCCCAATGCACCCTAAGTCCTCCCCCAAAAAAAACCCACTCCCAAAAAAGCAAAACGGACCGAAAAGAATAAGAAAAAGAGCAGTGGTGTCAAGACCAGGTCAAAGCCCATAAAAGTAAAGCCTCCAGAAAATAGCCTCTATCCGCAAGAGAGGCACTTCGGCCAGGACGCACCCTTACATTCGCAAACAACGACCTGTAGCGTCGGTTACCGCGTCTCCAGTAGCCTCAGGTTATTCCACTTCTCTGTTGCTGGTGATGCCAGCGAAATTCAATTTGTCACCTGTTCTTCCTCCTTTGATGAAATAATAGAAACTCGCGTCCCCAAAAACTTCTCCTCCAGCGGCGACAGCCTCTTCCTCTTCAGCTGGAGTAGCAGCTGCTCACAAAGTACCTGCCCCCAAAATTAAAGTCGAACAAAGATCAGGCATGTTACAGAGTTTACTGGATTTGCCCAAGCAAGAACTGTCCCGATTTAGTTCGTTGCGAATCCCTCCACGACGTGTGATGCCTATCATAAGGTTGATACGACGTAAAGACAATCAGTGGCGACGCATATAAGTATAAAAAAGACACGCGTAACCGATGGCAATCAGTGTTTTTGTGCTTCAAAACTCCCAAAGATGTCCACTTAAAGAAGTGCACCCCGTCATCATCGTCGTTCTTCTGTCGTTTTCATGAAAAGGAAAAAGAGAAGAACGCTCTCGTTATTAAAAAAACGCTTAGTAAAGAATCGACGTCACCTCCGGAAAAGACGCAGTCGTCCAAGGAAAAGGAGGAGCAATTTTTGAAAACACACCGTACCTGTTTGACGATGCGATAGTAAAAAAAAAGATAAAATGGCGTTTGCCAAGTCATCGACGTTAGTGTATTTTTGGTGTGTTCCCCGGAACCAACAAAGATGTCGCCCGATAGAAAACAATCTTCTTCACTCCCCAAAGGAAAGAAAAGGAAATGACTGCCTCCTCGTTTAGTCAAACATGGGGAGAGGTTGTCCGTTCTGTCCAAAGCTCCTTCACTCATGCGAAAAACCGCATTCAAACCGCCTCCAAAGACGTCATCAATACCGTGTGCGAATGTTGTTTGAGTGTTTTAAAAGGCGCGATACCTTTGTCTCCACATCGACACGTTCTTTGCTAAATAGTCCAAAAAATACCCATCTGTCAAAAGAAAAAGTGTTGGTCCAACGCGGAAGATTTTACCCCTGTTAGGAACTCTTGTCAAAGGATTAGTAGTACACACGTTGGGCCGCCTGGGAGGTGTTTTACCCATGCTTCCATGAAGATAAAAGGGATCTCTCGATTCAAAAGATCTCAGACTTTACCTTTGGAATCGAATGGTAGGATCAAAATTGGCTCTAGTGCCGTACAAACGATGGATGGAATACCATCGTTGGCAAGAACAACGGACCACGCATTTGTCTCCCAATCCTCATTTGGCCGAGATGTCTCAGTTACATTACGAATTGTAATCGTTGATGAATCGCAACAAGATGTCCAAATCGCAAAGGTACGGTCAACTGAAGCAGCAACTGCGACTCTTTCACCAGAAAGCTTTAGACGAAACAGCTGTACCAAGTCTGAAAGATTTTAAGACCCTGTTGAAAAGTCCATCACCACCATTATCACTATCATCTCCTATGTTCAAGACAAACCTAATGCCACGAATGCCTGAGGAAGAAGAGGTACGAGAAGTCTTTCAAACACCGTCAGGAGCTCCCATTTCTAGTAAGATTGCAGCGTAATTGTTGACCCCTTCCCCTACACCCCAACGAGATCTTAAAGATTGGGTTAAAAAGGTGATGTTCACTTCTCCTTCTACAGGAGTCAAAATGAAAGAAGGGAAACCAGAAGTGAAAAAAGAACAGAAGACCAAAGCTATCCCATTACCACCCCCACCGCCACCTCTTCCCTCGACGTCTGCTCTCGTGGCACACCGCACACATAAAACCGTTTCCAAACATTATTTTGCCCCATCCAAAGTAGCATCAGCAAAGAATGAGTGACTTAATAAAAAATGGAGAAGGTGTTAGCCAGCATTTACTACTATCCAGCCCATCCTGTAGGTTGCGGAGGAGTTTAGAAATTGTATCGTGCTGCCAAAGCTAGTCTGAAAAGTCTCCGTTTACCTCAAGTGCAACGATGGTTACAAGAACAAGCTACATACACTTTACACAAATCCATTTAACGAAAATGTTCCAGAAGTCGCACCCGAATGAAGATCATCAATGGAAAGCCGATTTAGTTGATGTCTCTCATTTGACCACCTACAATCGTGGCTACATATATTTGTCTTGTGTCATCGACGTCTTTTCCAAATTTGCCTGGGTCGTGCCATTGACTTCCAAATCAAGCAGAGAGTTAGTGCGAGCCCTCAAACTGGTGTTGAGACAATGTGGTCGTCACCCTCCTTGATGGCAAACCGACAAAGGCACCGAATTTCTGAGCCATGCTTTCCAAAGAGAATTAAAGAAACGTTACCTTCATCTTTTCACTAACGAGAATCCTGAAACCAAAGATAGCATCGTGGAACGTTTTTAACTCACCTTGAAAGAACGTACTTGGAAATATTTTACGCATCAACACACTCTCAAGTACATCGAAGTCTTATCGCACCAAGTCCAAGTGTACAACCAATCCTACCATCGGAGCATCGGACGTGCCCCCCCCCCCCCAAGAAGTGACTCCCGACAACAAAGGGACTGCTTTTGAGCGTCTGTTTGGTACGTCCCCGACAATGGATGTCCCCAACAGAAGGGGAATGTTGGCAGCATGAAATTGGGTGCGCATTGGCAAAACCAAACGCACTTTCGACAAAGGTTACTTACCCAACTGGACCACCGAATTGTTTCTTGTCACTGGAAAAGCGCTTGGCTATCATCCTGCCGTCTATAAATTGGAAGACATGAATGGGTAAGTGCTAAAAGGAACGTTTTACTTGCCAGAGTTACAACGCGTGACTAATAAAGAAGACGAAGTGTCCGACATCGATATCATTCTCGAACGAAGAACCTGAAAAGTGGGCAAACGACTTGTCAAAGAAGTCAAAGTACGTTGGGAAGTATATTCTTCCAGTTTTGGTTCTTGGATCGACGCTTCGCAAGTCATCGACTATAAAGAGAAGTAACCATCATTCTTTTCAACACAGCCTCAGCTTCTACTACCACCGTGACCACTCATTCATCGAGTTCTTCTTTGTAGGATCTACAAAAGCAACCCTTGTGGGTGTTGTGTGGAGAACGTGCGCCTAAAACGCAAATAGTCTTTTTCTGGCAACATTTTGTGGTGTATTGTGTCATCCGTGTTGCCATTGCCAATTTGAGCAGACAAACAATTGAGGACCATTGTATTGAGCAGTTGCATCGGTTTTCTTTTTCCCAATCCCTTCCCGAAATTCTCCTCTAAGGGGAACAACGAGAGTCTTGTGTCGAACGTCATTCCCCACTCCAACAATAACCACAACATCAATCCTCTTTCAGACACTGATATGACTTCAAGTGACCCTTCGGACAGCAGCAGAACTCAGGAATTATGAACAACAGTAACCAATTTTACTTAACCTTATCCAGTGAGAGTTCCATGTAGGTGTTTCCCAACAATGCTTTGTGGTGTTACACGGACAAATTACCCCAGTCCAACTAATTGATTCACGAAGACCAATGGGAAGTGGCTTTGGTGGAAATGATTTACCCTACACAAATCAAAAACATCACAGAAACTCAAAACTTCTTTACAGGTCGAATTCCTGAACGTCCAGTTGTAAGAAGAGATGAATAAAATTGGGTTTTCAGGTGACACAAAGCCAGCAAAGAATCCGCCATTAACCATCTACGCCTTGAAAATTCCGACAGGCTGTTATTTTAGCGGTGAACATTTGTTGGACACAATTGCTGACAGATTCAAGGCAGCTTTTGGCAAAGCCTTGTGCAGAGCCAAAAAGGTATTACGTTTGAATATCATAAAGTGGCTCGTCGCTTAATGATGAAATTTTTGGATAGCGAATCGTTGTTCTTCAGGTTTAATGGTAGTTTGTTTGAAATATTGTGTGGACATCCACAGATGACAGTACATAATCTGAGCCCGAAGATCAACAGTAATATGGATTTTTACACGGCTTCTGGATCCCCTGTAGAACTGAACGAAGGATTCAATTTGATGTTTGGTTACTCAGATGTGGTGGAGTACAACGTAGTCGGACACACCTACGTACCGTTATTGCATGTCATTACTTTGAAAGTGGATTCTAGCACTGCCACTGACAAGGCAGGTGGAAACACCTATCACGTTTACCGCAAATTTGTGCGTTCTCACTATTTGCCTTGTCAGTAAGTCGTATTTCGACACTGTCAACATTACTATAAAAGTAGATCTGGACATTCTCCAAAGCAAAAGTCATGGTGAAACTTCATGGTCGAAAACGATTCTCTAACTACTCGTAAGTCATGCATCCTGTGTACCGAGGAGTCGTTCGACAACGAGGACATTGTTTAGGAGATATGTTGACACGAGGATTGAATGCTTTGAAAGATACCGCATTGACGCACGGCATAGAATTTCTCCAGAATGTCATCATCGATAAACAAAAACCTAAGGAAGCATTTTTGAGAGCTGGCAAAATAGCTTGCTTCAAACGAGTAAAGAGATTTTGATTCGGCGAGAAACACCTATAAATGCCCTGGACGCTGTTGAGTCAGGCATTCCTGCTTCCCTGACGTTACATCAAGGACAAGGCAGAAAGAGACGAAGAAGACACGCCTCCAGAGGACTTCACACTCATAAAGCTAAAATACTAAGAAAAGAAGAATTGCTCGAGATTTAAACGTTTTGATTAATAAAAAAAAACAAAACACATAGAGACAAAAGAAAGAAAAAAAATGATGCACCTGAGAGTCTTGCGCCTGTTCCACATCGGAGCTAGATCTGTTTGCCATGCCACCCACTATGATGACGATGCAAAATATCCCAATGGGTCAAATTTCATCCCATCTCCTCTTTGTCATCCTCAGCTCCCATCGAGTTTGAATTAAAAAACAGCCCGAAAATTACGTTGATCTGAATAGCAGTTACTTGTACTTGAAAGTCAAAGTTCAAGATAAGAATGAAGGTAATATAGACGTCGACGAGAAAGTAGCTCCCGCCAAGAATTTTATGCACTTCGTGTTCAGCGGAGTGGAATTTTATTTGAATAAGAAACTAGTCAGCAGCAGCATGGATCATTACCCTTACCGAACCTAACTGGAAAATCTCTTGACGTACGGATGAGAGGTCAGAAACACTCATTTGGATGCCTGCGTGCTATGAAAAGCAGAAGAAGGGAAAAAGTTAGACATAATAGCGAAAGACAATGATGGAGTTGAAGGCCGAAGAAACAAAATCAAAGAGGTACTGATTTTAGAACTAATGAATTTACATTTGGACATGTGGTTGGAAAAGAAGTATTTGCTGAACGCAGTGGATGTCCGCTTGAGACTGAATCGAAGCAGTACCGCTCCCCACTTGATGTTTGATGGTCACGATTACAACACCATCATCCAGGAATACAGACTCCACGTGCGACGTGCAAGTGTTACCTAAAGTGTGAAACGGTATCAGTCACACTTTGCGCAGAACGACCACGAAGTATCCTATACGACACGTGGAAGTGAAAACCTTCACCATTCCTAGAGGACAGCGATCCATGATCGAAGATCATCTGTTCCAGGGACTGTTACTGAAACGTTTAATCATTGGTATCGTGGATAATTCAGCCTTCAACGGAGCCTTCAATAAATATCCTTTCAACTTTCAACACTTCGACGTATCCAAAATCGAAGTCATTCGAGATGGCAAGACCTTATGTACCAGACCCTTCGAACCTGACTGCCAAGAAGAATTACTTGAGATCGTACTTGTCCCTTTAAGGAGCAACTGGACAGCCACGGATCAACAGTAGTTACGGCATTACCTACGAAAAATGTGATGGAGGTTACACTTTGTGGGCTTTTGATTTCACTCCAGACCAAGGCAGCGAAGAGAGACATTTCCACCCTATAAAATCCGGCCAGATTCGAGTGGAACTTCAGTTTGCTAAACCTCTACCCGAGACAATAAACGTCCTCCTATATGCTACATGTGATAATACAATAGATATCAACAGTTTGAGAGAAGTCATTCTAGAATATTAGAAGCTATGGAAGACTGTATCCCCTCTTTGAATAGTGGAGAATCTATGAAAGTGGAATGGGAGAATACCGTGGAAGCAGAACCACAAGACACAGAGGAAGAAGACACAGTGATGAAGTCCAGATTGCCAGAACAAGAACAGCATTTAGTCTCCTGTTTTGCCAAACATCTGGCAGAAAAAATACGGAATTGACAAGAAAAGATTGCTATGGATGTCAAAACGATCATCCCAGTCAACTTCAACACGATAAATATCTGATGATGAGCCAGGAAGACGAATTTGACAAGTATCTGGAGGACGCTTGGGGTCTCATCATGGAAGAAGCAGTGTTTCTTCAGTGGTATAAAGACTTGCGTGTTAATTGGTCTCCTCCACTGATTGCTTTAGAGATCATCACATCAAAGCTGTCATGACTCAGAGTGCGGAGACGAAGCGAAGAAACGATTACTTGTCAGAGATTTTCAAGCCAAAAGTCAGGATTGACTTATCATTACCTGTGAAAAAATCCAAGAAAAAACAAGACAAAATAAAACATCGATACCTGGGAACCTTTTTACCTTTTGAAACACAGTTCCTACACTGCTTATTGGAATCCTGTCTGTGTGCTAACTGCCTCATCGCAAACCTCAAGACCATCAAGCTTATGTCATCAACACGGACGACATCAAAACCCATTAGCATGCAGTGCTCACCAAACACTTCTGGAAATTCAGTAAAGTTCTAACAAAATTATGAGTGCGTGCTGGGTCTACTCTCAGTCATATACACTATACACTGCTCAGTGGATAAAGACTTGAAACATGAGTGTCTGCTGGGCCATTCCCACTCATACACACCTTATATTCAGGTATATAGGGACTTTAAATAGTCCCACGACCTGACGAATTTAATTAAATAGTGCTCCTTGAGCACATAGATGTCTGGGGAAAGTTGCTCCAATTCCTTCCCCTAGGAATAATTAAATAGCCTGTTGTGCAGGCATAAAACAGTGGTACATGCACTGATGTGCGAAAACCACTTTAATTCATATTATGTAACAGTCTGACTATCCATTGTTGACTCATCCTCCTATAAAGATGAGTCCAATACTAGCCAAGCTGAACGAAGCTTACATGAATTTACATCGTGTCAGGCAAAGCCTGATACGGAAGCCTGAAGAGACAGAATTTCACATTTCTGAAAGTGACCAAAGACCTGATAGAGCTATTCAGAGAGGAAATCAGAAAGGAGAAAGAAAAATGGACGGAGAAGTACAGACTTAAGAAGCAAAGAGAGCAGAGAGAACAGCATCAGCAGCAACAACAGCAGGAACCAGACAGAAGTTTTATCGACTGCCGCGTGGACACGGAAGAGTTCTCCTTCTCTTTCCGAAGAAGCAGACCTTATCATGTGGGAAAGCCTGCCGCCAAACGGGGACGCAATATTGGACGATAAATGATTGCCATAACACCCCGTCCACAAATAACAGCCATTTTCACGGCTACCCCAATACTATAGAAAAGACATACTAGTTCAATTTCCAAAAATGTGTGTATTTGTGTTTGTCTGTACGTTAAAAAATAGAAGTGTCGATAAGTACTTCATTTTCGCACCTTGTCAAATAGTCTGTATTTTTTGTTGCTGTTCGTGATTGTAGGTAGAAAGTGAGTGAGCGTTTCTTTTAGGTCCGCTCGTTCTATGAGTTTTGTGATAATATGGGCCTTGTAAGTTTTGGTGTCAGGGTGTTTTCCTTCACGTTCGTGATTCACAAATATGAAGGGAAACGTTCGTCAGTCTGGCTAAATATGTTTTGGCTAAATGAAAATGGAGCAAAATGTCCCAACTGCATTGATGACGACGATCTCCGCAACGTATTCAACATATGCCCAAGATATTGAGAGCCAAGGATAAAACTAGCTAGCTAAAAAAATCGGATTTCCATGTAGTTACCCCGAATTACTGTACCGATATATCCATTACCACAACCAAACTAATGAGGCCATATTAATCTTCCGCAGGGAGATTACTAAAACTGGAAAGATCTAACCCTACCTCTCATATTTAGATCGGTTTGACATTTCATTTCATTAACTGACTACCCCTATACCTACCCTATACACCTACAAAGTATTCATCTTCACCAACCCTAACGACCAACTGCTAGTTTCAATTATTGAAACGGGTGGGGAAGTGGGTGTGGAGGTAGTATACGGTTTACCGTCCAAGTAGTGGTGTGTACCACGAAACGCGGGCTGATGCTGGACCTGCACCCATCACTCACTACTGCACCCTGGGGAGTCCGAAAATATGACCCGCTAAGCAATGAAATAGGTGGTTGGTAGACAATTCGCCCTCAACACGTGTTCTAACAATCTCTACCTTCTCTCTCTTTCAACTTAAGGCATGATGGATCATTTAAATATAAGAATCAAAACTGGCTTATAAATTTAGTCATTATAAGGTGGCTTAAACCCCAGCCATCAGGACCCTCTGTACAATTCGGCAGCGACTGGTCCAATAACTTGCTAAATTTAAGGTAAGAACCTAAAAATTAGATCTATAAGGTGGATCAAAGACCTAAAGCCATCATGACCAGCTACACAATGTGGCGCCTAAACTTATATAATTAAGAAGTATGACCCCAAAATTTAGAATTATAAGGTGGCTAAAACCCAGCCATCTGGGCCCCCGCACAAGTAGGAAAAACTTATAACTATAGTATGAACCCAAAACTATTAACTGACTAAATAAAAAACCCTTAACTAGACTAGGAAGATCCATTATGCACTTCCATTCTACAAACAGCACAAATAATGATTTTCCAACTTATAAATACGGCAAGACGACACCATTTAACATTCGGAAAAACGTGAACAAAAAGAAACGATCCCGGATGTAGGGAGCATCCCTCCCACTCAATCCGACATACCCTTGCCACTCCCAGATATGTATAAGTGAGTGCGTGTGGGCCACTACAACTCACCACGAGTCCCGTGAGACATCAATATCTCGAAAATCGGACTAATCTAATAGCACTTTTGAAGTGCTCTAATGCGTTGGGGGACGTGGCTCCATACCGTCCCCGTCGAAAAAACTAATCAGCAACATGTGGGGAACTAACAGACGTGCATGTCCTTATGTGCGAATACGTCTATTAATTGAAACGACCGACCGACCAATCTGGCTAAGTCCGCAGCGAACAGAGCAGAGATCATCACAAAACAGTAACGGAGCTAGCGACGGATATTATCGCAGCACAAGCATTGAATGAACTTAAGGAACTCGGCCTAGTAGTTGAATCGGGTTGGAGGTTAAGAGCGGAGGGTAAACGTACCACCCTGCTCTTAATTTGGGAAAACGACCAAGAAAGCAAGAAAAGGCCCAGGAGTCGTAACAGAAGACAGCAGAAACAGGTGGAGCTTACTCGTCAGACCCTGTTATCGTGTACTTCAGCTTTACTATTCACGAAGAAAACAAACTACGTCAGCCGACCTCTCCTACAAATACAACTATTGGAGCCACGACAAAGGTATAGGCTGACCAAGTTTTACCAGAGCACACTCTAGTACACAAACAACATCAAGAAAAGGAGACATTTGCTAGCATTGTTGCTCATAATCCTAAGAAAAGGACTCCTCCGAAACGTACATCTACACCTACTCCTACTGCCGAGCAGCCGGAACAGATAGCTACACTTCAAGAATTGCTAATGGCCTTGAAGGAAGTGTGTACTCCCGTCAAGGAAGAAATCGAGGAACCTGATGACGAAAAAGAGGGGTCTACAGAAGGAGAGCAGAGTCTAGCAGAGGTAGGGGAGGATAGCGACCCATATATTAGGAACCTTCACACCCTTCGACTGCAGGAGATAATAGACGACACCAAAAAAAGCAGGAAACTATATCAATGCAGTCTCTTACTTAGCACGGAGGCCTCTAAAACCAAAGAAACCACGGCCACAACAATGTAATATTGGCAACCGCATCCTATGCACCTAGTACAAAGAAGACTATGAAAATCACCCAATGTCGACGCTGATTGATGCCGCTGAGTATTTATCAACATATCATGGGTTTGAGGCATTCGCAAACCAGCGGTATAGAGAGTATCGATCGGCTGAAGAGTTATATAACCAGGAAACCAGCCGGAATACATTCTAACCGGCTGACTCAAACAGTCCCTTTTAAGGGCTCCAGAACAAATTGCCTCTTATCTAGGGATTCCATTTGGCTTGGAGTCCCAGTTCGATAAAACAATTACTCTGATATGATATTTTATACACCGCTCAAAATTTAAACCATTTTGTAACTTAATAGTGACCAATAAATTTTAATGTCACTTACACACTTTTAGCAAATAGAAATTTGTAGGGCGCTTAAAATGTACACTATGTACTAGAATTATTAGATTTGTTAAGTTATAGAAAATGTTTAAGACTCGTTGGATTTCGTCTAATTGCACAGGTGGCTTGCACATTATTGGCATTTTATATTGTCCAATAAAATAACTGGTCTAACTTGGGTTAAATACGGGCTGCCGTTTCAGGGCTCTGTGTCGTTTGCGCCTGGTACTGGGTACCTCTCCTTCCTTGCCACTCCCGAACCTCCTTTACCTAGACAGAGATGTGGAACCATTTTCATCCGTCTAATCCAGGTGTCCTGATGTGACGTCATAGTAGCGACCAATCGCAAATGTCGTCTCATACTGCTTAGGTTGACACCTGGACCATCTGACAACAGACTGGAATTCATCTAACTGGATCATGAGTGTGTGTTGGGTCCATTCCCACTCATGAAAGCCCTTCATTCAGGTCGTTAGGGACATTTAGTCCCACGACCTGTGGCTAAATTAAATAGTGCTCTTCGAGCACCAAATGCCTGGATGATGAGGCACTAATTTCTTCCCCCCAGGAGTAATTAAATATCCTGTAGTGTAGGAATAAAACAGTGATACATGTACAGTAGTACGAAAATCACGTTAATTCAAACAGTCATTTAGTCAATCTGGCTACCCATCATCAACGAGACATCATGAGTAGCAGAATTGCTAAATTGCTTGAACTACAAAAGCACCTGGAGTATGCCAGACGTTTATTGGATGAGGTAGCTATGGAGGCCATACCCGAACAAGCCAGGATAGAGGAGAAAGAAGAGGCAAAAAAGAAAAAAGGAGAAGAGGAAAAGAAGAGAGGGATCCTTACTCACCTCATGCTATAACACCTCTTTGTGAGGTGAAGCCTGAGATGAGGACGCCACCACAGCCAGGACCAACACCACAACCACAGCCTCTGCCACCAGTACAAAGACCAGTAGTTCGCCAGACTGAAAACTGAGAAGAGGAAGTAAGGAGGCCACATCATCCACGCGTGTGTCATAGGAGAAGACAGACAGAAGTCTTCACTATTCCACAAAGTGTAAACTGGGAGAGTGAAGCCAATCAATCCCCATCTGCGTTACAAGCCACACGCATCAACTAGGAACAGGACTGGAGCCGGAGATCTGTCTGTGGTGCCAAGCCTAGGAGATGTCACCATTAGCCAGGTGCATTTGGAGTTCGACCCCCGCCCCAGCCCTTCTCACGGCTATCCAGATATATAGAAAAAAGATTATTCAAGTTGCCAATTAGTATGAGTGTGGAGAAATGTGACTATAAATACTCACTCCTTTTCTGATGTGATTGTGTATGCTTGCGCTTGCGTTGTGTGGATATTATATATTGTGCTTGTATATGTTCGCGTACGTTTTTGTGCATAGTAGAGTGTGTGTTTGTATGCGTTCGCGTTCGTTCGTGTGCATGGTATAGTGTGTGTTTTTTTTTCTCTCCCTTCTGCGTGGATAAAAGAGTGTGTGCTTGTATGCTTTCTCTTACGTTTCTGTTTATGTTAGAGTGTGTGTTTGTATGCGTTCGAGTACGTTCGTATGGATAGTAGATATTGTGGTTTTTTCTCTCTCCCTTCTGCGTGGATAGTAGATAATATGTGAAGTTTCTGTAAGAGATGTTTTCCTTCACGTCCGTGCTTTACAAATATAAAGTAAGCGTTCGTCATTCGCGCCATTTACCATTGAATAATCCATCCACGGATATCATTGGATACTTTGAATGGAAGGTCATGCCGGTAAGACGCTGCATCCAAGTAATTGATACGTGCTTCACTGGGCTTGTGTTGGTTGTGAGTGTAACAAGATAACCGGGTGGGGTCTCTGGATTCACAACAGAACACTTTTGACGATGATTTACATACAATGTTAGTAATCCATGACTTGAATGAGCAATTAATTACGAATAATGTGTGTGTATATATAATCCAAATATTGGATTAATTAACATAAGAACTCACGGACATAATAATGAAACTACAAATAAATTACTTTTTAAAATACAAAGACAAGGGGTGATTGGTTCACAGAGATTTCACAATGAAAAGATGGATGTGGTTTACTCAACTAGCAAACAATGTATTAGTTTACTCATGTTGTAAAATGAATTCACTCAATAAAATTATACACATATAAAGGGACAGGTATACAAATAATCTTTACAGTCCTGAAAGATACAATGGGTTTTACGAACCACAAAATTAGCCCACGGCTAAACGATTGTATGTAAGGAGATACACTCCGTCATCAGCACACTTTATTTCACCTCCGCGGCTACTACAGTTCAGCTCCACAGCTGCTACGGTTAAAGTCTGTGGTCGGCTTTACGTCTTGCACCACGTCGAACTCAGATAACTTTGAAAACTCGGGTCACTCTGGTCACCCTGGATACTCTGGACACTCCAGACAGCTGAAAGTATATCCAATACCGTGTACTATACATGACACGGGCATATAAGGTAAAACGTAATGACGTTAAACACGGTAAGTTATACATTATCGGCACAATAATTACAACAGGTTCAGAATAAATCTAACCCTGCTTGATAAGTATCCTACTGTATTAAACATTTCTTACAAATGTAGCTTCATAGTACTAATATAAATCCCTTGCTAAGTTGCAAACAAGAATGGAAATATGTTCATTATACTGCGTAAACCAAAGCTACACAGCAAACATACAAAAATAAACGTGGCAGTATAATAGTTATAACTTACATACAAGTAATTAATACACTTACATACCTCTACAGCTGAAGATTTGCAAGTCCTTAAAGTAGACCGCTGACTGACAAGACTATCCGTAATGTAAACAGTTTTACCTACGGTGAGGTATCTATACACAGATATAGTATATGCACTGAAGGCATTCAGTTCTTCCCATCAAGAGGACTTCCCACGTGCGGCATAGGATGAACCAAACTCACTATTTCGAAATACAATACAATATACATAAATCACCCTCGGGTATCGTTGTACACAAAAAACGAAACCTGAGTACACGTATTTAATAAATAAAAGAATTTATACAATTCCGTGACAATACCTCCCCCTAAAGAAAATTGGTAACACTTTTAGAAAAATCACGGACTGTGATGATATACAATTGTTAAAAATTCCAATTTGAATACTGAACGAAAAATGATCCGCTAATTACATCCTACTTAAAAATCAGTACCCACATTTTCCGATCTTCGAATCGCCTCGATTCGGAAACTATACGGTTGCAAAGACAACGCCCAGCAGCAGGGGGGGCGAATCCGACATTTTGTCCAATCGTTATTTTGCTTAATTATTACTTTCTGCACTCAGCGGATCCGGTGTCGTCAGCGCCTGGTAAAAAAAAACGACGTCGTCGTCGAGGGGATCGTCCGGACGTCATTTGGTTTAATTAATACCTTCTGCGCGTCGATCCCCAGCGTCGTCAGCGTCCGGTAAGCACATCGACGACCGCGTCGATGTCATCGCCCCCCCTGCTGCTATGATCTTACAAACAGAGTGATCACTAACTCCTCCTCCTGTAGATCAATTAGGTTATTTGACTGATCGGTAATTCTAAAATTAATTCTCGTTAAAAACCGATCATGGCATCGCATATAGACCGGATTAATCGGACTCTCAACGATTAAAAATCCCGGAGGGGCTGTTGGTGAAAATGAATAAAGGATATATCCCTGTTGAGCCTGATTTGATTGCTTGGTATCCACCTGGTAACTCCCTTCGATAACATCACATACTAGATTGATTGCTATCACCGATGCGATATTTACGTTGTACGGGGCAATATGCCTACCATCATCTCCGTTATCGTGTCTGAGGATATAAGTTGATGGGGGGGGGGGGGGCGTCCGCGGGTGGATTCTTAGGCCATCCTAGTATGGTTCTTATTGAACTGTTATAAATATCAACCATATACCCCGGTGTGCTTATTTCAATCGTCGACGATAACGTCGGTTCATGAACCGTAATAGCGATTTTTGATTCTTTTCCTGTGATCGATTTTATCCTGCGTTGAAATTCTTTATTGATTTGCTCTATTTGGTATGACCCAGTTGGTATTGTAACCTCCTCCCAGTTTGGGGTCCCATCGGGTTTATTTGTCCGTGCAAAAACCAGCGAGTTATTAGGTTGTTGTCCGTTAAATGCGTTCGCTCGAATATTAGGCCAACTGTGATATATTCGCAATTTTGCCAGCGCTATTTCCTTCACTGGAACCGGCGACGGGAAGTTCACACTGAATTCGGGTTTCGTTGACGTTATCGATATCATATTTGTTTGTACCGGAGTGGTGTTCTCCGCGATCCGTTGAAGCAACTGAAACCCTTCGGGGTTCAGCGACATTATTATTATTCGTTGTCTTTAGTGTCTAATTTCAGCAACCAGGTGGTTCCGGCTTCCAGTTAAAAATCCTCGATTTTTGACATCGCGGAGCTATACAACTGGACCATCGTGGAGAATTCAACATCGGATACGAACAAATTATCAATCGATAACGAGATCAACCCGGATAATTTCGAGTATGCGTCGGATACTATTTGATGTTTTACTGTATACTCGTTGAGTTTTTTCTGAAAACACGATGATATCTTTCTAGTGATTGCGTTGGCGACTCCAGCAACTGTTGTCATCGCGGAGACAGCGATTGGAACAGCGATCGGGGCTATCGTGGTCACCGTGGATAAAATAACACCGGTGCCAGCTACTATACCCGACACCGAGTACACGACCGCGTCGATGGCGGTTATTTTACGACGGTATTTTTTTATTTTTGCACGGTATTGTTCGGAAAGCGTTTTTAAGTTCGCGGAGAATTCTTTTGCGGTATCGAATCGATATTGATGTGACGTCGGTGATACCTCTGATTCAATTACCTTGGTGGTCATTTTTATTTTAAAAGAGCTAGTGTTTTTAATTACTTAGATCCACTACAAATTCCGCATACCATGTGATGTTTGCCCTAAATAGACTGCTATCAACGGCTTTAATTATAAACCGTTCGATTGTATCCTTGTCGATGATTGTTGATATTGTATTGTTAAACCCGGATGAACTCGGCGATGATATACTGAACTGCATCGCCGAAATCAATGTCAATCGATAAATACCCTTAACAATTGCGGTGACATCTATTGCATTACGCGTAGGAGTCCAATCGAATGATCCGTATTGAACCGTGTATACGCCACTGCCGATGATCCCATGAGGTGTTTTCATTTTTTCGAGTTGCTCTGTCATTCTAGGTAGTCTGTCCTTAATCGCTTCAACATCAGTTTTGATTGTTTTTATTTCCCCTCCATACGCGTCTACATTTTTTTTGTTCGCTTCAATATTAGTTTCGAGTTGCTCTGTTATTCTCGGTAGTCCGTCTTTAATCGCTTCAACATCAGTTCTGATTATTTCTATTCTCCGCAAATTCGCGTCCATATTATTCTTGTTTGCTGCAACATTAGTTTTGATTGTTTCTATTTCCCGTGTAGTCTCGGTCATACTTTTTTTGTTCGCTGCAACATCAAGTTTGATTGTTCCTATTTCATATGTATGCACGTCTATACCTTTTTTATTCGCTGAAACATCAGTTTTAATTAATCCTATTCCCCGCCAATACGCGTCTACATTTTTTTTGTTCGCTTCAATATCAGTTTTGATTGTTCCTATTTCCCGTGTATGCGCGTCTACACCCTTTTTGTTCGCTTCAATATCAGTTTTGATTGTTCCTATTTCCTGTGTATGCGCGCTCATATTATTTATGATCATTGTAACATCAGTTTTGATTGTTTCTATTTTCCGTCCATGCGAGTCTACATTATTTATGATCGTTGCAACATTAGCGCCGATTATTTCTATTTCCCGTTCATGCGCGTCTACACTCCTTTTGTTTGTTGCAACATCAGTTTTGATTGTTTTTATTTCCTGTCCATACGCAGTGATATCATTTATAGTTGTTGTAATCTCATCCAGCTTGGTATTTTTTTTACCAAAGAATTTATCAAAGTTGTCATCGATCCTGTTAACATTTTTTCGCAACGTGTAAAATTGGCCCGACAGCGTTGCAAAATCCAAAATAGTATTCCTTATTGTTGTAATATTCGGTTCGGTTACCGTCGGGGTCCCGAAAAAACTAGCGGTAGTGAGCTGTATATCGGTGATAGATTTTTTCACCTCGGTGGCAGATTTTTTCACCTGCGCGTCGAGTTCGGTCACCGATCTATCCAACCTTATAAAACCGTCTTTGACTAATGTTACCGCCGATATATGTTCACCCGGTTTGAGTCGTCCGTCGCCGGTATACAACGCGATAGTGTCCTCGGCGGCATCACGCTGTCGTGTTAAAACATCATCCAGCGACACATTACTGGATTTCAATTTACCCTGGCGGTCTTGAAATACGACTATTTCACCTGGGTCAACACTGGTTAAATTCAACGTATCGGCGATTTCATCCTCGATTAGTTTTTTTATGTCATCGGTGGCGAGCGTTTCCGTGGATTCCTTCAGCGCCGAAACCGGTCGTCCCCAAATATCAATCATCGTTATTGTAAAAAAAAACGGCGTTTCTAATTAACCCGCCGGGCCTCTACGACCCCACTAGTGTATTCGTTTACAACTACATGAGGTGGTTTTCGCGATGATGAAATCGCCGCGAGTACGTTCAATGCCTCACGACCACATATCGGTGGGTCACTTAATCGCTGTGTTGGCAACGTGGAATAAAACGCCCGGGCTGAACACGCCCGGATATACCGCATGAACTCGTTTGGCGGGGCTAACCCGTATGAATCAAAATAGACGATTGCACGCGGATCAATCGCGTATGCAACCCAATGAGTTCCCGCTCCGGAGGACCCATCGAGGTTAATTATGCCTGTTTCAATATTCCTTGGTGCCGCCGGTAATTGATCCCTCATAAAAACACCTCTGAAGTTTTTTATCGCTAGCGCGTTTGCGGCGTCTATTAAATCAAAATTAGACATGGGGGTCATAGACTCTTGCGTTAATAAACGGTCCCCGGTAGTCTTAGACCCTTTCCCGAATACCATGAATACGGGGTTCCCGGTAGTCTTAGACCCTTTCCGGCCACGGGTCGTTTTTTTTTGTAGCCTTTCCCGGTTGCCTTCTTTAATGCCATTCCCGCCGCGGTACCAACGGCCCCCAACGCCGCCGCCTTAGCCACTGCTGGTGCGGCCGCGGCAATCAACGCTGGAATCGCAGCTAACAGCGGAAATATCCCACCGGTCTTTTCCATGTTTTTAATTGCTGCGGCCGAGAAATCTACCTGAACACCCTTTTTATTCTTCATCGCATCATTGAAATGTTTTATTTGACGCGCCGTCAACGATATCTTATGATTACCACCCGCCATCTGCGACGGCTTCAGCGTTATTGTTGTTCCGCATTGTTTAGCCGACTTTGATCGTAATTTCTTGACTTGACCATCAGTCAACTCTACACTGACGACACTATACGACATTTTATTGTAAACGCGTTTGTGTTTTCAATTACATGTTTTCCACTGGCGCATCAACGATTCTCATTCGTCCACCAACACCTTCTAGCAGCATTGATTTATCGCTGAGAATGACAGCAACCGCTCTATAATTAACATTACCCGGGGCTATATGAGCTCGGAAGTGTATATCAACGACGGATTGTCTCGTTAAATCAAGATGTTCCAGCGAAAAATAATAAATCGGATACAGGTTTTTAAAATCAAGTTGTGATATTTGCAAACCAGTGTCGACGTTTTGATCACGACCCAGATACGACAGCAATCGATGATACACACGTGCGATATGGTTGTCGCCGTAATTAAGCTGTATATCCTCGGATGGTTCCTGTTGTCCGTTTATTCTCAGCGAAACATCCCTGACTCCTAATTGATCAAATATCATATGGCTGCGTTCTTGACTGCCCAATCGTTCCCTATTCTGTAGCGCTATGAATATATGACGCGGGGCTGAAACACCCTGTTTTGATGCTAGGTGCCATGTAAACGTATCGGCGACGTTATCCTCTTTAGCATCAGTTGTTACCGCTAGCCAACTCAACAACGATTTTCCTCCCTGTTCCATAAATGCTAACAATCGTGCTTCCGTGGTAACTGATGGAGTCAGCACCGGCATCCACAATGCCATTTTAGTTAAAATGACTTTACCGGCAGCGACGCCAGCAGCATGCCATATTGCATTGTTATCATCGCCCCTTCGCGTCAGGGCAATTGTATGCTTAGCCCCATAGATGACTTTTCTAACATTTCTGCAGAATCCAAATATGTGATGGAGTGGAATCGCGCATGAAAACTTTCGGCGTGGTCCTTGCAACATTCCTACTCGTGCTGCGAATCCCATATTGTAATTATCGTTAAGACTTTTTGTAACAGTGAAATCAGCGTCCGGTTTTGCTCTGCGGTCTGGATTGGCTGCTTCAGCCTGATCACCTGCGATATCTTTTTTCGCCAGCACGTTGATGTACTGAAGATGATCAGCGCTATTAGCGGTGTCCTTCGCAAACATCATAGATGGGCCCGCCGATCTTGTATAATCATCCGAGTATCTCGCAAACCCAATTATCGTCGTTGCAACATCAACCTCGCGTTCTATTGATTCAATTTCTCGCCCGTCAATAAGATATCTGGCGCTCTCAAATAACGCCATGATACCGTTGTTGACGAAGCCAACTCGAACACGATGGTCATCTGCGTATGGTGCATTATCGGCGGCATTTGTCACGAGTTCTCCCTCAATTTCGATAAACGCTTCACACGGCAGAAAGTATTTACTGGTATCTTGGACTTGAAGTTCAATTCGCGATCGTAGGTCAGGTTGCGCTGCATAATAAGAATAATATTGATAATCGCGGACAGAATCATCCCTGCGCACTGGGGCATCCATATCAAACGCGGGATCAGCGGTTCGCGCAAACATTTTATTATTATTCATGTTGATGTTTTCAATTGAAATCCATCAACGTCGTTTTCGTCGTAGACCACTTCCCGCTATCGCGTTCATGAGCGCGTTGGTTGCCGCATCGGCGGATGGCGAAGTCGCCATTGGCGGAGTCGTCGCCAACGACTCTAGTTTTTCTTCCACGGCGTTATTTATTACTTTACTGACATTTGCAGGCATCACTGTCGTTGATGGCATCACCGGTGGTTTCTGTTTTCTTTTTCTCACCAATGACATTAGTTTATCCCGTGCGGCTGAAAGCGCCTTTCCGGCAACATCTCCAATAGCACTAATACCCTTATCACGAATAACATCAATAGCCTTCATTCCTAATTGTTTGGCTAACGGCGCTACTTTTGGGGCCATTCTTGTAAATAACCCCGCAATGGTGCTACCGAGACCATCTCCATAGTACGCGCGGTAAACAGGCAATCGCGAGTTTACCACGTAGACGAGTACTGGTTTATCGTGGTTGTAGTGTATGATCATCTTTATTATAAAAACACCGGTTTTTCAATTAGTGATTGTGATCACCAGTGATTGTGATCACCTCTTTCCCCTTTCCCACCGCCGTGTGGAAAACCGGAATAAATTTTATCAAAATTTCCTGGGGTTTTTGCCCTCGATAAAAATCCGGTTTTTTTCCGGTTTTTTCCTGATTTCTAGTCATTTTTGGTCGTTTTTTGTTGCCTATAGTCGTTTTTTTTCGATTTTTCAGCAAAAACATCGATTTTCTCTAAATGATTTCCTGGGGTTTTTGCCCTCGAAAAACGGTCAAAAACGACCAAAAAATGGCCAAAAATGGCCAAAAAACGGTTAAAAACAGTCAAAAAATGGCCAAAAACAGTCAAAAACGATAATAATTTTATAATTTTATAATTTTATAATTTTTTTAATCATCCACGAGTTCGTCTATGAGCGTTCGATACGCACTAACGTCCATGATACCACCCGTAAATAACCGCTTGCAAATATCAGCGGCCTCATTGATTATTTCCGGAGAGTTATTTCCGGCTCGTTTTCCTCCGATTAGTACCTCTAGCCGTGATATATCACTGAGAACACTGTTAGGACAGGTAACGCCGTAGGATTCTTTACCAACAGAGTATCCTTTTCCTTTTTTTGGTATTCTACTTTTTACTTTATTGTGGAATGCGTCGTAATCGGGGCCATCACCACGTAGTAATGCATTCTCGTGTTTACTCGCTAAATACACTATTCTTGTCCAATCCTTTAACGACTTTATACTTTTCTTGTAACCGCTATTGATATGCTCCTTATCTCGTATGCTCTTAGCAAAATTGGAGGCAGTAAAATCAATTAATTCTTCCCTCCTGTCCCTGAGGTCTCTAATTTGATCTATTGTGCTCTTCTTAAGTACATTACGGGGTATATTCCTCTCTTTTTCTTCTTCTGGTATTTCTTCTTCCGGTATTTCTTCTTCCGGTATTTCTTCTTCTGGTTCTCTTGCGGTGGCGCCTAGTTCTTCCTCGTCGGCCATTGTAACATAAGGTTCTTGTGGTTCGGTTATAGCGAGTGGTGGTGGCCTCCGTGTTGCAGCAGCCGCTAGTGTTTCTAAAGACCTTTTTGTTTGTTCGGTCTGAGCCGCTATCTTTTCAAGCGCATCGAGGACGGGTACAGTTGCCGCCGTAACATCTTTGGTCGCTTTAGTTACCGGGGCAAAGAGTTGTTCGCTTCCAACAGTAAAATCGGTTTGTAGTTGCTGCCGCGTTTGAAGTTGCTCTCGGACCCTGTCTCGTAACGGTATGAACTTTTTAAGCGCCGCTAGCCACTCTCTGGCTAGCCGAGTAGTAAGTGATTCGCCTACCATTATTGCAATTGCGAAGCAATTTCTAATTTCTCGCCGGAGTTTTCGTCTATAATCCTTCTAATGTTTTTGATCTTGCTAGAAATCTCCCGGCGTCGTTCATAAACACGTCCGAGTTTTTTTCGTATTATTTCAACGGCAGTAAATAGTCCAATGAATGCATTTGCGTCATTGTGGTACAAGTTTTCATTAATCGTATGTTGTAATCGTTTTACAAAAAAGTACTCGCGGGCCAGGGTAAAACGCCCCCGTTTCGACTGTTCGTTAATAATTTCATAATCGGATAATATTTTTTCACTGTCGAGACCATCAGATAATTCAATTCCTTGATTTTTTAATTTTGAAATCTCGGCTAATATATTATTGATGTCTTCGATATTCATTATTCCTATAAAACATCTTGTTTTTAAATAAAAAATAATGAAACCCCCCCGCGTATCAATTCCGAAGGTGTTTAATAATTCGTTTTCTTCCGGAATGGACAATTTATTGTCATGGCGACTTCGTCAGCGCCATAGGCGCCGGTGACTTCGTATCTACATATGAAAATCGAATTCTATGCCCGGTCTTTTTTGAGATTGCTGTTTGATATACTCGTTCTGCTACTTTTCGTATTGAGGCGATACAAATGTCAAAGTATCTACTGGCTTCATTCATCGACTGAAATATTTTTTCCTCGTGAGTTGTTGTATCAAATGACTTTACGGGTTTTGCTTTCTTTGGGTATTTACCGGTTTGGCCTTTTTTGGTATTTTGACTCTGCGAGACAGCTTGCAAGTTTATAAGAGAATTATCAGTCTTATTATTATTAATATGATCAATCACAAGTCCATTTTCGATTAATCCGTTGAATACCTCAAATACCGCCCTATGAACATGGTACTTCTTCTTTCCGGCACCAAACACCAGATACCCCTGATTACTTACGGTACCAACCGGCTTCTTCAGTTTGCGGTTTCTAACAATGCCGTCGCGAGATGCCTCGTAATTGACGAGCACAGGATGCGGCTGAAATTCTTGGTCCATTTGTATAATAATACTATTTGTCTAATTTATTATTTGGTTTAATTATAAATCTTTCAACGTAGTATTGGGGGGTTTTGATGACGAAGTCGGCGGTGGGGTCAATGACGGCGTTTTTAATTCGCTTGTCATAATAGCGTTTTAGTTCCCTGTATCGCTTTCCGCCACAATTGATACACAACTGCGATTTTCCTCTTACACCAACGTGGCAAACCAAGCATGGGAGTGGGCCAAGAGAACCATTACGAACGCTTTGTAAATGATACCCGCAGAATTCACCTCTACATGATTTATTGCACGGGGTTATCGACCCAATCATCAACCATTTGCAGTGATTCATTATACTATATTCTTTCATTTAAATACTTGTTTTAATTATATGGATGAGTTCGAGAGATTAGCAGCAATTAAGCCCCGGAAAAATATTAAGTTCAATTTCGATAGAGTCCTCAAGGACACACCAAAAGCGTTAATAAACGATAGAACCCTGTTGAGTAAAATACGCGATTGTATCGATGAATTCAAGCGTGATGGTGCATCTCATAGTTGGTCAACATTTCGAATTGATGGCGTTGTTGATGCTACCATGAACGACAACCGCGCAGCAACGATAATATCACAACTTGACGGTAAAAGGTATTTCTTCAGAGTAAAATTCATTGTCCGGGTGGAATCAGGTGATTGGATCATACGTGATAAATTTGAACCAGTTCTCAGCGAAAAGAAAACAGTCATTGTTAGCCGCGACTCCAAGCCGGGGTTGTTAACCGGAATTGACAGACCATACTATGAACGAGCGTATCCTGAAACAGCAGTTGTTTATGGAATATACCCGTTAAATAAGAAACCTGATATCGGAAAACTAGCGCCGATGAAACAGTCAACGGGGATAAATTGTGTAGCAGAACGAGTAACAGAGCATTTTACAAATGCGTGTCGAGGAAACAAGTTGACTGATTTACGACGTAGCAAAATCAACCGGTGGGAGGAGACAGTGCGCGAGCGTGGAGCAACCATCAGCGACATAGCGAGATTAGAAACGTCGTTGAGATTTCCAATAACCGTTACAACGATAACCGGTGAAGTATTATACGAATCGAAGTACAAATCAAATGGATCCCCAATCAAAATTATTGATCATAACGAACACGCATGGACGCCCGCGATCACAGTGTTTCCACGGGATAGAACGGTAAAGTATATCCCGGGGGAATTCCTGGAAGAGAACGGGTTTCTCGCGGAGAGGAAACTATTTGATGCTATCGCTTATTTGTGTAAAAACGACCCTGTATCAGTGTGGTTACTTCGCAGCGCTGATACCTTTGATCAGTTTGTAAGACCAAACGGCGAATTATATCGCACTGAAGCGTTTCACAACAGGATGAAAAAAACCGCCATAGAATTTGAAGAGCATGATGAACAACTGCTAACAAATTATTTTACGATTCCATCGGTTGCGGCTCATGTTGCAGCGAGGAAAAATGCGTGGAGTCCAACACGCAAGGAATTTCTACCGGATGTACAATCCAGTTGTTTGGAATACTATCACGGTGGACTATGGAACACTGAATACAACCGCGACGCTATGATTTCCGTTGATATGGTTGCCTGTTATCCAGCGAGTTTTCTCGGGTATGGATCCGCCGCTGAGTATTTCAAACGATTTGGACACCCCAGACATGAAATGACTCGTGTTGCTATTAATGGACCACTGCCTGATTTTGATTTAACCGGATTCGCTCGCATAGTATCATTTGAGTTCGCGGCAGGACTTCATCGCTGTTGCTATATTTGGATCGGTAGACACATGGCTGAAAAGAAGTGGTTGCCAATAGCGCTGCTACGGTACATGATTGATTGTAGCATGCTTGTATCGTTGATTGTCAGTGACGCGATTATATCATACCGAGCGCAGACTGAAGTCTGGTTACCAGAACCGGAGCGTCTAGATAGCATAATTGACGAGTCCAAAAAACACATCGATGCCGACGAGGAATATATCATCGAATGGTCCAGGAGGATATTCAACCAACGAAACCGCGAGGCAAAAGATCTCGGTAGAAGAATAATCGGTAAATTCACACAAGGTGGAAAAAACCACGACTACAAACGATATTGCTCACGGCTGATTATAGATGACGCAGAATATGATTTCGTAATCAAGGACGCAGTGGCGAAAAATAGATACGTGAACTGCGAAACAGCTTTCTTGTCCAATGGAACAAGGTTGGGTACAGTTGTTACCTACAGCGACGGAGACAGCCCGGCATACCCGCATTTGAGGGCGTCTATGCTGGGTTACGCCGCTATCAATTTATTCTCGATGATAAATAGATTCCCCGACACCGCGGTTAGAGTAGCCGTTGATTCGTTTTATGTTGACGTAGCGTATAAGGAAAACGTAGCCGAGTTTACTAGTCCGGACGAGAGTTGGGGTACATGGAGAATTAAAAATGAAATACGACGCGATTATTCCCCGTCAGCAGATGTCACCGTTGAAAACAATTACTTACGCGGTGGGTGATAAATTATCAGAATGGTCTAATGCACCACCGTGTTCTGATCCAATTTGTAGACACAAGACGGTTTATTTATGCGGCTGTGGCGGGTCAGGAAAGACGACTCGGGCAATTGAATTATTTCGAACGCCGGCAAGTATAATCGTGCTTACACCGACCCATAGACTAGCGCGAGAGATAAAACAACGAAATGTTGACGCCGTTACTTATCACAGCTTTTTTCGATACAGCGGCGGTGAGTGGACTCCTGATCGAATGGGTGAAAAATTTATTCCTGGGGTTATCATTTGGGATGAGATATGTACTGTTTCGTTAGATGTTTTACAAATGTTTCTTGATTGGTTGCTGCGCGCGAATACAGCGGTGATCATGTGTGGCGACCATGGCCAACCACCACCATTTGTCGGCGAGGGTCCACATGATTGGTTAAAGGGTTTTGTGGACTATTATGAAGAAACCGATACTGATTACCGGGCACTTGATGAACAACTGCGCGGGGTTAAAAAATTAATCAGATTACAGCCGGATAGAATTCAGTGTGAAATAATCCGCGAGGTGATTCCGGAAACGCCGTTAAATGAATTCTGGGAAACATGGAGACCAAACGATTTGATTGTAGCGAGTAGAAAGATAGTCAGGGACACACTTCAGCGGAAGTTGTTTACGTTGCATAAGGAAAAGTTTCCAACGCGTCCAGTGCCGTTATGTTATAGACCCGCGGATACACGGCGGCAGAACATTGAAGTTGAAATCCCGGGCCGGACAGAAAAACAAATTCTCGTGCTGAATGATATTGTGCTCGTTGATATCAGCGTCGTCGAGGACGCGCTACGTGCTGATAAATCCCCGTGGACGCTAGGATACGCAACAACAATACATTCCTCGCAGGGACTAACCATCACGGACACAATTGTTTGGATGGTTGATAATCGCATCGAATGGTCAAATCTAGTCTATCTTGCAGTGTCCAGAGTACGAAGGATAAATCAGCTTCGAAGAATTGTTATTGACGAAGCCAGTGACAAAGCCAGTGACGGAGTCATCGATGCAAGCGTCATTGATAGAAAACTCTCGGGTTACCGCCAACAGGATAAAAAAAACAGCGGCGTTTTGATATTGATGCCGAATTAATAATTGCGTTACGACAACAACAGAATAATCACTGCGCAAGTTGTAATTGTGTAATGCGCTGGCGTTATTTGGATAAAGACGCTCGCCAATTTACCGTGGACAGAATCGATAACAGTCTCGGTCATGTTAAAAACAATGTGAGGTTGACCTGTCTTGAGTGCAATAGACGCAACGGCGCTAGTTAAGACCACGCGGGGGTAATTGAGTATCGTCAGGTATCACTTGTAGTTGCTCGCGTGTAAATCCGCGCTGAGGAGCAGTTGAATCCAGTCTATAGATCGGTGGTCTACCAGTTGATCGTGTTATCGTTGATATGTTATGTGTGGTAACACTCCAAATAGGATCAGTAGCTCTTTTTTTACCGCCTTCAAGCTCTCCTGGTTCATACAGATATCTAACAGTGACATCGCCGAGAATCGGCTTGGAAACGCTATCTATTTTTGATCTTCCGGGTATGTACTCGTATTTAATCGCGTCGCTGGGCTTCATGTTGATTGCTCGGGTAATCTCGTTATTTAACGCTCCAATTACGCCTGGTAACCTTTTAACCCATTCACGAGATCGTTTTTCTTGGATGAATTCCTTCGCGTATTGATACCCAAATAACCGTTCAGCAAGAGTCCGATTGAATCGTTCAACAATTGCCTGATCACGATGTAGTGCAGTATGACCTCGTCGTATCGCGACGCTATGATGTTTCAGCGTTGATAAAACAGCGCCGCGAAATTCACTACCAGGATCAACTTGTAATAGATTTGGCCAGCGCAGAGGACCTCTTTGATAAATTCTTTCAAACGCAGCGGCTACTTCAGTTGCTGACTTTGTTTTTAACGGCTCCGCTTGTTTGTATCGACTCGCAACATCAACTACGGTTAGCGCGTATTTGTAACCGTTGTCATGCGGCAGAAATAATATGTCAGCTTGATGAACTTCATTGGGTACGCTGACATCAAAGCGCGAGAAGTTGATTTGTTTAGGTGGTGGTAGATAAATTTGCCATATAGCCTGTTTGGATAACCAATTAGCCGCAGTGGCCTTTGTTACCTTTGCAGCGCTTGCGAGTTTACCAATTGCGGCCTTTCCTTTCCAGTATCCTCTCGGAGAATAATAGATGGATTCCATGTTGTTATTATAAACGCTAGCGTTTTCAATTACCAGCGCGAGAAGCTCCGCTTCCAATCATTAATTTACCTTTCATAGCCGATTTTACCAACCATGAGGCCAATTTTTCTTTGACGGATTTATCGGGAATAGCATTTAACGCGTGAATTAATTTTACATCCGCGATATGACGCTGTTGCAGATCACCGCTACGATAAGCTATATCATGTATCCGACATGCTTCGTCGATAGCGTTTATTGGATACTCACCGGGTCGCGGCTGATTTTGATCATCGAGTCTGATATCTAATCGTGTTCCGGGGCCACAGTAGCTATATCCTGGGAGGTGTTTTTCTCCTGGATACTTTGCCCACGGTGTTACGGTGAGTTTTGATAACTTGACTGCAATATCACCTCCTCGCTTTTTTTTAAAACATCTCCGGGTCTAATAGAAATAAATCTAAATTTCTTTGCACCGCATTGTGCACACTTGCCAGTAAGCGCCGATCTGTTATTTTTTGTTGTAGCGGTTGTCATATCATTTGTGCCAGTACGCACTCTACACTTTACACAATATAGATCCATAATTTATGTATAGAGACATGAATATAATTGACTTTTCAGCGACTAAAACAAGAGAACCAGTTAAGCATGTTGCAGCGTTACCAAACTCGATCCGGATGATTATCATCGGACCATCTGGATCCGGCAAGACGCAATTGTTACTTAATTTAATAATGAGATGGATGAAGTGGGATAAGTTGTATTTAATCGCCCCTAGCGTAGATGATCAACGATGCTACGAGGTGTTGAAAGATTTCAACGAGAATGCATCAGCGATCGCTAAAAAAAATGTTATTGAGTTTGTTACAGATATCAATGATGCACCAGGTATCGATGATATTGATGGCGACGTCAACAATCTAGTCGTGTACGATGATGTTATGTTAGACAATCAAAAAAACCCAGCTAGGATATTTTCCAGAGGCAGGCATAAAAACACCGACGTGATATATGTCACTCAACGATACACTCAGATTCCAAAAGTAATCAGAGACAACTGTAATATTCTTGCTGTATTCAACGGCGTTGATACACACACGCTACGAAATATTTGGCAGACATGGTGCGGCGGTGACATGGACTTTAATGTTTTTCGAAACTTTTTTAGTCATGCTCAGTCGACCCCACATGGATTTGTAACGATAAATTTACATGATCCTCGGACACGATATCGTATCGGACTTGACCAAATATTCGGTTAAATTGCAAATAGCCACTTAGCAGCAGGGGGGGCGATGACATCGACGCGGTCGTCGATGTGCTTACCGGACGCTGACGACGCTGGGGATCGACGCGCAGAAGGTATTAATTAAACCAAATGACGTCCGGACGATCCCCTCGACGACGACGTCGTTTTTTTTTTACCAGGCGCTGACGACACCGGATCCGCTGAGTGCAGAAAGTAATAATTAAGCAAAATAACGATTGGACAAAATGTCGGATTCGCCCTCCCTGCTGCTCGCCCAACGCATGAATCTTGCATTGGCGACTTTTGCCATGTTCAAGAATAAGAGCGGCTGATGGTTCGTTTGTAAGGTAAATTCCCTCCCGAAAGGTACGTATGGAATTTGCCTATCCCCCACACTAAGGCTATGCACTCCTCCTTCACGGAGTAGTTTTGATCCATAGAGAGCAATTTCCTAATTGCATAAGCAATGGGCAATTGCATCCCCTCTTGCTCCTGTAGCAAAACAGCACCAGGACCCGTATCGGACGCATCAGTCCTCAGCACAAAAGTTTTGTTCAATTCTGGCAACTTTAAGATTGGTGCACTTATCAGTTTCTGTTTTAAAGTGTTAAACGCTTTTTCCTGGCACACAACCCATGGAACTTTATTCGGTTGCCCTTTCCTAGTCAAGTCTGTTAATGGGCTGGCAATAGCCGCAAAATTGGGGACAAATTTTCTGTAAAACCCAATCAAAGCTAGGAAAGATCTTACTTGTTTTTCAGTTTCTGGTCAAGGTGTATCTCTAATTGCTCCTATTTTATCTGGGTGAGGTTTCAACTGGCCTAGTCCACTTACAAGATATCCCAAACATTCTCGGCGAAAATACCCTATACTACATCTGGTGGGTTTAGCTGTAAGATTTGCTGTGTGAAGTCTATCGAACAGATCCCGTAATATCTTAACGTGTTCATCCCCATGTCTGTGCATGAACAAAGATATCATCTACGAAACTGTCGACGTTTTCCATACCGTTTAACTGTAAGCGCATGAGAAGAACGCACGACGCACCGGCGTTAACTAAAACCGAAAGGCATCACTTTAAATTGATAAAGACCTTTGGGATTCGCGAATGCCGTTAACTCGTGGGCCTTATCAGCGATTGGTATCTGCCAATATCCCTTAGTAAGGTCTTATTTGGAAATGTATTTACGACCTCCTAACTTTGAAAATAAACTTTCCATGTCTGGTTTTGGTTCTCCGTCGAACACGGTGATTTTGTTCAATTGCCGAAAGTCAATGCAAAAACGGTTCGTCCTGTCTTTCTTTCTGACTAACACAACGGGGGACGAGTACGGGGAACTGGAAGGTTCGATCACTTCCTGGTCTACCATTTTCCCCACTTCTTCGTTGATTGTCTCCCGCGCATTAAAGGGTATTGGATATCCTTTAATCCTGATCGGCTCAGAGGTATTCAACTTGATCTCGTGTTGAATCAAGCAAGTACGGCCTGGTTTGTCCGTAAATACGTCAGGGTACTGGGACAAAACCTCCAAGATCTGTGTACGCTGACCCACTGATAAATCCGGGCGTACATTGATTTGGTCAATACCTTCTTTCCCTACGTCAATGGGGTATTCAAGGGGCTTTTCTGTACTGGAAACAAAAATTCCGATTCGTCACACGACCTCTCCTCTATCACCGCTACACATACTACAACACCAAAAAGAAACCGATGATGTACGACGATGTGATTCTCTTTCTACTGAGAATAGCTCTCCATAACAAAGGTTATATTGTACTGTAACATGCAAAATGGGGTCACGTGATCAGATTCTAGAAGAACGTAAAATTTAGGTAAGTCATAAAGATCACGTCCACCCAGTTTGGCACAGACGAAAACCAATCATTTTACTCTAACAAATAAAAAATAAAAAATTGTTTACATCTTAAACATGTAGTCCCATCATGACCTCGACAACAACCAATCATTTTAGAATAAATAAATAAATAAATAAATAAATAAAATAAAAATAGAACTTGTTAACGGGGTTGCTACTAATTTTGAATCAAGGTCAGAATCAACACATGATATTTATAAAACGAACAGCCAAGGTCAAATTATTTTCTGAAAAAAGTATCATCTCTAGTGAATAAAGTTACATTGCAATATCATGTAATAAATAATAAAAAATAAAACTGACAAACAATTAAATTGAAATAAATATATATTAAATCAGATATTATTAAAACACATATACATAACACTTCTCCCCATAAAGGAAAATAATGATTTATACATTAAGCTTTTTTTATTACCACAAACTAATTATACATCAGCTTGAAAAGAACTCATATAAATTAACCACAGTGTACATGAAATGATACATTGTTATACACGGGAAATTGCGTCTACTATTCAATTATCTTTTCCTTTGATGTGCCTGATGTCAAGATTATATTCCTGTAACAACTTACTCCAACTCAGTAGTCTTTGATTTTATTTATCATCTTGCCGATGAAAGTAAGATGGTTGTGGTCACTAAATACAATAATCGAAGAAAGAGCTGAACTTAGGTAAACTTCAAAATATTGTAATGCCAATATTAAAGCCAAACATTCATTCTCGATTGTTGAATAATTTCTTTAGTGCTTATTTAATTTCTTTAAAAAATAGCACACTGGATGATCAATACCATTTTCATCTTCTTGAATTAAAACTGCTCCGACCGCAACATCACTTGCATCTACAGACAGTTTAGAAGATTGGCTGAAAATTGGAGCTGTAAGAACTGGCGCGCTTTTAAGTATGGCTTTCAACTTGTCAAAATCCTACTGACATTGTTTAGTCCAAAGGAATTCGTTTTCCTTACTCAATAAATTTGTCAGGGGTTCAGTAACTATAGAAAAATTGGAACAAAATTTTCGATAGTATCCGGCTATACCCAAAAATCGCATCAGTTGGTTTTTATTTACAGGCACGGGAAATTCAGAGATAGCCTTGACCTTAGCATCTATAGGTTTAACTTGTCTATGTCCCACGATGTGTCTTAGAAACTTTACACTAGCACGGCAGAACTCACTTTCAGACAAATCAATTCTTAAACATGCATCTGTGAGTCAGTCAAAGAATTTCTGAATTGTTGCTAAATGTTCTTTCCAGGTGTCGTTGTAGATGATGACATCATCGATGTAAGCATCATAATTGTCTAGACCAGAGGTAATCATATTCACGAGAGGTTGAAATGTACATGGAGACCCTTTCCTCCCAAACGGCATTATTTATATTAGTAAAGTCAATCTGGAGTCACGAATGCCGAAATTTCCGTTGCTCTTTCCGTTAGTGGAATGTGCCAAAATCATTTCAGAAGGTCAAATTTGGTGACATACTTGTCATTCCTGATCTTATCAATACAGTCATCGATTCTTGGTAATGGGAATGAATCTGTTTTTGTCACATATTCACCTTCGTATAATCGGTACATATATGGAAAGTTTTATCTGGTTTTGGATGAACTCTAGTCACGTTTGCTCGGCCCTATAAAATGATTCTCCAGCAAATATTGATTTTCCTTTTTCAAGTATTCCTGTTTGAGAAGGTTCATCCCGTACGGGTGCTGTTTGACAGGTTTAGAATTTACAATTTCAGCGTCATGGAAAATTGTGTTTGTTCTCGTAGAAACATCTGGAAATAAGTGCTCATATCCATATAATATCTGTTTCATTTAATTTCTTCTTGCTCTTGCAAATGTGAAAGTTTCTGGTCCAGATCTTTCATAATTTCTGAATTCCGAAGATTTCTCACTCCAATATCAGTAGAATCCGATGATATTCCTTCACTTAAATCTTCACTGAGTGGAACAGGTACAACGAAATTAATTGCATATTTAATCTGGCTATCTCTTTCAATATACTGGTACTCCTATGGTTTATTTAGAACACAGGAGCACTAATATTATAATTTAACTGATTCATTTTGTTCTTAACGTTGTAAGGGCCGTAGTATCTAATCTGAAGAAAATTTTTAAGAATGAGAAAGAGAGACAGAACTCCATTATTACCAAACTCAAAAGTTCTCTCCATTATAGTTCTGTCAAAAAGTAATTTCACTTTTGACTTGACTTGCTGAATGCCAGATTTCAGAATAGTAGCCTGGAAGGTTCCAGACCTAAATTTTTATCGTTGACCCGATTGGACAGAGTTGGGAAGGTCCAATTGAGTAAAAGACATTATCAAAGCTTTTATTATTGTTTTAGATTTTATATTCCTCAACGGCCTTGCCTCTGGAAACCTTGTTGACGCACACATAATGGTCAACAGGTATTGGTTACCTGACTTAGTCTTAGGTAAGGGACCAACACAATCTACCATAATTCTACTAAATGGTTCGTCAGTAGAGAAGTGGGGCACCCTAGCGTCAATGGGAATTAGCATTACAGAGACCCCTGGGTCACTCTAGCGTCAAGGGAAAATTAACATGGGAATAAATCGTGGGTCAATCTAGCGTCAAGGGGAATTGAATATGAGAATAAATCGTGGGTCAATCTAGCGTCAAGGGAAATTGAATATGGGAATAAATCGTGGGTCAATCTAGCGTCAAGGGGAATTTAACATGGAGAAAAATCGTGGGTCAATCTAGCGTCAAGGGGAATTGAATATGGAGAAAAATCGTGGGACTGTTTAGCGTCAAGGGAAATTGAATATGGGATTTTTTTTTTAAAATAAAAGGGGTAGGCAATTGAAAGTCATTCTCTTTTCGAGAAATATGGGTGGCCCTGAAACGGGCCTTTGGCTTTCTTCTGCTTCTTCTATTTCCTCCATTTCCTCATCCAGCCCCTAATCTTTCCCCAAATTCCTTTGTTCTTCTTCTTCTTTTCATTTTCCGGTATCCTGTCCGGGTGACCCATGGCTCGGAACTTCTGTTGGATTTTTATTCAGTTATCGTTCAGTCTCTCATATTCTTCTTTTTTCTTTCTATTCTCTTGTTCTTTTCTATCTTTTACCCACCTGTCCTTAATTTTCTGCACTTCTTCCTCTATTATCTTTTTCATCTTTTCTTCCGCTTTCTTTAGTTGTTCAATGCCCCTTTTCACAAACTTCCACTCTGACCATTTCTCTAGCTCTTCTAAATAGCATCTCACTGCTTTTACCTTGTCCATAGACTCTTTTATAGTCCCCACTCTTACATACTCTGGTTGAATCAATCCTCTCAATCTCTTAACTTCTTCCTCTATCATCTTCTCTATCATCTTCCTCGCTAATTTTAGTTCATTGACATAGTCAAGACTTTTTCTCAACCTCCATTCTCTTTCTATCCTTTCAATAGTATATTCTCCATCCATCATCCAAAAGTAAACATTTCTTAAGTCATTAAACAACGCCGACACTTCCATCTTGTATCTGTTATTCCGTAGAATGGTTCGAACGATGAACGTGGTGGGTTCTTATAGTGAAAGCGCGGACGTGATGGAAAACATCCCCCTAAAAACATAAAATTGATTTTACCTAGATCATGACCAAACAACGCGCGGACGTGAAGGAAAACATCCCCTACTTTCTCATTTCATATAATAAAACCCAAACTATACTCTCCACATACGCTAAGAAACAATAAAGAAACCCATAATCTACTATTCACACAAACTTACGTGAACGGTTACAAACACAAACACTAACACACAAACACATACACTCACACTATAAAAAAGAGTTAGTGTTTATATTCACACTACTCTACCTACACACATTGGCAAATTGATGGTTATTTCTTTTCTAGAGTATTGGGTAGCCCTGAAAAGGGCTGTTTTTTTGGAGCTTCATGGACACCTGGTTAATGGTGGCACCTTCCAGGCCTGGCGCCACATACACATCTTGTTCCCCAGTTGCTTTTTACTTTTTTTGGGGAGAGAGCAGAGGCAGGATAAATAGCTTCAGAATCCCAATTTTCTGTCTCTGGGATTCTGAAATTTCTTCTTCTTCTCTCCTTTTCCTCCTCTTCTTTGTTTCTTCTCTCCTCCTCCTCTCTCATCCTTCCCTCTTCGACAATGGCCTCCGCGGCCAGTTCGTTCAACAGGCGCCTGGCATGTTCCAGATGCACATGAAGTTCCAACAGTTTCGCTAGTCTGGTGTTCATCAATCAACAAGGGTAGCTGGACTGCCGAACGAGTTTCACTTTATAGTAAAAGTGCGGACGTGAAGGAAAACATCCCCCTAAAAACATAAAATTGATCTCACCTAGATCATGACCAAACAAGGCGCGGACCTAAAAGAAACACTCACTCACTCACTTTTTTTATACTTCCCATTCCTATTCTAAAAAAATTTTTCATTAATCACTTCAATAGACTATTCACATACGCAAAGCAATCCAATCAAACCCCAAATCTACTCTCCCCACACCTCAAACACCAAAAAAACATGATCTTAATCTACTATCCATACCAACGTACGTGAGCACTTACAAACACACAATCTTATACACAAACACATACCCTCACATTTTAAAAAAAAGAGTTAGTGTTTATATTCACACTACTCTACCTACACACATTGGCAAATCGATGGTTATTTCTTTTCTAGAGTATTGGGGTAGCCCTGAAAAGGGCTGTTTTTTTTTGTTTTTTTTGTTTGCTATGGCAATCTTTTAGTTTCTAAGAATGCGATGTCCTCTGAGGATAGACTTTCTGGCGATAGGTCTGCTTCTTCGGAAAGAGAAGAAGAACTCTTTGGTGTCGATACGGCAATCGACAAAGCCTCTGTCAGGTTCAGGTTGTTCCTGCTGTTGTTGCTGTTGCTGCTGTTGCTGCTGTCTCTGAAGTCTGTACTTCTCTGTCCATTCTTCTTTCTCCCTGTTCACTTCTTCTCTGAAGAGCTCTTCTATCAGGTCTTCAGTGACTTTTAACATTCTCACATTCTCTATTTCTTCTGGCTTCGGTATCAGACTGTGTCTGACCCTATGCAAATTCACGTAGGCTTCGTTTAGCTTAGCTAGTTTGGAGCACATATTAGTAGGAGGATGAGTCGACAATGGATGGTTAGACTGGAAACTCCCCCCGGTTCTTAAAGTCAAAGCGCGGACGTGAAGGAAAACATCCCCCACACGGTTTTCGAGCCGCAACGTTCAATGAGTGTCATGAGAGGGATAGTAAGATGTGAAAGAGCATCAATCAAACAGTCTTATAGCCAAACAAACCACAAAGGCATTTTTTTTTCAAAACACAACATTTTTTTATTCAAAAATCACTTAACACTAACCAACAACAACTCTAACATTTTTTAACAATAATCCAACATTATAACATCAAACATTTTTTCTTCAAATGACAAACATTTTTTTCAATTCACACTCTACTTTAAACAGGGCTGACAACATTGTGAATGAAATTGTGATTTCCACTGTTGGAAGTCATTAGGCCATTGATGGACACTACGTTTCCTAGCTTGAGACAAAAGATAAGCATAATGGTCACAAAACCATCGATCTACTTTCACATCGTTTCTAGAAGAAGAACGAGGATCAAAATGAGTCACTAAATGTTCTAAGGAATAGCCCAGGCTGCGATGATGCAGAAAATACACACAGTACTGTCCACACACCAAGGAATCTGTGCCTTGTAATTTCACATTATTGAATCGGGTGGTTTGAGCATTTCTTCAAATAAAGTCGATGATATCGTCTTCCAAAGGGGGCAATCCGTACGAATCGAAATATTCCACACAGCCTTCTTGAGGAAAGTAGACGGCTACCCAGTGGGTTCCTGGGAGATAACTGTCGTCCGTGTTGATCACGTAAGCTAGATGGTCTTGAGGTTTGCGATGAGGGAGTTCATCTTTAGCACAGACGACAGGATTCCAAGAAGCTCTATACGAACTGTGGTTCAAAAGGTAATAAAGTTCCCAGGTATCCATTGATTTGTGTGTATGTGTTTTTCTTCTTCACAGGTAATAATAAGTCATCAATTCGATCCTGACTTTTTGGTTGAAAATGTCTGACAAATAACCTTTTCTTCTTTTCATCTCCTCACTCTGATTCAGGAGAGCTTCGATACGATCGATCTCTTGAGTGGTTAATGGTGGACAAGAATGTTCACGCAAGTCTTTATACCACTGATGCAACACGACTTCGTCCGAGATGAGACTCCAAGCTTCGTCCAGATACTCGTTCAATTTTTCTTCTTGACTCAACATCAGGCATTTGTCGTGTTGAATTTGACTGGGATGATCGTTTTGACATCCATAACACTCTTTTTTGATCAAGTTCGTCATTTTTTCGACCAAGTGTTTGGCAAAACAGGAGACTAAATGGTCTTCTTGTTCTGGCCATCTTGATTTCATCATGATCACTTCTTTTTCCACGGTCTCCTCACATTCCATCTCCAAAGTTTCTCCACTAGGTAAAGAGGGATAACAGTCTTCCTTGGTTTGTAATAGTCTAGAATGACTTCTCTCAAACTGTTGATTTCTATGGTATTGTCAAATTCTGCATACAGGATGACGTTCACTGTGTTCTCTGCGGGCAGTGGACTCGCAAACTGAATTTCCACACGAATCTGGCCAGATTTTATAGGGTGGAAATGTCCCTCGTCGCTGCTTTGGTCTGGAGTGAAATCGAAAGCCCACAAAGCATAGCCTCCTTCATAATCGTCGTACGTAATACCGTGACTGGTGTTGGTTCCTAACTGACCAGTGTCTTCGTACAGGGACAAGTACGATCTCAAGTAATTATTCTGGGCAAAGTTAGGCTCGTAAGGTCGGGTACACAAGGTCTTGCCATCGCGACTGACTTCGATCTTGGACACATTGTAATGATGAAAGTTGAAAGGATTTTCAGCGTAGGCTCCGTTGAAAGCTGAATTCTTGACGATACCAAGGATCAAACGTTTGGGTAACTGTCCTTGGAACAGATGATCTTCGATCATGGATCGCTGTCCAGCAGGAATGGTGAACGTTTTCACTTCCACTCGTCGTATCGGATACTTGCCAGTCGTTCTGCTCAACGTCTGACTGACGTCGTTTCCCACTTTAGGTAACACTTCTACGCGTAGTACGTAGAGTCTGGCTTCTTCGATTTTGGTTTTGTAAGTGGCATCAGCAGGAGCCATCAAATGGAAAGCGGCACTGTTGCGATTCAGTCTCAAGCGGATATCCACCCCGTTCAACAAATACTTTTCTTGCAACCACATGTCCAAATGCAAACGATCCATCAGTTCTAAACTACGACTTAGTGCAATTTTCTTTCGTCGTTCTACAAATCCCGTTGGATTTGAAGCATCCCCAGCAAGTGTAATGCCGTTGAACTTAGTCGCTTGGTCAGGTTTCCATACCACGCAGGCATCCAGATGAGTGTTCTTGGCTTCTTTTCCGTACGTCAAGAGATTTTCCAGGTAGGCACGGTAAGGGTAAGTATCCATGCTGCTGCTGACTAGTTTGTTATTCAAGTACAAGTCCACTTCGCTAAACAAGGAATGCATGAAATTATTGACGGGAGCTACTACATCATCATTGTCTATGTTAGTGTTGGGTGGTTCGATCACTTTCACTTTCAAGTAAAAGTAACTGCTATTCAGATCGATGTAATCTTCGGGCTGTCCTTTGATTTCAAACTCGATGGGAACGGAGTCTGTCAAAGAGGAGACGGGGTGAACTTCCACCCATTGGGATTCTTGCATGGTCATCATGGTGGGGGGCATGGCAAACATATCCAGTTCCGACTTGGAACAAGCACATGACTCTCGGTGCATCATTTTTTTTGTTCTTTCTCAATAATCGAAAACGTCTAAGTCTCGAACGGTTCTTCTTTTCTTGGCCTTTCTAGCTTGAAGTCTGGTGAAAGGGTGTTTTTTTCGTCGTCTCTTTCTGCCTTGTCCTTGCTCAATGCCTGACTCGGTAGCGTGCAGGGCATTTATAGGTGTCTCTCGGCGACCCAAAAGGTCTTTGCCCGTTTGTAACAAGACATTTTTGCCTGCCCTCATGAAAGCTTCTTTAGGGTTTTGCTTGTCGACGATGACATTTTGGAGAAATTCTTTGCCTTGCGTCAGTGCCGCATCTTTCAAGGCGTGTAATCCGCGTGTCACCATCGGTTTCAACACCGGGGCCACCGAACGAAAGGCCGATTTTAACATATCTCCTAAACCGTGTCCTCGCTGTCGAGCAACCCCTCGGTACACTGGATACATGACTTACGAGTCGTGAGAAAACCGTTTTCGAAAATGGAGTTTCACCGTGACTTTTCCTTTGGTGAATGGAATATTTTGTCCCAAATCTCCTTTTATAGCAATGTTGACCGTGTCCAAATACGACTTGCTGACAGGCAAATAGTGAGGATGTACAAATTCGCGGTGAATGTGATGTTTCCACCTTCCTTGTCAGCGTTCGTGGCAGAATCCACTTTGAAAGGATTGACACGCAGTAACGGCACGGAGGTGTGTCCCACCACGTTGTACTCCACCACATCGGAATACACGAACATCAAATTCAGTCCTTGGTTCAGTTCTTCCGGGGCACGAAATAACTTGCTAAAAGACTCGTTGTCGTAAATGATTGGTAATTCCTTTTTTTTGATCATGGCCATTCTCATGTCCATGTCTCCGCCCACCATGTCAAACAATTCAGGACAAAATAAGAAAGACAGGATTTTACACCCCTCAGGAAATTTCATCAGGAAGCGACGAGCTGTTTTGTGGTATTCCAGGGTGACACTTTTTTTGACATTTTCCAAAGCTTTCAGAAACACGACATTAAACCTGGAGCTTATGGTGCTGACCAAATGTTGACCACTAAAATAATAGTCTTGGGGAATGAACAAGTTGTAGGTCCACGTTCGAGTTTTGTCATTTTAGGTTCTGTGTTCATATTTGAAATTCTTAACCAAGTGATGTTGCACTTGTTCGTCATGAACTTCCACATCAAATTTATTTTGATTGGCAAGGACATTGTTGACTTGGGTTGGGTGAATGATTTCTACTAAAACCACTTCCCAATGGGCTTCGTGATCTAAGGGGATGGCCTGAGGTAATTTGGCCGTGTAACAGCACAACGTGTTGCGGGGAAACACCTCCATGGAACTGCCACTGGGTAAGGTTAAGTAAAATTGATTTTGGTGACTCATAATTCCAGAGTTCTGTGGCTGTCCGAGAGGTTACTGGACGTCAGAGGCGTGTCTCCGCCCAAAATGGGGTTGTTGTTGTGGTTGTTGGAGTGGTGACTGACACTGGCACTGGACACAAGGTTCCCGTGGTTCCCGTTCGAGGAGAATTTCAGGGAGGGATTGGGAAGCAGATAACCGATGCAACTGCTCAATAAAATGGTCCACAATTGTTTGTCTCCTTGTTGCAAACTCAAATTGGCAATGGCTGTCCCGATGACACAATACACAAAGAAGATTTGGCAGAAAAAGACGATTTGCGTTTTAGGCACACGTTCTCCACACCACACCCACAAGGGTTGTTTTTGTAAATCTTGCACAGAAGAACTAGGTGAAGCAGTGGTCGACGTAGCTGCGTCTGTGTGAAAAGGCATGATGGTCACTTCTTTTTATAGTCGATGACTTGCGAAGCGTCGATCCAAGAATCAAAACTGGGTGGATATCCTTTCCAACGTACTTTGACTTCTTTGACACGTAGTTTGCCCACTTTACGGGTTCTAAGTTCGAGAATGCTTTCGATGTCGTACACGTCGTCTTCTTTTTTGGTGACACGTTGTAACTCGGGTAAATAAAACGTTCCTTTGAGCACTTCTCCGTTCATGTCTTCCAATTTATAGACGGCAGGATGACGGCCATGCACTCGTCCAGTGACACGAAACAATTCGGTCGTCCAGTTAGGTAAGTAACCTTTGTCGAAAGTGCGTTTGGTTTTGCCAATGCGCACCCAATCTCCTACGGCCAAGTCTCCACTTTTCTTGCGGACAGCCCTCGTCGGGGACGTATTAAACAGGCGCTCAAACACCAACACTTCGTTGTCGGGAGTCACGTCTTGCGGGTTACGTCCGATGCTTCGATGGTAAGATTGGTTGTACGCTTGCACCAGGTGCGGTAAGATGTCGATGTACTTCAGAGTGTGGTGATGCGTAAAATATTTGCACATGCGTTCTTTCAAAGTGCGTTAAAAACGTTCCACGATGCTGGCTTTGGTTTCGGGATTCTCGGTGGTAAAAAACTGAATGTCACGTTTCTTTAATTCTTTTTGGAAAGCTTGGTTCAGAAATTCGGTACCTTTGTCCGTTTGCCATCGAAGAGGGTGACGACCGCTTTGTTTCAACACCCGTTGCAGGGCTCGCACTAACTCGCTGCTCGATTTGGAAGTCAAGGGCACGACCCAGGCAAATTTGGAAAAGACGTCGATGACACAAAACAAATATTTGTAGCCACGATTGTAGCTGGCCAAATGAGAGACATCGGCTAAATCGGCTTGCCATTGATGATCGATGCCTTCCACTCGGGTGCGACTTCTGGAAAACTTGCGTCGAATGGGTTTGTGTAAAGTGTAGGTAGCTTGTTCTTGTAACCATCGTTGCACTTGAGGTAAACGGAAACTTTTCAGTCGAGTTTTAGCAGCACGATACAATTTTTGAACTCCTGCGTAACCTGCAGGATGCGAGGGATCGTAGTAAATGCTGGCTAAGACTTTTTCCATTTTTTTATTTTTTGTGTTTGTTGGTGTGTTAATAAGGCACCCACTCTTGGAAGATGCTACTCTTTTTCTCTTGGGGTATTTTCTTGGATTGCAATGCTTTGCGTGTGCGACCGGCAATAGGTGTTGAAGAGGAGGATGTCTGAGCGGGGGATATCGGTTCTTGTTTCACTTCTGTCTTCACTTCTGTCTTCACTTTCTTTTTCTTTTGTGATGAAGAAGGGGTGGCCATCATCTTTTTAATCCATCCAATTCTGGAGGTAGGTGGTGTTGTTAACTTGCGTACTTTTTCTGGTGGAGTTTGAAACCCTTCTTCTTTTTCTTCTTTTCCTTTTTCTGTCTTGGTCTCTGGTACTGGTGGTACTGGTACTATTGGACTTTTCATCAAGGTCTTAAAATCTTTCAGTGTGGGTAGAGCTGTTTCGTCTAAAGCTTTCTGGTGAAAGAGCTGCAGTCGTTGCAAAAGTTGACCGTACTTTTGCGATTTTTCTGTTTCGGACAAATCTTGGAGATCCATCAAGGACTGCAATTCGTGTTGTAACTGGGACATCTCGCTCAAATTGGGATTGGGAGATAAATGCGGGGTGCGTTGTTCTTGCCACCGATGGTATTCCATCCATCGTTTGTAAGGTACTAAAGCTAGTTTTCGTCCTTCCATGGGGTTGTCAGGGGTCGATTCTGAGATCTTGGGACTTCCGAGGGCCTTTTTATCTTGCTCCCACCAGTCCTCCAAACATGGTTCCCAGGACTCCTTTCAGTAAGGGGCCTAACAAGAGAGGTAAAATGCCTCCACGTTGGACCAACATCTTCTTCTTTTGACGAATGGGCATTTTCTTTTGAACCATTTGGCGAGGAACGTGACGATGTTTGCTTAAGCATTGTTTCTGGTGTTTGGACAAAGGGATCGTGCCTTTCAAGACGTTCAAACAACATTCGCACACGGTATCGATGACCTCTTTGGAGGCCGATTGAATGAGTTTTTTTCGTAGAGGTGGAGAAGCTTTGGACAGGACAGATAACATGTCCCCATGTTTGACTAAACGTGGAGGCAGTCCTTTTCTTTTCTTTCCTTGGGGTTTTCTGGAGGGTGACATCTTTGAGTCTTCAGGAGCACCAAAAAAGCACTGATACCCCCGACTTGGTCACAGGTCTTTTTTATACTGGAACGCGTCGCCACTGATTGTCTTTACGTCGTATCAGTTTGAGGACAGGCATGACACGTCGTGGAGGGGTACGCAACGGACTAAATCGAGCCAGTTCTTGCTTGGAAAAATCCAGTAAACTTTGTAACATGCCCGATCTTTCTTGGACTTTGATTTTGGGAGAAGGTACTTTGTGAGCAGCAGCCACTGCCACTAAATTGGAGGGTCCTGCCACTGGGAAAGTTCTTTTTGGGGTCATTAACGGAGAAGTTCTTGGTGTGATCAACGTCTCCAAATACTCTTCAGTTCTTGGTGTCATTAATGGAGAAGTGGATGAACGTGAGGCTGCCGGAGACAGTCACTGCCATGCCAGGTCGTGGTTTGCGAGTGTAAGGTTGCGTCCTGGCCGAAGAAGAAGTACCTCTCTTGCAACTAGTTTTCTTTTGTGGACTTTTCTTTTTCTGGGGGCTTCTTTTCTTTTTCCGGGGTCGCGTCTGGTAAGAGGAGGGTCCCGCCACTGGAGAAGTTCTTCTTCTCCTTGGGGACCTGGTCTTTTTCTTTTTCTTCTTGGGGCTTCGTTGGACTTTTTTCTTGGGTATAACTTTGGGGGCATTAGGATCCCATCTTAAGAGAGAGCGAATGATGCCCCTCCTAGAGTACCACTCTCTCCAGGTTTCAAAATGATTTGTTTTTTGGTTTGAGTGTCGATGCGGGGATCAGGCAGTTGGACCAAAGCGACTTTGTTTCGATCGAAAAAGCGTTTGGTTTGATGAGGAATCTGAATGATTCCTTGGATTATTTGACGTGCCGTCACCGTGAACCATCGTAAGACTTCTTTGAGACTAGCTTCTAAGACACGAGCTCGTATTTGTGGATTTTTTTTCTCGACTGATGCCATACAAGGCACGAATCAATTTGACGGGAAGATGCGACTGAAGGGACGTCATGTTCACACTGTGTGAGATAGACGAAAAGGGTCTGAGGTTTTTATAGATTTTTTTATGTGGAGTGAAATTAAATCGAGGACGGAGACGTGTACAGGACAAGCCCTCCGTCTTGGCACCAGTGGTGAAACAAGTGGGTACGAAATCGCAAATCCTCGGGGGTTGTCGGTTTCAAATCGACAAGTAAATAGGCGTGTGGCGTTTGAGTGGCATCGTCGTACGCCTGAGTCAGCCAAGGCGTTCCTAACTGTTTGGCTAAGACTTGCACTTGCGATTTATCTCGAGGGCTTTTAAACAAGACCACGTAATGCGCATTGAGACTGATGGTGCGATGGGCTTTACTTTGTTGAAACAAATTTTGGGTGATGTAAACGACACTGGCATTACGGTGATGCCCTTTGCGCGTGAACCACAATTTAATTTCTTCTTCGTCTTCTCCTAACATGTCGTCGAAAATGGCCAAATGGGTTAGACGGGAGTCAGAGACGATGCCGTCGTCTTCTTTAGGAATGCCTTCCACAAACACGATGGAATCGCCTTGACTTTCTCGCAAGAGGCTGTACGCCGATTGCCACTCTTTGTAACACCACACGATCCGCTGAGGTGGTCGATCGATCAAATGATCTTTATGTTCGATCAAACGTTTGACGAATTCGGTTTTGCCTGAACCGCTAGGTCCAGCAATGAGCATGTTAAAGGGATGGCGAAGATACAAAGCCTCCCAACTGGCACGATCTAAGTGTTCGTCGATGACTTTGACAGTAGAGGAAGAGGGAGCAGAGACAGGAGAGGTAGCCATAGTGTGAGGAATGTCACTTGTGACACGAAAACAAACAAGACAAGAGTTTATATACTTTTTTCAGAACACGTTTATTGAATGTTTCAAACATGAATACGAAAGACATAAATACATAAAAGCCAAAGGCTTAAGTACAAGAATAAAAGGCACATGATAACCATTAACGTGGAATAAAAACAAGTGTCTGTACAACAACATGTTTTGGGCAATGTTCTAACCAGTTCTATAGTAGGGGGTAAGGTCACACAAGTGACCTCCCGAAAGGGTCTTTCAGGCCTGTCCACGACAGTCCCGTCCTGGGTGACCGGTTCTTCTGGCACCGTCACTAACACGGGTTGAAAAGTAACTTTTTTCCTTGAACAACTCTCGTGCATACTGGGCCACTTCTTGGGTCCAAGCCTCAAAATCCCATTCTTTCCAGGCACGGACATCTGTCCAATGGGGGTGTAAATCACAAGCTACACACACATCGTCATACACGTCTTGGGTAGCTAAAAGTTGACGAATCTTTTTTTCCTGTTGAGGTCGAGAAGTATCCAGATGAAACCGCAAGGCTTTGAGCAAAAGGAGTCTTTCGTGACCATTTAAGGCCATTGAGGTGGTAAGTACTGATCGTAAAGAGTCCACAAAGAATCGGCTGGTAAACGAAATCCCAGAAAACAAGTCACTAAGACACACACCACTTGTCGACCCAAATTGAATGGATACAGTTCTTGTAATAATCGATGGTAATGATCCACGGTTTGAATATGGTCATTGAGTTCCTTCCACGGAATCTGTTCAATCACTTGTGACATAAGCCGTGGCATGGATTCCTGTTTTTGTACTCTCTTTTTTTCGGAAGCAATACACGTACATTCTACCCAGACATCTTCGTTCTCCAGAAGGAAATCTAGAATACTGTAACCTACAGTTCAAACTTCGGTTAGAAGTTTTCTCTTCGACTAAGTAGATTCCATGTAACATATGTTGGTAATCCTTTAACTCGTCTTCCTCAATGCGTTGCTCTAGGTGAATCTCGAAGTAACCAAAATGATGAACATTTCGTTCATTCACTAACTCACTAACAAGGTCTGACCACTGAAACAATTTCTGACGAATCAGTCCTCTTATACCATTCAGGTACCAGTGGTTAAAGATCTGGTGACGTAACGGATGCAGTTGTTCTTTACGTTTGACTTGTATTTTGACCAGTTCTCGGTAAATCCTTTCTCTCAACTCCTCAGGCAAGCCCAAAATGTTCTCTTGTAAAGTATCCATAAGTATATACACTGTTTTTGGAATCCTTGGGCGGTGGCCAATAGCCTCGTTTACCTTTGTGCCTGATGTAATATCCACTCATAATCATTCTTCTTATACTTTGAAACAGAGCATAATTTAAAAACGGTTCAATAACTTTGCGTTTGCGTTTCACTTGTATTTTGATCAGCTCTCGATAAATGCGTTCTCTCAACTCCACAGGCAAGGCACGAATGTTCTCTAGCAAAGTATCCATGAATAGGTCATACTAAATCCTCTTTGGTCTGACACAAGAAATGTACTCTTTGCACAAACATGGTTTTACTTCAGTGTCGAATTTAAATCGTTTAGTCACTAATTTACACATTACAATTCGTTCAGAAGTTTCCTCTTTCACTAAGTTGACATTGTGTTCAAGATGTTGGTAATTCGTTAACTTTTCCTCTGGAATTCGATGCAGTAAGTTTACAATGATGTAGTAGACAGAATCGTCCATAACAAACCAATCCTTTTTAAAACCAGGGGGTCGTTGATCAATGTTTGTCCAATGGAATACTTTCAATTGAATCAGTCCTTGTATAGCCTTCAGGTACCAGTGGTTCAAACACCTGTGACGTAACGGATGCAATTGTTCTTTACGTTTCACTTGTATTTTGACCAGCTCTCGGTAAATGCGTTCTCTCAACTCCACAGGCAAAGCACGAATGTTCTCTTGTAAAGTATCCATGAACAGATTACGGTAAGTTACTTCAATGTCTCGGTCCCACTAAGGGTAAGTAATGACAATTCGGTGACCATCGAGCATGTTCCACGTAGGCCGAATCTTGCGGTTCCCAGTGGTGAAGTGACACACCGCAACTGAAGCACTTGACTTTATCTCCTTCGCCCAAGTAGAAAAATCCGGCTCTGGCTAATTCTTCGGGGGTCGGTCCTCCCAGATACTTAGGCCATTTTCCTTTGAACGATTGAAGACGATTTTCAAAGTCGCAGTATTCTAACAAACGCACAGGAAACGAATATTCGTCTTTCACAGGTTCGTTTCGATGAGGGTTGGGTGACATGAACAGGAGTTTGCTCAGGGCTGGATGACATCCGCAGTGGGGTAGACGTGAAGGTGAACATTCCCCTTTAAAACGAAACCCAGTAAAATGTCCAAGAGGACGAGCGGCATCACTTTCGCATCCCTCAGGTTTGACACGCACAGCATCCCTTTCCATAATAGAGGTAGTGACACTAAAGATCCCATGATGCTTTACGGCATCGCTAAGGTCACAACGTACAGCATCGTACCCATCGCAAGGCTCACAATCGCATTCCACTTCAGAAGCCTCACACTTGAATTGTGCCTTTCTAAACAACTTGTTTTGTGTTTCTCTGAAAGTATTCATTTTGTACGCTCGGTCTTGGCAGTCCCAATGAACTATCGATCTTGCCTAGGGTTCCTTTTTTATATACAGACCAATACCGACGTGTCCATACGGTAAGGTGAAATGATTGGGAAGTCGCACTCGCTTCTGGCACACGATTTGATAGACTTTTTCCAAGGGCCGACTGACGATGTGATGAGTGGGTAAACGTACAATCTTGTTCGGTTGATAGGTGGTCACTTTAAAGTGTTCATCTTCTCCCGATTGCAAAGCTTCTTTCAATACCCCAAAATTGACCACACGACTGGTACGATCATTCAGAGTCAGTCCTTTCACTTTGCACGTCGTGTGCACTTCTCCTTGTTTGTCACGGTATTCGTAGCCGTAATTTTTGGGACCGCCACTGACGAAACTTAGAATCTTGTCGTCGGGATGCTCGTCTGTCCAGGCTCCTAAACGGTCTCCTTCGATGTCAGGGTGCTGTTGACTCGGGTGATGGATGTAAATGCAACTGTCCGTGTCAAAGTACAGGACGCGTTCTCCTAACAGTTCTGAAGCTTCGTACAGTTTTAAGCGAGCATGAGCTGTCACGTAAGCCGCAATGATGACATTTCCAAAAGGGTCGTCTTGTACAAAGTCCAGATCTTCTTCGTAATTGACCAAGATCAAATCCTCACGAACGACGTCCACGTGTTTCATGTATTTCGTTTTGTCGTGAATCATCTGGAAGTAGCGGGAAGGTTCGGTCAAATATTACGTCTTGGGTAAACACGGTCGTTGTGCCATTTTACCCCAAAAGCAATTTAACATCACTTTGGCAAACGATCGCCTGCCTTCGTTTTTCTCGATGTGGTCTAAAGTGATGCCTTCTTGTACATAGTATTTCTCTTTGAATTGTATTTGGTCTTCGGGAGTGTGACACCAGGAAGGATAGCCGCTGGCTCCTTGTTTCAGTTTCAAAAAGGCATCCACGTAGTCAGCGAAAATGCCTTTCTGACTGGGATCACCCTTGTGGTATTGTTGTGTCTTGGGAAAGTGGCAAATTTCGTACACTTCTAACAGTTGGTATCCCATGTCCAGAGCTTTGAACAATTCTACGCTGACCCAGGTTCCCGTCAAGGCACGTTCTTCCTGGGTGTGCTGACAAGGTTGGTCTTGGTTGCACGTTTCGGCACAAGTACGGCACAAGGGAAACATCAGTTTGCCTTGACAATGGTGAGGTAACACGGGATGGTATAGGTTCGTGGGAGGCAAAACTTTACACTAGATCAAGCCTTCGTATTGTCGAACGTTTTTCAGGTCGATGTGTTCCGTTAACAATTGCGGGTGCCCTACAGGAAAGCGACAATATTTGCACACGTAGGGATACAGCGAACACACGTCAAAGTATTTGATTTCTTCTCCTTTCTCTTCGTCGGCTTGGTACAGTAAACAGGTGGCATTGGTCCTTCCTCCGTACAAACTATCCCTCGGGTTCAGCGGGTCCATGAACTGGTAACTTTCCACGAGGCGTTTAAACTCGGGATCGGTTTTCATACGGTGATCGTACTCGTGTTCCCACATTTCCACCACTTGGTATCCTTCCTGTTCCAACTTTAGGCGTCGCTGACAAGTGTCCTGGTACAAGTCTTCCATGGTTCGTTGTAAAAACTGATTTTTAGTGCTACGATCAGGGTAACAGACGGGACATCCGTGAAATAAGCAACCGTTAAACTCGTACACGATCTTGGGGTTTTCTAAGTCTCAGCCATCGACCGAATACGTTCCGATGGTCTTTTCACCCCCTCCGTTGCGGGCATGCTGAATCCACTTGTCTTCCTTGTCGCACAAATAATGTAACCAGCGTAGGGCTTTGACCGAGTATTGACGCTTGACATAGTGGGTCGTTTGAGGGCTGATGACAGCTACGGTGTTTTCAGGCATGAATCGTTGTCGATACACTAAGGAACACGCTTTGGCAATGGTGCAAGCTTCTTTCAAAGGATCGACCCCTTCGTGTTCCATGAACAGTTCTCGAAATTTTCCACAGCAACGCAGTAAATTGTCCACGTCGGAACGACAATACTTTAGCATTTCTTCCTGAAAGTCGAAAGGGTCCGAGGCGTGAGCCTGGTACCAAGCGTAGAAAGCTTCTCGTTGTTCGGTACGCATGTTGTCGGGGTCGTAATAGTGAGCCTCAGGTAAATGGGGTAGAACGGCGTGTTGATTGGCTTCCGTATTGAAAAAGTGTGGAAAGTACCCTTTAGCCATTTCTGTCATTCCAAACGTTTTAGGCATTCGGCTCAAAGGCATGGCCAAATAGCTCATCGAATCTTTAAACTGTACTTGTCCCACTTGCATGAAAATGATTTTGGCTCCGTTCAAAGTCACTTTAGGACGTTCGGTGCCATGTTCCGTATAGTATCTGAGAAGAAACTGTCCATCGTATCCGGAGAAATTGTGAGCCATCACCGTGGCATGACGATGACAATCTCCGTAACGTTCGATGTCCTCTTGGCTCCACGTCTTGTCGATGGGGTCTAAAACCCATTGGGCAAAATCGGCTAGCGTATTCGGTCCCCGAAAGATTTTTTCACGCCCTCTAGGAATCTTGCTGCAGTGAGGGCAATGACTGTAGATAGGTTCTTGAATGCACTTCTCGCACGCTCGATGAGCCACGCAGAAATTAGGAATGTGAATGCCAGTCTCTTGCATGCATTCGAAATCGAAAAAGATGAAATTGCCTTTCTTCTTGTGACCGTCCTCTTTCTCTGGTGGGGGTTGGTATTTTTGCACGTAGCATTGGTGTTCTAAGTCCACGATGTGGTGACAAATGTGACATTTTTTCTTTCCTCGACATACGTGTGCCTTGGCATTATTGGTAAGTATGCCTTGTCCACAGGTAGGGCACATTCTCAGCAGTTGACAAGCACATTTCTTCTGTGAACCTTGCGTCTTCAAATGTTGTTGGTAACAGGTAGGGCTGGCAAACGTGCGCAGACAAGTTGAACAAGGCACTGGTTCTTCGCTCAGACAGGGTGGAGAGGCCAAACATCCTGAGCATTTCCATCCACAATGCTTGTGTTGCTCTCGATTGTTATAACCATAATCACATTTCTCACAATAATAAACATATCCCAGGAATCCGGTGATAGTGGTAATGGTATCGAAATGGTCATCGTGATAATAAACATGAATGTATTTTCCGTCCTTAAAATCTTGGCCTCGAAACAACAGAGGCCCGCGCACTTCTTGAGGGTGTACTTTCAAGGTGTATCGTGGAGCTAGGGCATCTTGCAATTTTTGCATCTCAGGAATGCCACAGGGTATGTCTTTGGACAGTCCGGCTTGTTGTAACAGGAGTTCTGCTTCGTTTCGTTGTTTGGCTCGGTCGGATTGTTGAATAGTTCTCCAGGTTCTTTTCCATTCTACCGTGTCGTTCTTGTTGGCATAGGTTCGTCCCACCACGATGGCACGGGCTAAACACATCTGGTCTTGAGGGTTGTTAATTCGGACGAGACTTGTTTTGGTGTTGCGAAGGTCGTCCACCAATAACATCTTTTTGCGTCCAGTCCCTTGAGGAGGAGAGACGTGGGTCATGTCCAGTGTGGCTTTTCCATCGGTGATGTCAAACTGGTCATTAGATTGTTGTACGTGCTGAATCTTGTCCATGACTTTGGAAGCGGTCAATTCTGCAGGGGTGCTAAACTCGATCCAAACAAGGGATTTCAAACCGTCGTGTTGTATGGAAAGTCTCAAGCGATCGTCTTCTTTGGGTTGACACTGTCGCTTGAGTGCGGTGAGCAAAGAATCCCACACCCCAGTGATAAACACTTCTGCTTTCTCTAACGGCACTTCAGCCTTGAAATCTTTAAACTTCACTGTGTATTTGTAAGCCGTGGTTCTAAATTTTCTAGAGGAGCGCTTTTCCGTCTCTCGAATGGAATAGTATTTTTCAGGGTTGACTAAGGGTGGTGAACTTGGTTTAGAGGGTTCGGATTCTGGTTCACTCATGTCCTCTTCAAAATCACTGGCATGAATTTGTGCCAAGATTTCAGCCCTGGTACGAGGCGATAGATCACGTTTCTGCCTCTTACTTTCTTCTTCTTTCTTCTCAAATGAATAGGATCGTTTCATCTTGAGTGCAAAACGTCAAATGACTCAAGTTTAAACACCATGGACTAATTTATAGTCATGGCAGACCAGCGTATATAAAAGGGTGTGTGTCTTGTCCTTTCACTATTCATTTCACTCTCAAGCCGAGCACAACGATGGAAGAGACTAGCGAAATCGAACGTTTCGTCAGAGCTTTGCGAGGGGTCATTAGAAAATTCTCTTCAGACCAGCCCACGAACTACTCTCCTTCCTTTCGAGATTGTTGTTGTTGTTGTTGTTTTAGGGTTTAACGCCATTTTTCAGCGCACGACAGGCTATACATGGCGGCCAGTATTAATGGTGGAGGAAGAACCCGGGAAACCCCCGCAAAGAACCACCGACCCACGAGAAGCTACTGGCAAGCTTTCTCACATACCCACATAGGCTGAATCCGAGACTCGAACCCACGCAGACAGAGGTGAGATGGCAGTGATCTGTAACGGAGAGCGCTTTAGACCACTCGGCCACTCGGGGCCCCTCCTTTCGAGATAAAATTCAAGATACTTGCTGTATCTGTCAGAAGAAAGGGCATTGGTCTTCAGAGTGTCCAGACCGTCAAAAAAGAAAAAAAAAGGGCTAAAAAGGACAAAAGTCAAGATACCTGTTATTATTGTCAAGAAAAAGGACATTGGTCTCCAGATTGCCCAAAAAAGAAACAAGAGGAATCAGAAGAAAAGAGGAATTCTTCAGAAGAAGAGAGGGATTCTTCAGAGGAAGAGAGGGATTCTTCAGAGGAAGAAGAGGAAGAAAGAAGACAATTCTATTTACAAGAGGGAAAGAAACAGGAGAAGAAAAGAAGAAGGGAAGAAAATGAGAAGAAAGAAGAGGAAAAGACGGTGAAGAAATTCAAAAAACAGAGACTAAACAAGGAGAAAGAAGAAGTCAATGAACTTTATATTAAAGTGTTCTGTTGTGAATTGTGAATTGGATTGTAAGAATGGAGAAAAGAATAAATTAATTATATAAGGTAAGTGTCTTTGAGTTTTGATTTTAAAATAAGAACGTACACTCACGCACTCATATACAGACACGTACTATTGGGGGTAAAATGGGTTGTTTTTTTTTTTTTTGAGTTATTGGCAAATTGAAAGGCTATCTCTTTTCGAGAAATGTGGGTGGCCCTGAAAAGGGCCTTTTTTCTTTATGGTGTAGGGGTGAGTTTAAGCAATCAACTTTAACTGCCTTAAGCCTTTGCCACGGCCAAGGCCTACTTCTGGACTGCGTAATGCTGATGATGATTGGGTTGAAATCACTAAGGGTGGTACGGTAGGCTTAGTCACAGGGTTGACGTGTTTAGCTCGGGAAGGTCGTATTCTCTTCGGTCGTAATAAAGAAGTCTGATACATTTGTTTCAGACTTCTTAACTCCGCTAAAATGTCCAACAGTACCGTGACCGTTTGATTTTCACCCTCTTGTTTCTTTGCTGCTACTTCTTCTTGTTGTTGTTGCTGTTGTTTTTTTCTTACCTCTTCTTCTTGCTGCTGTTGCTGTAGGAGAAAAGCTTGTTCCGCTTCCTTTTGTCGTTGTATAAATTTCTCCAATTCTTCTTTCTGTCTCTGTCTAAAATTCTCCACTTGCGGTAATGAAGAAGGTAACGAAGGTTCCGGAACAAATTCTTGCGAGGTAAGAAAATCCACAAAATCCCAATTCACCTCTTCTGAAAGTAAGTCCGGGTTCCCTTGGGCGGTCTCCCCTGCTGGTGCACCCCAATGGATCGTTTTCTGAGTTTCCGTCATGTTGAATCACTGTCGCATAGATTGACTGAACACAAGCGCTAGCGAATCTATATAGACCACGTGACGTCACAGACTGCTCTCTTCGGATTGGATGCGGGCTGACTGAATTTTGTAACGCGTGTTCGGATTGGTGAATGAACTCAATCCGTTTCAATCCTTCCTCTACCTATAAATAAGCGCAGTTCACTGCATTGATTCACCTGTTCTCGTCGCTTCAAGATGTGGACCACAGTCGAATCATCCAGCCTTGTGTCTTCCATGATGTTTAGGACGGACATGCTCATGTTTGTCCGGTCCAAGTGGACAATTGTCGACAAGTCAGACACCAGTCTGTGGATACGAAGAGTGTACGTAGAAAGACAAGGTTGCCTCAAGAGGACACTAATTTATGGCCCTCGAGTAAGACGCAGCTTGAGGACAAGAAGATGCCGCAGATGCCCTTTATGTTAATGGATACATTAACATAAACCCAAAGGCCCTTTTCAGGGCCACCCATATTTCTCGAAAAGAGAATGACTTTCAATTGCCTACCCCTTTTTAAAAAAAATTTTTTTCTTCTTTTTTTTAAAAAATAAAAAAAATCCCATATTCAATTTCCCTTGACGCTAGACAGTCCCACGATTTTTCTCCATATTCAATTCCCCTTGACGCTAGATTGGCCCACGATTTTTCTCCATGTTAAATTCCCCTTGACGCTAGATTGACCCACGATTTATTCCCATATTCAATTCCCCTTGACGCTAGATTGACCCACGATTTATTCCCATATTCAATTCCCCTTGACGCTAGATTGACCCACGATTCATTCCCATGTTAAATTCCCCTTGACGCTAGAGTGACCCACGATTTTTCTCCATGTTAATTTTCCCTTGACGCTAGAGTGACCCAGGGGTCTCTGTAATGCTAATTCCCATTGACGCTAGGGTGCCCCACTTCACTACTTTCGTCAAAAGAAGGAATAGGTTGTAAATGAGCCTTTGAAATTTTCTGATTGGGTTTTCCTACCATTTTTCAGGTATGACAAAATCTACAGTATTTACCAACATCACTTTTGATTTTTGGCCAATAGAAGTGAGCTATGATCTCGTGATAAGTTGGTTTTATCCCTAAATGATCAGCCAATGTAGTTTCATGGGCCAGACTAAGTAGTTCCTGTCTGTAAGGTTTCGGAACTACAATTTGATAGTTTACTGACCTATCGTCATCAACAGGTACCTCGGGAGGTCTCCATTTTCTCATAAGAAGCGGGAGGTCTTCATTTTCTCACGATCCCCAGCCGAGTCATACCAAAGACTTACAAAAACGGTACTAACAGCTGCCTCGCTTGGCGCTCAGCATTAGGAGGTTAGTGTTAGGACTGGTCGGCCCGGTGTCAGGATAATGTGACTGGGTGGGACATCATGCTACATGTCTGCGGCATGATGCCCCAGTGCTAGACATCACTATAAACTGCCACATTGCAGACATCGTAGCGATATGACTGAAAAATTGCTAAAGCTACGTTACAAATCCAAATCACATCACATCACATCCATTTTCTCATAAGAATTCCATTTTTAACTTAATAACAGTCAGGAACTTCAGTAACTTCAGTTTCACTAATGGCCTTTTGAAACAAACAGGAGATATCAGAATCTGTTTCCTGTTCGACGACAAGTGATTGTCGTTTATCACCCTGATTAGAATAAAGAGAATGGGTCGTTAAAAGAGAATTACAGTGATCAGTACCTTCTGATTGATCCAAACAAGGAGTGAAAGTAACCTCATCAAAAGCCTGACCAATACATGTCTCAGCTAAAGGAATACTTTCCTTATCTACATCATTCTCAAGAGCTTTCTTTGCCATAGCGCTGATAACTGCACAAGCTGGAAATAAATCATGGAACTTTTTTTTCAACTGGATCAACATTCAAATCCAAGCAAGGCTTGTCAGTTACAAGTGGATTAACCACAACCTTGTGTCCAGCTAGTTCGTTACCTAGTAATAAATGAATGCCGTCAACGGGTAAGAGACTGCTCCGACTGTTACGGGTCCTGAGACTAAGTCTGATTACAAAGTTACACATTGGAGAGGAGCATTAGCAAAGCCGCACTCTACTCCCTGAATAAGAACACTCTCATTAGAAGACGACTTCTCAGAAAAAGGGAAAGTACCTGACAGTAAAAGACTCGGAGAAGCTACTGTGTCCCTTAAAATTTTAATAGGGATAGGATTGTCCGAATCACCCAAGAGTGATATAGGACCCTTCGATTTGAATGGTTCATAATTCTCTATAATCAAATCAGACTGGGGTTTATTAGACCCAACAAATGTATTGCTTTCAATACATGACCGTGACCTTGACCTCTTAGAAATAAGAGCATTGGAATAGGTCTGTCCTGATTCTGATGCCTATTTTTCAATTTGTAGCAATCAGAAATAACGTGTCCTTGTTTCTTGCAATAGGTACACATAGGAGGGGTCAAGGATTTTGAATCAAACTTCTCTGAAGTTTGATTTTTAGAAGTTGTGCCAGTTTGAGTTTTAGAAGGGCTTGTATTAGGCTGAAATACTTTTCTGCCAGGAGACTGTTGAGTAGAAGTCTTATTTACAAAAGGAACTTTATGAGTTAAAGAATACTCATCAGCAGCTCGAGCAGTATTTTCCAAGGTTTTAATATGATGCTCATCAAGATAAGACTTAATGTCACTATGGACACAGTTTTTGAAATCTTCAAGTAATACAAGTTGTTTGAGATTTTTATAATCTCGTTCAACTTTCTTGGCTAAGCACCATCTATCAAATAACCGTTCGATTTCTCTAGCAAATTCGACATGAGTTTGTCCAGCTTATTTTCTGTTGTTTCTGAAGTTTTGCCGATAAGCTTCAGGGACTAACTCATATCCCATTAGGATGCATTCTTTGACCGTATCATAGTCACTACTTTGTTGAACTGAGTATGAATTGTAAATATCACTAGCCTTACCAGTGTGTACACATTGTAACAACTGAGTACAATGCTCCCTTGGCCATTTCAAATTTTCAGCAACTTTTTCAAAACGAGTAAAGTATATGTCTAATTCTCTTTCTCTGAAAGGGGGCACTAATCTAATATTCTTTGCAAGATCAAAACTTATATTTGGATTTGAAGCATGAATGCGCTTTTCACTTGCTAGTTCCACTTCTTTTGTTCTAAATTGAAATTCTTTCTCTTTCTCTTGTTCTTCCTTATCCAATTGCATTTGCATTTGTTCTTTTTGTAATTGCATTTGTTTTTATTTTTCTCTTTCTTCCGCTTGTAAATGCATTTGTTCATTTTGTAACTGCATTTGTCTTTCCTTCTCTTTTTCTTCCGCATGTAAATGCATATTTTTTTTCTTCTCACTTTCCTGCCTCTATATTTCTGCTTTTTCTCATATTGTAACTGCATTTGTTTTTCTTGTAACTGCATTTGTGTTTCTTCTTTCTGAAGCTCCATCTTCCTCGTCTCCAATTCCACCTTGTATTTTAATTATAATTCCTTCACTTTTGTGTCTGATTTACAGATTGAAACTAAAACACTTTTATCCAAAAGATTCTTTTCTACCAAGTACTGAACCAAAATATTTCTTATTTCCTGTTTCGTTAAGGAAGCCTTTACGTCCGAAGGATCGTATTTTCTCGCAAGTTGAATCAATTAATCTTTTTTGAAAAGATCTAATTGTTCCAGGTAGGATTTGAAAGAAAGATTTCCACTTTTGATGACATCTTAGAAAAAGCTTGCCGATTCACTAAGATTTCAAAAAAATGGGGATTCCAAATTTCAAAAAACAGTTTTCTGAAATATTCTATCCAAATTTCACAATTTTCCCGGACGATCCCCCAATTCTTTTGTCACGTATTTAGGCTTGAATAAACAGTAACACAAGAAAGAGTGAAAGCAAGAAGCTTTGAAAAATACAATAATTTATTTCCCTGGAAAATTCTGTAAAGATGAAAAAACATGAACTTACTATTTTAGGAATCAAATCCAAAATAATCCAAGAATAATCCACAAATAAAATTTTTGAAATCCTAACACAAACTGTTCTAATGATTTCACGTTCGAGTCCCGACGAAGAATCCAAGATGGAAGACGATGACGTATGCTGTAACATGTAGTGTTGAAGTCTACAGTTCCTTGTAGAAATAAGAATTATCACTCCGGTTTTGGAAATTTAAATAAATTTCTTTTGAGAACTGTCTTTGATTATGAATCTCACAAGAGCACATGTATTTTCCAGGAAAAAAGAATAAATTCTTTTTGAATCCAAGTAATTTGAAATATCTTCAATCCAAGTAATTTGAAATAACTCCAAACAGCACAATATATAACATATAGTGTAACAGCCCAACTTCTACTGAGAATAACTCTCCAAAACAAAGATTATATCGTACTCTAAAACGCAAAATGGGGGTCACGTGATCATGTTTTAGAAGCACGTAGAAATTAGGTACTTGTTTAAGTTCATGTCGACGCAGTGTGGGCCTGACGAAAACCAATCATTGTATTTTAAGAAATAAAAAAAAATTGTTTACATCTTAAACACGTAGTCCCATCATGACCTCGACAACAAACAATCATTTTGAAATAAAAATAGAACTTGTTTACGTAGTTGCTACTAATTTTGAATCAAGGTCAGGATCTAGATCAACACATGGTTTTTATAAAACGAACAGTCAAGGTCAAACTATTTTCAGAAAAAAGTATCATTTCTAATGAATAAATTTTAATTACAATAGCATGTAATGAAAAATAAAAAAATAAAACTGAAAAAAATTAAATTGAAATAAATATATATTAAATCGGATATAATTAAATCAAATATACATAACAACCGGAACAGAAGTAGCCCCTGGTCACGTTCGTATAATAGCCAAGTGCAGTAAGATTATCAAGAAATCCACCCAAACAATTGCATATCGCGCATTTGATACATGCAACTGTAGAAGTCAAAATGGCGTTAAAGAGCTTAAAGAGGCCCAGGGTATACTCACCAAAGGTACCTAGACACTTAGCGAGGTCAGCGAGGCACTTCCCATAATACGAGACATGCCACTGAAGCAAATGTTGCAGATGAAAACAATGCCTCAATTTTTTAACGAAGGAGCTCGCCAGGAGATCTTTATAAATTCCGAATCTAGTTCCCTTAATAGACCTAACAACTGGAAAGATGCTTCATCGAAGTGCTGGCGGAAATGGAAAACAGACAACAAGCGCAAATAAGAAACCGCGTTGTTGCAGATTTACAGACGGTAAGAATCGAGTAAATACCCCTCCCCAGAACAATCTTCAAACAACGTCAATATATTGATCGCTACCATAGAATTTTCCCTGCCTGTCTGAGTAGCAGCGATATAACCACACACTCGCTGCAGTGTTTTCGTTTTCCACAATCGCTGCAGACTAGAGTAGCACGGAAGTGGCTATTTGACCGTATTCGATACCCTATGGGGACACGGACATCCTTACGAGACTCTAACTCCCGTGTGACACACTCACGTCACGTGGTTGTTTACATCACTAACAACCCCTCAACGCAAAATTAACCAAATATGTATATGGGTCGCGAGGGGGATAGCTGGTCAAGGGGTTTAGAGCCGAGAACGGGTGTTCGGGGTTCCCTACGGTCGGGGATGAAGCAATACACCCATTTCATACTACTCCCCTGTATAATGTGATTTGATGACTTGCTTAAATGTATACATGTGAGAAAACTTTAATAATAAAAAAACCCGATGAAAACAGTATTTATTTCAATGTTAATCTTGATGGCCGTGTGAAATCCTTGACCATTAAGATGTGACGCATGATAACCACTGTTCTCATAAGTATTACACGGTAATAGTACCTAGCAGTATGCTCAAATATATGCTATACACATTATAAATTATGTTGGTTCGTTCTTAGCATGTATCTTCAAACTTGCATCCATATTAGAATGAAAAGAGAGAAAAATATTTTCATTTGGCTTGATTGCATGTTGCAATATTTCACTTGCGTCCTCTTTCGTATTTTCATGTCAATTTTATTATTGTACATCAGGCATTAGGAACATTTTTGGAAAGACTTAGAATTTTGAAAGGCAGAAGCAGTGTGGAAACGCGTTGACTTGTCTAGTAGTAGTGAAAGGGGTCACCCTACGTACAATGGGAATTAGCATTAAAAACCACCCTGGGTCACTCTACGTACAATGGAAATTTAACATGGCGAAAAATCGTGGGTCACTCTACGTACAAGGGGAATTTAACATGGGGAATAGAGTTAAGGCTTGTTTAGGGATTTTTTTTTAAAAACAATTTTTTTTTAAAAAAAGGGGTAGGCAATTGAAAGGCTATCTCTTTTCGAGAAATATGGCTGGCCCTGAAAAGGGCCTTTTGTTTTTCTTCTGCTTCTAATTTCTTCTTTTCCTCCACCAACTTCTTATTTTCTCACCTACACTCTTTTTCTTCTTTTTTTGCTCCTCCTCTTCTTTCTTCTCTTCCTCCTTCTCTTCTTTCTTCCTCTTCTCATTTTCTTCTTCTTTTTCAATTTTTTCATTCCATGCTCTCATCCTTATCCTTTCCTCTTCATCCTCCTTCTCCTCCTTTATTTCTTTCAACAGATCACTGATGATTACCTTCATTTTTCGTAAATTGTTTATCTCCATCTTCACTCGATGGGGACTATAAGAGTAGTGATCCTCGTTTAGGTTAACCAACATTTGCTCAAACATTCCTAAATTGTCCAGGACGTTTTGCAATTTTTCCATTTTGTCAAAGTGGTTCGAAGCCATCTTCTTTAATATTCTTTGCAGAATGGTTTGAACGACGAATACTGTGGGTTCTTATACGAAAAGCGCGGACGTGATGGAAAACATCCCCCTAAGACATAACAATTGATCTTACCTAGATCATGACCCAACATCGCGCGGACGTGAAGGAAAACATCCCCCACTTTCTCATTTCATATAATAAAAACCCTAACTATACTCTCCACATACGCTAAGAAACAATAAAGAAACCCATAATCTACTATTCACACAAACTTCCTTGAACATTTACAAACAAAAACACACTAACACGTACACTCTCACTAATAATAAAGAGTTAGTGTTTATATTCACACTACTCTACTTACACACATTGGCAAATTAATAGTTATTTATTTTCTAGAGTATTGGGTAGCCCTGAAAAGGGCTGTTTTTTTTTAACTTCATGGACACCTGGTTAATGGTGGCACCTTCCAGGCCTGGCGCCACATACACATCTTGTCCCCCAGTTACTTTTTACCTTTTTGGGGGAGAGAGCAGAGGCAGGATATGTGGCTTCAGAATCCCAATTTTCGGTTTCTGGGATTCTGAAATTTTTTCTTCTTCTCTCCTTTTCCTCCACCTCTTCTTTGTATCTTCTCTCCTCCTCTTTGTATCTTCTTTCCTCTTCTTCTTTATATCTTCTCTCCTCCTCTTCTTTGTTTCTTCTTTCCTCCTCTTTTATCCTTCCCTCTTTCACAATGGCTTCCGCGGCCAGTTCATTTAATATGCACCTGGCATATTCCAGATGCACATGAAGTTCCAACAGTTTCTCCAGTCTCGTGTTCATTTTTGGTGTTGATCAATCAACAAGGGTAGCTAGACTGCCGAACGAGTTTCAATTTATAGTGAAAGCGCGGACGTGATGGAAAACATCCCCCTAAAAACATAAAATTGATCTTACCTAGATCATGACCCAAAACAACAACGCGCGGACCTAAAAGAAACACTCACTCACTTTTTATGCTACCCATCACTATTTTATAATTTTTTATAAATCACTTCAATAGACTATTTACATACGCAAAGCAATCCAATCTAACTCCAAATATACACCTCAAACACCAAAAAAACATGATTTTAATCTACTATCCACACCAACGTACGTGAGCACTTACAAACACACAAACACATACACTCTCACTATCAATAAAGAGTTAGTGTTTATTTTCACACTACTCTACCTACACACATTGGCAAATGGATAGTTATTTCTTTTCTAGAGTATTGGGTAGCCCTGAAAAGGGCTGGGTTTTTTTTGTTTGCTATGGCATTCTTTTTTAGTTTCTAAGAATGCGATGTCCTCTGAGGATAGACTTTCTGGCGATAGGTCTGCTTCTTCGGAAAGAGAAGAAGAACTCTTTGGTGTCGATACGACAATCGACAAAGCCTCTGTCAGCTTCAGGTTGCTGCTGCTGCTGTTGTTGTTGTTGCTGCTGTCTCTGAAGTCTGTGCTTCTCTGTCCATTCTTCTTTCTCTCTGTTCATTTCTTCTCTGAAGAGCTCTTCTATCAGGTCTTCAGTGATTTTTAACATTCTCACATTCTCTATTTCTTCTGGCTTCGGTATCAGACTGTGTCTGACCCTATGCAAATTCACGTAGGCTTCGTTGAGCTTAGCTAGTTTGGAGCACATTTTCTTAGGAGGATGAGTCGACAATGGATGGTTAGACTGGAAACCACCCCGGTTTTTAAAGTCAAAGCGCGGACGTGAAGGAAAACATCCCCCACGGTTTTCGAGTCGCAACGTTCAATGAGTGACATGAGAGGGATGGTAAGAAATGAAAGTGCATCAATCCAACATTCTTATAGCTAAACAAACCACAAAGGCATTTTTTTTCAAAACACAACATTTTTTATTCAAAAAATCACTTAACACTAAACAACAACTCTAACATTTTTAATAATAATCCAGCACTATAATATCAAACATTTTTTCTCAATTGACGATCTACTTTAAACAGGGCTGACAACGTTGTGAATGAAATTGTGATTTCCACTGTTGGAAATCATTAGGCCATTGATGGACACTACGTTTCCTAGCTTGAGACAAAAGATAAGCATAATGGTCACAAAACCATCGATCTACTTTCACATCGTTTCTAGTAGAAGAACGAGGATCAAAATGAGTCACTAAATGTTCTAAGGAATAGCCCAGGCTGCGATGATGCAGAAAATACACACAGTACTGTCCACACACCAAGGAATCTGTGCCTTGTAATTTCACATTATTGAATCGGGTGGTTTGAGCATTTCTTCTCATAAAGTCGATGATATCGTCTTCCAAAGGGGGCAATCCGTACGAATCGAAATATTCCACACATCCTTCTTGAGGAAAGTAGACGGCTACCCAGTAGGTTCCTGGGAGATGACTGTCGTCCGTGTTGATCACGTAAGCTTGATGGTCTTTAGGTTTGCGATGAGGGAGTTCATCTTTAGCACAGACGACAGGATTCCAAGAAGCTCTATACGAACTGTGGTTCAAAAGGTAATAAAGTTCCCAGGTATCCATTGATTTGTGTGTGCTTTTTTCTTCTTCACAGGTAATAATAAGTCGTCAATTCGATCCTGACTTTTTGCTTGAAAATGTTTGACGAATAAACGGTTATTCGTTCTGTTTCCTCACTCTGATTCAGGAGAGCTTCGATACGATGGATCTCTTGAGTGGTTAATGGTGGACAAGAATGTTCACGCAAGTCTTTATACCACTGATGCAACACGTCTTTGTTCGAGATGAGACTCCAAGCTTCGTCCAGATACTCGTCCAATTTTTCTTCTTGACTCAGCATCACACATTTATCGTGTTGAATTTGACTGGGATGATCGTTTTGACATCCATAACAATTTTTCTTGATCAACTCCGTCATTTTTTCCACCAAGTGTTTGGCAAAACAGGAGACTAAATGGGCTTCTTGTTCTGGCCATCTCGATTTCATTATGACAACTTCTTCTTCTTCTTCTTTGTCTTGAGATTCTCCTTCCATAGTCTCCTCACATTTCATCTCCAAAGTTTCTCCACTAGGTAAAGAGGGATAACAGTCTTCCATAGCTTCTAATAATCTAGAATGACTTCTCTCAAACTGTTGATTTCTATCGTATTATCAAATTCTGCATACAGGATGACGTTCACTGTATCGTCCAGTGGCTTTTTAAACTGAAGTTCAACACGAATCTGGCCTGATTTTATAGGGTGGAAATATCCCTCGTCGCTGCCTTGGTCTGGAGTGAAATCGAAAGCCCACAAAGCATAACCTCCTGCATAATCCTCGTACGTAATGCCGTGACTGGTATTGGTTCCTAACTGTCCCGTGGCTTCGTACAGGGACAAGTACGATCTTAAGTAATTCTTCTTGTCAAAGTCAGGTTCGAAAGGTCGGGTACACAAGGTCTTGCCATCGCGACTGACTTCGATCTTGGACACGTTAAAGTGTTGAAAGTGGAAAGGATTTTCAGCGAAGGCTCCGTTGAAGGCTGTATTCAAGACCATACCAAGGATTAAACGTTTGGGTAACTGTCCTTGAAACAGATGATCTTCGATCATGGATCGTTGTCCCTTGGGAATGGTGAAGGTTTTCACTTCCACGCGACGTATCGGATACTTGGCGGTCGTTCTGCTCAACGTCTGACTGATGTCGTTTCCCACTTTGGGTAACACTTCCACGCGTCGTACGTAGAGTTTGGCCTCCTCGATTTTGCTTTTAGGAGTGCCAGTCTTAGTAGCATCAGTATCAGCCAACAAATGGAAAGCGGTACTGCTGCGATTCAGTCTCAAGCGGATAGTTACCCCGTTCAGCAAATACTTTTCTTGCAACCACATGTCCAAATGCAAACGATCCATCAGTTCTAAACTGTTGTTATTTAAGATTTTCTTTCGTCTTTCCTCAAAGCCGTCATTGTCTTTATCTAGTAGGTCAAACTTGGTCTCGTCGTCAGGTTCCCATAGCACACAAGCATTGAGATGAGTGTTCTTGGCATCTATTCCGTACGTCAAGAGATTTTCCAGGTAGGCACGGTAAGGGTAAGTATCCATGCTGCTGCTGACCAGTTTGTTATTTAAGTACAAGTCCACTGAGCTGAACAAGGAATGCATGAAATTGTTGACGGGAGCTATATTCTCAGTGTCTTCCACTGCACCATTATCCTTATCTAGAACTTTGACTTTCAAGTACAAGTAACTGCTATTCAGATCAATGTAATCTTCGGGCTGTCCCTTGATTTCAAACTCGATGGGAGCGGAATCGGTCAATGAGGAGACGGGGTGAAATTCCACCCATTGGGATACTTGCATGGTCGTCATGATGGGGGGCATGGCAAACAGGTCCAGTTCCGTCTTGGAACAAGCGCAAGATTCTCGGTGCATCATTTTTCTTTGTGTCTCAATAATCGAAAACGTCTAAGTCTCGAACGGTTCTTCTTTTCTTGGCCTTTTTCGCTTGAAGTCTGGTGAAAGGGTGTTTTCTTCGTCGTCGTCTCTTTCTGCCTTGTCCTTGCTGAATGCCTGACTCGGTAGCGTGCAGGGCATTTATAGGTGTGTCTCGGCGACCACAAAATGTCTTTGCCCGTTTGCAGCAAGACATTTTTGCCTGCCCTCATGAAGGCTTCTTTAGGGTTTTGTTTGTCGATGATGACATTTTGGAGAAATTCTTTGCCTTGCGTCAGTGCCGCATCTTTCAAGGCGTGCAATCCGCGTGTCACCATCGGTTTCAACGCCGGGGCCACCGAACGAAAGGCCGATTTTAACATGTCTCCTAAACCGTGTCCTCGCTGTCGAGCAACCCCTCGGTACACTGGATACATGACTTACTTACGAATCGTGAGAAAACCGTTTTCGAAAATGGAGTTTCACCGTGACTTTTCCTTTGGTGAATGGAATATTTTGTCCCAAATCTCCTTTTATAGTAATGTTGACCGTGTCCAAATACGACTTGCTGACAGGCAAATAGTGAGGATGGACAAATTCGCGGTGGACGTGGTAAGTGTTTCCACCTTCCTCGTCAGCGTTCGTGGCAGAATCCACTTTGAAAGGAATGACACGCAGTAACGGCACGGAGGTGTGTGCCACCACGTTGTACTCCACCACATCGGAGTACACAAAGATCAAATTCAGTCCTTGGTTCAGTTCTACCGGGGTACGAAAATACTTGGCAAAAGTCTCGTTGTCGTAAATGCTTGCTGATTCGAGTTTTTCTTTTTCTACTTTCTTCCTCATCTCCATGTCTCCGCCCAACATGTCAAACAATTCAGGACAAAATAAAATGGACACGATTTTACTCCGCTCAAATTTCATCAAGAAGCGACGAGCTACTTTGTGGTACTCCATGGTGACACTTTTGTTCCTGACAATGTCAAAGCTTTCCCAAACACGCCATTAAACCTGGAGGCTATGGCGCTGACCAAATGATGACCACTAAAATAATAGCCTGGGAGAATGGACAAGTGGTAGGTGGACGTTTTAGTTATGTGATTATAGGTTTTAATGTCAGACATGGTGGTTCTCTTATCCAGCTCCTGTTGCAATTGCTCGTCATGAACTTCGACCGTAAAAAAATTCTGATTGGGAAGGACATTGAGGACTTGGGTCGGGTGAATCATTTCTACTAAAGCCACTTCCCAATGGGCTTCGTGATCTAACTGGATGGCTTGAGGTAATTTAGCCGTGTAACAGCACAACGTGTTGTGGGGAAACACCTCCATGGAACTGTCACTGGGTAAGGTTAAGTAAAATTGGCTTTGGTGACTCATAATTCCAGAGTTCTGTGGCTGTCCGAGGGGTTACTGGACGTCAGAGGCGTGTCTCCGCTCAAAATGGGGTTCTGGTTGTGGTTGGAGTGGTGACTGGCACTGGCACTGGACACAAGGTTCCCGTTGGAAGAGAATTTTAGGGAGGGATTGGGAAGCAGGTAACCGATGTAACTGCTCAATAAAATGGTCCACAATTGTTTGTCTCCTTGTTGCAAACTCAAATTGGCGATGCCTGCCCCGATGACACAATACACAAAGAAGATTTGGCAGAAAAAGACGATTTGCGTTTTAGGCACACGTTCTCCACACCACACCCACAAGGGTTGTTTTTGTAAATCTTGCACAGAAGAACTAGGTGAAGGAGGAGTGGTCGACGTAGCTGCGTCTGTGTGAAAAGGCATGATGGTCACTTCTTTTTATAGTCGATGACTTTTTTGGTGACACGTTGTAACTCGGGCAAATAAAACGTTCCTTTGAGCACTTCTCCGTTCATGTCTTCCAATTTATAGACGGCAGGATGACGGCCATGCACTCGTCCAGTGACGCGAAACAATTCGGTCGTCCAGTTGAGTAAGTAACCCTTGTCAAAAGTGCGTTTGGTTTTGCCAATGCGCACCCAATCTCCTACGGCCAAGTCTCCACTTTTCTTGCGGACAGCCCTCGTCGGGGACGTACCAAACAGACGCTCAAACACCAGCACTTCGTTGTCGGGAGTCACGTCTTGCGGGGCACGTCCGATGCTTCGATGGTAAGATTGGTTGTACGCTTGCACCAGGTGCGGTAAGATGTCGATGTACTTCAGAGTGTGGTGATGCGTAAAATATTTGCACATGCGTTTTTTCAAAGTGCGTTGAAAACGTTCCACGATGCTGGCTTTGGTTTCGGGATTCTCGGTGGTAAAAAAAATGAATGTCACGTTTCTTTAATTCTTTTTGGAAAGCTTGGTTCAGAAATTCGGTACCTTTGTCCGTTTGCCATCGAAGAGGGTGACGACCGCTTTGTTTCAACACCCGTTGCAGGGCTCGCACTAACTCGCTGCTCGATTTGGAAGTCAAGGGCACGACCCAGGCAAATTTGGAAAAGACGTCGATGACACAAAACAAATATTTGTAGCCACGATTGTAGCTGGCCAAATGAGAGACATCGGCTAAATCGGCTTGCCATTGATGATCGATGCCTTCCACTCGGGTGCGACTTCTGGCAAACTTGCGTCGAATGGGTTTGTGTAAAGTGTAGGTAGCTTGTTCTTGTAACCATCGTTGCACTTGAGGTAAACGGAGACTTTTCAGTCGAGTTTTAGCAGCACGATACAATTTTTGAACTCCTGCGTAACCTGCAGGATGCGAGAGATCGTAGTAAATGCTGGCTAAGACTTTTTCCATTTTGTTGGTTTGTTAATAAGTCACCCACTCTTCGGTGATGCTACTTTGGGTGGGTCGAAAGGGTGGTTTGGAAACGGATTTACTATGGGCTACGGGAGTAGAAGTCGAAGGTAGTGGTGGAGGTGGAGGTGGCAATGGAATGGCTTTGGTTTTCTTTTCTTTTTTCACTTCTGGTTTCCCTTCTTTCTTTTTCACTTCTGTCGAAGGAGGAGTGGACATCATCTTTTTAACCCAAGCTTTCATTTCTTCTCGTTGGGGTGTGGGGGATGGGGTCAACAAGGATGCTGCAATCTTACTCGAAATGGGAGCTGCTGACGGTGTTTGAAACACTTCTCGCATCTCTTCTTCCTCAGGCCTTCGTGGGGTAGCATCTCTGGTGACCCCAGGGGATGGTAGTAGTGGTGGTGGTGGTAATGATGATGGTGCTGGACTTTTCATCAAGGTCTTAAAATCTTTCAGAGTGGGTAAAGCTGTTTCGTCTAAAGCTTTCTGGTGAAAGAGTTGCAGTCGTTGCAAGTGTTGACCGTACTTTTGCGATTTTTCTGTTTCGGACAAATCTTGGAGATCCATCAAGGACTGCAATTCGTGTTGTAACTGGGACATCTCGCTCAAATTGGGATTGGGAGATAAATGCGGGGTGCGTTGTTCTTGCCACCGATGGTATTCCATCCATCGTTTGTAAGGTACTAAAGCTAGTTTTCGTCCTTCCATGGGGTTGTCAGGGGTCGATTCTGAGATCTTGGGACTTCCGAGGGCCTTTTTATCTTGCTCCCACCAGTCCTCCAAACATGGTTCCCAGGACTCCTTTCAGTAAGGGGCCTAACAAGAGAGGTAAAATGCCTCCACGTTGCACTAACATCTTCTTTTTTTGACGAATGGGAATTTTCTTTTGAACCATTTTCCGAAGAACGTGACGATGTTTGCCTAAGCATTGTTTCTGGTGTTTGGACAAAGGGATCGTGCCTTTCAAAACGTTCAAACAACATTCGCACACGGTATCGATGACCTCTTTGGAGGCTGTTTGAATGAGTTTTTTTCGTAGGGGTGGAGACGCTTTGGACAGGACAGATAACATGTCCCCATGTTTGACTAAACGTGGTGGTAGTCCTTTCCTTTTCTTTCCTTGGGGTTTTCTGGAGGGTGACATCTTTGAGTCTTCAGGAACACCAAAAAAAACACTGATACCCTACTTGGTCACAGGCCTTTTTTATACTGGAACGCGTCGCCACTGATTGTCTTTACGGCGTATCAACTTCATGACAGGCATGACACGTCGTGCAAGGGTACGTAACGGACTAAATCGAGCCAGTTCTTGCTTGGACAAATCCAGTAAACTGTCATGTTTACCCCGACCCAGAGTAGCCCAGTTTGAAACATGTATAATCAAGGCAATTCTGACGGGTCATTGTTTGATGTCGAACATTGCCGAAGGCTAGCACTAATCCGTTACGTAAGATTGTTGTGGCTAGAATCGAAGGACCGGACATTGGAGTTGCGAAGTCACAGACAGCCAATTATCACCTAGGTGCCGAAATGTTTCCAAGATCAAAAGAAATTGCCTGAAGAAGTGGAAGTGTCCTAACTTCTTTCCCCTGCAAACAGACAGACAGGTTGAACTGGCCGCTAAGACGATTGGACAAGGGCACAGTGCCACCCAATCAGAATCGAGATGGGGGGAGAACTTGATTTGGGTAGAATGATATCCCTGCGTTTTCCGGCAAAAGTTAGTTCGCTGAGAGAAATTACCCAGAGAAGAGGTTAGCGTAACTCCGAATAGCCATTCGTTATTGGCGGGAAAATCTTAGAACGGGAAGGTCTAAGTACAGAAAGCTTCAAAAGGAAGCTTTGAGGGACAGACCAGTTAAAGTTTGGTCCCGTTGTCTCGGATAGAGAGACGGAGGAAAGGAGGGAAGGAGAAGAAGGTGGAGTTGAAGTCTAGGAGCGAATTGGAGGAGGAGATAATAGAGAGGGAAAGGAGAAGAAAGGAGAAGCTGAAGTCTGGAGCGAAGGTGGAGGAGATAGTAGAGAGGAAACAGAGACAAAGAAGGAGTTAGAGGAACGGAAAGAAGGAAGAATCAGCGGGAAGAAATAGATGAGTAGATGCAAGGACAGGGGGAAAATCGAACTCACACTGTAAATCACGGGATGAATTAGGCTGTCACTTGGTCGTGGGAAAGACGAGTGATTGGAAGTTATCGTTTTTAAATTATCACATTTATTAAATTGTTATTGATTGAATTTCGTCTTCGTGTTCTCTATAATTTAACCGTCGGCATTGCTAACTGGGGGCTCAGAGCTGTAAATCTACATCATCACTAATTTAACTTTCTAACCTAACGAGCCAGGGTGGAACTTTCAATTTAATTTAATTAAATTATACTGGGAGAACCCCACCCCAATACGACAGAACGTCACAGTGGGCGCTTCGTCCGGGATTTGAATTAGACATAAATATTAATTTACGACCTAAAAGTTTATTTGTTAGGAAGTATTAGTGAACAGTGTGAGATATTTTCCATCCTATGTATTTTGAATTTTTATGATTTTCTCATCTTGTGTTTGTTATATTTGTTATTTGCATGTTTGGTAGATCTTTAATTACTTGCGGTAATTGTGAAGCAAATATCGAGCAAATATCTTACCTGAACGAAATTAGTTGTTGTCGACAGGTAAGTATTTGGCTGGGAACTTGTAATATCTGTCCATTGTTAGTAAGGTCGAGACAAGGTATCACATCCTGTTAGTTTAACAATATGGCTACAGAAAGGCAAATGATAAAGGAGTACCGTGCCATGGGTTCGGAAGATCTCGGCTACGAGGGAGATCGCCTGGCAGCATTTATTGAAGAAAGAATCAAGGAATGGAAGGCAGAAAAAGCAGCGGAGAAGGAGCTGGCCAAGATAGCAGCGGACCGAGAGCTGGCCAAGATAGCAGCGGACAGAGAGCTGGAGTTGGCCAAGATATCCGCGGACAGAGAAACTCAGAAAGAGCTGGAGCTGGCCCGGATAGCCGCCGAAAGAGAAACACAGAAAGAGCTGGAAGAGATGAATTAGGCTGTCACTTGGTCGTGGGAAAGACGAGTGATTGGAAGTTATCGTTTTTAAATTATCACATTTATTAAATTGTTATTGATTGAATTTCATCATCGTGTTCTCTATAATTTAACCGTCGGCATTGCTAACTGGGGGCTCAGAGCTGTAAATCTACATCATCACTAATTTAACTTTCTAACCTAACGAGCCAGGGTGGAACTTTCAATTTAATTTAATTAAATTATATTGGGAGAACCCCACCCCAATACGACAGAACGTCACATAAACTTTGTAACATGCCCGATCTTTCATGGACTTTGATTTTGGGAGAAGGTACTTTGTGAGCAGCAGCCACTGCCGCTAAATTGGAGGGTCCTGCCACTGGGGAAGTTCTTTTGGGGGTCATCAACGGAGAAGTTCTTGGTGTAATCAACGTCTCCAAGTACTCTTCAGTTCTGGGTGTCATCAACGGAGAAGTGGATGAACGTGAGGATGCCGGAGACGCAGTCACTGCCGTGGCAGGTCGTGGTTTGCGAGTGTAAGGTTGCGTCCTGGCCGCAGTGCCTCTCTTGCGACTAGTTTTCTTCTGTGGACTTTTCTTTTTCTGGGGACTTTTTTCTGTTTCTTTTTCTGGGGGCTTCTTTTCTTTTTCCGGGGTGGTGTCTGGTAAGAGGAGGGTCCCGCCACTGGAGAAGTTCTTGCAGACACGGGTCTTTTTGGGGACCTGGTCTTTTTCTTTTTCTTCTTGGGGCTTCGTTGGACTTTTGTCTTGGGGAGAACTTTGGGGGCATTAGGATCCCATCTTAAGAGTGAGCGAATGATGACCCCTCCTAGAGTACCGCTCCCTCCAGGTTTCAAAATGATTTGTTTTTTGGTTTGAGTGTCGATGCGGGGATCGGCCAGTTGGACCAAAGCGACTTTGTTTCGATCGAAAAAGCGTTTGGTTTGATGAGGAATCTGAATGATTCCTTGGATTATTTGACGTGCCGTCACCGTGAACCATCGTAAGACTTCTTTGAGACTAGCTTCTAAGACACGAGCTCGTGTTTGTGGATTTTTTTCTCGACTGATGCCATACAAGGCACGAATCAATTTGACGGGAAGATGCGACTGAAGGGACGTCATGTTCACACTGTGTGAGACAGACGAAAAAGGGTCTGAGGTTTTTATAGATTTTTTTATGGGGAGTGAAATGAAGTCGAGGACGGAGACGTGTACAGGACAGGCCCTCCGTCTTGGTACCAGTGGTGAAACAAGTGGGTACGAAATCGCAAATCCTCGGGGGTCGTAGGTTTCAAATCGACGAGTAAATAGGCGTGTGGCGTTTGAGTGGCATGGTCGTACGCCTGAGTCAGCCAAGGCGTTCCTAACTGTTTGGCTAAGACTTGCACTTGCGATTTATCTCGAGGGCTTTTAAAAAGACCACGTAATGCGCATTGAGACTGATGGTGCGATGGGCTTTACTTTGTTGAAACAAATTTTGGGTGATGTAAACGAAACTGGCATTACGGTGATGCCCTTTGCGCGTGAACCACAATTTAATTTCTTCTTCGTCTTCTCCTAACATGTCGTCGAAAATGGCCAAATGGGTTTGACGGGAGTCAGAGACGATGCCGTCGTCTTCTTTAGGAATGCCTTCCACAAACACGATGGAATCGCCTTGACTTTCTCGCAAGAGGTTGTACGCCGATTGCCACTCTTTGTAACACCACACGATCCGTTGAGGTGGCCGATCGATCAAATGATGTTTATGTTCGATCAAACGTTTGACGAATTCGGTTTTGCCTGAACCGCTAGGTCCGGCAATGAGCATGTTAAAGGGATGGCGAAGATACAAAGCCTCCCAACTGGCACGATCTAAGTGTTCGTCGATGACTTTGACAGTAGAGGAAGAGGGAGCAGAGACAGCAGAGGTAGCCATTGTGTGAGAAATGTCACTTGTGACACGAAAACAAACAAGACGAGAGTTTATATACTTTTTCAGAACACGTTTATTGAATGTTTTTTTTCAAACATGAATACGAAAGACAAAAATACATAAAAGCCAAAGGCTTAAGTACAAGGATAAAAGGCACATGATAACTGTTAACGTGGAATAAACACAAGTGTCTGTACAACAACATGTTTTGGGTAATGTTCTAACCAGTTCTATAGTAGGGGGTAAGGTCACACAAGTGTCCTCCCGAAAGGGTCTTTCAGGCCTGTCCACGACAGTCCTGTCCTGGGTGACGGGTTCTTCTGGCACCGTCACTAACACGGGTTGAAAAGTAACTTTTTTCCTTGAACAACTCTCGTGCATACTGGGCCACTTCTTGGGTCCAAGCCTCAAAACCCCATTCTTTCCAGGCACGGACATCTGTCCAATGGGGATGTAAGTCACAAACTACATACACATCGTCATACACGTCTTGGGTAGCTAAAAGTTGACGAATATTTTTTTCCTGTTGAGGTCGAGAAGTATCCAGATGAAACCGCAAGGCTTTGAGCAAAAGGAGTTTTTCGTGACCATTTAAGGCCATTGAGGTGGTAAGTACTGATCGTAAAGAGTCCACAAAGAATCGGCTGGTAAACGAAATCCCAGAAAAGAAGTCACTAAGACACACACCACTTGTCGTCCCCAATTGAATGGATACAATTCTTGTAATAATCGATGGTAATGATCCACGGTTTGAATATGGTCATTGAGTACCTTCCACGGAATCTGTTGAATGATATGTGACATAATCCGTGGCATGGCAACTTGATTTTATAGTGTCTTTGTTTCGGAAGCAATAAAGGTAATTTCTAACCAAACACGTTCGTTCTCCAGTAGGGAATTTAAATGTTACATACTGTAACTGAAACGTCAGAGTTTGTCTAGATGTTTCGTCTTTTTCTAAGCAGATTCCATGTAACAAATGTTGGTAATCCTTTAACTCGTCTTCCTCAATACGTTGCAGTAAGTGAATCTCTAAGTAACCAAAATTACGAACGTCTGGTCCATCATCATTCACAAACTGAAAGTGTTCAACAAGGTCTGACCACTGAAAAAATTTCTGACGAATCAGTCCTCTTATACCATTCAGGTACCAGTGGTTAAAGATCTGGTGACGTAACGGATGCAATTGTTCTTTACGTTTCACTTGTATTTTCACCAGCTCTCGGTAAATCCTTTCTCTCAACTCCTCAGGCAAGCCCAAAATGTTCTCTTGTAAAGTATCCATAAGTATATACACTGTTTTTGGAATCGTTGGGTGGTGTCCAATAGCCTCGTTTAACTTTCTGCCTAATGTAATATCCACTCATAATCAGTCTTCTTGTACTTTGGAACAGAGCATAATTTAAAAACGGATGAATCACTTTGAGTTTGCGTTTCACTTGTATTTTGATCAGTTCTCGGTAAATGCGTTCTCTCAACTCCACAGGCAAAGCACGAATGTTCTCTAGCAAAGTATCCATGAATAGGTCATACTTAATCCTCTTTGGTCTGACACAAGAAATGTACTCTTTGCACAAACATGGTTTTACTTCAGTGTCGAATTTAAATCGTTTAGTCACTAATCTACACATTACAATTCGTTCAGAAGTTTCCTCTTTCACTAAGTTGACATTGTGTTCAAGATGTTGGTAATTCGTTAACTCTTCCTCTGGAATTCTATGCAGTACGTTTACAATGATGTAGGTAGAATCGTCCATAACAAACCAATCCTTTTTAAAACTAGAGGATCGTTCATCAATGTCTGTCCGATGGAACACTTTCAATTGAATCAATCCTTGTATAGCCTTCAGGTACCAGTGGTTCAAACACCGGTGACGTAACGGATGCAATTGTTCTTTACGTTTCACTTGTATTTTGACCAGCTCTCGGTAAATGCGTTCTCTCAACTCCACAGGCAAAGCACGAATGTTCTCTTGTAAAGTATCCATGAACAGATTATTATGGCAAGAAGTTACTTCAATGTCTCGGTCCCACTAAGGGTAAGTAATGACAATTCGGTGACCATCGAGCATGTTCTACGTAGGCCGAATCCTGCGGTTCCCAGTGGTGAAGTGACACACCGCAACTGAAGCACGTGACTTTATCTCCTTCGCCCAAGTAGAAAAATCCGGCTCTGGCTAATTCTTCGGGAGTCGGTCCTCCCAGATACTTAGGCCATTTTCCTTTGAACGATTGAAGACGATTTTCAAAGTCGCAGTATTCCGACAAACGCACAGGAAACGAATATTCGTCTTTCACAGGTTCGTTTCGATGAGGGTTGGGTGACATGAACAGGAGTTTGCTCAGGGCTGGATGACATCTGTAGGGAGGTAAACGTGAAGGTCGACATTCCCCTTTAAACCCAGTAAAATGTCCAGGAGGACGAGCGGCATCACTTTCGCATCCCTCAGGTTTGACACGCACAGCATCACTTTCCATGATAGGGGTAGTGACACTAAAGTTCCCATGATGCTTACGGCATCGCTAAGGTCACAACGGACAGCATCGTACCAATCGCAAGGCTCACAATCGCATTCCACTTCCGAAGCCTCACACTTGAATTGTGCCTTTCTAAACAACTTGTTCTGTGTTTCTCTGAAAGTATTCATCTTGTTCGCTCGGTCTTGGTAGTCACAATGAACTATCGATCTTGACCATAGCCCCCTTTTTATACTAGTCGCAATGCAGTCTCCAGCTTGTACATGTTTCCTTTTTTACGTTTTTTATGTCTTGTTCTGGAAGGTACCGTCTCTAAGGTACCGTCAATATTGTACCGTAGTGTGATGGGCGGAAAGGCCATAGAAAGGTAAGGGCAGTGCGGAGACCATCGAGTATGTTCCAGAATAGCTGAATCTTTATAGATACATAGATCCATTCGTAACTTCAGTCCGCAAGCGAAACACTGTACCTCGTATCCCAATCCTGACTCAGGTCCCAAGTAGACAAATCCTGTTCTAGCTAAAACATGCGAAGAAGGTAATCCTTCCCTAACCGTAGGCCATGCTTGAAACGTGTCCAATCGACGGGCACAATCACAATAGTCAGGCAAGAAAACCGGAAAATGGTAGGGTTTGAACTTGGAGTTCTCATCGGGTTTCTCACTCGATTCTTGCTGTGGCGAAGTCATCTTTCTGGTGGGGTAACTATCCTCTTACAACCAATGTTTTATACCAACGTGTCCATACGGTAAGGTGAAATGATTGGGAAGTCGCCGCACTCGCTTCTGGTACACGATTTGATAGACTTTTTCCAAGGGCCGACTGACGATGTGATCAGTGGGTAAACGTACAATCTTGTTCGGTTGATAGGTGGTCACTTTAAAGTTTCCATCCTCTCCCGATTGCAAGGCTTCTTTCAATACCCCAAAGTTGACCACTCGACTGGTACGATAATTCAGAGTCAGTCCTTTCACTTTGCACGTCGTGTGCACTTCTCCTTGTTTGTCCCGGTATTCGTAGCCGTAATTTTTGGGACCACCACTGACGAAACTTAGAATCTTGTCGTCGGGATGCTCGTCTGTCCAGGCTCCTAAACGGTCTCCTTCGATGTCAGGGTGATGTTGAATCGGGTGATGGATGTAAATGCAACTGTCCGTGTCAAAGTACAGGACGCGTTCCCCTAACAGTTCTAAAGCTTCGTACAATTTTAAGCGAGCATGGGCTGTCACGTAAGCCGCAATGATGACATTTCCAAAAGGGTCGTCTTGTACAAAGTCCAGATCTTCTTCGTAATTGACCAAGATCAAATTCTCTCGAACGACGTCCACGTGTTTCATGTATTTGGTTTTGTCGTGAATCATCTGGAAGTAGCGGGAAGGTTCGGTCAAATATTCCGTCTTGGGTAAACACGGTCGTTGTGCCATTTTACCCCACAAGCAATTTAACATCACTTTGGCAAACGATCGCCTGCCTTCGTTTTTCTCGATGTGGTCTAAAGTGATGCCTTCTTGTTCGTAGTATTTCTCTTTGAATTGTATTTGGTCTTCGGGAGTGTGACACCAGGAAGGATAGCCGCTGGCTTCTTGTTTCAGTTTCAAAAAGGCATCCACGTAGTCGGCGAAAATGCCTTTCTGACAGGGATCACCCTTGTGGTATTGTTGTGTCTTGGGAAAGTGGCAAATTTCGTACACTTCTAACAGTTGGTATCCCATGTCCAGAGCTTTGAACAATTCTACGCTGACCCAAGTTCCCGTCAAGGCACGTTCTTCCTGGGTGTGCTGACAAGGTTGGTCTTGGTTGCACGTTTCGGCACAAGTACGGCACAAGGGAAACATCAGTTTGCCTTGACAATGGTGAGGTAACACGGGATGGTATAGGTTCGTGGGAGGCAAAACTTTGTACTTGATCAAGCCTTCGTATTGTCGAATGTTTTTCAGGTCGATGTGTTCCGTCAGCAATTGTGGGTGCCCTACAGGAAAGCGACAATATTTGCACACGTAGGGATACAGCGAACACACGTCCAAGTATTTGATTTCTTCTCCTATCTCTTCGTCGGCTTGGTACAGTAAACAGGTGGCATTGGTCCTTCCTCCGTACAAACTATCCCTTGGGTTCAGCGGGTCCATGAACTGGTAACTTTCCACGAGGCGTTTAAACTCGGGATCGGTTTTCATACGGTGATCGTACTCGTGTTCCCACATTTCCACCACTTGGTATCCTTGCTGTTCCAACTTTAGGCGTCGCTGACAAGTGTCCTGGTACAAGTCTTCCATGGTTCGTTGCAAAAATTGATTTCTAGTGCCACGGTCAGGGTAACAGACGGGACATCCGTGAAATAAGCAACCGTTAAACTCGTACACGATCTTGGGGTTTTCTAAGTCCCAGCCATCGACCGAATACGTTCCGATGGTCCTTTCGCCTCCTCCGTTGCGGGCATGCTGAATCCATTTGTCTTCCTTGTCGCACAAGTAATGTAACCAACGTAGGGCTTTGACCGAGTATTGACGCTTGACATAGTTGGTCGTTTGTGGGCTGATGACAGCCACGGTCTTTTCAGGCATGAATCGTTGTCGGTACACTAAGGAACACGCTTTGGCAATGGTGCAAGCTTCTTTCAAAGGATCGACCCCTCCGTGTTCCATGAACAGTTCTCGAAATTTTCCACAGCAACGTCGTAAAATGTCCACGTCGGAACGACAATACTTTAGCATTTCTTCTTGAAAGTCGAAAGGGTCGGAGGCGTGAGCCTGGTACCAAGCGTAGAAAGCTCCTCGTTGTTCGGTACGCATGTTGTCGGGGTCGTAATAGTGAGCCTCAGGTAAATGGGGTAGAACGGCGTGTTGATTGGTTTCCGTATTGAAAAAGTGTGGAAAGTACCCTTTAGCCATTTCTGTCATTCCAAACGTTTTAGGCATTCGACTCAAAGGCATGGCCAAGTAACTCATCGAATCTTTAAACTGCACTTGTCCCACTTGCATGAAAATGATTTTGGCTCCGTTCAAAGTCACTTTAGGACGCTCGGTGCCTTGTTCCGTATAGTATCTGAGAAGAAACTGTCCATCGTATCCGGAGAAATTGTGAGCCATCACCGTGGCATGACGATGACAATCTCCGTAACGTTCGATGTCCTCTTGGCTCCACGTCTTGTCAACGGGGTCTAAGACCCATCGAGCGAAATCGGCTAGCGTATTGGGTCCCCGAAAGATTTTTTCACGTCCTGCAGGAATCTTGCTGCAGTGAGGGCAATGACTGAAGATAGGTTCTTGAATACACTTCTCGCACGCTCGATGAGCCACGCAGAAATTAGGAATGTGAATGCCAGTCTCTTGCATGCATTCGAAATCGAAAAAGATGAAATTGCCTTTCTTCTTGTGACCGTCCTCTTTCTCTGGTGGGGGTTGGTATTTTTGCACGTAACATTGGTGTTCCAAGTCCACGATGTGGTGACAAATGTGACATTTTTTCTTTCCTGAACCTACGTGTGCCTTGGCATTATTGGTACGTAGGCCTTGTCCACACGCGGGGCACAATCTCAGCAGTTGACAAGCGCATTTCTTCTGTGAACCTTGCGTCTTCAAATGTTGTTGGTAACAGGTAGGGCTGGCAAACGTGCGCAGACAAGTTGAACAAGGCACTGGTTCTTCGCTCAGACAGGGTGGAGAGGCCAAACATCCTGGGCATTTCCATCCACAAGACTTGTGTTGCTCTCGATTGTTATAACCATAATCACATTTCTCACAATAATAAACATATCCCAGGAATCCAGTGATACTGGTAATGGTATCGAAATGTTCATCGTGATGATAAAGGTGAATGTATTTTCCGTCCTTAAATTCTTGGCCTCGAAACAACAGAGGCCCGCGCATTTCTTGAGGGTGCACTTTCAAGGTGTATCGTGGAGCTAGGACATCTTGCAATTTTTGCATCTCAGGAATGCCACAGGGTGTGTCTTTGGACAGGCCAGCTTGTTGCAACAGGAGTTCTGCTTCATTTCGTTGTTTGGCTCGGTCGGAACGTTGAATAGTGTTCCAGGTTCTTTTCCATTCTACCGTGTCGTTCTTGTTGACATAGGTTCGTCCAACCACGATGGCACGGGTAAACACATCTGGTCATGAGGGTTGTTAATTCGGACGAGACTTGTTTTGGTGTTGCGAAGGTCGTCCACCAATAACATCTTTTTGCGTCCAGTCCCTTGAGGAGGAAAGACGTGGGTCATGTCCAGTGTGGCTTTACCATCGGTGATGTCAAACTGATCATTAGATTGTTGTACGTGTTGAATCTTGTCCATGACTTTGGAAGCAGTCAATTCTGCAGGGGTGCTAAACTCGATCCAAACAGGGGATTTCAAACCGTCGTGTTGTATGGAAAGTCTCAAGCGATCGTCTTCTTTGGGTTGACATTGTCGCTTGAGTGCGGTGAGCAAAGAATCCCACACCCCAGTGATGAACACTTCTGCTTTCTCTAACGGCACTTCAGCCTTGACATCTTTAAACTTCACTGTGTATTTGTAAGCCGTGGTTCTAAATTTTCTAGAGGAGCGCTTTTCCGTCTCTCGAATGGAATAGTATTTTTCAGGGTTGACTAAGGGTGGTGAACTTGGTTTAGAGGGTTCAAATTCTGGTTCACTCATGTCCTCTTCAAAATCACTGGCATGAATTTGTGCCAAGATTTCAGCCCTGGTACGAGGCGATAGATCACGTTTCTGCCTCTTACTTTCTTCTTCTTTCTTCTCAAATGAATAGGATCGTTTCATCTTGAGTGCAAAACGTCAAATGACTCAAGTTTAAACACCATAGACTAATTTATAGTCATGGCAGACCAGCGTATATAAAAGGGTGTGTGTCTTGTCCTTTCACTATTCATTTCACTCTCAAGCCGAGCACAACGATGGAAGAGACTAACCAAATCGAACGTTTCGTCAGAGCTTTGCGAGGGGTCATTAGAAAATTCTCTTCAGACAAGCCTACGGACTACTCTCCTTCCTTTCGAGATAAAAGTCAAGATACTTGCTATATCTGTCAGAAGAAAGGACATTGGTCTTCAGAGTGTCCAAACCGTCAAAAAAGAACAAAAACAGGGGCTAAAAAAGACAAAAGTCAAGATACTTGTTATTATTGCAAAGAAAAAGGACATTGGTCTCCAGATTGCCCAAAAAAGAAACAAGAGGAGTCAGAAGAAAAAAGGAATCCTTCAGAAGAAGAGAGGGATTCTTCGGAAGAAGAGAGGGATTTTTCAGAGGAAGAAAGCAGACAGGTGAAGAAAAAGAAACAGGAGAAGAAAAGAAGAAGGGAAGAAAGCGAGGAGGAAGAAGAAGAAGAGGAAAAGAGTGTGACGGTGAAAAAATTCAAAAAACAGAGACTAAACAAGGAGAAAGAAGAAGTCAATGAACTTTTAATTAAAGTGTTCTGTTGTGAATTGTGAATTGGATTGTAAATATTCATAAAAGAATAAATTAATGATATAAGGTAAGTGTCTTTGAGTTTTGATTTTAAAATAAGAACGTACACTCACGCACTCATATACAGACACGTACTATAAGGGTAAAATGGGTGGGGTTTTTTTTGGGTTTTTTTGAGTTATTGGAAAATTGAAAGGCTATCTCTTTTCGAGAAAATGTGGGTGGCCCTGAAAAGGGCCTTTTTTCTTTATGGTGTAGGGGTGAGTTTAAGCAATCAACTTTAACTGCCTTAAGCCTTTGCCACGGCCAAGGCCTACTTCTGGACTGCGTAATGCTGATGATGATTGGGTTGAAATCACTAAGGGTGGTACGGTAGGCTTAGTCACAGGGTTAACGTGTTTAGCTCGGGAAGGTCGTATTCTCTTCGGTCGTAATAAAGAAGTCTGATACATTTGTTTCAGACTTCTTAACTCCGCTAAAATGTCCAACAGTACCGTGACCGTTTGATTTTCACCCTCTTGTTTCTTTGCTGCTACTTCTTCTTGCTGTTGTTGCTGTTGTTTTTTTCTTACCTCTTCTTCTTGCTGCTGTAGGAGAAAAGCTTGTTCCGCTTCCTTTTGTCGTTGTATAAATTTCTCCAATTCTTCTTTCTGTCTCTGTCTAAAATTCTCCACTTGCGGTAATGAAGAAGGTAACGAAGGTTCCGGAACAAATTCTTGCGAGGAGAGAAAATCCACAAAATCCCAATTCACCTCTTCTGAAAGTAAGTCCGGGTTCCCTTGGGTGGTCTCCCCTGTTGGTGCACCCCAATGGATCGTTTTCTGAGTTTCCGTCATGTTGAATCACTGTCGCATAGATTGACTGCACACAAGCGCTAGCAAATCTATATAGACCACGTGACGTCACAGACTGCTCTCTTCGGATTGGATGCGAGCTGACTGAATTTTGTAACGCGTGTTCGGATTGGTGAATGAACTCAATCCGTTTCAATCCTTCCTCTGCCTATAAATAAGCGCAGTTCACTGCATTGATTCACCTGTTCTCGTCGCTTCAAGATGTGGACCACAGTTGAGTCATCCACCCTTGTGTCTTCCATGATGTTTAGGACGGACATGCTCATGTATGTCCGATCCTAGTGGACCGTTGTCCACAGGACAAACACCAGTCTGTGGATACGTAGGATCTACGTTGAAAGACAAGGATGCCTGAAAAGAGTGCTGATTTACGGGCCAACAGTGAGACGCAGCCTAAGGACAAGAAGAAGACCAATGCGGTGCCCTTTATGTTAATGAATACATTAACATAAACCCAAAGGCCCTTTTCAGGGCCAGCCATATTTCTCGAAAAGAGATAGCCTTTCAATTGCCTACCCCTTTTTTTTTTAAAAAAAATTGTTTTTAAAAAAAAAAAAAAATACCTAAACAAGCCTTAACTCTATTCCCCATGTGAAATTCCCCTTGTACGTAGAGTGACCCACGATTTATTGCCATGTTAAATTCCCCTTGTACGTAGAGTGACCCACGATTTTTCGCCATGTTAAATTTCCATTGTACGTAGAGTGACCCAGTGTGGTTTTTAATGCTAATTCCCATTTTACGTAGGGTGACCCCTTTCACTACTTCTAGTTTTTATCAAGTTAGTTACACTTGTGGAAAGCGGATTTTCCGATCTAGGTGTCATTTTGGGGCGTATCTTTACGATCGAAGTGAAAAACTTTAGTTTAAATTGTAAGTATTGTTTGATATTGAACTGATTTAGTTTAAGAATAACAGTTTTACACGAAGGGAAAGTTTATATCCTATGTAGACTATATTTCACAAATTGCATGTTGATAGATTTTTTTTTCCTCGGTGTGATTAGCAGATTGTACTTCAGTGTCCTTAGACTGGTACCTTCCCTAATCCCACTAATCTCGTAGTCTGGTTCCCCGCTTAGTATGCTCCGTGCGTTGCACTACCGCTGTAATAAGGTTTTACTGGACAGTTTATCTGGTGAATTTTCATCGGACAATGACCAATTACAGAAAAATGAGAATAATTTTACACTGAAGATACAAATAAAAACAAACTAATGATTTTTGTAGAAAGCATACATGTGAGATTTTGACTGCAGCAATCAGGTTAATTCCTGGTGCAACTGGTGGTTTTTATACTGAACCAACACTGCCACCAACCCCTAAATTTTGCATTCATTTTTGACAAGAAATAGCTATGTTTAATATTTTTCTGTGACAAGGCAGCTAAAAGAATCAGTATGTGCTTTATGCATAAATAAAGTTCACTAGTACTATAGCAAATTAGCATACTTTTCATCACCCCTCAACCATCTAGATTTTTAGATATTTACCTCTGTAGCAGACACACATAAATACGTAAGCTAAGTCGACAGCTCATTTGCATCCCAAGTTACGCATTTGATCTCCAATGCAAATCTAACTGTGACAGGCAGTCACCAACAAGCCAACCTATTTCCAAGCCTAACTCAAAGTAAATCTAAACCACATTATAGATTTAGCTTATGTGTGAATTTATAAATGCTAGGCTTGTGATAATTAGGTTCATGCCTTCTACCTTAAAAATTAGGGGGTGTGTCAAAATACGAAACTATCCAGTGAGACCTAAGACAGGCGAACGCCGATGACATATTATCACGTGATCAAAATAAATGGCCTGATATGGAGAGATCTAGTTAATTTAACCGTGGCACATTTATTCCTTTAATAATCTCATTCCTAATGACACAATATGAACTTTACTGATACTTTTCATTTGAATTATGGCAGTCGTTATCTTGTGTTCAAGCTTAACCACCAATTCGTCCTATAATCATTTTCACAAATATATGAAGGAAAAGGGTACACACAACAATATTTTGATTCTTTTTCACATTTTATACAAAGTCATCTCAGAGATTCCTTCCCAATCGATTCCTTGATACATTTTACGTCGAAATTGATATGAGGTGATGTACGACAGCCTAAATATAGCCAAAGATTAAGACGAAAATATCACCCCTCATTTACAAGGGGGTGACGGTACCGATTGTTTTGCAAATATTGCGCACTTCAAACCATTGTCATCTAAAATATTCCAGCTGCAATAAATTCCTTGATTAATTTAACATTGATAGTGACATCTAGCACAAGAGAGAGTGACGTCACAATGTATTATAATTTATTCGTCTGCGAAATCGAAACTAACTTGTTCAGGGAAAACACAGACATTGACGTGGATTACAGGGGCTAAGTCGACTTCCAAATGGATATTTTTTAAAAGTATTTGAGTAAGTTTGAGTTATATAATCATTTACACAATATTTGCTTATACTGAACGAATAGCGGATATATTTATTTGAGTGGGTGAAAAATATAGCATTTTAACGAGTCGCGTCACTCGGGGTATTATCGGTCAACGTGTATTATCGTTATATATGTTATTCGTTCGGAATAAGCAGATAGTCTTTATGTTCTGCATGTTATGGTAATATGTAATTCGTTAGCAGATTGCAGACATCTTCCATGCTTGCATCACAGTGATATAAAATATACGTTCTGTCCTACTTCAACATGCAATGTCACACGTCCATTGGACCATTTACTACTCTAGGACTACATAAATTCCACAGAGAGATAACTCGGAAAAGAGATAACTCTGCCAGAACTAGCCTACTAGGCCTATAGTAAAAGTCATACAGGTCATGCAGGCGTTTAACACCAAATATTTAAGTAATGTGTGTACTTTGTTTTTAAAGTTTGATTCAGCTTACCTTTAAATGGCAGTTAATCACTTTATTTCGATCCTCTTGTATCCATATTGCTTTGGAAGGTCGTTATTTACACACCCCGAGAAGTTCATATGGCAAAACCAATGTTAAAATAAGGTGATGTTCATGGGTGATACCAGTATAAAAGTTAGTTAAACAATAATAAGACGCCCCCCTAATATTTGTGTTTTATCTTTTTTTTTTGTGGGGGGATCACATGTCTTACTTTCGAAACAATGACTCTGTGTAGCGTGTTCCCAGGTCGACTAATATCGGAATGATCAGGTAGTTTCAGGAATATCTCACACGCTTGATCTAAATAAAAATTAACATAATCTCACACGAAGCCAAGAGACTCAGCTTTTGTTTTTAGCCTGACAGAAACTAACTCGTACATAATGTGCCACAGTTTTTTATATATTATTTTTGAACACGGTGTTTCCTACCAACATCTTTAGCTTGGCAGGATGGGGTTGTGCAGTTGGGTATACCTATAGCCAACCTTAATTGGCTTCAGTCATCACTTTAGACTGTACTTGGTGTCACTATTCAAAAACAGTTTTATCTGATGCTAAGTGTAATGTTATTTGTTATTGAAGAATAACTGCAGAAGGCGTTCTATACTATTTATTAAATACAAGACATCAATACAGCTTGGAAGGGGAGTAAAGACTGCCCTGAGAGTATATTTCCTATGGAACTTAAACCCTAGTGAATCTATAACATAAACCAGCTGTTGGTGTGTATCAGTTCTAGTCTAGTGTGGAATGTCTGATTACTTTTACTGTCAAGTGATATTATTTCAAAGCTAATTAGATTAAGGCTTACACTACATCCCCTTCCTGAGAAGTTGACATTAAAACGAAACGTGATCTGATGACCACATTTCTAAACAATATATCAGATTCATTTTTACAAGTTTAGTCTCTCAGGTGGCTTTGACAATCTTCTCGAACGTGTGAAATATCCGTTTTGACTGGTTGGCACTGCTTTGCTTTCATCTGAGTCAGTCAAAGTATCAGGGTTTGAAACAGTCACTCTTAGAGGCTCCGATAATGTAGTAGGCATGGGAAATTAAATTTCTTATATTACGCCGTATCTCTCCCTCGTCAGTTACTACCATGTATGAACGAGGTGCAGATGCCTCAGATTTAATAATTCCTGAAGAAAAATGATCTTTAATCCATACTTTATTCCCTACCTGAAGCTTTTTCATATTTCGGGCGCGATGTCGACGATCATAATTTCTCTTTTGAGTTTGCTTTTGATAGTTTTCCGATTTCTTCAGTTTCATTAAATCTGGCCATTTCGGCTCTAAGTTGTTTGGTGCCATTGGCAAAGTAGTTTGTAATTTTCTTCCCATCAATAATTCGGCAGGGCTGTATCCATTTGGTAATGGTGTTGCGCGATATGTCCAAAGAGCTATGTAAGGATCGTTTGCTTTTTCAAGCATTCTTTTAATTGTTTGAAGAGCTTTTCGGCGAGACCATTGCTCTGTGGATAGTTTGGACTACTTGTGAAATGCCAAAACCCATAATGTGTCGCAAATTCTTTGAGTATTGCGGTCTCATTATCTGAAACTAATACTTCTGTTATACCATGTCGCGCAAATATTGATTTGAGATGATGACAATTGCATTTGAACCCGTGCCTTGCAATTTTGCTATTTCGATGTATCGTGAGAAATAATCAATCACCAATAGATATGTTTGACCATTCAGTTCAAACAAGTCTCAAGTCTGAAGTGACTCATTGCCAAGGTCGACTTGGAAATTCATTTGGTATCATTGGTTCAGGATGATCTCTTGAGTTTTCGATGCAGTTTTGGCAAGACTTTACCAAGTGTTCTAGCTGAGTACTTATTCCTTTCCACCAAACTGACGTTTTGGCGCGTTCTCGGCATTTAACTATGCCTTGGTGACCATCTTGAATTCTCTCTAGGGTTTCTCTTGGAAGTGATTCTGGTACGACCAGGCGTGTACCTTTCATTAAAAGACCATTTTGAATTGTAAATTCACCTCTGTCTGCCCAGTACGATTGAAGTTTTCTGTCAATAGCGGATTTCTCTGGCCACCCCTTTTCACAGGATTGTACAAGTTGTTTGCAAATCGAATCATTTCGGTATTCAGACTTTATTTGTTCAAGTCGAGTATTTGATGCAGGCAAATTACTAACTAAGAAATCAACATATGCGTTAGTTTCGGCTTGAAATTCTCCGTCACTCTCAAAGTGATAAGTTAAAGGTGCTCTGTATAGAGCATCAGCAGTTAATAGATTTTTGCCAGCAACACGAACTATGCAAAAGTAGAATCTCGTCAAACGCATTCTAAAGCGTTGAATTCTAGAGGTAAATCTCCCAAGATTTTTGTGCTCATTAGTGGTACTAATGGCTTATGGTCAGTTTCAAGTTTGAATTGTGACCCAATTAAATAGCTACAGAAGCGTTCACAAGCCCAAATGATTGCAAGGGCCTCTTTTCTACTTGAGCATAGCGTTGCTCAGTTTCTGACATACCTCGCGATGCGAACGCCACCGGTCTTAGAGTGCTTCCGTGCTTCTGCCGAATCACAGCACCTAGTCCAAACGAAGATGCATCTGCAGATACAACTAGTTCTCTATTTGGATCATAATGTGCTAAAATTGGTGAAGATATCATTTCTTGCTTGATATCTCTAAAAGCTTGTTCTTGATCTGGACCCCAAGTCCACGAGTTTTTACCTTTCAAAAGCTCACGTAATGCTTTTGATTTTTCTGCCAAATTTGGACTAAATCTACCAAGCTCATTTGCCATACCGAGAAATCGTCGTATCTCTGTTACGCATTTCGGTGTTTCCATTTCAGCTATAGCTCTGACTTTTTCCGGATCAGGTCGGCAACCATCTTCGTCAACAACATGCCCAAGAAACCTAATGGATCGTCTCGAAAATTCACACTTTTCAAAGTTCAAAGTGACGCCGGCCTTTTGAATTGATTTCATGAGCATTTCTAGTCGTTTGTCATGCTGTTTCTGCGTTTCCCCAAAAACAAGAACATCGTCCATGTGACAGAGTGTTCCGTCATGTCGATCCAGCGTTTCTGATATCCTTTTCTGAAAAAATTCAGGCGTGGAACTGATTTCGAATGGAAGGTGATTAAAATAAAACCTACCAAAGGGAGTAATGAAAGTTGTAAGGCGGCGTGAATCTTCTGACAGGTTTATCTGCCAAAATCCTGAGTTTGCATAAAGCTTGGTGAAAGTCTTTGCACCTGCTAGTTTTGCAAGGGATTCTTCAGCAGATGCTAGTGGGTGGTTCTCTCTTTTAACCGATTCATTCAGTTTAGTTAGGTCCACGCAAATTCTTACCATACCGTTTGGTTTCGGAACGACAACCATTGCCGCGCACAACTCATTGGGCTCATCTACTTTTGAAATAACACCCATTTTTCCCATTCTATCCAATTCCTCTTGAACTTTATTTAGTAAAGGGATAGGAACCTTTCTTGGGGTAGATAAGGCATAAGGTTTGGCATTTTGGTCCAGATTTATGTTATAGAACCATTTTGTTTTCCCTAGACCTTTAAACAAATTTAGATATTTCTCGCAATAATCCCTATCTAAATTTATGGATTTATCGTGAATTTTGCTTGCATTTTGTGAGTTTTTATCTGAGGTATTTACTGAGGATATATTTACCTGTTCAATAATATTGAGAGCCTGAATCGCGGGCCAGCCCAAGAGTGCCTGACTCAGTCCTTTCACAACAAACATATATTGTACACTGAACACATTGTTTGATTCCAGTCCACATGTTAGTTTTCTCAGCACTTTAACTTCAGAGTTTCCAGGTCCATACAGTTTTCAATCGGACTGTGATAGTTTTTGATGTCCGATTTTTCGTAAATCCCTTTCAGGAATTACAGCCACACCAGCTCCAGTATCAGTCTTGAATACAAGTGAAGTGTTGTTCAATCGCGCACGCGTTATCCACGGCTGACCCTTCTTTGTGCTATTAGTCCCTAGAAATCCAGGTTCCGCTCGCGATTCTATTGTGCGAATTGCTGATTTTGACAGACAGTATTTTGCATAGTGTCCTCTTTTCTTATACTTATGGCATTCTGCTTCTTTTGCTGGACATTGGTCTCGAGAATGATTAACTTTATTTCTGCATTCTGCTGACATTATTTTGTTGAACATTTGTGATGTTATGTTTCTGTTTTCCATATTTCAGTGAAGACGATTTTACTGCATTCATTTCAGTCATTCGTTCTCCACTTGATCGTATAGTTGTTTGTTGCTTTTTCACAGCCTCATGTTGTCGAGCTTGACTAACAGCAGACTCTAGAGTTAGATTCGCATCTAACTGCAATTTTCCCGACAGTTTTGAATCTCGCAGTCCAACTACAGGTCGATCTCTGATCATTTCATTATGTAGTGGCCCGCAATTACATTTATCTGCTAACACATAGCTGTAACAAAACTGTCCACTGTTTCTCCCTTTTCCTGTTTTCTTTGATTAAATTTTGCCCTTTAAAAATTACATTCCTCTTTGGAATGAAATATCGTACGAATCTATCTGTCACGGGCTTCCACTTCTTTTGATCTTCCTCTGCCAAGTTGGACGAAGACAAAATTTCTTCAGCCTCACTTCCCACAGAATAAATCACGGTATTCACTTGAATTTCTTCCTCTTTTTCACTAAGTCCAAACGCTTGACGAAAGCGTTCAAAGCGCTGAAACCACTTTTCCCAAGATTCGGGTCTCGAAAAGTCAAGTTTGTCCGGATTTGTAAATCGAAATAAAGCCATTTTCAACTCTGATAATTTCAATCCTGTGTTTTTACCGCTGCCACCATGTAATGTTATTTGTTATTGAAGAATAACTGCAGAAGGCGTTCTATACTATTTATTAAATACAAGACAGCAATACAGCTTGGAAGGGGAGTAAAGACTGCCCTGAGAGTATATTTTCCATGGAACTTAAACCCTAGTGAATGTATAACATAAACCAGCTGTTGGTGTGTATCAGTTCTAGTCCAGTGTGGAATATCTGATTACTTTTACTGTCAAGTGATATTTCAAAGCTAATTAGATTAAGGCTTACACTACACTAAGCAATGTCCTTTATCAGTGTGCATGAAAGTGTCATCGAGCTGTTTAATGTGCTTTTTCATACTTATGCTTTACTAGGAAAATAATTTTTGTTGTTGAATATAATTGTTTTAACTGAGTTTTGTTGTATTCAGATCAGCATTTACTGAACTTCACATGGATGACATGGGATATATCAGATTATGTCATTATATGTAAAAACCATGAGAAAGATCCATGTACTAACTAATTATTATTAGTAAGTCAGTATGTCACTACCAAATATTGTAGTTGACAGCCTCCAGGCACTTATTCTATATATATATATATATATATATATATATATATATATATATATATATATATATATATATATGCAGATCCGAGAATTTACTTGTTATCTTTAGGTATAGCAGGTGAGGCATAGCATTCTAATTCTTCACAAGTATCAGTGGCCATGTATATCTTTTATATTGATGCCAATTTGTAATAGACCCAGTCATTTGAACAATCATGAACATTGATTATTGCATGCATCCTTGAGGTGAAAAGGTCAAACTTTCAAGATCATTCTGACTCAAAGAAAAATGGTTTAGCAGAGTACCTTGGCTCTATAGTAAGTTCCTTGGCCTAATTTTGTTGCTATAGTGAGTGCCTTGACCTAATTTTGTGGATCTCTTGCACTTATGGTAATAAAGAAACATATGAATTCTTGGTTTAAAGGTCAGATGTTATGGTTATCACAAGTCTAATAAGAAATGATGGTTTCTATACCTTAGGTTATGTTTTGGACTATGCATCTTGGTCAAAGGTTGAGGTCATTGCACAATTTCCAAGGTCAGCCATACTACGTTGAGTGCTTACATTAAATGACTTTTAAAATGGGGTGAAGTGGAATGGGCCTTACAATGTTTTACAGATTTCTGGTAGTTCCTCAAGACATTTTGTACACATTTGTTTAGGTGAACATGCACATCACTCCAACTTTAATAGGTTGTTCATGAAAGGCATTAAAGGGCTTCTCTTTGTGAGTGATTGAGTCTTATAATGAGGGATTTAAGGCTTTGAATATTTAATGTTAAATTCCTTTCTAATTGGCAGTCATGAGCAGATAAATAATATAAAGTTAAATAACTTGAGTAGCAATAACAATTAATTTTGACTAATTAATGTGACCTTATGATCATACCTATGTTATTGTAGCAGTATTGCTATACTGAGGGGCTGTATGGCAAGGGATAATAATTTCAGGAGTTTAAAAATATGCATGCATATATATATATATATAGAGAGAGAGAGAGAGAGAGAGAGAGAGAGAGAGAGAGAGAGAGAGAAGTATTACAATTATTGATATGATCACAATCATAAACATTTAGTAAGTACATTGTCTATTCTCCTGTATAATTAAATAATTTATTGCAAGTTTTATAAGTTTAAATATATATATATATATATATATATATATATATATATATATATATATATATATATATATATATATATATTCAAATCTCAAAGACTCCCAAGTACATAAACATATGATTGGCAGAAAATTCACCCAAAAGTAAAAAAGAACAGATGGGGTAATAATTTTCTATAACTCTGGCATACCAGAATAGGTCAGCATGGCCTACTTTTCATACTTAAGTGATGATATAATGTTTCCTATATAATATATTTTCACATGCACTATTGATTGTAGTCATAAAACATTATCTGTGATGGCATTTTTAGGTGTACTATACTTCCTATGCAAAAGTAGGTCACATTAGCCTGTTTTATTGCTTCAATTACTAATTGACCCAATTTACATGAGTAGACCTTATGCACTTGATATTCATGAATACATTTTCTCCCACTCAGAGGCGTAGCTATGATATTTTGCGCCCGGGGACGAACTATAAAATTGGCGCCCCAGCCCCCTCCCCGTTTAATCACATTTTTGAATATTACCCTTGTTTACTTATTATAATGTAACGTTGTAAGCCTCATTTTGGCGCCCCTGTACCTTGGTGCCCGGGGACATATGTACCCCCCTGCCCCCCCCCCCCCCCCCCCAGCTACACCTCTGCTCCCACTGCAGACCAAAAAGTTCAGGCCTAGAAAGGATGTGTGAACCCTCAGTCCAGGAAAGAAACTATTCATTTTGAATCAAGTAGTTTGACTGTGAAGGTTAATGTTATATAAATGGACTTTGCTTTTTTGTTAATTTATGCACAAAATCTTCTTGACAGATGACAGTGAAATGTGTTATGTCTTTTTATTCATTATGCCTAAAAGGAAAAGAAATGCATGTTTTCAGTTTCATTTTAAAAATACAAATTAGGATGGTCAGTTCGAAATAGATTTTTCCTCTGTTCTTTTTTACAGGGATTTGAGCCATAATGGAAGGAATTGGTGGTGAAGTGGAAGAAACAGACATTCTGAATGTTATTTTTAGAGCCCTCAGACCCACCACTCCACCACTAAACCCTCCTGTTAGGGCATAAATCCCTTTAATTTTCTCCCTCTGTGTAAACTGTAAATTTGAAATTGACCACAATTACCAAGCAGTGTCCAAAGGCAACAACGACTCAGAATGCTTTCTAAATTATGTCAATTAAGACTTTAAAGAAAATAATACGTTTGTTTCCAGTTTCTTGCCAAAAGTTTTGTTTGTATGTGGATTTGGAAGGGATTAGTAATGATGCAGGTAGAAGTGCTGCTTGTAAAATTTCAAGAAGCCTCTTACCCTTGACTCCACCATGAATCACTCCTATTGTGTCCATATCTGCAGAATAATTTGAGTTGTCAGAGTCCATAATCTAGAGCTACCAGAGAGGATGGCTTGCACTTGGAGTAATGAAGTCCAAAACTCAAAGGTCAAGGTTGCTGACTGAAAGAAGTAAAGTAATTTCTGCAAAATAGCTCCAGTTCTTCACCATCTTCAGTTATCGAAAGTTGTTGATAGCTTGCAGTTAGGGTAAGGAAAAACCCGATAGATTTTGGGGCCACAAGATCAAAAGTCAAGGCCACTGACTGAAATAATAAAAATTGATTTTCCACAGTAATACTGGTTCTACAGCACATACCAGGACTAAATGTGAATGTTCTTGGAATGAAGAAGAAAACTATTGATTTTGGGTCAACATGTCAAAGGCCAAGGTAACTCTAACTGAATGAAATAGAATGACTCCAGACAATAACATTAGTGTTTTGCAACACAGCCGTGGATCAAACTTTGTGGATGGTTTGTACTTTGGGTCAGGAAGAAGTCTATTGATTACTTGGTTGTAGGGTCAAAGGTGAAGATCCCTAACTGAAAGAAGAAATTGGTCAAAGGACTTTGAATCATTGGATGGGCATATAATGTGCCACTCATGGTACTCATGTACTTTACTGTTTGAAAATATTTAGTGTTCTACAAATGTTACCTCATGTGTCTCCATGTATGTTCTTCATTGTCACCAGAGGAAGACCTTGCATTATGCCAACATTTAGAAAAAACTTTTTTTCCCATGCAGTGCTGTTTTCCAACCGCTTTGTCATCATATAATATGTTTGTTTGGTTTACATTTCACATTTTGTTTCTTTTGATCTTCTTATGAATCCAACACTTATCAAAGCCTAATTTGTGTGAAAGCCAGGCAAGCCGTCTCAGCCTTAAGTTAGACTTAAACAGAAGTTATACAGGCCTAAGACTTGAATGTGAAATTATGACACCAAAACTAATGGCGGTCAAAGTATTTTATCCTTTCATTTTTGAATATATTTATTTTGTAATCCCTGGCATGCTTCATATTGGAGATATAGCTATTCTGTGACCATCTGTGTGCATCTGTCCATAAACATGTTCACTTCTGGAGTAGAACATAATAACCATTGAAAGTAATTTGAGCCAAGACTTAGTACACATGTCAAGCAAGTTGTGTAGAGATGCCTTATGATACTAAGAATTTAATGTATTAATTAACTTTTATATATAAATGTTGAAACAAAATGTGGTATAAGTTGTATATAAATTAAGAGATTTAGATGACAATGAAGTTTTAAAATCTAATTGCAGCCCGAGGAGGTAGGCTGTATTCGGGGGATAAAGTAAGGAGTACATGTACTATAGTGTTAGTTACACATTGCTGACTTCCACTTCTAGTTATTCTACCATTTACTAGTAGTATTAATCATACCAACATTGCTAAAGAAGGAGTAACCATGCATGCATGATTGAAACTGCATAGAAAAAATGAATAGTCTTCTAGATCATACTGAAATACTTACATTTAAATGCATATTTTTTTAATATTTTCAAAATATTTTATTTTTCTAGGTGTGAGTGCCAGGTTTAAAGAGAAGGCAGTCAAAGCTAGGAAGCATCTGCCACTGATTTAAAAGGAATTTATGACCTGTAGGAAAACATGGATGTAACTACATACAATGATAAGAAAATGAAAAGAGAAGGTTACAAAATGATGAAAGAAGATAAAAAGAAACCCAAATCAATGAAAAATAAACCTTCAGTACTTTGTGTCAACTTCTCTGATGAGGTTGAAATTGGATCAGACTTTGGGGACTACTTGAAGTACAGATTTGGAGATGGGTTCAAATACAAGTTTGAAGTTCAAAAGACTGAATTCATTACAATCAGAGAAGAGAAAAATATAAAAGTAACACTGTGTTTTCCCAGCAGAGTTGCTGCAACAAAAGCCCAATATCTCTTGCGGCAAACTAATGAGAAGTCAGATACAAAACTACATATCTACTTTCCAGAAGAGAAAGAAAATGAGTTGATTATTTTAAACCCATCTGAAACTGAATCAAGGTTTGAAAAACACCTGCAGATCATACTTGAACAGGCCAGGAAAAATTTGGAATTACATGGGTCCAAAATAAATGAAAAGAGTGAAAAACTGAAGGAGCTTGAACAGAGACTCAAAGATGGAAAACTATCATTGCAGCAATTTGAAAGCACAAAGTCAGAAATAAAAGCAACAAAGGATAAATGTAAAGAGCTTGAATGTCAAAAGAATGAATTTTGCTCATACCTTCGTTCTATTCACAACAAGTTGCAGGAAATCAAAGTTTCAGTAAAATTTGATTCGAAAATGAATGAAATTAGAACGGCTTTTGCAATAGAGTGCAGCCGACTATCTAATGCTTTGCCAATGTATGCAAGACGTTCTGACATACTGAATGCAGTAAAGAATTCACAGGTGTCTGTGATATTGGGAGAGACAGGATCAGGAAAAAGTACCCAGATGACTCAGTATCTCTACCAGGCAGGATTTGCAGAACATGGTCTTATTGCCTGCACACAGCCAAGAAAGATAGCTGCAGTGACTCTGGCAACTCATGTAGCTTCTGAAGTGGCATCAAGTGTTGGACAAATTGTTGGATATCAGGTTGGCATGAAAGTTAAAAGAACAAAAATTACAAAGATCTTGTACATGACCGACCATATTCTTCTGAATGAGTGCCTCCGAGATAATGAACTTAAAAACTTTTCATGCATCATCATAGATGAAGCACATGAACGAAGCATTTTTACAGATCTATTGCTCGGAATGATTAAGTCAGCACTGAAGAAGAGACCCGATTTGAAAGTGATAATAACATCAGCTACTATTAATCCTGATGTTTTTGTTTCCTATTTTGGTGGACAAGAAAATTGTCCAGTTGTTCATGTTTCAGGTAGAACATATCCTGTTGAAGTTATGTGGCTAAAACCAGAGGATGATGAAAATCCATTTGAAGACTATGTTACTCAGGCAGTTAATACTGCAGTGGATCTTCACAGACAGAATCCACCGGCTGATGGGGACATACTTGTCTTTCTCACTACACCACTTGAAACTGAAAAGTGCTGTGAGGAGTTTGTTCAGAAATGCCCCACAGACAGATCCTTCAAGTGTCTACCACTGCATGGAAAACTTCAACCAGAGGAACAACAGAAGGTCTTTCAACCAAGTGCACCAAATGAACGTAAAGTTGTTTTTGCCACAAACAGTGCGGAAACATCTGTCACTATTCCTGGGGTAAGATTTATTGTTGATACAGGACTTGCAAAAGAGATGCGGTTTGATCCAAAGCGGAATATTAGTTCACTCTGTGTGTATCCAATTAGCCAGAGCTCAGCAGAGCAAAGGAAAGGGAGAGCTGGAAGGACATCACCAGGGAAATGCTACAGACTTTACAATGAAAAAATATATGAAACAATGGAAAAAAGTGCAAAACCAGAGATTTTGAGAGTTCATCTGGGGCAAGCACTTCTTAAGCTTTTGGAGCTTGGAGTAGATCCTCTCTCTTTTGACTTTGTGGAGTCACCAACACAGGAGGCACTCGAAAATGCCATGCAGTCTCTCCGTGATATTGGAGCAGTTGCAGATACCAAGATCACAGAACTTGGACTATGGATATCAAAACTGCCAATTGAACCTAGACAGGGGTTACTTTTGAAGAAAGGAATACTGGCAGGCATACCAATGGAGGCTCTGATTATGGCATCATTCAGTGGAGGGAGTGGAACTTTCTATCGATCAGGGACAGAGGAAGAAAAGAAAAAGGCTGATTTAAAAAAAATAGCCTTTTGCCACAAAGGGGGAGACATTTTGACATTACTTAATGTATACAGAAAGTGGGATCAAGTTGCAGAGAAACAGAAAGGTCATTGGTGTTTTGAAAACTTTATCAATGCTAAATCAATGAAGGGTGTACGAGAGACAATGAAAGAACTTCGAAATATTCTGAAGAGGGATTTGGGAGAAGACATTCCCTTTGAGTTCAGACCAGTGGAAGAGGCAGACAATATTCTGAAGAAGTTATTGGTAGAGGTACTGAAACAGAATGTTTGCTGCTTTCTTGGACATGAGAAAGCTGGATATTTTAACTTAAAGAATCACCAGCATGTTCAAATTCATCCTTCGTCAGTGCTAAAGCCACTAGATCTTCAGCCAGAGCTTATTGTTTATGAGCAGGTACTGCAGACATATACAGATTTTGTGACCAGTGTTACTCCAGTTGATGAAACAGAAATGATGGTGCTGCCCTCAGAAGTGCTAGACATTTACAGGAACACAATGGACAACATACGTGTTACCTTAAAACATACATGCTGGGTGGGGAAAAAAGCCATGAAACAGTTTGTTGGTCCACTGCATCAGAATAGAAAGGAAACAGAAATAAGACTCAGTGCAGCATGTGCAAATAGGACTGTGGTAGTAGAAGCCAACAAGAATACTGGAGAAATACAGCTCTACTGTAGCAAGGTGGATGAACAGCGTGCTGTGAGGATGCTGCAAGATGTCTTAGGGGGAATAATAAAGCCAATGCTGCAGAATTGTGTCGATGTGCCTGTTGGAAAATACGATGAGGGAGTTCGAGCCGTTTTGGGTGCGGGTGGCGATGTCATAAATATCCTCATGCCACACCAGTATAGAACCATTATTGTTAAGCAGAGACTTCTCTCTGATACAGCAATAAAGGTCTCAGACATCAAGGAAGTTTTCTTTCCATTTGGGGAGATAACAGACATCAAACCGTTTATGAAGAAAAATAGAAAAGATCCTTCCAATTGGGGAACTGTGACCTTTAGGACAGATACTGATGCCAAGAATGCATTGACCTTGTTTGCTTCCTCTGGAAACAGATTCTTTGAAGCCATACCTGTCCTTCCTCGAACAAATTCCAAAATCTCCAAGGATTTCAAGGTCAAGTTAACTTGGTTGCGAAGACCTGGAAAGGGCATTGCATATGTTACAATGGCTTGGCCAGAAGACTTTGTAAAAGCTATGTTAGCAAGGTCGATCCCAATTGCTGGCCATATTGTGTCAGTACAAGGCTCTCGAAGTAAAGGTACCCGTGACACTACGAATCAACTGTTCTTAAGAGGGTTACGGAATGATATTTTAGAGGAAGATATAAAAGTGGCCTTTAAAGAATTTCTTGGACTTCCAGAAACAGAAACAAATGAAAGAATAAAAAGTATTGTTGTTCCTCGAGAGGATGCTGAAACGTCAGGACAGATGTATGCATCACTCCGCAACAAAATTGAGCAGAAGGTTTCACAGTATGCTTCAAGAGGATCATTTGACATCGTCTTTGCACCAGATCCATTGAAGAATCAAAAATGTGTTCGATACACAGTTTTTGTCAGCTTCAGTAACCCAGACGATGGTCAAGCAGCACTAATTGGCATGCAGATGAATCCACCAAGTTTTGGTGTTTATCCTGTTCAAGTAATTGCAGAGTTGGAAACGTCAGTTGCCATTGGGAAGAAGATTTATGAGGCACTAAAATCAGAGATTGAACCTGTCATAGAATCCATCATGTCCCAATATCCAACTATTCACATAAAAACCAATACATCAAAGGCAGGAAATGTTTTCATAAACGTAAAAACTAACAACACCAGTTTATTGGCTCGTGTCAAAATCTCCTTGCATGATCTTGTTCAGGGCGATATCCTTGAATGTGGACGAAATAAGGAAATAGCCAGACTTTTCACAAGAGATGGACGTAATCATATGGAGAGAATTGAGAAAGAAACTGACACAGTTATTTTTGCAGACAACAGAACTATGTCAATTTCCATTCAAGGAACACAGTCAAGAAGAACAAAAGCTTTGTCTGGCATCAACATGTACTTGGATACTTTGACAGGACTTAATGAAAAACAACTGCAGTTGAAAGGAGATGGAAAACCACGTGGGTTGATGAAGGAGCTCATTGCCAAATATGGTTCAGACCTTGAACAGATGAAGAAAGACACTGGAGTAAAATCACTCAAATTAGACTTGCGAAATCACAATATAACTGTTCTTGGGGATGAAGGCTCAATTAGTAAAATGGAGAATATGATCCAAGAAATTTGTGATGGTCTGCATAAAAGCCCTTACCATTCAGCATCAGAAATGCCAGACTGTCCAATTTGTCTCTGTTCAGTAGAACAGTCTAACATGTATCGCCCCGAGTTCTGTGGACATGCATACTGTGGTGACTGCATCAAGAACCAGCTGAAATCTGCCATCCAGGATAAAAATTTTCCAGTTTTATGTGCTGCAGCAAACTGTAAACAACCTTTAGTTATTGAAGACTTCACTGCTGTTATTCAACAAGGATGTATTACACAACAAGAGCTGACAAAATCTGCTGTTAGTTTCTTTGTAAGCAAAAATAATAAACAGTTCCGATACTGCATAACACCCAATTGCAATATGGTTTACAGAGTTACATCAGAGGGAACACCATTTACATGCAGTGAATGTCAACAGAGGATTTGCACAGCCTGTCATGTCCAGTACCACAATGGCGTGACATGCTCCATGTACCAGACAGAAAAGAGGGATGAGAATAAAATTGATTCTTGGCTAAGGAAAGACAGTACAAACAGAAAGCTTTGTCCAAAGTGTTCAGCTCCAATTGAGAAGGATGGTGGATGTAATCACATGGAGTGTGGGAATTGTCATATCCATATTTGCTGGGTTTGTCTAAAGACATTTAATACAGGATCTGCTTGTTATGGACACATGTCTTCAGCTCATAATTCTTTTGTGTAGACAATGATCTATCATCCTAAAATATGACCTTCCTCTTTTGTGGTAAAGAATAGGCACTATACTGGTTTTGTTCAGGCATGAATGTGAAAAGTAGGAATTCAAAGCATAGGTTAACAGTTTTCAGTGCCTCTAAAGGCTGCATTTTCAAAAAGTATATTAAACTCGACAAAAAAATATATTATTCTAGTATTGCACATACATATTTTGGCACAGAATATTTTGGTGGTAATTATCGTTGTAATATGTGTCAATTATATAGCCATATGTGTCAGTTATATAGCCATATGTTGTACTCAGAGCCTCATTAATACAGTGAATTTTCTTCAGACCAAACTCGCGATGTAGGTTGTGACACTATGAATCAAGGTCACATATTCATTAACCTACTTAACCTTAGTGCACACTCCAATAAACATGCTCATTTTTCACAAATATGACTCTTTCAGCTTTCATTATCAGCTATTAAAAAAATAGTTTTAGAGTGTGCACTCAAGGTGTTTTGTGAATTTTGGCCTGCAATCTTTAGAAATTGTGGATCCTTTTTAGAAACTTGGAATCCAGGTGAGAAGAGGGAGAGTCGTTGATAGGAAACTTGGAGTCTTTGTGAGAAAATGGGGTGTCTTTTAGTGTATAGAGCATCATTTGAGGTAAATAACTTGGACTAAATTAACTAATAGAAATTTTATCAACTTTAATTATTTAATTTTATATCCAGGGATAGTTAGTGAGGTTAAAGACCAGTAATTGAAGGTCACATATTTGACAGAAGTGTTTAGAGAACTCTGAGTGAACAGAAATCTCATCAAGACCCAAATTGTTTATCTTGTCCCAATCTTTAATTATAAGTTAACTTTTTAAGATGATGAAATATTCAGTTATTAGTAACATTTGACAATTATGAAATATTCAATTTTAATTTAACATTTTAAATTGATGAAATATTCAATTATAAGTTAACATTTTAAATTGATGAAATATTCAATTATCCATTAACATTTGAAAGTGCTGAATATTCAATTATAAGTTGGCATTTAAAACTGATGAAATATTCAATTATACTTTAACTTTTGAAATTGATGAAATGTTCAGTTAAAGTTAACGTTTTTAAATTTATGCCATATTCAGTTATAAGTTAAGACTTTAAATTGATGAAGTATTCAGTTCTATGACAACCTGATAACTGTAAATTATTTTGAAAATTTTGAATGTTCTCATTAAAACTTTTTTCTTTTCCGTTTGGTATAAGCATAAGATGCAGGTCAGTCAGAGAACCAAATCTATGTCGACTTTAATTGATGAATATATTCCTAAAGTTGAAATACAGTGGTCACCTTATTGTGAGGACAGTAAGTCTCAGAACAAAAGGTTGGCCTTGTAAAAGGGTCATCTCTTATGAGAGGACAGTATTGAGAAGAATACTAATTTGGTGTCAGGCAAGGTGGCTTTTGATACAGGGTGGCCTCTCAAGAGGAGGACCGCTGTATTTGATTTCCACATGTAACTTTTAATACCCCAAAGAGAGACATCTAGCATTTAAAGTGTGTGTGTGTGACTGTACAGCTGTGTAAGATTTAAATAATTTGCATGTTAATAACATTATGTGATTTTCTTCATATCTGGAATATAAAGATCACGTACTTGCTTTTCCCTCAAACTCTTTAGTCCCAGGGTTGGGTCATGGCGATCTAAACAGATATGCACTGCACATTTGCTGTTAATGTTATTGGTAAAGTTTTTATAATGTCATGTAAATTTCATTGAGAACCTACCCATTTATCTTTTGCTTCAGATATAACACCATGATATATTTCATTTTATCCCTATAATGCTATTTCTGCCCCTCTCTCAAGTCCCATGGTGTGGCCATGGCAGACTGCTTATCCTTTATAAATTGACTATAATTTTACTGAAATGACCTTTACAATTATACTTCTGGAACAATATCAAAAATATGAAAAATATATAATTATTGCAGTCGGATCTGGATATTGGATTTCAGAATTTGGTTATGATTTGGTTTTTTTTGTTAGATTCAGCAAAGTTGATTAGGGAACCAGACTAACTTACTGTTGGTGTTGGTCAGGGTGTTTCAGATGCTTGAATCTGGCCTTGTTTTTCATGCAAAACATGTGCATGACCAAACTTTTGCTTTACATTAGCTCTCATTAGACATTAATCCAATTAAAATCAAATATATGACATTATGAAGATCAGAGATACACTGATACTAGGTAATGTTCTGTTGATGTTTTCATTCACCAGTCAGATTATAACTTTCACATATATGAAAATGAAAAATATCATTTTGAATATGTCATTTATAAAACTGTTAAATGCCATCAACAGGAGTGTGGTGCTGTGGGAACGTGTGGGAATGGCATTCCCTTACTTTTTTGTGCTTGCTATCCCCCCCCCCACACACACACATCTGAGTAACATGTGTTGTATCACTTCTTTATTTAGCATTATACCACTTGCCATCACCAAGGCAATCCATTTTTGAGCTTGATTCTTAGAGAATGTAAATCAAAGGACACATTTAGTGTGAATTTACAAAAAATAGGCTCAAAATTCTTAGGCTAATTATGTACTCTACCTTGAAAATTAAGGAGATTTACAAATGTTATGCAGCGATGGAAAACACACCAGTGGTGAAAGGGACACTAAGCCTGTTATAAAGTTAAAACAAATGGCCCAGAAATGTGAAAAGAACTATTCAGATTCTTGGCCATGCTTGGGAAAATGATTGCTGACTGCCATGTAAAATAAAAAATATGAAAGATTACATAGACTTCAGATATCTAGTAAGGAACCATCAACCTGTATGTAGTTTGGAACTGTGCTTTCTTAAACAGAACTTGTGGTCATCAAAGTCTATGAACCTTTTAGTTGAACATAATATATCCTTCACTGCATGATATCACACTTTGAACTTTTTAAATGTAATTTTGAAAGTCAGTAATAGCAGTACATGAAATTGTGTTATACCTTAATTAAAACTGGTCTAAGGAAAAATGTTGACTGCGTTACTGAGAAGGTCTAGTCAAGGTTGACATTTGTGTCATGCGTCAAGAAGTTGGACATATATTTGGTTGTAGGTTATTTATACGTGTCCTTCAAATGCTTGGGACCAAAATTTTCTTTCTGCTTTGAGTGTATCATGTTTGCTGTATTACTCCAGCTCCCTCAGGTCATATGCCTGATGGGGTCAAGGGTCAAGAAAATGACATTTTGGGTTTCGGGTATTTTACTAAGACATATATTTTGCTTGGTGTCTATAATTATTCATTACAGATTAATGTTTATGCGATATGAAGCTTTTTCTCATGAGTATGGAGTGTAAGACTTTACCTTGTATCAAATTATACATTTTCATTTCAATATATGTATAAAGCTGTTGTATTTGTAATTGTATTGATGTATATTAAAACAAAAACCATGAAAAGGAAAAAGTGGCTACATCTCAACACATAGGCATTTAATTCAGGCTATTTCTGTACTATGCAGACAAATCTGTAGTAACTTTATTTGCTCAATCTTGTTAAAATTACAGGCATTTTGAATCAAATATTTGTTAACTTCTTTTGTGCAGATGCTTCAAATGCATGATATCTCATTTTTTTCTGTCAGGAACATCAAAACATGTTGCATTTTGAGGAAAAAAGAATTGAGTGTGTATTGGATCTGTTACAGCTCTCAAATAACAAAGTACAGTGGTCGCAGTTCCTGTCCCTCTGTAGAGGATACAGTTTTAAGCTTAAAGCTTTTAAAACTTATAACTGCTTCTGTTTGTGGGCAGTGGATTGTTATCAAAGAAGCATTTCACTTAAATACAAAAAGGATCACAAATTGATGCATGTAATTATTGGGGCATGACATTGTTTTGCATGTGGAATACTAAGTTTATGTTTTTTTATATATATTTTTCATTACAATTGAAATTTCAAATAGCCATAACCATGAGTGAAATTTTGTTTTCAGGCTCTGATTTTGATATCTTTGTATTTTGTTTGAACAGGGTTGTACATTTTGCCATAATAATTATGTGTTAGTACATGTATTGTTTAGTGCACAATATCGTGTTTTTAAGTACATTTTTGTCTTGAAAAGAGAACAGTTGTCTGAAGCTCTTTAAAATCCATCTACTGTCCATTATTTGTCTTCATCATTAATCTTTGAAAAAACAAATATTCTTAACAACATTAATTTGAGTTACTCTTTGGTACTTAATAAAAGTGTAATCTGTAGTTAAAATAAGTTTTATTTTGTTTGCTGTTTAATTATATATCTGATACTTTAATATAGTTTGTCAGTTCTTCCATCTTGGATAGTTTAATGTCAAAATGTTTGTTGTTGTTTTGCATTGCATGGTAGGCTAAAATCATTTCACAAACATAAATTTCTGTGTAAATGTATATGGATGAAGGTGAAATTACTAAGATATATCATGGAAAAACCTCCACCTGTAATCCTTGGAGGTCATATGACAGTATTTTCAAGTACTCTTCATAAGTGACTGGTACTAAAATGAAAGTTTGGCATGCTGCTTCTGACATGACTTCACCAAGTAAAAGAGAGCTTGATGCTTTACAAGAGGTTACCATTCAAATTTTTCTAGATAAAAACTATTGTTTTGTATTTTTCAAGAAGCACTTTATTTTGTAATGATGGATTGGTAGTAAAATTGAATTATTGTGTGTATATATTTATTCCATCAGATAAAAAAGATAATGACATATTATCTCTTATATATATATATATATAAGTTTACAAAGATATAACATGTATTACTAATATACTGGTTTTCAGTATTTTTAGTTCTGCTTGGGTAACCAGTATTTCGTTCACTTTTTAGTTCATCACCACATTAACTTTGCTAATATATTTAACATAATTATTTAGATTTGATATATTGTTAAAGATCTTAACTCTATATTGGAGGTTTGATTGCATATATTCCCTACTAAATTTATAAATTTAAATCATGAACCTACATGTATTTTGCATGTGATTACTTTATTTCAAGGTGTATAGTGGAACCTGTAAAATTCAGAAAATGTTCACATAGAATATTATTTGTATTTGTCAAGATTGAAACTGAAAATATACCTGACACTTCTTTCATTGTTTAGGAATTGTATTCCTTCAGATAAAGAATATAATGACTATAGATTATATAAAATATATTCTGTACATTCAAGGGTTGAAATTAAGTTTCTTTTAGTACTAAAATCATTTTGATATTTGTAATATTTTCATCCAACAAAATTCTTGCTGTTTTCACTAGCAGGAAAGTTTGTTTTCTTTCAGGTAATATTATTAGAATTTTAACTCGCAAAATGCTGACTTGCTAGTGTGTTTTGAGCACTGACAATAGATGTTCAAAGTAAGGAGAAACAATGTGAATTTGCTTTCTAAACGAACCCAGTAATCACCCACAACCCCACTCTGAAAAATAAATGAAGGATATTGACATTCATCATGTGGATCTTTGGGGTGCTGAAGGAAAACATGTTTTAGATTTTTGTCCTCCATATGCTATTGCAGGCTTTTCAGTCATCCACCTATTTTATATAAATTTCTATAAAATCCCTTATTTTTATCCCAATATTTTCCCCTATTATAGTGCTGCACCTATGATCCCAAGGGGAGGGGACATTGTGTCCTTCACCTTCCAAAACTGAGAGATGCATAACATTTTAAATGGACAAAGGAAAATTGTAGTACATAATGCACTAATAGTGCAGAAAGAATTGCATTATCTTATTTGCCTTGACAGTTTTGCCAGTTTGAATTGTTGTCTGCACTGTGCTATCATATTTTCCTTTATTTAACTTTGCTCTCATTTAGCTTTTGTCCATTCATTGTTTACCAGTACTTACTACAATAAATATCCATGTTTTCTTAATTATGCTTTTTCAAATTAATAAATCATTAATTAAATGACAAATAATGTACTTGCAGATATATTGTTTTGCAATGGATATTCCTTGTCATCCTAAGAGTCTTTTCACCTTTAATGATGCTAGCTGGTATCCACGTTGATAGGCATCAACTAAAGAAAAGAGTTGGATTTTGTTCCTCACAAAATAGCAAAGGGGGAGGGGGTGTGTCACACAGGGTCAAGATTTTTGAGACAGAGGATAAAAGAATGTAGGACATTGATGATCCCGAGTTTAATGTCCATCATTTTTATAGCATGTTTTAAAATCCCTTTATTATCTCTGTGTATGTTTTAATATCCCTTTAATATCTCTGTGTATGTTTTAAAATCCCTTTAATATCTCTGTACGTGTTAAAATCCCTTTATTATCTCTGTGTATGTTTTAAAATCCCTTAATATCTCTGTGTATGTTTTAAAATCCCTTTAATAGCTCAGTGTATGTTTTAAAATCCCTTTAATACCTCTGTGTATGTTTTAAAATCCCTTTAATATCTCTGTGTATGTTTTAAAATCCCTTTAATATTTCAGTTTATGTTTTCAGTAATCAACTTAGTACAGTAGACCTGACCAGTAATCAACTTAGTACAGTGGACCTGACCAGTAATCAACTTAGTGAGTACAGTAGACCTGACCAATAATCAACTTAGTACAGTAGACCTGACCAGTAATCAACTTAGTACAGTGAACCTGACCTGTAATCAACTTAGTACAGTGAACCTGACCAGTAATCAACTTAGTGAGTACAGTAGACCTGACCAGTAATCAACTTAGTACAGTAGACCTGACCAGTAATCTACTTAGTGAGTACAGTAGACCTGAGCAGTAATCAACTTATTGGGTAAAATAGACCTGACCATTAATAAAAAGAAAGAAAAAAACCCACTGTTAATGTGGATCATGAACACAGTCTGCAAGTGTTTGTTCTCAGTTGTTACTTGAAGAAGTTGGAAACTGTTTGAAGTACCATATGTTCCGTGCCATTTATTTTTGTCAGTGGTACGTAATAGAGGTTGTATGTTTATACATCCATCATGTTTCAGGGTTGGTTGGGGGGGGGGGGGGCGGGGGCCATTAATGCTATTTTTAGCATGCGATAAGCAGTACATGACAGCCAGTATGTTTAGTGGAGCAAGAGCCACTGACCTGTGGAAAGCTACTGTCTCATATATCCTTGTTGGTTGAGTTGTGACTCAAATCCATGGATGAAGGTGAGATATGACTAACATGACAAGATGAGTGCCTTAGATCACTCAGTCATCAAGGGCCCTCACCATAAGGCAGAGTATATCTTTGTATGACGTCTTTCTATATGTTGGTTTCCTATTTTGTTTCCACACAGTGACTCAAATTCTTCACCATCTACCATTACCAGACCTTTTAAGTAGATTACATTTGTTGTCAGGAAGAAGCCAACTGTGATTTAGTGGTCCAAGGTCAAGGTCTCTGACTGCAAGAACAAAATGGTTTTCACAATAAAATCAGTTCCACATCACAGACTTACATAAAATTTGGTGAATGGCTTGTATTTGGACAAAAAAAGTCTTTAGATTTTAGAATGGTCTAAGATAAAGTTTACACAGGATTGAGAAAATAATTATCTTCCCCCAAAAACTTTTGTTCTACAGCACAAACCAGGACTATTTTTTAGGATGGCATGCACCTCAAGTAAGGTGCATGCCTGTTAATTTTGGGGTCAAAAGGTTAAAGGTTTAGGTTATTGGCAAAAAAATGAAAAATGATTTAAATACAAAAATATTTCATTTCTTGACAGTAAAACAGCACCAAATGCTGTGGATGGTTTACACACTGGATAAGAAAAAACACTACTGATTGTTGGGAAAAATGTAAAATGCTAAGGTCACTGCAATTTGAAGAATACAAAATTGCTTTGTATAATAATTCTAGTACAAGATCATATTGGGACTAAAGTCTGTGGATGGCTTGCTCATTAGGTAAGAACTATGTCTGTTGATTTGGAGGTCAAAAGGTCTGAGATCAAGGTTATCATGATTTAAAAAACCCACAGATTTTGCACAATAATTGATTGAACCTTTTAGAGGGATTGCACTTAATAGTAAAGACAAAACTACACATTTTGTTATCTAATGGTCAAATAGCAAGGTCATGGTGAGTTTCTGCATAGGACATTTAGTTCAAGGCTTCATTCATTGCGTAAAGATCAAGATCACCAAGACGTGTTTGTCTGCAATCTCCAGATTCAAGAATGTCTTACTAAATGATGACATAGAAGACTTCAGTATGTGGTAGGCATATAATGTAGCATTCACAGTATTTGCGTTGTGTTGGTTGCAGATTCCCTTCAAGATTGTATTCCTGTTTTATAAGTATGAATGGCTGCAACAGAATTATTGACTCGATAAATCCAATTTGTAATAAATGGTGTATGTGAAACCAGTGAAATTGAGTGGACAAAATTTACCTATCAAAAGATCTTAAAATTTGACCAGGAGGATACTTAAAATTTGACCAGGAGGATACTTAAATCTGATTAATGTTTGAAAAGTTATAGGTCTTAATGTTTAAGAGATCAAGCTGCCTTAAGATAAGTGGTCATTGTACAATATATCATTTGCCAAATACAAACACTGTAGCATGCATATTATTTTTAAATTAGTTTCCTTATATTTAGATCTAGGGCAAGTTTATTTTAGGAATAATTGAGCTGCTAAATCAACCAAGTAGTAGTCTCCTTTCATATTATCACAGGTTTGTATAAAACTCTGCTAAGGTCAAGGTCACGTAGTAATTGAATGCAGTTTCATCAGTAATGAATACATTTGTTAATGCTCTACACACTAATGAGATAAAAGTGTTATTTCATATTAAGAACAGTATAATGAATAATATGTAATGAATGTACTTGAATTATGGAAATAAATACTGATTTCTTTGAAATATATCCACCATTTGCATTCTATACAGTAAACATCTTGCTGCCATTCACACCATTTTCACTGAATACTAACCTCTCTCCCTCTCTCTCTCTCTCTCTCATCAATGAACACCCTAGTGAACATGTAAAATTTCAGTGTAATTTCACTACTACTTTTATCTTAGTGAGATACCACTGAAATTTTGGGTGCAATTCTCTAAAATGTCGCTGCAATTTTATTAAAATTTTCAATGAGATTTTGATGAGATTTCACGAAATTTTTGGCCAAAAACTTTCACTGAAATTTTGTTGAATTACCAATGAAATTTGAATGAAATAGTGAAATTTCAGAGTTACTATAGACTATTTTACTGAAATTTTAGTAATTTTTCCACAGGATTTCTAAAGGTTTCAAATGAAATAATGGGTACGAATTATCACAGGAGTCTGACGTTTTATCAATAAAGTAAGTCGAAATCTCTGACAACATCGAACATGAAATCACCTTATCGGTAATATAAATGAACACAATGAGTGCAACGGTGACTACAACCCTCCATTCGATTAGACTTTTTGCACGCGTCTTTTATCGCTTCAGGATCGCAAGAAGACTGAAAAAGTACACATATACATTCGAAAGTCAGTGAAAAACCAACACATAACTCTCGGACAATAATCCACAATTTGGAAACGACACACTTATTTTTGATAGTATTAGTACCGTGAATATTTTTCTTGCTGCACGCAAATTGTGAATCAATGTTATTAGGCAATTGTTCCCATATTATTGCCTTGTTTTTGCTATCATGCTTTAAAAAATTGATATAGTTAGGTTTCTAGTTTTTGTATAATTACCCTCGCTAGTTTTTGTTTGCTCTCATACTGCATTGCATAAAAAGGACTTATGTGACATGTACCCGACTGTATAGGTATTATCCTGATAGAGATTACTTTATACACTGACTATTGATCGTATAAGTGTGACCGGCTAATACGCGTTCTCTGCAGTCGTTCATATACACAGTGTACAAATTAGTGGTGTGAGACCATAAGCTTGTGACTACAATTCATATAATTCATAGACTTAGAATGGAGTCAGCCGAAGCGGAAACAATGCCTGCCAGAGCAATACCTCGGGGGTCAAAGCTCAAGCAATACTTCAATACAAGAGTAGAAGACAGGCGACTATTTGTATTTCATCCGGAAGGTTGTCAAACTCTAGACTTCGGAAACATTGCCAACACTCCAAGACAACAAGAAATCCTGATGGCCATGCATACTATGGGTATAGACATTGGGAAGATTGATGGTATCCAAAATGCTGGTCTGAATAAATACGTAATTTATCCCAAAAACCCACCCACCCCAATCCTGAACGTGACATCATTAGACATTAACTCATTCAGCCCCAGACCCGTTATCAGTATCACTGCTGCTATGCCCCAGCAGCGCTAAGCTGTGTCTAGCTGCGTGTGCCCCAGAGTTTTTACCTGTTTGAAAAATTTTGTAAACATCGTGCACATGCATTCACTCTTACCTTAATTTCTCTGCTTATATCCAATTAAAATCCAAGAAAGTTTCACCATTTATTGTAAATGAATTTGTCTACACAGTGATGTATTTTTTTTTTCCCTATCTGTCCAGTCTTTTACGACTTATTTATACAGAATTTACAAAATTATGTGCAACGTTTATCCGCAAGAACTCGATCATCATCGCTGTCAGCATCCTCATCTTCGGACGATTCAATCTCAGAAACTTCTATGTCCGAATCGAAATCTCACAAAATATCCAACTGCCGAACATATCGTTTCTCAGCTTGCTCAGTATTTTCAAGATCAAACCCAAGAAACTCCTCATTTTTGCTCTCATCAAAAATCACTCTTACGTCCGCCATCATTTAAGATTTTTCATGACCAGAACACGTATAGTTAAACTGCTTTCAAAACAGGAGCCCTTAGCTTCTTAACAATTCAAATTTCCGCAAATGAAAGTAAAATCATTTCTGATTGGTTTAAGAGTTGTTAGTTCTTGGAATAAACCCATTTCTAACCAATCAGAGACGTTGAATCTAACACACTTTCATCATGCTTGGAGACGGGATCGGCCATTGAATGCAGTAAAAAAATCACGACTACAGGCGGGATCGGCCATTGAATGCAGAAACCGGATCACGCCTACAGACGGGATCGGGGCTTAAAGGGTTAAAGGGGTAACTGCGACCGTATGGCCAATGGAACCCTTTGTGAGGGAAATTGAACCAAAGGCTATAGAGGTGCACATAATTGGACTTCCGTTGGAAATCCCAACTGAGGAAGCTGTAAAAAAAATAGAATCCAAATTCAAAGCCAATGTGGTTGCGCACAAGATGGCAACTGTGTGGAGCTTTGCTCCAATAAAATCCGGAGGGAGGATTCTTCTTATGACTAAGGAAGAAGCAAAGAAGATTCCTTTATTCTTCTACGTTCTTGGATTCCAAGTCAAGAGCTGGTATCGGGGTTCAGAAAATGACAGGAAGTGCCCCAGGTGCTTCCAAACCGGCCATGGTCCAAGGGATTGCCCCAATACACCAATTGAGCCCGCAACACAGAACGCTGCAACATACGCTAGCAAGGTCGTTGCCCCATCCAGCGGCCTAAACATAGATCTACAAGACAGAGTGTTCAATTCCCCTTGACGCTATACAGACCCACCATGTTCAATTTCCATATGTTAAATTCCCATGAGGCTATATCTCCCCAGGGGTTTCCGTAATGTTAAATTTCCCATTGTCCCTAGACAGTCACACGATCTATTCCCCATGTTAAATTCCCATTGTCCCTAGACAGACCCACACTATAGTCCCCTGTTCCATTCCCCTTGTCCCTAGACAAACCCAAACTCTATTCCCATGTTAAATTCCCATTGTCCCTAGACAAGCCCAAACTCTATTCCAATGTTCAATTCCCTTGTCCCTAGACAAGCCCAAACTCTATTCCCCATGTTAAATTCCCATCGTCCCTAGAGTGGCCCAGCAATTTTCCCCATGTTAAATTTACAGTCTCCAGAGTGGCCCAGGGGGGTCTGTAATGCTAATTCCCATTGTCCCTAGGGTGAACCTATTCACTACTATTCTCTCTCTCTTTCTCTCTCATGTGTAATCGAGTGTGTATTGTATGCAGCAGTGTTACAACGTGAAGCCTAAAATTAAGTATATTTGTTTTAATATCTCATGCAGCAGCAGAGAGGGTGAACAGACCACTTAGGGGAATGGTCACCCTTGTGTTTTACCAAAAAAAATAGTGACCACTCATAGAGGTCAATTACCACGTCTACGATTATTGTTTGTCCCAAACAGAACCGTAGACGCCCCTCTCTGTTGCTATCAATATTGGGAATCATCATCTGAATCATGGGAATCTTCATCTGTTTCATCTTCATCTGAATCTTCGGAATTTGTTCTATGTTTCAAGTAATATTCAAGTTCTGATGGTGGTTTTTCTATTTTTGGATTTATGTTCTTTCTTTTTCTGTAATAGTTCATCAAACTTCTGTATTCCTCTTCTGCTGATATTAATTAAATTATTATGTTATAATAAAATGGTACATCCAGAATCTCATACTGCAAGAACAGCACGAGAACGATTAGAAACAATTAAAAAATTTCTTCCTGTCAGAGACTCATTTAGAAAAAATCTGCAAGCGCAGCAAGAATCAAAAGTTGAGTACGAAGAAGACACTAAAAAACTATTTAAACCCGTCACTGCAGCTACTAAGAAAGCTGCATCTGCTGTTGAAAAAACTATATGGGGAGATATTGCGGAGGAAGATGAGAAGAGGAAAAAGGGTATTTTTCCGGTATTAGAACAAACTGCAGTGCAGGCTGAAAAAACAGCAAGAAGAACCAAACAAACAAAAAAGATTTTACGAGACCTTCCAACTGACATAGCTGCAGCTCAGCCTCCACCTGTTGGTGAGGAAATACTTGAAGGTATTGGAGAACTTCGTGCTGAAGTCGCCGATGTGAGAAAAAAACTTGCATCTGAACCCAAAACAGCAGAAGAGAGCTTAAGATTAATTGCAAGATTTAACGAAGGAGTTGTTGAGGAAATTAGAAACACTGAAAGAGAGAGATTACCTGAGATGATATCAAAAAATATATCTAATAAATCTAATTTTTTAAAACCCGGTCATGAAAAAACAAGTGATGATAATTTCATTAAATGGATATATCGCGTATATTACAACAGAAAACAAGCTAGAGGTCAGGAATTTAAAAGACTTAAAGAAGAAGTAGAAAGACTTAGAGGGAGACGGGAACAACTAGAACAAGGAGAGTCCTTCCAGTATCAGCTTCCTCCACCTCTGCAACAAATAGAACAACAACAACAATCTTCTTCGCACAGCAAGGGTTGATGTCGAAAATTAAAAAGGCTAAAAAGTCACTTAAATCACCCTTCTCGAAGAAAATTTCTGCACCGAAAATGACATTTACACCGACAGGTTCACCACATGGATTTCAAGAAGGTGACTCACCCCCGGCCACCACTGAAGTACTTGCTCCGGTAATGCAACCACCAGTATTTAAAACACCTCAAGATGAACCTAAAACAGGATCTGGTTTATGTCCTGATAATATCATCAATGACGTGTCACGGTTAGAAGTTCTCATAGGAGGAAAACGAGCTGGAAATAATTCACCAGAAATAACCAATGAAGCAGCTGATATTTGTCGGCGACTATTTCAAGGTGGTATCATGGATATCGGCGTTTACCGAGAACTTATTGATGAGCTCGTTGATGACTAGTTGTTAGATAAATGGTAAATAAAATAAGATGATTGTGCATGATAATCATCGTAAACCCACACAGGTTAGAGCGGTAAACTCACGATTACCAATCTATAGTGTTATTTACGGAAATGGACTTGGTGATGTCATTCGAGGATTATTCACGAGGATAGCTCCCAAAGTAGCACCTGTTGCAAAACAATTATCGATGAAGGCTATTGATATTGTTCGTGATAAAGCTCCTGGTGCAATTGTCAATGTTGCTGGTAAGGCGTTCTCGGCGATCAAAGAAAGATTATCACGATTATTGCGACGAAAACAACAACCACCGGTGAAACTGGCAAGTACTGAGGTGATGCCCGCAGACGTAAGTAAAATAATAAATCAGGCTGCAAATCAAAAACTAGCGGCGATATCTGAAGAAGCAGAAAAAAATATAACAGCAAATTTAATAGCAGGAAGCGGTCTTCGTCGACGATGATCATCATTTGGAAAAATGGTAACTATAATAAAAATGTTCAGGCGCGAATCAGACCCAGCATTTGATATGGAGGCACCTGTCCTTAAGTACGAGTCAGTACGTGATTATCAATTTTATTCCTATGACGCAAGACTACCAAATCAGCGGGGGAGAATCGAATTACAGGTTCATGATACAAGTAGATATTTCTTGCCCGCTGAAGCGTTTATTGAAGTAGAAGGTAAACTTGTAACGAATGTTGTAGCTAATACGCCATATGCTGCTAATTTGCGTGTTGGTTTTGTCAACAACGGAATTATGGCACTGTTTGATAGCGCCACATACATGATTGATGGAAAAAATATTGAATCAATTCAGAAGGATGTTGATGTTGCTACAACAATAATTGGTCTGGCGAGATATTCTGACGACTTTACAAGATCAGCTGGTCCAACAATGATGTTCGCTAAAGATATCACCGACAACGCTAACCATAATCAGTATACCAAGGTATTCACTCCAAGGGCTACTGCAGTTGAACCACAGGCAGAAGCTGCCAACCCCGATCGTGAAGCTAGACCAGCTGCTGAATTTGAAATCATAAAAGATATTGCCCCGACCTACAACTTAGGGTTTGCAGCACGCCGATCAGCGCTGTCGGGAGGTGATAGAAATTTTTCGTGTGCAATTCCATTATCTCACATCTTTGGGTTTTGCAGAAATGTTAGAAAAGTCATCTTTGGAGCTAAACACACAATTGTGCTCGTAAGAAAAGGTGATGATAATGATGCAATCTGGCGAGGTGCTGGTGCTGTTGCTGAGGGTAAAGTAAATATATCAAAACTTTCATTGTGGATGCCAGTAATGACTCCATCTATTACTGAGGAACAAAAATTACTATCTTTTATGGATCAAGGCGGTAAATCATTGCTATCATGGTTAACAGTAACCACAGATGCTGCTCAAAGCAATATTAATGGTTTATTTACATGGCATATAGCATCACAACAGGGTGTTTCTGCACCACGACATATTTTTATTGCATTACAAAATATTAACCGGATAAATGATCAAGAACAATCACATATGGTATTTGATAACCTTGGAGTTAGTGAAGTTTCTTTACGGATAAATGGACATCAAGAACCATCCGAGGATATATTGTTAAATTATGCACAAAATCATGTAGCGCGCGCATATCATCGTTTAATGTCATTCATGGGACGTGATCAAAATATAGATACTGGTTTGCAAATATCACAACTAGATTTTACAGGTCTATATCCGATTTATTATTTTTCACTAGAACATCTTGATTTATCCAAACAATCTGTTGTTGATATACACTTTCGAGCTCATGTTACTAACCCACCAGCTGGTGGTGCCTTTTACAGAGCGATCGCGGTCATACTTAGCGACAAGGCCATGTTACTTGAAGGTGGTAGTGGTCGAATGAGAGTTGTTGATGCACCGGTGGAAAATCTTTAATCGTGCTATTTAGAAAAATATATTTTATATAAAAATGTCGTATAGTCATGTTAATGTTACTCTGACCCCGGGTCAGGTAAAAAAGCTTCAATCAAAAACCGCCAACAAATGCGGAACTAAAATATCACTAAAACGAGATCAGATTAGTGGTGGTCCAAACAAATTATCGTTGACAAATAATCAGATTAAACATTTCAATAAAGCCCTAGAATCAAAAACTGGAGTTCAATTCCATCTTTCCCCGAGCGCCATCAAAGACATGGTTAAAACGGGTGGTATATTCCCACTTCTTGCGGCCATTCCGGCATTACTAGCTGCGGCTGCTCCAGCCTTAGCAAAAGCGGCCGCGTTAGGTGTTGCTGGAGGTGTTGCTGGAGCGGCGGGTAAAAAAATTTTCGAAAAAGTTACTGGTGGACGATATAACAAAAAAAAGGGACGCGGTCTAAGATTACCGGGATCTCGTTGGGGGAGAGGCCTAAGGCTTCCAGGGTCATTTCGTTAGACGTTCCATCATCAAATTTTGATTTACTTGATGCTGCTAAAAAATTAAAAATATCCGCCTTTAGAGGTGTTTTTATGCGAGATCAATTACCGAAACAACCAAACAAACTAGAAACAGGTATTATTAATCTTGACAAACGTTCCGGACCCGGTACTCATTGGGTATCATACGCGATTGATCCGCGTGGAATTGTTTATTTTGATTCGTACGGGTTAGCTCCACCTGTTGAATTTATCAAGTATGTCGCACCACTCCACGCAACAACTAGCGGTTATAAAGTTTGGTATTCAACGCTACCCACACAAACAATGACAGATCCGCCAATATGCGGCCGTGAAGTAATTAATGTACTCGACGCAATATCAAAATCATCCAGGCCGCCACATAAAGTCGTGCACGATTATACAAGCAACCGATATGTTGCGCGTAAAGCATTTTAAACAACGGATCTTATTATAATGGTTGATATTTACGGAAGATCTTCTACCGGTAAGAAAATAAAATCCGACGTTGATCTGTCAAAGTATGCGACTAAAGATGACCTCGCTGATATTATGAACCTGGCTGGAGTTGACCCAGATGAAGTTGTTATTTTTCAAGATCGATATGGTAAACTAAAAACCAGCAATATCAAATGGAATGATATAGTCCGGCGAGTACTTGGTGCAGTTACGGATAATATTCCCGTGTTTACTGACGGTGGTAGAATCAGAGATTCAAGTATGTCACTTAAAACCATCAGAGATGAAATTGCAAAAAGTGTTGCTAATCGCGTGAGAAACACCGGTGACACAATGACAGGTGAACTTAGCATGAACGGGAACAAAATAGTAGCTGTAACAGCTCCAAAATCTAACAACGATGTCGCAAACAAACTATACGTCGACGACGTGGATGGAAAACTATCCACGCTACGGGCCGAGTATGACGTTCACACGGGCGCGTTTACAAGGCTTCGAAGAAATTTTCAAAAAACCGATGATGCCATAAATAAGTTCTTTGGAACTCCTTCCGTCATTGACATGAAACTTTCTGATATCAAAAGTAACCTAGACACGATCAAACGAACACAACTAGACATCGTAGCGGGAATTCCTGAGATTATCAATAAAACCAATCTGATTAAAATTCCAGCTGAAATAACTCCCGGGCATATCACAAACATCGTATGCACGGTATCATCGGGATTTGCAACATGGTCAAAACAAAATAATACTATCAAATATACCGCAACAGTCACTGGCGTGTACAGGCTGTCTGTGTTCAGTGCTGCAAAATTTGAAATATTTACAACGTTTCCATGGCGTCATTCCACCGACAGGTTTTCCGGGGTTGTATCTGTTATATTAAATATCGGAGCCGAGGAAATATTTATCCTGGAAGCAGATGATAAGACATTAACCGCAACATCTTACTGGTGGTGTTTGGAATTTGTAGCTGAAGCATATCAATTGGTTACTGTATAAAAATATATATGGACGGTGCACAATACAGATACAATCAAGCGCGTGAATGGCAGGCGGCGCTAAAAGATCAAGTCGATCAATATACAGTAAAAGTAAAAAGATATCGACGACGATTGGTTATCGTTGATGTGATTGTTTATTCAGTATCCGCTGTTGTTGCTGGAACCGGTGTAATATTATCAGCGTTGACAACGATGGCACCAGTAGCTGTAACTATCTGTATTTCAGCAGCAACAACTATTGCAGGTGTGCTTGGTATCATCACAAAAAAAATATGTACTTGTACGAACGAAAAATTATCCGATTACACAATAAAATTACATACAGCGACGGTAGCATACTCGAAATTATCCTCGTTGTTATCAGCGAGTCTCAGTGATGGAATTATATCTGATTTCGAATTTTCAATGATAACCAAAATATACGACGAAGGTATCGGTATTAAAGATACAAGTATCAATAATGACAGAATTACTCCAGCAGATCGTGACCAACACAACTCCGCCAAAGATAACGATGATCTCGGTAAGTTCAATTAATCCTGAATTTAGTGTTAATTTTCCTACTGCAATTCCAGTAAAAGAAATAGCACTAGCACAATTACGGGTATATTACAGCTGGCCAAATATCAGATCAAAATCATTTAATGGTACACCAGCAAATAATTCGCTTGTATTTACTAACAAGAACAAACCCGATGGAACACCTGACTGGGTTGTTGTTGGAATACCAACCGGCAGTTACCAGATTGAAGAGATCGGTGAGGAATTTGCGCGTAGAATAAAATCAATAACAGGAAAGGAATCAAAAATATCAATAAACGTTCATGAGCCGACGTTGTCCTCGACGGTTGAAATAAACTCGCCTGATTATGCAGTTGATATTTATCAATCTTCAATCAGATCAGTGCTAGGTTGGCCTGAAATATCGCCACCGATAACACCGATACCACCAGAACCAACTCGGGCTGATTTTATCACAGATGAAAGAAAATTTATGATAGTTCCTGAATATAGAGGTAAATATCCATGGATCCAGACCGGTGGTCTTTCCGTGTTTACAATTACTCCTGATGGTGACGTTCCTAAAATAATAAATAATGTAAGTAATGTTCATTCAGGTGCTAGAGTATATCCACTCGTAGATGAAGAATTTATTAAATCATATTCTGATCCTGTTAATTTTGAATTTAAACAATCAATCAACAAACTACGAAATTTCTTTACTGATAGCTACAGCGATGACGTAAAACAAAAAATCATTGAGACGATAAAACATCTAAATCAGGTCATATCAGATATTAGATACGTTAATAAAACTATCATTGTGAACATGGTTAGACACGGTGATGAAATTATTGATAATTATAAAGCTAAACCATGGTTTCTCAATCATTACAAAATAACTGAACAACAATTACCAACATTTGTAATACCCGGGATTGATGCTGGAGAACTAGTAAAATTATTAAACGATCTTATCGACGAAAACTTTCCTAAAATACTCGATGCGTGGAAAAAACTAGCACCACCTCCAACTGTTCTTAGACATGATAATGATCCACATGGCGGCGGAAGACACGTATCCCCGCGGATCGTTAATATAACACCGACGGTCGCAGTCAATCTAGTTTGTGACGTAATCGATGGCAGCTATCAAATAGATCTCGGAAGATCAAATCAGGCTCAACAAGGATACATCCTGTACACGTTCACACCACAAGTTCCCCCTGGAAATTTAATCGTGCAAGAACCAACTAATCCCGTGTATTTGCGGTGTCACAATAATATGTTAACACGAATCAATTTTAAACTCACAGACCACCTTAATCGCTTGATTGACATACGTGAAGAAGAGCTTGTAATAAATCTGTATGTGAAATCTTAAGGATTTCTGTCCTAAGACTTCTGTCTTAAGGACTTCCGCCGTAAGGATTTCTGTCTAAGGACTTCCGTCTTAAGGATTTCTGTCTAAGGACTTTTGTCGTAGATCTTCAGAATCAAATTCGATCAACTTAAAAAAATATTTTATTATTACTGGCACAAATTTGTGTTTGGTACAAATTAATCGGCCCAGGAAACTAAAAAAGCTAGTCGATGAAAGTAAAATTAAAATTTCTATCACAAAAAAAAATAATATTTATTAATTTTCCTGATTTTTACTGAAATTGTACAAATTACTTGATTTTGACTACCAACTACCCCCTCAGAAACATAAAAATGCACGAACTACTTGATTTTGACTACCAACTACCCCGTCAGAAACATAAAAATGCACGAACTACTTGATTTTGACTACCAACTACCCCGTCAAAATCAAGAAAGTTCTAACCTTGTCAAATTGTTCCTAACAAATTTTATTTATTATAAATTAATTTTATTTATTAATAATATTATTTTTACTGAGATTTTTATTTTATTTTTACTAAAATACAACGAAATTGCTCAATTTTCCTGATTTTGACTACCAACTACCCCGTCAGAAATCAAGTAATTCGTGCATTTTTCTTTGATTTTGACTACCAACTACCCCGTCAGAATCAAGTAATTTGTGCATTTTTCTTGATTTTAGTAAAAAAAAATAAATTAATTCAGTAAATAAATAAATTAATTCAGAAATAAATAATTTGTAAAATTAAGAAATTTGTACAATTTTATGTTTTTGATGGGGTAAATGGTAGTCAAAATTAAGAAATTTGTACAATTTTATGTTTTTGATGGGGTAAATGGTACTCAAATTAAGAAATTTGTACAATTTTATGCTTTTGATGGGGTAAATGGTAGTCAAAATTAAGAAATTTGTACAAATTTGTTAAATTTCAGTAAAAAAAAACCAAATTACTAACCCATCAAATTCAGAAATAATATTTCTGATCAAAGATCTCAGTCATCTTCAAAATTACTACTTTGGATCGTTTCACCAGTAACGAAGTTACTCTCTGACATAATTTTTCTTAATAGTCTTATGCGGGTACTAATCGTTTTCTTTGCCTCATACTCGCGGGATAATAACGACTTAATTCTTTCTACGGCGGTAGAAAGAGGAACGAACTCCTTCACATGATCATCTTCTACGGTAGCTAGCGACTGAAACATTGCCGATTGAATCCGTTTCATGAGCCTGTATTCAGATGATAGTGTGTGTGTCCCCATGGTTTTACGTTCTTGTAAAATCTCAAAGTCAGAAACTATTTGTTCAGGATTAAGTTCATCAGATATATTAATTCCATCTTTTTTCAATTTTTTAATAGCGACAATTACATCATTGATATTTTCATGGTTCATTATATAATATATAAATCTTTAAAATAAAAAAAATATCCCTAGAACACCTATCGAGTGTATTAGCGAGTTCGTCGGGATGTTTCAGGGACAGCACAACCAAGAACTCATAGCTTGCCACCGCAATCTACCAAGTTCATTAGGCAAATATTCCCTCTACGAGAGCCCCTAACCCGCCAAACAACGGTCTAGAGGCCCAAGAGGGAGGACAGCACAACCCTCATTAAACTCGTAGCTTGCCACCGCAATCTACCAAGTTTAGAGGATATACACATAACATATAACTAACTAAGGACAGCACAAGGACAGCACAGTCCTCATTAAACTCGTAGCTTGCCACCGCAATCTACCAAGTTTATCGGACATACATATAACATATATACAATGAATGAAGAGCCCCTATCGAGTGTATTAGCGAGCTCAGATTATGAATGAAACGGCACTAACTAAGGACAGCACAAGGACAGCACAGTCCTCATTAAACTCGTAGCTTGCCACCGCAATCTACCAAGTTTATCGGACATACATATAACATATATACAATGAAATGGTTATATACAATGAAATGGTTATATACAATGAATGAAGAGCCCCTATCGAGTGTATTAGCGAGCTCAGATTATGAATGAAACGGCACTAACTAAGGACAGTACAAACATGTACGCTCAGCAAAATCACACCCACAATAATTAATCCAGTGGGTGATACGAAAATATGTATCAACCACAAGTCAATATTGTGGGTGAATTTTGCTGAGCGGGGTGGGTTCTTGCGGTTCCCCCCACTATTATAAAAATCGCAATTATGCGCACCACCGACAAATTGTCAGCCATGGGGATTCGATCCTGGACCGCGAGCGTCACAGTCCAATACCATACTGATCGAGCTATCAAACATTGTTACGAACATATGTTTCGGAAGTTAATATATAGCTAGCTATATAGCTAAGGAACCAATATTTACAGTAAACAGCGGTTTCTGAATAATAACGGTTTCTGTATTTAACAGTTTCTGTATTTGTAGCGGTTTCTGGATAATAACAGTTTCTGTATTTATAACAGTTTCTGAATAATAGTTTCTGTATTTGTAGCGGGTTTCTAAGTAGACTGAGAATCAATAATAACAGTTTCTGAATAATAGTTTCTGTATTTGTAGCTGGTTTCCTAAGCAGACCGAAAATCAATAATAACAGTGGCATTAATGCACAACTGCAGGTCGATTACAATGAGTAACGGTTTCTGTTTCACACACAGCTTCCTACGGATCAATAATATTATCATGTGTTGTATGATGGGGAAATATTTAAAAAACATAAATAATACTTCTACGAGTAATTAGTTACGATGTAATTAGTTACGATGTAATTAGTTAAACTGACTAATTACGATCATAAAAAACCAACCATCTACGAAGAAAACTATATATTACAAAGTAATCTCCCTTATGTAATCAAAAATTCAGTAGTGTATGGAGGACCTACTGTGACATAAATTAAAAAATTAATTCAATGTGGTGATGATAGTTAATAATGTGGTGATGATAGTTAATAATGTGGTGATGATAGTTATTGATACTGAAATGTAATTTTCTGCTTATATTTTTTCGAGAGAGCAGATCTGGTTATATTATCTGCTACTTTTTGTACTGAACGCGAGTTAATATCAAAATATGTCGCAGCCGCGTTCATAGACTGAAACATAATTTCTTTACCGGTTTCTATGTTTGTAGAAATTACCCCCCTCTTTCCGATTGTCTTATATCTTCCTGTATTTCCACGTGTATTATTCTCGCTGTATGTGACAACACGAAGGTTGGATAAATTATTGTTTTGAGTGTCCCCGTCAATATGATCAATAACAAGACCGTCTTTGATCAAACCCTTGTGACACTCGTACGTAAATCTATGACATAGATAATGTTTCTTCCCAACTGTAAATCTAAGATAACCAACATTATTAATACAACCAACTGGTCTCTTCAACTTGCAGTGTCTGATGATACCATTAATATTTGATTCATAGTTTGTTATGACAGGATGTGGGACAAATATATTTTGCTCCATTATAATAATATTATATGTTTAAATCATTGTTTGTCTGAAATCTTGATATATAATCCCTCACGGATTTTATAGCGTTTTCACCGCTATTATTTTTTTTGTCATAATATCTTTTAAGCTCTCTGAACCGTTTCCCGCCACACTTTCCACATAATTCTGTCTTTCCTCGCACTCCAATACCACACCGTAGACATGGTATTGGTCCTAGACTTCCTCGTCGTATGTTTTGTGAGTGCATCCAACAAAATTCCTTTCTACAGGATTTGTTGCATCGATTTACTGAGCCGATCATCAACCATCTACATTGGGACATTGTATATATATATATAATTTTCTTTATTTAAATATTTGTTTTAATTATATGAACGAGTTTGAGAGATTATCCCAAACTAGGCCTGTTAAGTATAAATTCAACCTTGACAGATTATCTTCTGACTTGCCAGTACGAGATCTGGTTGATCCGAAAAATAAAAGTTTGATCTCGAAAATTCATGACGCTAAGAAAGAATTTTACACGGATGGTGCATCTCATACATGGTCAACGTTCAAGATTATACGCAACACTGTCACGGACGCCACAATGAACGACAAGCGAGCGGCAACTATCATTAACTACATCGCTGAATACGAGGGCAATCAAAAATATTTCTTCAGAGTAAAATTTATTGTATTAACAGAAACAGATAGTTGGATTATCCGTGACAAATATGATCCTGTCCTTGGTAATAATAAAACTATCATATTAAGTAAAAATTCCAGACCGGGTCTATTGACTGGTATTGATAAACCGTATTATGAGCGAGCGTATCCTGTAACAGCAGTTATTTATGGAATTTATGAGATAAATAAAAAACCCAACGTTGATAAACTAGCGCCGATGAAATTTTCAAGGTTAAATTGTGTAGCTGAACGAGTAATAGAACACTTTACAAACGCGATGCGTGGAAATGGATTAACTGATTTAAGGCGTGAAAAAATAAACTCGTGGGCTGATTCAGTTAAGGATACTGGTGCTACAATGAAAGATGTTGCTGAGTTAGGAAAAATATTAAAATTTCCAATAACTGTGGCGACAATAACGGGAGAAGTACTGTACCAGTCGAAATATAAATCGAAAGGAGCTCCAATAAATATTATCGATCATAACGCGCACGCATGGACTAACGCAGTAACAATATTTCCACGTGATCGAACTGTTAGATTTTACCCCACAGAATTATCTGTGGCAGATATGAGTATGTTTGATTTTATCAACGAAATAAGTAAAACCGATCCTGTATCGGTATGGTTATTCAAAAGTAATGAGGAGGGTGAATTTGATCAGTTTGTCAAACCGAACGGTGAAATATATCGCACAGAATCCCTCCATGACGAGATGAAAAATCTTGCGACGTTTTTACAGTGAAAGCACGCGGAAAATACTGACAAATTACTAACTAATTGTTTTACCGTTCCATCTGTTGCGGCTCATTTCGCCAGAGAACGAAATTCATGGAAACCAACACGATTTGATTTACTCGAGGACGTACGCGCAAGTTGCGTCGAATATGGACATGGCGGATTATGGAATACCAAATACAATTACAATGATGTTATTTCGGTTGATATGGTTGCATGTTATCCAGGAAGTTTTCTGGGATACGGAGATTGTTCTACGTACTTTGAAAGATTTGGTCACCCTACAAACGAGATGACGCGAGTGGCAATTAATGGACCATTACCTGATTTTGATCTGACTGGATTCGCCTGTATTGAGTCGTTCGAGTTTAACGAAAATCTTCACAAGATTTGTTATGTTTGGTTTGGTAGACATTTTTGTGAAAAACGTTGGGCACCTATAGTTTTGTTACGATATATGCTAGATTGTATGATACTGACATCGTTGGTGGTCAGTGAGGCAATTATATCATATCATGCACAGACCAAAGTTTGGTTGCCCATGTCAGATTCTGAAGTTATTAGCGAGTTTAAGGATGTTTCCAAAGATGATATTCCTAATAAACTCAAAACCGCAAAAGATCTCGGTAGAAAAATTATAGGTAAATTTACTCAAGGTGGTGCATATGATTATAAAAGACATCACACACGATTAATTCTAGATGATGCCGAGTACGATTTTATAATCGCTGATACAACGGCGAAAAATACGTTTGTAAATCGAGAGAGTGTTTATTTATCCGACGGAACAAAATTAGGTACGATCGTTAGTTACATAAATGACGTATCCCCGCAATATACTCATCTAAGATCTTCCATGTTGGCTTATGTTTCTATAAATTTATTATCGATGATTAATAGATTTCCTGAGGCCGCAGTCAGAGTCGCAACGGACTCGTTTTATATTTCAAGTAAATATTTAGAACCTGTTATGAAATTTACAAGTAATGATGAACGATGGGGTTCGTGGAGAATAAAAAAGGAACTATTACACAATTACACAGAATCAGCAGATGTTCCAGTGAGAGATTTTTATCGTGAGGGTAATAAAATATCAGAAATGTCGAAGGCACCATCGTTGAGTGATCCAATAACTAGATATAAGACAGTATATCTCAATGGACCTGGTGGATGCGGCAAAACAACTCGAACGATTAATGTTTTTAGAAATTCAGATATAATCGTGCTGACACCCACACATAGACTCGCACGCGAGATGAAACAGCGGCAAGTACAATCGTGCACGTATCATAGTTTCTTCCGATGGCGCGGAGATACATGGACTCCTGAACGGATGGGAGAAAAATATATACCTAAAATAATTATTTGGGACGAGATATGCACGGTCTTATTGGATACATTAAAAATGTTTCTTGATTGGTTGTTGACGAAAAATACCGCCATAATAATGTGTGGCGATCATGGTCAACCTCCGCCTTTTGTTGGACCATCTCCACATGATTGGTTAAAAAATTTCGTTGATTATTACGAAGAAATAGATGATGATCATAGAGCTCTTGATGCAAATTTGAAGGAGTTTAAAAAATTAATCAGATTACAATCAAACAAAATTCAGTGTGAAATAATACGTGGAGTGATCTCAGAGACATCAATGAGTGATTTTTTGAACTCATGGAGACCCACCGATTTGATCGTAGCAAGCAGAAAAATAATCAGAGACGCTTTACAACAACAGTTATTTCAGCTACATAAAGAACAATATTCAGAACTACCCGTACCGTTGTGTTATAGACCATCAGATACACGAAAACAGAATATTAATGTTGATATTCCAGGACAGACAGAGTCAAGGAAACAGATTCTCGTATTAAATGATATTGTCGCCGTTGATATCAGTGTGGTCGAAGATGCATTACGCGCTGACAAATCTCCATGGGTGTTGGGATACGCCATGACGATCCACTCGTCACAGGGATTAACTATTTCTGATACACGAGTCTGGATTGTAGACGATCGCATCGAGTGGTCAAATTTAGTTTATTTAGCGGTATCGAGGGTCAGAAATATATCTCAATTACGTAGAATTATAATTCCTGAAATCGTTGATAAATTTAACATCATCGATGATGATATAATAAGAAAAAAATTAATCGGATACAAACAATCTGACAAAAAAAATAAACGCGACTTTGATCTTGATGTTGAATTTATTATTGAGTTAAAACAGCAGCAGAACAATCATTGCGCATGTTGTAATTGTATAATGTTATGGCGGTATTCGAGTAATGATTCAAGACAATTTACCGTAGATAGAAAAGATAATAGTCGCGGTCATACACGAGAAAATACCATGTTAACCTGTCTTGAGTGTAATCGACGTAGAGGCGCTAGTTAAGTGATCGAAATCACCGAAGTGATCGCGGCGGTAGTTGTGTATCCGCGGGAATTATTTGTAGTTGTTCACGCGTAAATCCACGTTGAGGAGCAGCAGAATCTAATCTGTAGATTGCAGGTCTGGAAACGCCTACATTTCTTCCAGTGGATCTTGTCACGGTAGATATTTTGTGTGTGGTAACACTCCAAATAGGATCAGTTGCTCTCGCGCTACCACCTTCAAGTTCACCAGGCTCATATAAATATCTGACTGTGACATCACCTAATATTTTTTGTTTTCCAGCATCTTTTCGTTGTGTTGGTATATTTTTTTTTGTGACCGCGCTAATGGGTTTCATGTTGGTTGTTCGTGTGATTTCATTATTTAATGCAGCTATCACGATTGGTAATCTTGCAACCCATTCACGAGATCTCTTATCCTGAATAAATTCCCTCGCGTATTGATATCCAAATAACCGTTCAGCAAGTGTTCGATTAAATCGCTCAACAATTGCTTGATCACGGTGAATTGCAGTATGACCTCGTCGTATTTTGGTATTATGTTGTTTCATCAGCGATGATACTGGACCAAGAAATTCCTTACCAGGATCAACCTGTAGTAGCTGCGGCCATCGTAGACCACCTTGTGGTCCGAGTCCTCGTTGATAAATTCGTTCAAACGCATCGGCTACTTCAGATGATGTTTTCGCTGATAGCGGCTCTGCTTCTTTATATCTACTTGCAACATCAACTACGGTTAGCGCGTACTTGTACGTTTTTCCACGCACAGTATCATGCGGTAAAAACAGAATATCAGCTTGATGAACTTCATTAGGAACACTGACATCGAAATACGAGTACTGAATTTGTTTAGGACGTGGTAGATAAATTTGCCATATTGCTTGTTTAGATAACCACGTTTTAGCAGTAGAATGTTTAACCGATGCTGCATCAGCGAGTTTACCAATTGCTGCTTTGCCTCTCCAGTATCCTCTCGGTGAATAATAAATTGATTCCATTATTAATTACCAGCCCCAATCGCTAATTTACCTTTCATCGAGGATCTTACTAACCAATTAGCTAATGATTCTCTAATATTTTTATTTTTTATAGAATTTAATGAATGAATTAATTTTACATCTGCAATATGCCTATCTTGTAGATTTTGACTTTTATAAGCTACATCATGAGCATGACAAGCTCGATCAATAGCGTTTATTGGTTCCTCGCCTGGCTTTGGTTGATCCTGATTATCGAGCCTGATATCGAGTCGAGTACCAGGACCGCAATAATTATATCCTCGTAGATGTTTTTCTCCACTGTATTTAGCCCATGGAGCACCTGGAAACTTTGACATCATATTAGCAATATCACCACCGCGCTTATTAGGTAAAAACGAAAATTTCTTTCTACAGCATACAGAACATTTTCCACCGTACGCTATTTTTTTATTTTTTGTTGTAACCGTAGCTAAATCAATAGTTGGAGTTTTAACTTTACAGCGTAAACAATATAAATTCATGTTATAATATATATGGATATAATTGATTTCTCAGCAACTCGGCAGCGAGAGCCAGTTAAGCATCATCCTGCGCTACCGAACTCCATCAGAATGATTATCATAGGACCATCTGGATCGGGTAAGACGCAATTATTACTTAATCTGATAATGAGATGGTTGAAATGGGATAAGTTGTATTTAGTAGCACCATCCGTTGATGATCAACGATGTTATGATGTACTTAAAGATTTCAATGAAAACGCGCGATTACTGGATGAAGATAATGATGTTATAGAGTTTATAACCGATATTGATGAAGCACCATCCGTAGATTCCATAGACGGATTTATTAATAATTTAGTTGTATACGACGATGTGATGCTAGATAAACAATCAAATCCAGCCAGAATATTTTCCCGAGGTAGACACAAAAATACAGACGTGATCTATGTTACCCAACGATATACACAAATTCCGAAGGTGATCAGAGACAACTGCAACATTTTAGTTGTGTTTAACGGCGTAGACACACACACGTTGCGAAATATTCATCAAACCTGGTGTGGTGGTGACATGGATATAATTAAATTCAAAAATTTCTTCTCACGAGCGCAAGCTACCCCGCATGGATTTATAACAATAAATTTACATGATCCAAGAACAAGATATCGTGTGGGTATTGATAAAATATTTGGGTAACAGGGGTGATGATAAAATTAAATTGAATTAAACAGATATCATTAATATAATGAACAACTGTGCGTGGCTGCGTCAAGGAACAACAGATAAATGCAACAAAAGGTGCCGTGGAGAATATTGCAAGAAACATAATTATCTTATAAAGAAAAACCCTCATGCTGGTCCACGAAGATGTGTTGGATGTAACAACGGCGTTAGAGGATTATATCAGATTTGCAAAAATTGCGGTGGAGATCAATATCGAAGTTTGATGAACTATTACAGAAAAAGAAAGAACATAAATCCAAAAATAGAAAAACCACCATCAGAACTTGAATATTACTTGAAACATAGAACAAATTCCGAAGATTCAGATGAAGATGAAACAGATGAAGATTCCCATGATTCAGATGATGATTCCCAATATTGATAGCAGCAGAGAGGGGCGTCTACGGTTCTGTTTGGGACAAACAATAATCGTAGACGTGGTAATTGACCTCTATGAGTGGTCACTATTTTTTTTGGTAAAACACAAGGGTGACCATTCCCCTAAGTGGTCTGTTCACCCTCTCTGCTGCTCATGCACACTACCCTTAAATGTATACGTATTGTGTAGAATATTATCTGTTAAGTATTATTGTTTTATAAATAATTATTGATAATTCGACCAGAAGACTTAAACTGAGAATGTCGTTGTGCAGATGCATATATTTTTTAGCACAAAAAATGTATATAAATATTTTAATTAGAAGGAGCAAGATATGTCAGTATGTGTTTTCTCTCATAAATATGTACGTTACGAAGTATGATTATTTTTTTTTCAAGAATATCAAAATAGTTTGTTTAAATTTAGGGTTTTTTTTTTCTCCCTAAAACCTATCTTACATAGCATCGACTTGTTTGTTGACGAAAAAGAACATACAAAATATTGTTAAGTTTGGCCGAATTGTCTTTCGAGTTGGGCCGAATTGTCTTTGGGCCAAAGTCACTATAATCCGGCATAAATGACACAATTTTCCCATCCCTCCCATTTTCGATCCCACATATTAAATCCACTTTTTTTTAATGGTAAACATGGTTATTCGGAAAAAGAAAGAACCCTTTTCCCCCATCATCACTCTTTTGGTTACATCCGTATGCAACACAATGCACCATATTTGCTGTACAAAAGCTCGATCGTACGATATATCACATAGATATTTACGTGGGGAAATAAACACTTGCATGGCTATGTTGAATACGTCATATCCGGTTTTGGTAGCGTAAACTACCGATTGTTTACGGAGAATGCCGAATAATGTTTAAATTTAAAAAAGCGGAGTTTTAAGTCTAATTAAACATTTTTATGGTGTGCATACACAACCAATGCGTTTTGTTTATAACTATAATAATATCACACGTTTGTACAATATAGGTGGACAGTGACCTTTAATTAAACCAATTCTATTCCAATTAATCTCGTAGGTCTCGTTCCTGACGTTACAGAGAACAAACGTATATTTTAGCTCTGATAATTTTGCAAATTTTATTGAAGTTACTTACAAATGGATACAGTTCTGTTACCGAATATTACACCATGTTGCCGAGAGAGAATTGTGTAAGTTTTTTTGTGACGATTGTTTCAATATCCTTTAAATATATTCAGAATTACATAGAATGACAAACTATCATAAGTAAACTAACGTTATTTGTTTTAGTGACGTCATTACCAAAACGTCAAGTTTGAAAACTATCTCTGAATTTGCTTGATTTGTTTACTGTGTAAAACCGGCTTGGTGTATAATATTAAACGTTCTACTGAATGCGGCCACTACAATCACCAATTACCATAGACAAAAGGAACAGAAAAACAAGAACAAAGAAATAATACTGAGAAAAGAAGAGGAAAAGATTAGCAACCCGCCAAGCCGTGAACAAAGGAAGTGCACATAACACAGGAACTCTGGAACAAAGGAACTCTGGAACACGCAGTAAGATAGTAATATAGTAATATAATTTAATCCTGTGGCCAGTTACATTCTCTGTGCTGTTTTGAAGTATTTAAACTCATTACTGTAAACATTTCTATTTTCTCTTAACTAACAATAACAATCTTATTCTATTGGCACCATTATCCTAAATCAAGTTAAACAAGTCCACTTTTTCTCATCTCCACTAAGCAAAAATAAACTATTTAATCAAGAGTTAAAATCTAATTAAATAAACAAAATTCAATCAATACCTGCAGCATATTACTGAAAGCTCTACATTACTACAGTATTAATAAGCAATGAAACATACATAGGAAATTAAATAAGACAATACCATAAAAGCTAAATTTACAATTAAAACCCTAAATTGAAATCAATCTATACACAAAGTTAACTAAACCTAAAACTATAACTATCCAAACCAAAGGAATTTACAAAAGAAAGGTCTCAACTTAATAGTAACAAATCATTATTCCCACTTAGTCAAACAACTAGACAATATGGCTCAAAACAAGTATACAAACAAATGGCGCTCAACGCCAAAAAAAAAAAACCAAGATAGGCAACTTAACAATATCAGAAAAATGTCACTCACCAACCAAACAAAAAACAATTCCCCAATACAAAAAGGACAACTAGACACTAGCTTGAGCCCTTCAATAAAACGACTCCAACAAAAAAATCTTACATTCACTATCAGCTCCCCACACAATCTATTAATCGCAGCAATAAACGACCTTGACCCGACCTCACATATAGACTTCAAGCGCCCTGATCAGACATACGAAAATGAGAAATTAGATGTCACAATACCCACACTATATGTGGAAAACATAATCGCACCCCACCCTCCAATTGGACCAACACACTTAGATGTCAAAACAATACTACTAACATATAAACTACTTGAAATTCACCAATCCAAAACACCAATTGCCAATTGGATGCCAACCACTTAAAACCTTATAACAATTAGGTCCCTCCGGAGTAAAACACAGACTGGAACCTTTGTCAACAAACCCAGATTCTGCACCAACTGTTAACATTGGGGACACTACGCCAACACATATCGATATATATATAGATGCGGCCGCTGCGGTGGCCAACATAGAGAGGCATGTAAAAAGAGAATTCTCAAATGACAAACTGCAGAGAACCACACCACCCAGAGCATCTGAATACCTCTATACTATCAAAGAAAATAAAATAATCAACCTCATGAATGCCAAACATTTGACATCTCAGGCAACAAAAAAAAAAAAAAAAAAACCACCCAAAACAATTGATAACAGCAACACTAACTTCCATTAAATTCGAACAAAGGAAGTCACCTAGCCTCTCAACTCCAACCACAACAAAAAGAAATCCACCTGCACAAAAAACTAATCCGCCCAAAACTACAAAAATCTTAAACTAAATCAGCAGGAATGCAATCAGGAAAAATCAAAGCCATAATATTACCAAAAAAAAACCAAACAAAAAAAACCAACAAAAAAAAAACAGTCATGCACCCACCCCACCAAAGTTATCAAAACGTCATCAAATGGCAGATGTGGACTGAACTGTTCAAAGAGATAATTAAATCTAACAGCACCAGACCCCCACATTAGAAAACATAACAGAACACCTGAACTCAAGTGTTACCAAACATTATCATGCTAAACTCACAATTACTCCTCAGTCCACCATCATAGCCACAATCAGCACCAATCTCAATGGATAACACAACTAAAAAAAACTTACTATCTGGCAATGGAATTGCAGGGTCCTATCCAAAAACCTACCTAACTAATGCACAAAATCATTAACGCAGTCAATAAACCTGACATAATCTGCCTCCAGGAAACACACGCACCAGAGAATCCGAAACATATACACAAAATCTCCGGATACACACCAGGCATATTCAAAAGTCGTAGCAATGGGAAAAAGGGAGGAGGACTTGCAATATTTCTAACTGACTCCCTGCCCTACGTTGAAACATGAACGATCCCAATGCCAATATACGTCAATAACACAATTGAAATTCAAACTGTATTAGTCAACATTGGATCTAATAATATAATAATAAGTAATATATATATATATATATATATATATATATATATATATATATATATATATATATATATATATATATATGACCCAGAGGGCAATGACAACCCAATCAACTTAGAATCTTATCGACAAATCTCCACTAACCAGTCTGGCAACCTAATCATTTCTGGCGGCTTCAATGCTCACAATGAACAATGGGGAGAAAGTAGAAGGGATATAACAGGCCAATTAATTGAAGAATGGATTGCTGAATCCAACCTAGCCATACCCAATGATGGGTCTAAAACTCGACTTAATCCTGAGGATGGCTCCCTCTCAGCAATCAGTCTTACTATATGCGTACACAAACTAGCCCAACTTACAAACAGGTGGGTTGATCAAGATAACATTTTAGATGGCGACCATTTCACCATCATAATCTCCCTCCAAATATCAGTTCAGCACAACCACTATGAATCCCCACACAAATGGATACATGATAAAGCTGATTGGGATAACTTTAGAAACACCCTTGCCGCTATCAATATCAAAGAGCTCGAAGACCCAGGTATAACAATATTCCATGACAACGTAATTAATACCTTACTTAATGCAGCTACCCTAAATATTCTCCAAAAAACAAACACTCAAACTAAATAATCAGTACCATGGTGGGATGATCAATGTCAAAAAAGCACATGGAGATAAACAAAAAGCACTTCACAAATATAAGCGAAATAGAGACTCAATAGATTTCATCCAATATAAAGACAAAGAAAAACATTTTAAAGGGATTAAAAAACCAGGCAAAGAAAAACATGGCAACGCTTCTGCTCCAAACTGAACCTCAAATCTAACTCTAAACAAGTATGGGACAATTTAAAATCTATCCGGGGGAAAGCTATTAACTTAACACCTAAACTGAAAAATGCTACAACCAACCATGACAAAGCTGACCTAGTTGCTAACCATTCTCGGCCATGAGCAGTAACCACACTAAGAACTTCCTAGAACACAGACAGAAAGCTGAAACCACACTTCCTAACCTCTTTAAAGACCTATGGTTCAAGAACTCAGATTTAAATTCCGAAATCACCCTATACGTATGGAAAATAGCGCTAGGGTCTAAAAAAGAAACCTCAGCTGGGAAAGATCAAATTGGATATATAATATACAAAAATCTTCCAAACAACATTACAACAACCATTATAAAACTGCTCAACCAAATTTGGCAAAGTGGAAAACTACCACTCAGCTGGAAACAAGCAATTGTCATCCCAATCCCAAAACCAGGTAAAGACCCTAATAATATTAACTCGTATTGTCCCATCTCCCTCACTAATAACATATGTAAAATGATGAAAACAATCCTAGCCAACAGATTAAAACACCACCTAGAAAGTAACAAACTCCTATCAGAAAACCAATGTGGCTTCCGTAACAGGCGCTCCACCACAGATCAACTTTTAAGACTAGTAGCGGATATCAAACTAGCTTTCAACTTCAAAAGAAAACAGGCAACTTATAGCAGTCCTGTTGACCTTGAAAAAACGTTTGATCTTGTCTGGACCAAAGGATTTATTGCAAAACTCAACCACTTCGGAATTACTGGACGCATGTTTAACTCCACTACCAAAGGAAGGATACTCTACTCCATTATAAAAGAAACCAATAGGTCCATCAAACCACCCAAAGTGAACAGCCTGAACCAAAAAATTATCAATCGCATCGTAACCGGAAAAACAAAATTAGCAGGAAGTTCTGGCAAACATCTAAGACCCAAGCCTGCTAATATCAATTGTTATCACTGCAAAACCGTCTTCTTAAATCCCAAATATATCCTTAAAAATCAACAAAAATAATATTTATAAAAAAAAACTTCTCTGCTCTCTGCCTAGCGCTAACATGAAAGACAGCTAAGGTAATACTGCGGCCTACTTCTGTGATACAGACCATAGTAACACTAAAGCAGCACAGAGTTTTCCATCCAGTCCAACCTAGCTCATCTTTAGAACAATTTCGGACACAAGAACCAAAACTCAAAATTCGTGCAAGTACATCCATTTAGACCAGTACCCCTGGAATGAGCGGACTCCTGCCAACATATGATCGCCTGCCTTCCTGGTCACTTCCTCGTTTGCTTCAGTCGGACACAAATACGCGTGCAACGCGCGCATGAAACACGTAACATAAATAAAAACAAAAATAAATGAATAACGAGTGGCAGTCAATAACGGACTGATACCAACTCTTTGTTAACATGAGTGTGTGTTGGGCCCATCCTCGCTCATGAAAGCCCTTCATTCAAGTCGTTAGAGACATATAGTCCTACGACCTGACGGCTAAATTAGCAGTGCTGCTTGAGCACATAAACGCCTGTGGGATGTGGCACTAATTCCTTCCCCCAGGAACATTTAGCATCCCGCTGTGCGTGAATAAACCCGTCGCACATGCACTTTTGGGCGCACGCGACGTAAATCCAAGTAATCAATCAATCAAATCTCGTAGCACAGGAGAGAGTGACATCACAGTGTATTATGATTTATTCGTCTGCGAAATCGAAACTAACTTGCTCCGTAGACAAGGACGCGGATTACAGGGGCTAAGTTGATTTCCAAACGGATATGTTTTAAAACTAGTTGAGTACGTTTTAGTTATATAATCATTTAGACGATATTTGCTTATACCGAACGAATAACGGATATATTTAATCGAGTGGGTGAAAAATGTAGTATTTTATCGAAGGGCGAAACCACGCGATGAGATTATATCAGTTATTCGTTTGGAACAAGCAGATTGGTCTTTATGTTCTGCATGTTATGGTCACACGTAATTCGTTAGTAGATTGGAGACTTCTTCCATGCTTGCACCATAGTGATATGAAATAAATATACGTTCTGTCCTACTTCAACATGCAATGTCACACATCCATTGGACCATTTACTCTAGGACTACATTTACTCCACAGAGAGAAAACTCGGAAAAGAGATAACTCTGCCAGAACTAGCCTACTAGGCCTATAGTAAAAGTCATAGAGGTCATGCAGGCGTTTAGCACCAAATATTTCAGTAATGTGTGTACTTTGTTTTTAAAGTTTGATTCAGCTTACCTTTAAATGGCAGTTAATCACTTTATTTCGATCCTCTTGTATCCATATAGCTTTGGAATGTCGTTATTTACACACCCCGAGAAGTTCATATGGCAAAACCAATGTTAAAATAATATTTGTTTCATCTGGGGGGGGGGGGGGGGGGTCGCCTGTCTTACTTCCGAAATAACGGCTCTGTGCAGCGTGTTCCGAAATCGACTAATATCGGAATGATCAGGTAGTTTCAGGAATATCTCACGCGCTTGATCTAAATAAAAATTAACATAATCGCACACGAAGCCAAGAGACTCGGCTTTAGTTTTTAGCTTGACATAAACTGCAACTCATACATTTGTCTTCTCATTTTTGAATAAAATGTTCACTACCAACACATTTAGCTTGTTGGGATGGGGTTGTGCAGTTGGGTATACCTATAGCCAACCTTAATTGGCTTCAGTCATCAATTTAGACTGTACTTGGTGTCACTATTCAAAAACAAGCTAAGCAATGTATTTTATCAGTGTGAATGAAAGTGTCATCGAGCTGTTTAATTTGCTCTTTCATCCTTATGCTTTACTAGGAAAATATTTTTTGTTGTTGAATAAAATTGTTTTAACTGTGTTTTGTTGTATTCATATCAGCATTTACTGAACTTCACATGGATGACATGGGATATATCACATTATGTCATTATATGTAAAAACCATGAGAAAGGTCCATGTATTAATTATTAATAAATCTGTATGTTACCACCAAATATAGTAGATGACAGCCCCCAGGCACTTATTATATATATATATATATATATATATATATATATATATATATATATATATATATATATATATATATATATATATAAAGTCATACGACTAAAGTGTGTACATCTAACAGGTAATGAAACTTAAAATGCACAGGCTAAAGGGGCAACAGTAAATATAAGTAAATAGAGAAGAGAAAGTTTAATTGCCCTTCAATTGACAGATACTTGAGGCAATGCCTCATTGCTTCAAAGACAGTCCCAAGGCACCTGTACCACCATATCTCTTACAAACACCACAAACTTTAAGTGAAGCAGCGTGCACTTGTACCATAATTAGAAGCACCAAAACTTAAGGAAAATCATTGCTCATTCCCATCTGAAATAAAATGGCAGAGAAGTTCAATCATATAGGTGAATGATCGGTCCTGCACATAATAGTCAAAATAGTTAGCTTGGGCTAGTCACAAAATATAAGGAACAAAGAATAACAGTATACATTTTTAAAACTATTAAACTTTGAGGTGAGATATTATTCAATTAGTTATACTTACTTTTGCTTCGAGATTAAGCTGTAATGTAATATGTCACACTGAATCTTGTTCTTATAATCAAACACTGAAATATGCAAGTTTTATATGTTGATATGGCAAATATGGTGTATGGGAGATAACTTGGTGAAATATGTAGGGTGTAGCATTTGTCTTTTTTCAACTCTATGATCCATGTAATATATTCATTCATGAAAACATAGATTAACTTGTATCCAATTAAATTATTCCAAAATAAATTACTGATAAAGTGAGATCCTAAAATTCAAGTTTTTGTTTGTAGCAGAGAGCTTGAGAGTTATCTAACTTTATTCTTTGAGATGAGGAGACTGATGATACATGTCAACATTTTTATGGCGCCCATATTCAAGATTTTCCAAAGCTGTATAAGAATAAAATATGTTTCCTGTTGCACTGGTTTTAAAATTAGGTAGGTAAGGTTCTTTTTGGTTAAACATTATATATATGATAATGATTAGTGTCGATAATGTTCTAAGTGCATCATGTACTTGGCTAAACTGGATGCAAAAATTAATTTTGGTATTTTATGGTTTAAAATTTAAATTTGTTCTATTTTATTTTATTCCCTGGGAGGAAGAAAGTGCTAGGGTTGGCAATGAACAATAAGGAAGGTCAAATGACTATAAACACACATTTTTTGACCTTATATGATCTAGTACCTTATATGAGTGCTAGGGGTATCTGTCATCAGTTCAAACAGAAATTTAAAAAATATACTTAAAATGGTGCAGTTTATAGTGACCAATTATTTTTTCCCTTGAAGACAACAGTGAAATAGATTTTTTGATTAATTTCTTGCTGCTTGTTTCAGTATGCAATCATTTTATTGTTTTCCTCCTTTCCTGATCTGCTTTGATTTCATAAACTGCATAAACAAGTCTTTCAGTTTTCTGTCTTTCCACAATCATTTTTTTCATTTCTTCAGTTTTGTTGTGTGTTGTAGACATCTTAGGATGTTAAATAGGGGTCATTTAAAAGTCTTTTTCTTGTTGTACAACATTGGTTTTATGTGAGAAAGTTACCCATATATATTTATTGCAGATCAGAGACTTGACTCTCTCTCTCTTTATATCTTTATATATATATATATATATATATATATATATATATATATATATATATATATATATATATATGCAGATCCGAGAATTTACTTGTTATCTTTAGGTATAGCAGGTGAGGCATAGCATTCTAATTCTTCTCAAGTATCAGTCACCATATATATCTTTTATGTTGATGCCAATTTGTAATAGACCCAGTCATTAGAACAATCATGAAAATTGATCATTGCATGCATCCTTGAGTTCAAAAGGTCAAACTTCCAAGTTGATTCTGACTCAAAGAAAAATGGTTTAGGAGAGTACCTCAGCTCTATAGTTAGTTCCCTGACCTAATTTTGTGGCTATAGTGAGTTCCTTGGCCTAATTTTGTGGACCTCTTGCACTTATGGTAATAAAGAAACATATGAATTCTTGGTTTAAAGGTCAGATGTTATGGTTATCACAAGTCTAATAAGAAATGATGGTTTCTATACCTTAGGTTATGTTTTGGACTATGCATCTTGGTCAAAGTTTGAGGTCATTGCAAGTCTTTGGTCAATAATCTCCAAGGTCAGCCATGCCATGTTGAGTGCTTACATTAAAGAACTATTAAAATGGGGTAGGGTGGGATGGGTCTTACAATGTTTTTCAGATTTCTGGTAGTTTCTCAAGACTTTTTGTATACATTTCTTTAGGTGAACATGCACAACACTCCAACTTTAATAGGTTGTTGATGAAAGGCATTAAAGGGCTTCTCTTTGTGAGTGAGTGAGTCTTATAATGAGGGATTTAAGGCTTTGAATATTTAATGTTAAATTACTTTCTAATTGGCAGTCATGAGCAGATAAATAATATTAATTTTGACTAATTTAGTGTGACCTTATGATCATACCTATATTATTGTAGCAGTATTGCTATACTGAGGGGCTGTATGGTAAGGGACAATGATTTCAGGAGTTTAAAATATGCCATATATATATATATATATATATATATATATATATATATATATATATATATAGAGAGAGAGAGAGAGAGAGAGAGAGAGAGAGAGAGAAGTATTGCAATTATGATCACACTCACAAACATTTAGTAATTACATCTTCTGTTCTCCTGTATAATCAAATAATTATTTGCAAGTGATATATATATATATATATATATATATATATATATATATATATATATATATATATATATATATATATATATGCAAGATTCCAATCTCAAAGACTCCCAAGTACATAAAACATAAACATATGATTGGCAGAAAATTCACCCAGAAGTAAAAAAACAGGCAAGCTGTCACAGGTTTAAGTTAGACTTAAACAGAAGTTATATAGGCCTAAGACTTGAATGTGAAATTATGACACCAAAACTAATGGAGGTCATAGTATTATATCCTTTCATTTTTGATTATATTTATTTTGTAATCCCCTGGGTTGCAGCATCTGGATATATAGCTCTACCTGTGACAATCTGTGTGATCTGTCCATAAACATGTTCACTTCTGGAGTACAACATACTAATCACTGAAAGTAATTTGAGCCAAGACTTAGCACACATGTCAAGCAAGATATGTAGAGATGCCTTGTGATGCTTAGAATTTAACGTACTAATTATCTTTTATATATAAATGTTGAAACAAAATGTGATATAAATTGTATATGAACTAAGAGATTTAGATGACAATGATGTTTTTAAAATCTGATTTCAGCCTTTGGGAGGTATACTGTATTTGGGGAACAAAGTTAGGAAAACATGTACTATAATGTTAGTCATACATTGCTGACTTCCACTTCTAGTTATTCTTCCATTTACTAGTAGTTTTAGTTATACAACCATTGCTTAAGAAGGAGTAACCATGTATGCATGATTGAAACTGCATAGAAAAAATCAATTAAGTCGTCTAGATCATACAGAAAACTTACATTTAAATGCATATTTTTTTTAACATTATCAAAATATTTTAGTTACTAGGTGTGGGTGCCAGATTCGATGAATGATCTCACCTTGAAGAGAAGGCAGTCATTGCAGAAAGCTAGGAAGCATCTGCCACTGATTTAAAAGGAATTTATGACCTGTAGGAAAACATGGATGTAACTACATACAGTGATAAGAAAATGAAAAGAGAAGGTTACAAAAAAATGATGAAAGAAGATAAAAAGAAACCCAAATCAATGAAAAATAAACCTTCAGTACTTTGTGTCAACTTCTCTGATGAGGTTGAAATTGGATCAGACTTTGGGGACTACTTGAAGTACAGACTTGGAGATGGGTTCAAATACAAGTTTGGAGTTCAAAAGACTGAATTCATTACAATCAGAGAAGAGAAAAATATAAAAGTAACACTGTGTTTTCCCAGCAGAGTTGCTGCATCAAAAGCCCAATATCTCTTGCGGCAAACTAATGAGAAGTCAGATACAAAACTGCATATCTACTTTCCAGAAGAGAAAGAAAATGAGTTGATTATTTTAAACCCATCTGAAACTGAATCAAGGTTTGAAAAACACCTGCAGATCATACTTGAACACGCCAGGAAAAATTTGGAATTACATGGGTCCAAAATAAATGAAAAGAGTGAAAAACTGAAGGAGCTTGAACAGAGACTCAAAGATGGAAAACTATCATTGCAGCAATTTGAAAGCACAAAGTCAGAAATAAAAGCAACAAAGGATAAATGTAAAGAGCTTGAATGTCAAAAGAATGAATTTTGCTCATACCTTCGTTCTATTCACAACAAGTTGCAGGAAATCAAAGTTTCAGTAAAATTTGATTCGAAAATGAATGAAATTAGAACGGCTTTTGCAATAGAGTGCAGCCGACTATCTAATGCTTTGCCAATGTATGCAAGACGTTCTGACATACTGAATGCAGTAAAGAATTCACAGGTGTCTGTGATATTGGGAGAGACAGGATCAGGAAAAAGTACACAGATGACTCAGTATCTCTACCAGGCAGGATTTGCAGAACATGGTCTTATTGCCTGCACGCAGCCAAGAAAGATAGCCGCAGTGACTCTGGCAACTCACGTAGCTTCTGAAGTGGCATCAAGTGTTGGACAAATTGTTGGATATCAAGTTGGCATGAAAGTTAAAAGAACGAAAATTACAAAGATCTTGTACATGACAGACCATATTCTTCTGAATGAGTGCCTCCGAGATAATGAACTTAAAAACTTTTCATGCATCATCATAGATGAAGCACATGAACGAAGCATTTTTACAGATCTATTGCTCGGAATGATTAAGTCAGCACTGAAGAAGAGACCCGATTTGAAAGTGATAATAACATCAGCTACTATTAATCCTGATGTTTTTGTTTCCTATTTTGGTGGACAAGAAAAATGTCCAGTTGTTCATGTTTCAGGTAGAATATATCCTGTTGAAGTTATGTGGCTAAAACCAGAGGATGATGAAAATCCATTTGAAGACTATGTTACTCAGGCAGTTAATACTGCAGTGGATCTTCACAGACAGAATCCACCGGCTGATGGGGACATACTTGTCTTTCTCACTACACCACTTGAAACTGAAAAGTGCTGTGAGGAGTTTGTTCAGAAATGCCCCACAGACAGATCCTTCAAGTGTCTACCACTGCATGGAAAACTTCAACCAGAGGAACAACAGAAGGTCTTTCAACCAAGTGCACCAAATGAACGTAAAGTTGTTTTTGCCACAAACAGTGCGGAAACATCTGTCACTATTCCTGGGGTAAGATTTGTTGTTGATACAGGACTTGCAAAAGAGATGCGGTTTGACCCAAGGCGAAATATTAGTTCACTCTGTGTGCATCCAATTAGCCAGAGCTCAGCAGAGCAAAGGAAAGGGAGAGCTGGAAGGACATCACCAGGGAAATGCTACAGACTTTACAATGAAAAAACATATGAAACAATGGAAAAAAGTACAAAACCAGAGATTTTGAGAGTTCATCTGGGGCAAGCACTTCTTAAGCTTTTGGAGCTTGGAGTAGATCCTATCTCTTTTGACTTTGTGGAGTCACCAACACAAGAAGCACTAGAAAATGCAATGCAGTCTCTCCGTGATATTGGAGCAGTTGAAGATGGCAAGATTACCAAACTCGGACACTGGATATCAAAATTGCCTATTGAACCTAGACAGGGGTTACTTTTGAAGAAAGGAATACTGGCAGGCATAGCTATGGAGGCTCTTATTGTGGCATCATTCAATGAAGGGAGTGGAACTTTCTATCGATCAGGGACAGAGGAAGAAAAGAAAAAGGCTGATTTAAAAAAAATAGCCTTTTGCCACAAAGGGGGAGACATTTTGACATTACTTAATGTCTACAGAAAGTGGGATCAAGTTGCAGAGAAACAGAAGGGTCATTGGTGTTTTGAAAACTTTATCAATGCTAAATCAATGAAGGGTGTGCGAGAGACAATGAAAGAACTTCGAAATATTCTGAAGAGGGACTTGGGAGAAGACATTCCCTTTGAGTTCAGATCAGTAGAGGAGGCAGATAGTATTTTGAAAAAGTTATTGGTAGAGGTACTGAAGCAGAATGTTTGCTGCTTTCTTGGACATGATAAGGCTGGATATTTTAACTTCAAGAATCACCAGCATGTTCAGATTCATCCATCGTCAGTGCTAAAGCCACTAGATCTTCAGCCAGAGCTTATTGTTTATGAGCAGGTACTGCAGACATATACAGATTTTGTGACCAGTGTTACTCCAGTTGATGAAACAGAAATGATGGTGCTGCCATCAGAAGTGCTACACATTTACAGGAACACAATGGACAAGATGCGTGTTACCTTAAAACATACATGCTGGGGGGAAAAAAGCCATGAAACAATTTGTTGGTCCACTACATCAGAATAGAAAAGAAACAGAAATAAGACTCAGTGCAGCATGTGCAAATAGGACTGTGGTAGTAGAAGCCAACAAGAATACTGGAGAAATACAGCTCTACTGTAGCAAGGTGGATGAAGAACGTGCTGTGAGGATGCTGCAAGATGTCTTAGGGGGAATAATAAAGCCAATGCTACAGAACTGTATTGATGTGCCTGTTGGAAAATCAGATGAGGGAGTTCGAGCCATTTTGGGTGCAGGTGGTGATGTCATAAATATCCTCATGCCACACCAGTATAGAACCATTATTGTTAAGCAGAGACTGCTATCTAATATAGAGATAGAGGTCTCAGACATCAAGGAGGTTTTCTCTACATTTGGGGAGATAACAGACATCAGACCATATATGAAGAAAAATAGAAAAGATCCTTCCAATTGGGGAACAGTGACCTTCAGGACAGATACTGATGCCAAGAATGCATTGACCTTGTTTGCGTCCTCTGGAAACAGATTCTTTGAAACCATACCTGTCCTTCCTCGAACAAATTCCAAAATCTCCAAGGATTTCAAAGTCAGGTTAACGTGGTTGCGAAGACCTGGAAAGGACATTGCATATGTTACAATGGCTTGGCCAGAAGACTTTGTAAAAGCTATGATAACAAGGTCAATCCCAATTGCTGGCCATATTGTGTCAGTACAAGGCTCTCGAAATAAAGGTACCCGTGACACTACGAATCAACTGTTCTTAAGAGGGTTACGAAATGATATTTTAGAGGAAGATATAAAAGTGGCCTTTAAAGAATTTCTTGGAATTTCGGAAGCAGCATCAAATGACAGAATAAAAAGTATTGTTGTTCCTCGAGAGGTTGCTGAAACCTCACACCAGATGTATGCATCACTCCGCAACAGAATTGAGCAGGAAGTTTCGCGGTATGCTTCCAGAGGATCCTTTGAGATCATCTTTGCACCAGATCCATTGGAGAATCAAAAATGTATTCGATACACAGTTTTTGTTAACTTCAGTAGCCCAGAAGAAGGCCAGGCGGCGTTAAATGGTATGCAGATGAATCCACCAAGTTTTAGTGTCTATCCTGTTCGAGTAACTGCTGAGTTGGAAACCTCTGTTGCCATTTGGAAGAATATTTATGAGGTGCTAAAATCTGATATTGAACCTGTCATTGAATCCGTTATGTCCCAGTATCCAGATGTTCATATAAAAACCAATACATCAAAGGCAGGAAACATTTTCATAAAAATAAAAACTAACAGCAGCAGTTTATTGGCTAGGGTCAAAATCTCATTGGATGATCTTGTTCAGGGTAATGTCCTTGAATGTGGGCGAAATAATGAAATAGCCAGACTTTTCACCAGAGATGGACGTTGTCAGATGGAGAGAATTGAGAAAGAAACTGGGACTGTTATATTTGTAGATAACAGAACAATGTCAGTTTCTGTTCAAGGAACACAGTCAAGAAGAACAAAAGCTTTGTCTGGCATCAACATGTATTTAGATACTTTGGCAGGACTTGTTGAAAAACATCTGCAGTTGAAAGGAGATGGAAAACCATGTGGGATGATGAAGGAGCTCATTGCCAGATATGGTTCAGACCTTGGCCAGATGAAGGAAGACACTGGAGTAAAATCACTCAAATTAGACCTGCGAAATCACAAAATAGTTGTTCTTGGGGATGAAGAATCTATTGGCAAAATGGAGACCATGATCCAAGAAATTTGTAATGATATGCATAAAAGCCCTTATCATGCAGGATCAGAAATGCCTCATTGTCCAATTTGTCTCTGTTCAGTAGAACAATTTAACATGTATCGCCCTGAATACTGTGGACATCCATACTGTGGTGACTGCATCAAGAACCAGCTGAAATCTGCCATCCAGGATAAAAGTTTTCCAGTTTTATGTGCTGTAGGAAACTGTAAACAACCTTTGGTTATTGAAGACTTGAATGCTCTTATTCAACAAGGATGTACTACACAAAAAGATCTAATAAAAGCTGCTGTTAGTTTCTTTGTAGGTGTAAACAATACACAGTTCCGATACTGCATAACACCCAATTGCAATATGGTTTACAGAGTTACATCAGAGGGAACACCATTTACATGCAGCGAATGTCAACAGAGGATTTGCACAGCCTGTGATGTCCAGTACCACAATGGCGTGACATGCTCCATGTACCAGGCAGAAAAGAGGGATGAGAATAAAATTGATTCTTGGCTAAGGAAAGACAGTACAAACAGAAAGCTTTGTCCAAAGTGTTCAGCTCCAATTGAGAAGGATGGTGGATGTAATCACATGGAGTGTGGGAATTGTCGTATCCATATTTGCTGGGTTTGCCTAAAGACATTTGATACAGGACCTGCTTGTTATGGACACATGTCTTCAGCTCATAATTCGTTTGTGTAGACAATGATCTATCATCCTAAAATATGACCTTCCTCTTTTGTGGTAAAGAATAGGCACAATACTGGTTTTGTTCAGGCATGATTGTGAAAAATTGGAATTAAAAGCATAAATCAGCTGTTTTCAGTGCCATGAAAATCTGTATTTTCAAAAAGTATATGAAATTCGAAAAATGCAAATTCAAGCAAACCCCTGACAAAGAAATGATTGTGTTCTGTTTATTTTAAGAGGTCATCATAATCTTTATTTGTAAGTCCACTGGCATGGTGCATTTTTAACCACCTCTTTGTGAATATTGTAAATTGACATCATTTGGAAAGAGATAAATCTCTTTTTTTGCATTCTACAAAGTAGTCTTTTGAGGTACGTGGGTATAGACTTAATTATTTATTTTATTTTAATTAAGGTAATCTACATGTATGCATAACAATGTTTTTCCAAAGAAAATGTAAAAATTATTCTTCTGGTACTCCATATATATTTTGACACGCAATATCTCTTGGTGGTAATCATCTTTGTAATACTTGTCAATTATATAGCCATTATTTGTCCTAAGAGCATCATTAATACAGCGAAATTTCTCCACACCTAACTCTTCATAGGTTTTGACATTAGAAATCCAGGTCACATATTCACTGACCTCCTTCACCTGAGTGTACACTCAAACTCGAACATGTTCGTCATTTACAAATATGATTCTTTCAACTTTCCTATCAGCTATCAGAAATAGTTTAGAGCGTGCACTGAAGGGGTTTTGTAAATTTGGGGCCTCTGATCTCTAAAAACTGGGGCTGGGGATCCTTTTAAGAAACTTGGAGTCCAGATGAGAATAGTTCTTGATAGGAAACTTGGAGCCTGTGTGAGAAACTTGGGAGTCTGTTAGTGCATAGAAAACCATTACATTTGAGGAAAACAACCTAGACTAAATTAACTACAAGAAATTGTATTCACTATAATTATTAAACTTTAAACCTTTGCCTAGTTATTGAGGTCAAAGACCAGCGATTGAAGGCTATATATATATAACGGAAGTGTTTAGAGAACTCTGAGTCAACAGAAATCTTTTCGAGACTGAAATTGCTTATCTGGTCTCAAATTTTTCTCCTTTTTTGTGTGCAAGATGTTAATCTATTGAATCAAAAACCTCTCTCAACCAAATCTGAATTGGTCTTGAGGCCCTTGGTGGTTACATTATATATAATATGTCATAATCTATCATTTTCATTGATCATCTATTTTAAATGGACATTTAAATTAAATATTCAATTATAAATTAACTTTTTAAATTGATGAAATATTCAATTATAAGATAAAATTTTAATGTAATGAAATATTCAATTACAAGTAAACATTTGAAACTGATGAAGTATTCAGTTATCAGTTAACATATGAAATTGATGAAATATTCATTTATAAATTAACATTTGAAACTGATAAAACATTCAATTATAAGTTAACATTTTAAATTGATGAAATATTCAATTATAAGTTAACTTTCTAAATTTGATGAAACGTTCAGTTACAAGTTTTACATTAACATTCTAAATTGATGGAATATTCAATTGCATGGCAACATATGAAAAACTGATGAAATAGTCAGTTATAAGTAACAATTGTAAATTGATGAAATATTATAAGTTAATATGATAGGTTTATGAAATATTAAATTATAGGTTAACATTTGAAACTGAAGAAATATTAAATTATTCGTTAAAATTTGAAATTGATGAAATATTCAGTTTAAAATTGATGAAATGTTCAATTATAAGTTAACTTTTTAAATTGACAAAATATTTTAGTTGTGGGTCAATATTTGAAATTGATGAAATATCCAATTATAAGATAACATTTGAAATTGATAAAATAATCAGTTATAAGTTAACATTTGAAACTGATGAAATATTCTAAGTTTATATTTGCATTTGATGAAATATTCAATTACAAGTTAACATTTGAAAAATGATGAAATATTCAACTATATGTAAACATTCGAAATTCATGAAATATTCTGCTATAGGTTAACATTTGAAATTAGTGAAATATTCAAGTAAAAGTTAACATTTGAAATTGATGAAATATTCAATTAAAAGTTAACATTTGAAACTGATGAATTATTCATTCACAAGTTTACATTTTAAATTGATGTAATATTCAGTCATAAGTCAACATTTAAAATTGATGAAATATTGAGTTCTAAGATAACATGATAAATGTGTAAATAGTTTATAAGCTTTTGAATGTTCTCACTAAAAGGTTTTCTTTTGTATTCAATATGAGCATAGGATGCAAGTCAGTCAATTATACAACTGCTTTGGGTCATTTCTTATGTTGAGACAATATATAGAGAAGAATACTAATTTGGTGTCAGACAAGGTGGCCTCTGATACAGGGTGGCCTCTCAAGAGGTGGACCACTATATTTGATTTACACATGTAACTTTTGATGCTCCAAAGACAGGCATCTATTATTTAAAGTGTGTGTGTGTGTGTGTGTGTGTGTGTGTGTGTGTGTGAGGAAATTCAATGAGATGTTTGCAAGGTCCGTTTCTCGTGATATCAGCATTCATAATCTGCAACATAATTAAGGTATGCAATAAAGCTACGTATCTAGGGTTTAAATACAGCATGGGTGTGTACAGTTTGGAGTTAATAGCATTTTATTATGGAAATTAAATCACCCGCACAGGTAATACAACGACTACCTATCTTGCCCTTTATATCACCCAGCACAGATAATACAACGACTATATCTCTTGCTCTTTAAATAACCCAGTACAGGTAATACAACGACTACCTATCTTGCCCTTTATATCACCCAGCACAGATAATACAACGACTATATCTCTTGCTCTTTAAATAACCCAGTACAGGTAATACAACTACTACCTCTCGTGCCCCTTTAAATAATCCATTACAGGGTAGTGTTAGTAAGCAACAATTAGTGTTCCTGATATTACTGAGTCAAGCATTACACCAGAGAGAGAGAGAGAGAGAGAGAGAGAGGGGGGGGATCTTCAGATTGTATTTGAAAAGTGTAGGTGTGTTTGAAATACTGTGATCGCAATAAGCAAACGTATCAAGCCGATGTAGCCTCTGTAATTATGTATTTATCCATCGATATCTATCTATCTATCTATCTACATACCTACCTACCTACCTACCTATCTATCTATCTATCTATCTATCTATCTATCTATCTATCTATCTATCACATATATGTGTCATATTTGTTTGATGAAACTAATCTATGAACGAATTAATGTAGGGATGCATGCATAACTGGAAACTTTATAAAAGACGAATTTTGATATGTTTTTATTTATTCGATAAAGACAAAATAATAACAGATAGGAAAAGAAAAGCTCATTATGTGATAAATGAACATGGAAAGACTTATACACATGTCATGAACATAATGCACTTTGGAATAAAGATAAAAATGTCATTACATAAATATATTAGCTGCATTATATATATATATATATATATATATATATATATATATATATATATGTCCTTGGATGAGAATTTAAATAATCTACAAACAAATTAAGTCAAACCAAATACATCAGTCTTGAACCAAAAGTGAAGACTAGCTATAGCGAAAATCATAACTGGAAAGCAATGTAGACTGCAGTTTAAGGTCTTTTATATCAAGAATCTTGTTTAAACTGGAAACGAATATTTATTTATTTATTTATTTATTTATTCATTATTTTCTTTGATATAAGTTAAAATGTGTCGAGATATTTTGTTTTCATAGCAAAACAAAATATATACCCATTTGTGCCGTACTTTCCTTTTTACCTTAGAGCCGCCGACACTCAGTCAATCCGGACGTATTGTGCCGAAATCACAATCAGTTGAGGGTTGGAGTTCTGACCAGACAAGCCCGATTAGGCTGCCCTGACGTGCCGTTGGCATTTGAAACATTACATTTATTGCTTCGGCACTAAATATACATTTATGTGTTGATATTCCGCCACAGTCAATCAATCAGTCAATAATTATTTTTGACTTTCAATGCCTGCCTCCTATTCTCCTAGAACATTTTATATTTAAAATTGCTGTATAGTATGTAATTATAAGACAGTCTTTAATATTGTATTTATCAGGAACAGTACCACTGGGTCTAGTGTTGTCTATAAATTCACTAATTATCGTGCTTTTCAGTTGGAACATAACTCTGTGGATAGAGGATCGTATTTAATTTATCGTATACTGGATGTTGTTTGATCGTTACTGCCACGTGTTATATAAAACTTGGAATGCAATTAGCAGGGCACTCATTATACAAGACACCACGTACTTTGTGACTGCAGGAATGCATCTAGCATGTCTTAGCTAAGTGCAGTGAAATACATTTTTTTCCGGCCCAACTATCCATTTATAACTATGGCTTCAGTCTTAGGCAAAAGGACTGGTTGCAGAGCTTTTCCTGATATTAATGAACAAGAAGATGCCCGCCAATATATCAAGGAGGCAGGGCGCAATCAGCAGGTAGAAGCAGTAGTACAACCAGTACACAGTGGTATTGAACTTCACTCCAAACACAATCAATGCGACCAAGATACAAAGGCCTGCAAAAGAACGGAAAGTAATTTAGTCTATGGTCTTCAGGGATATCATAAAATATGTTGAATAATAATTTCTAATGTAAAGAGAAAGCAGAAAGTACGCTGGTACTGAAGCCAGCAAAGAAATAAATTATCACTGTTTTGCGTTTGCTTATCTTGTATAAAGTGTGCATAATAACATATATTATGAAACCTCAGCAGAATCTAGATAAAAAATGGATAAGATCAATCAATTTCATTGTTATGTCAAGACTACTGAATTTATATAGGCGGCATTTTTCACATATATTCAATATTGTGGCTGGTGCGTTCCGTACGTTTATTTTTGTTTTGGTTATTTGATATGTGATGATAGTTCGAACATGAACAAATGATTTTCTGATAAGTGTTGTATGTGAAAGATGCATATGTTAAATAAACGTAGTTATCTTAACTTTCATGTAGACGTATAATACTAGAAGGAGAGCGTGAGACGAAAATGTACAGGTATATAAAAGATTGTTAAGAAACCTTTGAATTCTGTGCGCCTAGCGTGGCAGCTGTTAGTAGCATTTTTATAAAAAAAAGGGTATGACTCGGCCTTGGTTCGTACCCGCGATCTACCGCATCCGAGGCCTACGCTCTAACCACTGGCAAAAAATGTTTAGTTAAATGTGTATCTGTCCATACTAGCCAGGTTAGTATGAACCAAGAGGGCTTAGTCATATTTCATGTCATAATTCTACTTGTTTCCTTGTCAAGTAAATGTCGAAGTCGTGACCTTAAACATGCATACTGGAATAACCGTATTGGTACACATTCAACCATATCCATTTGCAAACAATGAACTAAAAGTTTTAAAATTAATTTATAAACTATATAAATATAATCAAATTTTGTATGGGAGCGACATATATGCCTAACGTTTGTAACCATATTTAGGTTACAAACTGTTTTACGTATATTATCGACACAAACCTGCTATTATAGCCAAGATGGCTGACACGTAAGCACATTCTGAATTTCCCATGAAACGTTGGTGGAACATGTATGTCATGCATGTAAGCCAAGCCAGAAGTGTTCCGACTGTACCAAGTATTGTCATAGCAACAACAGCCGCCCACCAGTCTGAAAAATAATGTGATTTTTTTTAGAATTGTAAACGTAATCATTACTTTTCGCATCGAGAGTGCTCCCATGCAGTTGTCTGGACGACCTGGTATGGATATCATACAGCTGGTTTGTATTAAGTACTACAGCTGTTACGAAATACCTAAAGTTTAAGTTACTCAAGTTGTGAATCTAGGAAATAAAGACAGTCAAATCGCTGGCTATATTGGAATTTAATTTATGTGTACACTTGCTCTGTAAGTACTAACTGACTTAAGGTTGCATCTCGCAATGTTTTCAAAGTGTTAAGTGTCAATATATAAAAAATCATTTAGAGTATTCGAAGCATGTATTTGTATGACTAGATGTTGATCTATATGTCTGAGACAATGCAAAGATGGCTGCATATGCTTTATCCCAAAGTCATGGTAAAGTACGACACAGTTTACAAGATTATGAGGACATAATCTTGCTTTAGAGAATGGTGTGCTTGGGGAGTTTCTTGATTTGATTAGTTCATTTTTTTGCAGTTAGTTTTAAATTGTTTTTTTTTTATTTATATCTACCTAACATATATTTCAACACTGAAACGCAATTCCCCCATCAGTCGATCTATGTCGATTAAATGTAAAAACAAATTACACATCTAGGTGGCGTATCGTTTACTTTGGTTACTGTTGACCTTTTAATCTTTGTTTCATAAATTGTAATCATGAATAAACAAAGTCTTGTGCAACACAGAACCCAACTCCACATCCCATAATACACCGGCGGCATCATTCTAGAAACAAGAGAGTTGAGTGAGTTTCATTAAAGACAAATCGTAATTTCTTCTGCGCGAACCCTGATGCACAAAATAATGACGTCACATTTCGTGTGTCACAAGGTGAAGTACATTTGGTGGGCTGTTTGGAGCATAGCATCACGAAATCATTAAAGAACGTGCCACTATGTCTAGAAAGACGCACACGTTTAAGCTTTTTCATGTTTTTATTTAAAAAAAGAGGACACAGAAAACAGCGATTAATTCTTGCAACGGAAAGGAAGCGTGTTGCTAAAGACTGAGTGATAGAAGATGCTGAAAATAATCGGCGCTCTAGTTATACTTCAAAGAGAGAGAGAGAGAGAGAGAGAGAGAGAGAGAGAGAGAGACTTAAGATACAGTTAAACTCTTCTTTAAAAATCTATCTCAAGCTATGTTTACATGCAATTTTCTTTGATTTCTCTCTTAGTTTTATCCTTTTTCGTTCATCCAACATGTTTACACAATGATTCTTTGTCAATTAAATATCGAGGTCATGACCCGGAGTTTTCAATTTCTTATTATAAATTACCTTCTATCACTTTGTGATCCATGTTCCGTTAAATAAGATTGTGTCAATGTCGTGATCGATCGAGAGAGTATAGCAGAACTGAGTTGAATACGGGTGATTAGCGTAAGCTTTTATTACCACTCAGTTGAACATTTTATTTATAAAAACAATGAATATATACGTTGTGCGTTTTCTCACGATCATATAAAGAATTATTAGATAAAGTGAAACAGAAAGTTATGGTATTTTCAGATTAATTGTTAAAGGCTAAAATGTATTTTGATTTTTATGCTAATGGGTACATGGAATGTAGAATAAAAGTAATCCTTGTGGCATTCAATCACTGCGCAATGCATAGAACACTTAAAGATCAGCCTTTCTGAATAGGCTTCGATTTGTAAAATAAAGTTTAGCGATAAAATATTTATCTCATATACAGCCAATAAAAGGTGAAATAAACAAAACTAAAATCGCAGATATTGTGACATGGCTGTATATGTTTGGTGATAATAATGGTCTAGTGACATGGCTGTTTATGTTTGGTGATATTAATGGTCTTGTGACATGGCTGTATATGTTTGGTGATAATAATGGTCTTGTGACATGGCTATATATGTTTGGTGATAATAATGGTCTTGTGACATGGCTGTATATGTTTGGTGATAATAATGGTCTTGTGACATGGCTGTATATGTTTGGTGATAATAATGGTCTTGTGACATGGCTGTATATGTTTGGTGATAATAATGGTCTTGTGACATGGCTGTATATGTTTGGTGATAATAATGGTCTTGTGACATGGCTATATATGTTTGGTGATAATAATGGTCTTGTGACATGGCTATATATGTTTGGTGATAATAATGGTCTTGTGACATGGCTATATATGTTTGGTGATAATAATGGTCTTGTGACATGGCTGTATATGTTTGGTGATAATAATGGTCTTGTGACATGGCTATATATGTTTGGTGATAATAATGGTCTTTATTTGTTGAAGAATGTTAGTCAGTGATCATAGTAGATTAGAATAAACATTGCTAACGTAAAGAAGAAAAACGATTATAAGTACTAAGTCTGGGAAACCAAACTATTAAATCTGCAAAATTGTCTCGTTAATATCTAAGTAAGAATAATACGAACTAAGAACAAGATAACGTGTTGGTTTGCGTCCTAATAAAAACAAAGCAAAACAGTGTTGCTTTCTGAGACATATCGCTCTGTATGCAATTAGCCAGTTTCTTCCATTTTTCATACATGAAATTTTAACGGAATGTTGAACAAATGAAGTGTAATCTTCGTTGCATTGATTTTATGCTAAATAATAACATAATATTTTCTCTTCATTGTTTTGGGCTTTCGTTTGTGTTAAAGGGGATAAAATTATTATCTTGCATATGAGTGTGGTTTAACAATTTTCGTTGTAGATTTTCTATGTAAGGCCTGTGACATGCTCGTTTTTCGATTTATAGTATCCAACAAGTCATTCCCTTAATACGCCTAATTTTTTAAAAAACAATTTCAAAAAAACAAGATAAAGCGATGTTGTAATATTGTTTGTTATGCACATCTACCTCTATGTCTGAAATCAATACAAGTGAGATAATTTGAATAAGTATTACACTTTCAATAACTACACTATTTAAACAAACATAAACATTTTCTTAACAGCGTTTAAACAAACTTAAAAAACCACACCTCGTATTTACTCCAATGTTTATCATTTATCTATCATCTTTTTTGACTTTTCAAAGACAGCGCCACAATTTATTTATTAAAATGCTGATCTGCTATATATGTGTTGGTCACTTCTTTAGGTTGAGCTACTAGCGTCGAGTCACACGCAAAGATTCTGAAAAACTGCAATCGTCGATCTTAAATGTGTTATTTATCCTCAAAGGAAAATCAGAACTTACCAACAGCCAAGCCTGTAACATCTATACAGACTGAGCCTGATAATGTACTCGGTGGAATGTTTTCATCACTTTTACACGACCGCCATAATCCTAACCTGTTAGAGCCATTGGTTGCCCATCCTGTTGCAGATATGCTAACTAAAACACATACACATGAGATAAATAAAATTATCAGCGCTAATTTGGCTAAAGTTCCGGATGCTTTTAAACCACCGACAATTCCCATGTTTCCAAGCGGTATTTTGCTACAGATTCAAGTGATGTGGTATCGGTAAATTGTGTGCCGAGGATTCAAGAGATACCAAATCAAATTTTCAACTAAGGCGTACTGCACACAACATCAAAAGTTGTATAACTGGGCGTGATGTCATATCATAAGCAATCGAATAGGTGACATTTTTGTTATTTATTTATGTCTTGCTACCAGGCGACAACGTCAACATCATGAAAATGCTAACTGAAAAAACTTCGGCCTATAAGTACAGAAACATAGAGTCACATAACTTAGTAGGTAGTTGCTGCATGTGGTGTTAGTAATCACAACGCACCGAAGCATGACATGCTGAAACGCTTGGAGTGTGGGCATCAATATAGATACGGCCTAAAGATACAGTTTTAACCCGAGACCCTTTGATATATTTGGGATTGAAGTTTATGCAAGTTTAGTTATAGAGTTCTTTGCAAATTCAAATAATAGAAGCGTACGCCTGATTGAATATGTTAATCTTCTAATAGAAAACGCCAACATACTCCCCGTTCAGTGCCCAAAACGAATGATATGATGATTGGTTCGACATTCTTTGCTAAACAATTTATATGTATTCCGCGTTTTCATACATTAATTTTCACCCAGGTATGAAGCGGCTTCTTCTCCATCAAATCAGTGACATTTAGAAGTGAACAGTAATGAATACAGTTATCTCCTTGTGCATTACTTTACGACAGCGTGGAAAGTGACACTGGTATAAGATTTGCTGAAAGATCCTAATATCTCGAGGCATTATGCGACAGCAGGTCTGGATCTATGGTCTTTGTATTTGATTTACACATAATGCACTTGAAATTATGACTCATTGAATGGTATATCGAACATGACATTATTGATAATTTCTTCATCTTCTTTAACTTATTTAGTCTGTATTTATTTTGTAACGGGGATCATTTTCCATTATATTATTAATGTACAAGTTTAACCCGTAATTCTAAAACCTTTCTATTGTTTTAAAGAATATAAGTATAAAGGGTTAAAATCTCAATCAAAATATTTTTAATTCATCATCAGATGTGCTCGTCATTCCATTGGCAGTGTTGAATTTATCACGACATTTTTATTTCTTAGCGGATAACTGATTCTTTGAAATATCCAATTAATGTCTAAGATGGTACAAATAAGCGCAGTGGGTAAATGTTGTTTATTTTCGAGTGGGTGGGTGTAAGATCTGGTTATATTTAAAACTCGCCTTGCCCGGTGTTTCTGAAGATGCTGTATTATCATCCATATCAGGTAACGCCTAAATGTATTTTCTAATGTGCCATCTAAGTGGAATATCGGGATTCATTGCAGACTACATGTTATAAAAATTCTTTAACATCATATTTCATTTCCTAGTAATCAAAACACGTCCAATTTTGTGACTGCTGTTCCTGGGTAACTGCCTGTCTAAGAGGTCGGAAGGACTTCCCACGGTTCCTTCTGCATTGTCCTTACTGTGGCTTAGAGTAGAAATTAATGCCTTTGTCAGAAGCGCGATGCGAATCTATAAGAGTTTCTTGGATCCGTAATATGCCTTTTCCTGCCTGAATCAACATATATGTTTCTACCTTTATTTGTCAATGATAATGTTTTGATAAAATTCCTTCCTTTGTGTTAAAGCTGCATCTTCTAAAGCATGCAATAACAGAACGCCACTTGGGTTTTAAGTGGTTACTACCGTTATTTTTGATATTTGTTTTAATAAAGCATAACATCCCTATATCTGACATTTCTTTCATTCGTATTCATTCTCTGATCGTATCGATGAGGTCTGGATGGCTTTCGATGTCTCTTTCTTATTATTTTAGTGGAGTAGAGGGGGCATTAATGTCTTCTCGAGAGTGTGAAGTGATGTTATAGTGGCGTCCTGGCGTTAAAGTATCGCATTAGTTTTCTGAATCATTACGTTTCCCAACTTTCGAGAACGCTTGTTTCAGATGTTCACGATTGATGAAGACACTTGTGGAGGCATTCTTTACCTTGAGCCAAGCCTGCAGCTACCAAGGCATGCAGTCCTCGAGTAACCATAAATTTTAAGATGGTAATGTAAGGAAGGTCGATTTTGACATACTTACTATACTATATTCTCATTGTCCTAAATGAAGTTTCATGGCGAATTTGTCTTTAGAGAAAATCATATTTTATCCAAGGTCTCCTTTTAGACCATGCTAATAGTGATTTATTGACAGAAAGACAATGAAGATGGACAAATACTCGGTGAAAGTAATACACGCTTCCTCTTCACGAGAAGTAGCTATGGTAGAATCCGCTTTAAACGCAACGACTCTCGGCAAGGTTTAGCTGTGTTTCGTATGACACGATACTCCAGGACATCAGAGTATAGAACCATCAAATTCTGTTCTTTGCTTGATTTGATACGACAGCACAAATACATGTAGAATCGATAGTTGTTGTGAATTTGTATTGATTTCGGTACCATGTTCGTGTTTTCACCCACAAGAGCAAATGAATTGAGATAACTCTGAAATACAGCAATTTGCCGATGGGAAAAAAACATTCTAAAACGATAAACGATTTAATAGTAGTCATTCAGTACACTTTTCTAAACCGCATTGCCAAAACGGAGGGTTGAAAATAGCCGAATTTGTATTGAGATGTTGAAAATAAATAATATCCTGTATGAATTATCATATATATATATATATATATATATATATATATATATATATATATATATATGAGGATTCGCTAGTGATGTTGGTTTGGATTCGTGAATGAGAGGAACAATGTTATAGAACCTGTTTGTGAATATTTCAACGAGGAAATGGAAAAGTGGTTTCAAATCTAGCCATATATTGGAGCATTTTTTATGGAACATTGCATGGGCCCAAGACGTATGTGTTCCCTGCGGCTGTGCATCTTCGCACAGCTTTGGATGTCAAGCGCTCCTCTTGCGCGAACTCCTATCAAACATCCTGAAAGTTTGGTTGATAGATTCGTCAATCAGCGCAAACTTTGCAGCCGCATCCATATAATCAGCTGTCTGTGCCTTGAACCAGGCAGTGTTATAATCCATTCGACATAAATTATTCTATACATTATGCTCAGAAACTAATTAAACAAGCAATACGTGCAACGATTACCTCGTCCATACAGATGGTTTTGTTGCTTGGATGCCATTCGCCTAAGGAGGGTTTGACCACATGGAACTTGTTATTGTCAACATCATTATATGATGCCTGTCACTTATTAAATACGAATATTTGGATACGGGGTTTAAAATTAGTTAACGATATTTAAAAATCAAATGGTTGCCAAGATTTTGCTCTCTTGGTAGAATGTTCTGCTCTTTCTTTACCTTCAATACCGACATCATAAAATGTACCTTTGAAAAAAACGTAATGTTAGAAATATGTTTAAGCATTTAGGAGATATAACTTTATTCTGTCGTTTACAAGAAAGGAATTTAATTATACGGATTTACCAGTTAATGTTTTTCAGTGAACTATAAACCGAAAATACGTTTTGTAACTTCGCAGATCATACTTCATGCACAGCCTTTTTGGGTATACGTCGCTGAACATTAAAAGTTTACTTGTTCATTCATTAAATAAACACTGGTTCGACTTTATTACTCCGTTATATCATATTTATCTCTGTATGATAAGTTTATTTGCTCGACAAAGAGAATCGAATTTATCTCTTGTTCTTTCAAAAGCGCCATAACAAAATCATTCCTCAATTAGTATTTTAAAACTTGTTTCTTAGAATTTAAACCGCACGTGTCTTTATAAGTAACATATAGTCAGCTTCGCGAATATTTTGTGTTGTAATTTATGGCATGTGTCACTCACACTCCACTGCATATGACAAAGCAGATGGTTGAATACTGTAATTTGTTTTTAAACAGCTAAAACACAAAAGGGCGGTTTGAGTGAAATATATACTTATATGTGGCCCCATTGTGCCCCTCATTTCAAATATTTGTATATCCAAAGTTTACGCAAATAAAATTCAAATTTTATATGCAAGCTGACTGACTTTAATGTATTTATGAATTAGTGATCTCGTTTGTGTGCTTTTTAATGGGTAGGAGAGGAAAAGAAATCAAAAGTTAGTCCGATTAAATAATCATTTGACGCCTGATTTCAGTCAAGTTACATAGAGAAACCTCGGGGCGGAAACATTATGTGTCGCCACTTAATTGTTACACTATTAAAAATCACAATTTCTTCTTGTACATGATGAACGCTGCATATCACATCTACTTAAGACGTGCAAGGTCTACTTAGTAAACACTGATTCATCTGTCTGTACGCCTTTATATGGGTCTCTTCAGTGGCATATTTGCCGTCATTGTTAAGCTGGCTGTACCAAACCAATTCAAGTTCGTTCCGCACAGCATCGCGAATCATATCCTCGTCTGTTAAATATAGGATTTACTCGCCAGCGTCTCCAATGTAGCTAAAATTGCTGAATTCATTTTGCACACGAATTATTTGAATATAATTCAGACTGACACACAGCCCTACACTTTATATTCGGCGCATGCTGAAAAAGGAATAAAATTCGTCATGTTCGTCCGGAGTTATAGAAAGACCATCTTTGAAATAGTACAGAAATCCAAGGGAGGCAACTACATTAACACCGAATACAGCCAAATAGGAAAGCTGATCTCTCCTTAATAAACAAACCGAATATTCCACAGGTAACGTCGACATCGACAAATTTGATGCAAACAGACCGCCTTGTTTAAGCACGTATTTTGTTAGATGTGTTATGCTCAACGTCGATTCAAACGGTGTTGAAATACTTCGTGCGCGAAACGAATTAGTTACTTATGACTACATTTGATGACGCTAACCTGACAATTCACTGTGCAGCAGACTTGGATATCATTCTCAATTATGTGCCGAGCGAACATTAGGTCGAAATAGCTAATAGTTAATAGACACTATTTATAGCCGGTTTATATTTACGTGATAACAAACTTTCGCTCATTATTTTGCTGATTAAGACAATACTAATTCAATTAATTTTAAATACATACATACATGCATGCATCAGATCACACAGACAATGCATTACATACTTTCATGCATGCATGCAGATAATCATAAGCATATTTACACAGGTACATACGCATGAAGATATTGAAGGCCATATGGTATCACGGTACCAATTGTTTTTCCATATACCTCAATGCTAATGTTTTGTGAAATAAATATACTTTCTGTCCTACTTGGGCATGCATGTCACATGCTGTCATATAGAACAATGCTAGATTGTCAATTTGACAATGACATAACCAGGTACTCCATTGCATTTAAGAGAGATAACTCTACTGGAACTAGACAGGGGTAAGAGTTATCTAGTCACAACAAGCACATTTTCAGTCATGTGTACCATATTTTAAAAAAATCATAAAAAATACAAAATATGATCTAGATAGAAATTAACACAAACTCACATGTTGCCAAGAGGCTCAACTTTTTTTTAAGCCAAACAGAAAGTACAAGTCTTACATAATGCACCAATCACAGCTAGTTTTGTTCTTTAATTCTGAATACAATGTTCCATACACCTTAAGCTCCGCCCACCTGGACTTGCGCAATTGGTACCGTTATACCATATATGCCTACGTACATAAGAGCATACATATTCACACATATATACAAATATACTAATTTGTTTGATTAGGTTGCTAATAATTTTAAATCTGTATTTATGCTCAACAGATATACAAATATAATTTCCAATCTAAAAGTGATATGCGGGGAAATCGATTTTAAGAGAAGATTCTTGGTTAAAATTACTAGCAGATGAAACAAACATACATATAAAAAATGTTATCAAATACAAACTTAGGATGTAGATATTCACGATAAAAGTGTTCAGTTTGTAAGTATAAAGAGTTGGCCAGCAGCCTGCATCGTAAACATGAAAAATATATGACACCAAAGTATAGGAATTGAAAACAAGTAAAAGTACAAAACAAAACTAAAAAGAAAAAGAAAATACAACATATTGCAGCAGAGCTAAAATAAGATATATATATATATATATATATATATAATAGGAGAAGAAAATTCTCTACAACTAAATGTAAGCAAAATAATGCCATATTGAAGTTCTAAGGAAATCTACAAAAGTATGAACAAAAACAGTGTACATGCAGCTGAGAATGGCAGAGGCGGCGTATTCTTTACCATATTTGCATATGGATAATTTGCATAAATCCCTTCCAGACATGGCCTTCACAACAGATTATATTGTTTAAATATATAGTTGTTAGAAAGTTGAGATTTGCTGCAAAATATCCAGTAAAATGTAGCACACACATGGCTGTTCCTATATTTGGAATCTCAAAGATGTTGACATGCCTAAATTAATCAAATTAATATTTGAGTGTTCTTGTTTCCTTTTTTTTCAAACTACGAGATCATTCAAATACATTGGATATTGCTTGTCAAAACGTTTGAACAAACAATACTCTTTTTTATATTAATTTTAATTATTTGACTGCTACTATTGCACAAAACTTTGTACATCTTGTTTGTGAAGAAACTGATCAAGAAACACATAAATTATTATTTTTGAAGCAATTCGGGAACGATTAATTTTTGCACAAGCCTGTGCTAATTTATCAAAGACTTCTAAATGTACACTAAAATAGGTATTGAGATAGTAAGCAGTACTTAAGGGGTATATACACGTCATTTAAATAATTTGGCAAAGCTTTGTTGAATGAAGTAAAAAGCATGCCTGACTATTACACATACTGTGTTTAATTCCTCAAATGATGTCACAAGCTCTCGAGTACATATAGGGGTCTTTAAATTCGAGGTTTTCGTAAAAGTTGTATTCAAATGGTTGTTGTTGTAGGGTTTAATGCCATTTGTCAGCACACGATAGGCTATACATGGCGGCCAGTATTAATGGTGGAGGAAGAACCCGGGAAAACCCCGGAAAGAACCACCGACCCACGAGAAGCTACTGGCAAGCTTTCTCACATACCGACATAGGTGAATCAGAGACTCGAACCCACGCAGACAGAGGTGAGATGGCAGTGATCCGTAACGGAGAGCGCTTTAGACCACTTGGTGAGTTAATAGCTATATATATAGCTTTAATGAATGAATGTGAGCGAAGTTTTTGAAAGGCACCTGAAATATCTAATAAGAAAGTTCCCAATTGTAGTGTATAACATTCAATTCTACCTTTAAGGTCTTGTTGACCAGAAACTGGCGTTTCTTCAATAACCATAGTTAAATAGATCAGAATCATTTATGAAAAAGAAGGTGCCAGTGGCCAGCTGTCCATATAGAATATCCTTTGGCAGCCTCCCATCCTCCATGCGTCGGACGTATCGCAGCCATCGAAGGCGGCGTTTCCTCGGCAGGAATACATGCACATACACAGAAGCACATAAAGCATGGATATTTTGAAAAGGTGGACGAAAAACTGGAGGGAGAGAGCTTTGTAAACCTTGACAAATTATTTAGTTACCAAAGTTTTAAAAGCAGTATTATGAGGTGAATCCAAAATAAGCAAGAACACGTTATATTTCAGTCCCAACGAATGAAAGGTTCCGTATACATTTCAGAACTGGAAATGTACTGGTCCGCCAAGAATCTTCTAGTTGTCAGCATTTAGTTGTATAGAACTCTTTTAAATAATTCACAATAGTTCCAAATGACACAATGAAATGAGCACTCTCTGTTTCCACTGAATAGTCCAAACAAATGTTTTTCCTCTCAAACACTAAGTACAACACAAGACACGCCTGTCGATTTGATGTTACAGCAGGAACAGTAAAAATAAGAACGACTTCAAAACAGGAAAGAATCTGGTTGCTCGATTCTTTACTGATAAACATCTTCAAGAGCATATTACGACTATTTGTTAGTAAAAAGGCATCGGTTCTTACCGTACTATTTCATATTATAACATGATGCTGTTTTCGGTGTATTCAAAAAATATTAGGAGGGAATACTCTCTTTCTCCCTTCTACTTTTGCTTCTCTTTTAACCAATTAAATCTTAGCGTTCCGGACACGCGACCAATTGGTACAAGTTTTAATTTTTACCAGACAGGATTGGTCGGTTGTCGTGCTGTGTCATTGGGCAAATGTACATTTATTCTCTCAGCAATATATAAACGTTATTAATATGATATACCGTTAAACACATTCAACTAATTTCTTTCGCTTGTAGTGTTAGATCTATCGACAGGAAGTTTATCATTTTTTGAAAACCTCTTCCATTTGTAATTCCTTTCTATATTTTCGAGAGGTTCCATTCGCTCGTGAAGAGTCGACTTAAGAGAGAGAGAGCAAAATGTGCCTTCCTATGAGTTCTCACAAGTTGTCAGATGTAACTTTTAATTTCTACCCAAACCATCTCTTTGTTCTTTTAAAGAGAGATATATTTTATGAAGTTTTACTTGCTGTGTTTGTACGTCTACTTCGATTTTTATTGCATCCAAAGGTAAGTTAGTAGGATTATTGTTTCACCTTTATGATTAGCTGTAATCCTCTTAGCTTAACTAACTATATTCCTTGCTGCTTAACTTTAATCTGAAATCCTATATTTAGTTGACCACTCAGATAATGGCGAATCCGTCTGCAGATCTTATTTTATATGCATTTCGGTATCTATATGCATTTCAAACTGAAACTGAGTATAGCGTAAGCTTGCATTATGTTAAATCTCTAAAACGTTTTAAGTTTGGAACATTATCACGAGTTTGGAATATACAGTTAATTTATATTTTAACAAAAATCAATACAATCTCGCAATAGTCCTATCTAGATATAGTTTACTAGCCTTATTGGTCACTGGTCACATTGTTTTATTTATTTAGCATGACCAATCGGCAGAGTTCCGTTAGGTCAATGGCAAGAACTAATGAAATTAAGTGGAGTAGAAATGAAATTTTAACCAAAGCATATCTTCCATTTTGTTGATTTTACGTAGCAATCGATCTACAAATCATAACTGTCCCTATTTAAATCAGAGGTTGTATTTAGATGTAACAGTGTTATGATAAAATAGATTGATAAGTTCTGCAGTTTCGATCTAAATTAAAGCCTGAGATTTGAAATAAATATATGCCAAATGTTCAGCCCAAATCCACCCTCTATTAATACACGTGTCAATAAAATTATATGTCTGATAGAAGCCATTCTATCATGAGTGAAACATTAATTATTTCTACCCACGTATGGCAAAGACACTCAGAACAAGAGGCCTTATATCGCAAATATATACCCATTTCCTTGACCTAATATAATAGCAGTGTCAAGTAAAAGAATATAACTGTATTATTATAAGCCATAATATTGATCAAGAGAAGGTTTTTTAAAATCCAATTGTATACTACGTTTCTCTAGTGTTAAGTAAATAATACCAATTAATACTTATCTCGTTTAAAAATAAATTATACTTTGATATTATCTGTGAATAATGAAAAATTAAATCCGTTTTGTTTACCGATTAAGTATCATTAACAGGCCTCTACTGGTCCTGGAAGCTCGGTGGTTACTTTGATGTCAGGTGCTCAGGTGTACCATTTATATCCTAAAAAGGATTATAACGTATTTGGTGGAAGGGAATACATGTTATCTGGTGGGACAATACATGAAAAAATCTATGGTTGTGTATGTTAGTAAAATTAGTGAAAGACCAAAGTAACATACAAAGAGAAAATACAAAAGAATTCAAAATTTTGATTATTTTGATCATTTATTATTTTTCACCCTGGAATTTACACGGAATATTATCAGAAATTAATCAAAAGCTCTAAAAAATAAATATGATTATGTTCTTTTATATTAATTATATATTGACCTATATAAGCCTAAATGATACTGAAATAAAGTATTATTAAAATGCATCTTTAGTCCCCCACCTGTCTTAATATTGTGCCTCTGTCTGATACTCCAAGTATGTATTGACTACTGTCCATTTCCTAGATTAGTGAAATCAGGTAGGTTGACCGGTCTCTATATTTTTATTTGTTTTAAAAAAAAAACTTTTATATCTCAAAGATCCTATTCTCTCTCACTCTCTCAGAGAAAAACCTATATTTAATCTACAACTACCGTTCGCGACAGACTTATCAAAACAAATACAGAAAATTTGAAAAACATTTCGGTTGGAAGGACCAATACAATATCGGTGCGTTTAATCGCAGGATCATGACAAGGTTGTCTCGAAGACAGAAACTCCAAGTTACCAGAAGCTTCCTGTTTGATCATACTTGTTTTCAACATAATATAATGTCGTTTGTAAATTTCACAAATGTCCATTGTCTTCGATGTAGCTGATTAAAGGATATGTTGTTTACGGAATCAGTTGTGCCTCTGCGGACCGGACTTGATTCTACCGAGGCTATTCAAGATAACTTTTTCAGCTATGAATGTTTTCTTTGTGTTTCCTTTTCTATCAGTTGATTTCATCCTTCCATTAAAAATAGGATATGAGAGAGAAGATTGATCAACTTCGAGTGAACTTGATTGATGATTGATTCATGTAACAGTGTATATTCGTTTGCCCAACCCTTACATGCAGGCATAATGGCAATCGTTGTTTTGAAGCAAAGATTATGTTTTGTTACTGTTTATGTTCATTATACGCTCCAGTATCATGTAACCAAAGGAATATGGCGGTCATTATGTTCGTATGTTTGCACGTCTAATCATAATCATATTTGTTTCTGAAACAAGTCCTTGATGCCAAGATAGTTTCTAGGAGGCACCATTTTCGACCTAAACCTACTGGATTCGATATATTGTATACTGCCATGGGAAACAATTGTTCCACGAGCAGGATATGTTTTGGAATATCTGGCGATATGACACATACGACGTGTATAAAGTGATAATATAGGTCCATATGGATCATTCAGTAGGAGTCTTTACATTAGCAAAGAACCAGAATATATATCAGTTGCAGTTTACCTATGTTAATATTATGAAATACGTGCTATATTAATCATCGTTTTACCAGCTAACACTGTCTCGATACTGCCGAGTGACGTTGCTGTATCGAATATGGTTGTAAAACAGAAACCTCTTTTAGGCAATGCTTGGTTCCTAAATGGCATAATGCTGTTTTCTTAGCAATCAGGATAATGGTCATAAAATGGCTCCGTATCGTTTCGTTACCGAGCTAATTTTTTCTCTTAATTTATTAGACGGTTCAAAGCTCTCAGCCAAACATATTTAATTGTTTATATTTATTTTGTAAATAAAGGATGATTTAGTGCTACCAGCATACAGTTAAACAAGCATTCAAATCTTTTCGTAAAGTTTGATTTAACTACTCAATGCACGAATGAGTCACATGTCAATCCTCTTCTGTTAAGCTGCTTTAGATAAATTTGCGATATCGGCACAAATTCCCCAAAAGTTAGAGAGTAAGGGTTATACTAAATACGATAAGTACATGGAGATTCGACACAGTCCTTAATAACTGTTGCTTTACAACAGTAATATGCATTATTTGTTAACAGTATTGATCACAGTAAAAAAGGTCATATAAAAATACAATATGGTCAACAGCTTGTTTTCCAGTTTTTAATGAAGCCATTATCAGAAAAGGATTGGTCAAAATATTAGCATATTTTTCTATATTGGTGTAAGAAACCCCCTCCTCTAGCTTTACTAAGCTAATCATGAGGGAAATTCAAAAGCATATATCGATGTATATCGGTTAGTTTGTACAAATACCTCATTAGCCAGGAAATATATCATCAGTATAAACATTCTAAAATCGTGTTTAGGTCAGTATCTATCAAGCACAAATCAAAGTTTGAATTTCTGTCACAATCCTCTGAATGGGTTATCAATGACCTGTACTATTTGTTCGAAACAGAAACTGTACATTCTTTTCTTACATCTTGCCTCATTACATTGCATGTAGCTTGGATTCACATCATACGTAAAGAAAATCGAATAGTTCATGCTTAAAGAAGATCCAAATAGTATTTATTTTCATTCGTCACATCTTACACAAACACTCATGCAAACAGCGTTTAAGCTGAAAACATTTACACTACAAACACATATTAACTTGATATAAAAGGTATATATTTATAATGTCGGAATAGAGAGAAACAAAACGTATACAACACTGGCAAACGCGTTCCTTACACACACTAACTTGCATAGAAAGTTCAAACGATTGTATGTTAAATATTTATATTGTCAACAGCTGATTGATTGTTTTTGAGAAATTGGATTTTAAATTTATCCTGCAGATATTACAACTTTAAAAAGAGAGTGCTGTAAGTGCGTTGTAGGATTTTAGAGTACATACGTCAGTCTGACAAAATGTATGATGGTACTGTATTCATGGATGGGTTATTTGAGGTTATTGACGCGTTGTTCTTTTTGAACTATAGTTTATCTAGCGTTGAAAAGGAATTTCGCTATCGGGACCCTGTGTACTTAATTATTTGACAAGGGCTGATTTTCAATTTTGCGTCATTAATGGCGGACTTCATGTGTTTTGTATAACAAAGCAATATAGGCTAATAACGAGATACAATGCCAGCGATTGGAAGAAATAATGGCAGCCACTCATTCATTGCCCGAATGTGTTATACCCTTTTTAAGTTCAGAGAGGCAAAATGCATACCTGGTATAAACGAAACCTCCATCCGGTAGTATGCGATTTGGTGCAATACTAAGTGATCGATAATTTGAACTTATTTGGTCCGAGATGAACGTGGGATAAATTCACAATGATTTTATGGATTTATCTGGTAAGGAATTCAGATTATTTATAAAACCATCCGGTAGTATTTCAGATCAAGATCATTGACGAACTGTCTATCACGTATGTACGTTCAATTATATTAACTTCCATATTTTTGTAAAGCTCAATGCCATTTCTGTGCAAACATGCAAAGCTGTATCCCTTGGAAACTGACACTAAGAATACTGTAAAACAAACATGTTAGTGGTACGTGCTGGCCCAGGCTCTGGACCGTGTCTTACATTTCGCACTGGAGTCAAATCACAAAATCACCGCTGGTTGCCACTTGGATCTGTCCGTGAATGTTACAAGGCGCGTAAAACACAAACACGTTTGCTTGAACAGGTACCAGCGATTGCACAGTCACAGAAATATGATTTAATAGCTGGATTTAAACAATTGTGGTTTCCATCCCTGGTAGAATACAAAAATTAAACGACGTTATTGACGTATATTTTATTTAGTGAAGATGTCCTCTTCTCTTTATGAGCATGCCTACCGTGCCTAGTCCAAGGCAAATCGCAGAACAGCATGGAACAAAAATATCAAGTTGTATGCGAAAAGCCGACATATTTGAATTATTGATACCCATATTTACACCGAATCCAACACCGGTTACTTATACATCACCAGTTGTTAATATAAAAAGCAACTTAATATAAAAATATCAAGTGGTGCAAGAAAAGCTGACATTTTTGAGATAGTAGACACGATTGAAAGAAACCGTCGCCGTATTGAGGATGACAAGCTCCGAAGTCGAGATGAACTAAACAGTCTTACGTATATGTTGTAGATAGTGCATATGCTGAGCATGTTCGTGACCGAGTACAGCGATAACAATTACCTGAATTCAAACTTCATACTGGTAGAGGTGAGTTCGGACATCACTTGGAAATTATTCAATCCACATACTAACCAGGTAAAGACGCTAGACAGCTGCTAACAAATATGAACCCCGGAATCACATCAGCATCAAAATTGTTTGGCTACTCTGGAGTTAAAGCAGATATTATCCTTAATTAGCATATTTTTAAGTCGCTTCGTTGTGACAAGGATGGACTCAAACATATTCACTGGATGATTTTAATTTAGACATGGATTACTTTAAATTTATAGTTAAACCGTTGGATATAGTATTAAAGATAAATAATTTTAAGTATTTATAAATAATCAAAACTGTATTAAATAAGCAAATGATAACTCAGTTTACTTAGGTAACAAATGAATTGTTAAATATTAGCATAAAAGAAAACTGAGTTATGATCTGTCATAATTCTACCAGGGATGGAAACCGCAATTGTTTAAATCCAGCTATTAAATCATATTTCTGTGTCTGTGCAATCGCTGGTACCTGTTCAAGCAAACGTGTTTGTGTTTTACGCGCCTTGTAACATTCACGGACAGATCCAAACACCAAACACCGAGATTCCAAATTTCCACAGAACAATGAATACAAAACTAACAATTTTGATAATTTAATATTAGACAGTTCTTTTGACTTTAAGATTCATGTGCATGCTTATAATTATATTGTTCTAGAGCCTGTTTTTGAAACAATTTGTGTAGTTACTAGTTGGAAACAAATTGTTAAATATTTCCAGAAACTATCACGAAACTAGAAAGATCTTTACCTGGCGAAGAAACAATTCTAAACAGCATACACAAATGGACTATTTCAGATTTCAGATAACACTGTAAATTATTTATGGGACACAACCATTGTGTCATGGTAAAGAAGCGATCATATCGGAATTGTTAAACAACTTACATTAAATGAGTTTAGAGGCAACATTAAATTCAATAATTCTCACATAAAAGGTTATGAATGCACCATTATTGTGATATCAATTTTAAAAGCCTTGACTGTGTATAGACAAAAGTGGATAGTACAAATACATTTTGATTTTGAGGATCTTTAGTATCCAGATCTAAGCGGTATACTGTCCAGTGACTATTTATAGTAAGTTTGTTTCTTATAGTAAGGAGTAACATAATATAGTATAATAACTGAAGAATTGTTTCTTTCAAAGTTCTATTATGAATACTAATAATGTGATGACATTCCAATTAAACGTATAACAGGACAAGCTGCAGGCAAATAAAACAATAAAGACCTGCTTGCAGGGTTGTAGATTCCTCGCGACCTGTTCTGATGAAAATGTTAGAATAGATAATCGGTAGGTATATGGTTTTGGCACAATATTGCCATTGTTTAGGTTACCCAGTGTACTTTTAAGAAAGCTGTATTCAGTTTAAAATTTAAATGCTTTCAAAAATAATTGAATGTCAAATAATCTGCTAGGAAAATTTGTGAGTTTGTCGGAAACATATATTGTGCAGCCCTGTGGGTGATTTGGAACACCGCTAATGCATGATTCGTTGTAATAGCCAATTTCTTGCAGACAACGAAATGAGAGCAGTTTTCCTTTTTCTTTTAATGACATTTGAGTGTCAAGATGTTAGAAATTCCCTTTAAACAAAACGGCTCACATTGTTACACATTTACATGACATTTGAGAACTCCTTACACTTCGTGTAAACAGTTTATGTTAATAAATACAAACATATAAACACAAATATATATCTCGTATAAGCTCTTTCTAACTTCCATACCTACTAACAATGTTATACCCAAATGAATATGCCTGAAACTTAACACACATGAAAAACAATGTCATACTCAGAATGAAATATAACATTAAATTGCACACACAATAGTAGGTACATGTTTAGCTGCATTATTCTGAAGACCTGCAACAGGTTTCAAGTTATCTTGTTCTAGCAAGGAAATAGACTACGCAAGATTTTACACGGAGGCCAGTTGATAACCACATGTATTAAGGAGTTTTATCTGTATTCGAATTGAAAGTCATCTGAAATATATTTGACACAGGTTGAAGAGTAAGTGTGAGAAAGTATCTAGAATGTGGTCTCTAATGACAATAAGTCAAGTATTCAGAATCAACACCAGAAAATCCGAGAAGCCGAAAAACTGGCGCTAATAAATGTGAAAGTTTTCAGTATGTTTGCAGTTCTAAATGTAAGGATAATCGAAGTTACACACGTAATGAGTGCTACCAGATCTTTCCACATTTCGCCAGACCATTCGAAACGAAGGAGGTTTGTCCCAATAATAACTATTGCTACTGATAGAATGGGTATCTGTAAGGAAGTGGGTTTTGAGCGTGAGATTTCGGAAATGAATCGAACGATGCTATTCAGACGATCTACATTCGTTGTTTTCCCCAAGGCGAATAAACCTACAGCTAGTGGTACTGTCAACGGTCAGAGACATCCGATGTACATTCATCATCAAGCAGAGTTTCATTATGGGTTATCATATGATTGGTTAGAATCTCTTTAAATCAAATGAATAATTGTTTTCCCATTACAAGAAATTAAATCGGTACGTCTTGTATGACTGGAACTGTAGAAGCGCTGCATATAGATTACACCAAAGAGCAAATAATAATTTGGCAATATTGAGGTTTACCTATTCCAACTCAGTTAGACTTTGTATATAAATATATTTGGAAAACTGTTTTAAAGAGCATGGTCGATAGTACAATATACAAATTGATTTCTTGAGATATTCCATTATTTAGTGTGTTATTTATATGTGTTGGCAGTGGAAATATGAAACACTGAGGTCTTCTTGTTGTGTCATTTTCATGCTTAATAATGACATTGTTTTAAATTGTGCTTTTAGTTTATTCTCCGGGATATTATTTTGACGTCAGTTTGAAAATTTAGTTGACTAAATGCACGCTTGTAAATGTCACTGTGTTTGATTCTGCAGCGTTGTTTTGCATTTCATAGTTGAATTTGAGTGTGAAAGCGATTATTATATTAATACTAAATTTGTTTCCAATTGATTTCCTCGTTACTATATGCACTATCTCTGGTGCCAAATTCACTAATGATTTCATTTTATACGCAATTTTGTTCGCTCACTAATACTAGCGTCAGAAACTAAAAGTTTTTTTATTATATATATAATTCAATATCATTCAATTCTTTCTCTGGAATTATTGTATCATAAATTTGCTCGATTATACGTCTGTGTTCTTAAATTATAATATCTAACTAGATTATTTAAATAATATGTTCAAACTACGCAATGAAAAGGAAAGCTACAGCGTTTGAACCTCTGGGACAAATCTGTATGATGCATTAAGCCAAATAGTGACTCGATATTTATGTAACGTTACAAACACGTCATCGTTCACGTAACATGATTCCCCTTAAATAGCATCATAACCACCTTCAAATTACTAAACACATCGGTGAATCTTTCACCACTATATACACACAGAAACGGAAGCACACACACACATGACCTGATTGAAAATGTTACGTATGGATAGATTGTATGCGTATTACCATTACAATAATAGTTTGTTCATCATGCAAGCGTTGATACAAATCATGACAGTGGTAAGTGGATAGTGGACAGTTGATATGGAGTGGGATGATAATCGCGGCTTGTGTCGCGTACCCCTCATACCTTTTTTCACCGTCACGCGTAATTTAATATTAGGCCCATATGATAGATAATTACACGTGTGTACAGAAGTCCCTAACTGAGAAAATTCTAAGAGGTGTAGAAACCTTCGAAAGAAGGCGCTACTATTCTTCCTTCCCCCATTGACAAATCATTAAACATTATTGAAGTTGCTTCCTAATTGATTTATTCGATCACTGTGTAACACATTTGTACGGTATATGCTTTATAGATAGGTGATGAAGTTTGTTTTATATTGATAGGAGAATTTCACAATTTCGTCTAGAGAAACATAACACGCATCTGCTGAATGCTGTAATTCTGACGATTTGTTGACACTACCTCTCAAATGGTATTTTTGCAATTATGAATCCAATGGCGATATGTATTATACAACATAATGCATTTAAATGGTATGAGATAAAGCAATTTTTAAAATTAACATACCTTATCTCTTTCATGATATTCTTTCAAAACGTCTGGTGCAATAACGAAAACAACCCATTCAGAGTCCGGATATAAAAAGATTTACGTCTATATATATATATATATATATATATATATATATATATATATATATATATATATATATATATATATATATATATACAACTGCTATATATAAGGTATAAAGTTCAGTTAGATACAGAAGGATAAACTTATTCGACAAAAGTAATTGGTTAATGCAAGGCGAAGCGCAGAATCACGACGGACATATTTGTTTGATGTGTAGCCATTCGATAAACATTACAATAAAGTATTTAATTGACAGACGGCAGTGACAAGAGTAGACTATATGAACTCTTGAGATATTTCCACTAAACAATATCTCGTGTAGTATCACTTGTTTAATAAGGGGTGCACACGGGGTATATGTTTTGGATCAGAAATGAATATAAAATTGCTAGAACATTAAAACAGCTTAGGGTGAGATTTCAAAGTTAAATTAAAACTGTATTAAACACTATTAGCATGCAGATAATGGCATGAGAAATACAACTAAATTTCGATCTTAGACTATTTTAGTTTGAGAGATATGTGCGGCAAATGCGGTGTAGAATATCATGTACAACAACAAATACTTCAATGTTAATGCTAATTGCACATATATAAACAAGAAGGACAAAATTTGTAACTGTTACTGTGCTGGTCCATGCATGCGCGTTTTGATCAATAATTTCAAAAGAAGCTCCTTTTGATTTATATTTTGATTCATACAATATTTCTCCAGTTATCGTCGCTACGGTTATTGGGAACTTTAGTTTTTTTCCTAATTCAGCCACATCTTTGATTGACGCCCCGGTATCTTTAACCATTTCTCCCCACGTGTTTATTATTTTACGTCTTTTATCCGTTAGACCGTTTCCACGAGTCGAAACGGTAAAATGTTGTTACTCGTTCGGCTACACAATTTATTTTTGAAAATATCATCGGCTTCAGATTATCAGCGCTGGGTTTTTCATTTATCGGCTAAATTCCATAAATAACTGCTGTTACAGGATACGCTCGCTCATAATACGGTTTGTCAATGCCAGTGAGTAGACCTGGTTGGGAATCTTTACTTAGTACAACAGTTTGTTCACCCTTGTGTACAGGATCATATTTGTCACGGATAATCCAATTACCTGTGTCTGTTAGCACGACAAATTTTATTCTGAAAAGATATTTGCGATTATCAATGTAGTTAATGATAGTTGCTGCTTGTTCGTCATTCATCATAGCGTCGATGACACCTTTGCGTATAATCTTGAACGTTGACCATGCATGAGATGCACCATCTGTGTGAAATTCTTTCTTGGCGCCGTGAATTTTATTGATCAAACTTTTATTTTTTTTTTGATCAACCAGATATCTCATCGGTAGGTCGGGAGATATTATGTCGAGATTAAATTTATCTGCTTTCCAGGGCTTGATTCTGGATAATTCATCAAATTCTTTCATATTATATTTCAAACAAGTATTTAAATTAAAATACTATGTATATAACGTCTCAATGTAAATGGTTGATGATCGGTTCATTAACTACTTGTAACAAATCCTGTACAAACGAATTCTGCGGACAACACTTACAGAGTGTTCGTGGTGTAAGTCTAGGACCAATGCCGTGCCTGCGATGTGGTGTTGGAGTACGAGGAAAAACACAATTAAGCGCACAATGTGGTGTAAAAAATATTACGAGCTTAAAAGATATTATAATTAAAAAAATAACCCTGCACACGGAACTATAAAATCCGTACAGGACTATCTAACTACGTTTTCAGACAAATTATGATTTAAACAAATAATATTATGATATAAATGAACCACGAGTTTGTAAAACATCCTATCATCAAGAATTATGAATCAAATCATGATGGTGTGATTAGAAATTCTTGGTTGAAAAAACCAGTCGGTACTGTTAATAATCATGGTTATCTAATGTTTACTGTTGGGAAGAAGAGATATTACTGTCACCGTTTCGCATACGAGTGTTTCTTCGGAGTGATCAAAGATGGTCTTGTGATCCATCATATCGACGGTATAAAAACCCATAATTATTTATCTAATCTGAGGGTTGTCACGCAAAGCCAGAATTGTAGATTTGGAAACACTGGCTGTAATGATAAGAGTGTCAAAGCAGTTTTATCTATAAATTTAGAGACGGGTGAAGAGAGAATATTTAAATCGGTGTATGCAGCTGGCAAATATTTTGATATTGAAAGGTTTTCAATATATTCTGTCGCGGAAAATATAACCAAATCCGCTTTCTCTAAAAAATATGAACAAGGAATCATCTTCCAACATCAGTAATGGAGATAAATTGTCAAGCCAGTAAGTAATTACCTCGAGTTATATTTATTAACTATTGTTTTTTTAATATTTTTTTGAGTCTGTATTGTACTCACATACTGCTTATTTTTCGACTTGAGCGAAGGGAATTGTGATTTTTACGGTCGCAATTAGTCAATTAACCATCTACGTCGCAATTGATACAAGTAATGTAACAAGTAGAAGGATATTTATGGTTTCTAACTTACAAAATAGAAGAATAAACGTATTTTACATCGTACAATATAGCGAGTTATTTTTAGATCTGTTACGAGAAATCGAGGCAGAACACGCTGTTTTTTAGTGCAGATATTTTACTATCTATTCAGAAACCGCTGTTATAATGCAGAAATATTTACGATTTACTTAGAAACCGTAACCATAGGTAATTATAAAATCACGTCTGAAACGTATATATATATCAGATGCTTTCGTAGCTCATTGCTAGAGCATCCAGTTCTAAAACTCAAGGTCTGGCGATTGAGTCCTATGACTGACAACTGTCGGTGGTTACGCTTATTTGCGATTTTTATAATTAATTGGGGGCTCCGCCAAAGCCCCCGACACTCAACATAAAAAACACCCATCCACCACGTCACCAGTGGTGGTTACATGTTTTGTATCACCCACGGACTGATTATTGGGGTGTGTGTGTGTCAAAATATGTTGAGTGTAAAGAAGGCACCGGTATATGTTGTGCTGTCCTTGTGATGCATTGTCCTTTATGTTTGTGGCGTCCTTAATTAAGATTTATGTTTGTACTGTCCTTTGTTCATCATTCATTATACATGTTGTGCTGTCATTGAAACACGACCTCTTGAGCTTGCTAGAGCACTCGGCTAGGGGCTCGCATGGGGGTTTGTGTTTCGTTTACCATTTGAACTCGCTAGAACACTCGACTAGGGGTTCATAAAGGGATTATATGTTGTGTTGTGTATCCTCTGAACTCGCTAGAACACTCGACTAGGGGTTCATAAGGGGATTATATGTTGTGTCGTCATTCATTCATTCATTATATATGTTGTGTTGTGTATCCTCTGAACTCGCTAGAACACTCGACTAAGGGTTCATAAGGGGATTAAATGTTGTGCTGTCCTTGAAACACATGTCCTGAGCCTGCTGGAACACTCGACTAGAGGTTCACATGGGGATATATTTTTTACTTTAAATATATATTATATATATATATATATATATTGTATATATTATACAATGAACCACGAAAATATCAATTATATTATTTCTGCTATTAAAAAGTTAGAAAAAAACGGTATTAATATATCTGATTTTGAAATTTTAGAAGAACGTAAAAATAAAAGAATGTACATACTATCATCTGAGTACAAGTTCGTAAAACAAGTTCAGACGGCGATGTTTCAGTTACTAGCTACTGTAGAAGATGATCAGGTGAAGGAATTCGTTCCTCTCTCTACCGCAGTAGAAAAAATTAGATCGGAGTTATCCGACGAATACGAGGCAAAGAAAACGATTGTTGCTTGTATAAGACAATTAAGAAAAATTATATCAGATCATGAAACGACCGAGCACGTGTAATATTTATATTATTCTGAAATATTTTATTATCATAAAATTTGATCGATTTGTATCATTACCCATCAATTTCAGAATATAAAAAAATATTTCAGAATAATAATAAAACATTTCTGAATAATAATAAAATATTTCTGAATAATAATAAAATATTTCAGAATAAGAATAAAATATTTCTGAAAAATAATAAAATATTTCAGAAAAATCTATGATTTCACATACAGATTCACAATTAATTCCTCTCCCCGCAGGTCAATTAAGCGTTCGAGGTGGAATGTGAACTTAAAATTTATTCGTGTTAACATATTATTATGACACCGCAGATAAACAAAATTAGTTGGTTCTTGCACGATTAAACTTCCAGGGGGGGGGGACTTGTGGTGTGAACGTGTATAAAATGTGTCCTTGTTGAGCCTGATTTGACTTTCCAAGATCTATTTGATAGCTGCCATCGATCACATCACACACAAGATTAACCGCGATTGTTGATATTATATTGACGATTCCTGGTGAAATATGTCTGCCGCCGCCGTATTGATCATTGTCATGTTTGAGAACAAGCGGAGGTGGAGCTATTGTTTTCCATGATTCGATGATTTTAGGAAAGTTTGAATATATAATTTTTTAAAGTTATTAAATTTTGGTAATGAAAACTCAAAATATTTCCCTTCATATTCCTTTTCTGTTATTCTATAATAATTGATAAATGGTTTTCTAGGGCGGGGGGAGGGGGGGGGAGAGAAGTAGCATGGATAAATACTTCCTTAATGAAAGTTTCATTAACATAATTATAATCTGATTCTAATTGATTTAGATGTTTTATTGGCTCAATGATTTGTTGTTTTATATCATCTTTATAATGTTGCAATAACGACAAAAACAAATTTTGTATATTGTCGATTGATTTTTTGACTTCAGAATTAAAAGGGCCTGAATACATTTCATAAACTTCTAAATATCTTATTTCACCACTAAAAGTATAAAGCTTATACACACCGGCTCCATTCCACGGAAATTTCTCTCTATATTTTGGAATTGTTATAAATTTCTTTTCATCTGTAATAAAATCATCCCGACGTGGTTCTGGTGGTCCATGGTATTCTGGCGAAATATCAGGAAAACCTAGTACGGATCTTATCGATGACTGATAAATATCAACGGCATAATTAGGAGAATGTATCTCAACCGTAGAAGATAAAGTCGGCTATGAACGTTAATTGAGATTTTTGCTTCTTTTCCGGTTATTGATTTTATTCTAATAGCAATTTCATCGTTGATTTGTTCAATCTCATAACTGCCAGTGGGTATCCCAAAAACAACCTAGTCAGGTGTTCCATCATCTTTATTTTTATTAGCAAATACATGCGAATTATTTGCTGGTGTACCATTAAATGATCTCGATCTGATATTTGGCCAACTGTAATATACTCGTAATTGTGCTAGTGCGATTTCTTTTACTGGAATCGCAGTTGGAAAACTGACATTAAATTCAGGATTAGTCGAACTTACTGAGATCATCGTTATTTTTGGTGGAGTTGTGTTTGTCACGATCTGTTGAGGCAGCTCTACTGACATTGTCATTATTTAATATATTTGTACCTTTAATACCATCGCATTCGTGATATATATTAATCACAATTTGAAAACTCAAAATCAGATATAATTTCATCATTAAGTCTCACTGATAACAACGAAGATAACTTTGAGTATGCTACCGTCGCTGTGTGTAATTTTATCATGTAATCGGATAATTTTTTATTCGTGCAAGTACTTTTTATTTTGCGACGATATTAAGAACACCTGCAATCGTTGTTGTAGCTGAAATACAGATTGTTACGGCTACTGGCGCCATCATTGTTAACGTTGATAATAATATGCCGGTAGACACAACAGTAGCGGATACTGAATAAACAATTACGTCGACGATAACTAGCCGTCGTCGATATTTCTTTATTTTTACCGTGTATTGTTCGACTCGATTTTTTTAAGTTTGTTTGCCATTCACGTGCTTGATTGTGCCTGTAATGTTGCGATGCAACGTCGATTGAGTTACTCATTATATTTATACAGTAACCAATTGAGGTGTTTCACCTACAAATTCTAGACACCACCAGTAAGATGTTGCAGTTAATTTCCTATCAGCTGCTTCCAGAATAAATATTTCTTCAGTTCCCTTGTTTAATATGATAGACACAACTCCAGAAAACTTGTCGGTGGAATGACGCCATGGATACGTTGTGAAAATCCCGAATTTTGCAGCACTGAACACAGACAGCCTGTACACGCCATATATATATATTTAATAGTTATATTTTTTTATTTTTTTTGCTGTGACCATTTTGCGAACCCGGATGATACTGTGCATACGATATTGGTAATATGCCCGGGAGTTATTCCGGCTGAAATTTTAATCAGACTAATTTTGTTAACGATATCAGGAATTCCACTTACGACATCTTCAAGTGTTTTTTTAGTTGCGTCTAGGTTAGTTTTGATTTCAGAAAGTTTGATGTCAACGGTGTGCGGAGTGCCGAAGAATTTATCTATGGCTTCATCGGTTTTTTGAAAATTTCTTCGAAATCTTTCAAAAGCGCCTACGTGCACATCATACTTGGCCCGCAACGTGGATAATATACCATCTACGGTGCTGTAGCCGACGTCATAATCGGACCGCAATGTGGGTAAGTTAACATCTACGGTGCTGTAGCCGACGTCCACATATTTTTTCGTCGCGGCATATTCTTCATATGTTGGATCTCTTAACACTGTTATCTTGCTTCCGTTCATGCTGAGTTCACCTGTCATTGTGTCACTGGTATTTTGTAAGCGATTAATAACACTTTTTGCAATTTCATCTCTGATGGTTGTAAACGATATACTTGAGTCTCTGATCCTACCGCCGTCAGTAAACACGGGAATGTTATCCGTGACCGCATCGAGTACTCGTCGAACTATATCATTCCATTTGATGTTGCTCGTTTTTAGTTTTCCGTATCGGTCCTGAAAAAACAACAACTTCATCTCCGTCAACTCCAGCCAGGTTCATAATATCAGCGAGTTCATCTTTAGTCGCGTCCTTCGACAAACAAATATCATCTTTTTTCTTTCTTGTCCTTGATAGAAGAAGATCTTCCGTAAATATCAACCATTGTATAAGATCTAAGATCTGTTTAAAACGAAGCAGTTACTTGTATAATCATGCACGACTTTATGAGGTGCCGCGGAGGACTTTGATACAACGTCGAGTACATTAATTAGTTCACTGCCGCATATTGGCAGATCCGTCATTGTTTGTGTTGGTAGCGTTGAATACCAAACCGCTGAGTGAAGTGGCGCGACATACCTCATAAACTCATGAGGTGGAGCTAACCCGTACGAATCGAAATAAACGATTCCACGTGGATCAACCGCGTATGATACCCAATGAGTACCGGGTCCTGAATTATCATCAAGATTAATAATACCCGTTTCAATATTGTTTGGTCGATCCGGCAATTGATCTCACATAAAAACACCTCTGAAGTTTTTTAATTTTTAGTTGTTTAGCAGCATCAAGTAAATCAAAATTTGATGCTGGAATAATTAACGAAGTGATCCTGGAAGCCTCAGACCTCTTCTCCAACGAGATCCCGGTAATTTTAATCCGGTCCCTCTTTTTTTTAATCCCGACCCTGTTGCTTTCTTTAATGCCATTGCAGCAGCGGTTCCAACAGCACCTAATGCGGCTGCTTTTGCTACAGCAATTAATGCTGGAATATCCGCGAGAAGTGGAAAAATACCACCTGTTATAATTGAGTCTTTAATCGCACCCGCAGAGAGATTAAGTTTGACGCCTATTTTTGATTGTTTAGCGCTGTTAGAAATGTTTAAGTTGACGTTCTGATAATGATAATTTATTTTGACCACCCGTGATCTGATCTCGCTTTAGTGATATTTTCATTCCGCCATTTTTTGCTGAATTTGTTTGAAGGTTTTTAATCTGACCAGGAGTCAGACTGACACTAACGTGATGATATGGCATTTTATGATAATACTCGTGTTTTTAAATAACATGATTAAAGATTTTCCACTGGTACATCAATAACCCTCATTCGTCCACCAACACCCTCAAGCAACATTGATTTGTCGCTAAATATAACAGCAACTGCTCTGTAAGCACCATAAGTAGTTGGTGGACCAACTACGGCAACACGAGGTTGTGTTACCTGAGCTTGAAAGTGAATATCAACGACAGATCGTCTAGATAAATCAAGATGTTCCAACGAAAAGTAATAAATCGGATATAATGTTGTAAAATCTAGTTGGGATATTTGCAGACCAGTATCGATATTTTGATCACGTCCCATATATGACATCAAACGATGATATGCACACGCTACGTGATTTTGATCAAAATTTAACAATATATTTTCAGCTGGTTCTTGATGTTCATTTATCTGCAAAGAAACTTCATTAACTCCAAGTTTGTCAGATATCATGTGACTGCGTGTTTGTGAACTCATTCGTGCAAAATCCTGAAAAGCAACAAATATATGTCATGGTGCGGAAACACCCTGCTGTGAAGCTATATGCCATGTAAATAAACCATTAACAGAACTTTGGATACTGTCTGTGGTCACTGTCAGCCATGATAATAATGATTTACCGCCTGAATCCATAAAAGAGAGTAATTTTTGGTCCTCAGCAATTGATGGAGTCATTACTGGCATCCACAATGAAAGTTTTGTCAGTATTACTTTACCAGCATCACCAGCAGGTCTCCAGATTGCATCGTTATCATCACCCTTTCTTACCAGTGCAATTGCATGTCTAGCCCCGAAGATAACATTTCTAACATTTCTGCAAAATCCAAAGATATGGGATAATGGAATCGCGCATGAGAAATTTCTACGATTACCTCTTAACATCGATCGTCGTGATAAAAATCCTAAGTTGAACTCTGGATTAGCATCATTAACAACTGGCCACTCATCAGCATCAGCGTTACTGGCGAAATTTCTTAGTCGTCTTATACTATACTGTCTGTGATCTGAGTGATCAGAAGTGTCTTTTGCGAACATCATTGTCGAACCGGCTGATTTTGTATAATCATCTGAATATCTTGCTAGACCTATTATCGCTGTGGCAACATCAACGTCTTTTTGAATTGATTCAATATTTCTTCCATCAATCATGTATGTGGCACTGTCAAACAACGCCATAATACCGTTGTTAACAAAACTGATTCTAACATCAACTCCTTACTCAGTATTATCTTCTTTTATAATTTCACCTTCTACTTCAATAAATGCTTCGGCGGGTAAGAAATCTCTACTTGTATCCTGAACTTGGAATTCGATTCGACCACGTTTATTTGGTTGTCATGCATCATAAGAATAAAATTGATAATCGCATATTGGTTCGTCTTTGAGAACCGGTGCGTCTATATCAAACGCCGGATCAGATACACGTTTGAACATTTATTATAATTGCCATGATCTAAATCATTGTCGCCTTAACTTACCAAGGACACAAAGACCGCTTCCTGCTATTAAACTTGAAGCTACATTTTTTCTGCTTCTTCACATAATTCCGCTTAATTTATTTTTTTACTGACATTTGCGGGCATAATTTCAGTGCTGGCCAGTTTCACTGGTTGTTACGGGTTTTTTCGTACTAATCAAGATAGTCTGTCCTTGACTGTTGAGAACGCTTTACTGGCAAGATTACCAATAGCGCCAGAAATTTTATCACGAACAGCCTCAATAGCCTTCATAGATAATTGTTTTGCAATCGGTATTGCTTTTGGGGCCATCCTTCTACATAGACCCTGAACAACATCACCGAGTCCATCTCCGTAAATTGTTTTGTAATTTGGCAGTCGTGAGTTTACTACCCTGACCATGATCGGTCCACGTTGAGCAGTGTGTATACTCATTTTTATATACTGATTAATTAATTGTTTAGTCGCTGTGATAATCATCAGCAATTTCATCAATAAGGGAACGATAAATGCTATGATCCATAATACCGCCAGTAAATAATCTTCGACAGATATCAGATATTTCATTAACAATTTCTGAAGAATTATTTCCAGCTCGTTTTCCTCCAATCAGTATTTCTAACCATTGCACGTCATCGAGGATATAATTAGGACAGGCAATAAGACCACTTCCTTGAGTAACCAAAGGAAAACCACTTCCAGTTGTTCCAGGTGCATCATCATGAAATTCTTCTTCTTGAGATTGTTGTCGAGGAGATTGTTGCGATGGTCGCAGAGGCGTAGCTATGATATTTTGCGCCCGGGGACGAACTATAAAATTGGCGCCCCAGCCCCCTCCCCGTTTAATCACATTTTTGAATATTACCCTTGTTTACTTATTATAATGTAACGTTGTAAGCCTCATTTTGGCGCCCCTGTACCTTGGCGCCCGGGGACATATGTACCCCCCTCCCCCCCCCCCAGCTACGCCTCTGGATGGTCGATGGACTTTTTACTTTTGTGATGAAGGAGATTATTGCGGTGAGGAAAATTGTGCTTGTGGTTGTATTCGTGCAAGATAATTAGTTAATGCTTTAATAAATGAAGTATATCTAGCATCACCGCTTCTAGCTTGATCAACTCCATAGTGTATGCGAAAAATCCATTTGTACCAAGTCTCATGACTCATGGGATCATTGGCATACTCGGATTTTAAAACTCTGACTCGTTGATCATAATTTCGCACGGCAGATCCAGCTAATTCATCTATGTCTTTAATTTCCTTTATGGCGTTAATACTTTTTTCGGTAAATTTATCGTTTATATCAACTTTAACCCAGGCTTGCTCCGTTTCTGTTTCTGGTACACGATCTTTCATATCACCTATTTCAGTACGAATTTTGCTAATACCTTCAAGTATTTCTTCGCCGACGGGTGGAGATTGAACTGCAGCTATATCAGTTGGAAGATCTAGTAAAATCTTTTTCGTTTGTTTAGTTCATTTTGCTATCTTTTCAGTTTGTTTAGCAGTTTGTTCTAACGGAGGAAGTAGACTTCATAACTTTTGTAACAGGTTTAAATAACTGTTCTACGTCTTCTGTAAATTCAACCTGTGCTTCTTGACGTTCTTGCAATTTTTATCTAATAGAATCATGAACAGGAATAAATTTCTTTATTGCTGCTAGTCTTTCTCGAGCTAATCTAAAGGTGTAAGATTTACTAGCCGGTGGCATTTATTAATATGATGATGATTTAATTATAGCAGCAGAGGGGGCGGGACCTCCAGTGGGTAAACACAAATTTCGACAAAAATAAAGTAATCCAATTAGAGAAACTCTCGGTCAAGTTAGACGCTTTGATTTAGCGTCAGTGACCTTATTTTTTTATTTCGGAAGAAGCTTTTATTTTAAGCAAATGACGTTTCAGACAAGTGGTCTGTTCGCCCCCTCTGCTGCTGATCCCTCTCAGACTTGCATCATAGAAGGGACCCCCTGTGTCACTTCACTAAGGATGGAGTTTCAGAAATGACCAGGCAAAATTATATCAGTATGCCTTTTATGAGAAACCCAATTACTTGACTGGAGGACATGAAGGCTATCATATTTCAGATTATCAATGTCAGTTTGTTGGAATCCAGTTGACTATAGCTGCTTCAAAGAGAAACCTGTTGATATGTGATTCTGCAGCTGTTCCCCTGTAGCTGTGCAGGGTCACCTGAATGGGGGGTTTTCAGAATTAGATTTTGAAAATAAAAACATTTTAGCACAATTAAGCAAAAACAATTGGGGAAGACATATTATATATAATGAAGTTGTTGTTGTTGTTGTTGTGGGGTTTAACGCCATATTTCAGCACACGATAGGCTATGCATGGCGGCCAGTATTAATGGTAGAGGAAGAACCCAGGAAAACCCCGGGAAGAACCACTGACCCACGAGAAGCTACTGGCAATATAATGAAGTGTGTGTGTGTATATATATATATATATATATATATATATATATATATATATATATATATATATAATTGACCCAATTAGATGTTCAGGACATTATAACCTCATTGTATTTTTTACTTCCCACACTTTGTACTTGAACATGCTATCTAACAACAATTCCAAGTTCAAGAAATTCACATTATTCTGTCTATATCATTATTGGCTATGTATGTATTTATGTAAGTGTGTTGCAACTGTGCATGGGAAAGAGTATGTATGTATGTGTGTGTGTGTGTGTGTGTGTGTGTGTGTGTGTAATTTCACCTAGTAAAGCAACCGATCATTTGATAGAGAATCAGACTTGTAATCCTAACATTCAAGTTTTGACAATCTGGCTCAAGCCAGCATTGGACTAACTGCTTTGGTGTGTCCTTGGGAAAAGTATTTGGTCATAATGGTGATGACAAAACCAACAAAAGCAAAACACAAAAAGCATCTACTAAAATCCGGCTCTGTGGGTCAACAATATAATAGCTAATGAAGCAGACTCAAAGACCAAATACTTACATATAACAAAGAAAACAAAATTAACCTCTGGGTTTTTATCAACTCATTATAGTTCCTACCTTGATATCATATAAAAGAAAGTTATTTTATACCGTGCCCTGTCTTATCACTGGGAACATCATTTCATTGTCAAGATAACTTGTATATGAAATTTTCTACTTAAAAATTCGTGTTCACAATTGCATCTAGAGATTACTTTTCTGAAAGATCTGCAATGGTAGTTATATTGATTATTCTCTGGCTCATGTAAAGTTACAAATGGTTACATTGTTTAAGACCACTCCCGTGGCTTAGTGGTTAGAGCATCCACCTCGGAAGCAGGAGGTTATGGGTTCGATCCCCGGCCAAGCCATAACAAAGACTTACAAAAATCGCTTGGCACTCAGCATTAAGAGGCTAGTGTTAGGACTGGTTGACCTGGTGTCAGGATAATGTGACTGGGTGGGACATCATGATACATGTCTGCGTCATGATGCCCCAGTGTTTAATATAGATACATGTATCACTATAAACTGCCACACTGCAGACATCATAACGATAAGACTGAAAATTTGTTAAAGCTACGTTAAAAATCCAAATCACACACACATAATTTGTCACACCAGCATAAGTTGTCAGCTGAGTGATATACCATACCTTTATTCAATTCATTGTAATTAATAAATTGCATAGAAAACTGATCATCTTCATTCTATATTCAGAGTGATGCTCGTTTCAAAAGGAGAGAGGGGCCCCGAGTGGCCGAGTGGTCTAAAGCGTCCTCTGTTACGGATCACTGCCATCTCACCTCTGTCTGCATGGGTTCGAGTCTCGGATTCGGCCAATGTGGGTATGTGAGAAAGCTTGCCAGTAGCTTCTCGTGGGTTGGTGGTTCTTTCCGGGGTTTTCCAGGGTTCTTCCTCCACCATTAACACTGGCCGCCATGTATAGCCTATCGTGTGCTGAAAAATGGCGTCAAACCACACAACACCAACACCATCAAAAGGAGAGGATTAACATTAGAGGCAGCATAGTGCAAACACTGACTCTGTTTAACACTTACACATGGGAATTAGTTAATGAAGATAGCCTTGATACACAAGTGTTAGGCTGAAATAATTATTAATACATGGGTTCGATCCCCACAAGTATTAACCACAATCATCTCTTATCTGTGTTACTACACAGATTTGCTGGTCCTGGTTGTCCAATGATACATCAATCTCTGAAAATTATCAGAGCACCTGCGTTAGTTGCATTCTCTTCAAAGTGTCAGTGCTTGAAGTTCCCAGCCAGCCTTTGTTTAGAGAAGATGACAATAAAGATCTAAACATAATCAACAATTTCATGTGCATGACTCCCCTACACCTGTGTACAATAAATAACAGATTGGAACTTGCTGATTAGTAAAGGCACTCAAGTAAAAGAGTAGAAAAAGCTATCAGAACCATATTACTTGAATTGTTTTTAAGCAAGTATGTCAGGCATAACCACTTACATACAGAACCATGTCTAGTCTAATACGATTATCCTAACAAAATTAATTTTAAGCCAAAAAACATTCAGCCCTCACAAGTTTTGTGTACCCATTCCCCTTTCTCTCTCTCTCTCTCTCTCATTGATTTATGCTCCAGTATAAAATAATAAGTGTAGTACTCAAAGCTATAATGCTGTAACTATTATTTATTCAAACTGTATGACATTTTCTGCATCAGTGTGTTTCTAGCAAACATGCTTGCAGACAACTATATATTGCTACAATAAACGATTATGTATAGTAACAATATAGTAATTTTGATTGGTTCAGTTTATTTAAATAGGTTTAAGATTGTGTCTTGTCACTTTTGCAGAAAAATCATAGATCACTTCTCTATCCAAATGTAAAAATTATATGAAAATAACAAGAAGGTCAGTCTCATGATAGCTTATAACTATGTTTAAAAAAGTGTTTTTTCTGATGCATATAAAGGTTTGAACCGTAATCTAATATCATTTTCCTCTAATCTCTCCATCTTAAACCCAAATAAAATTTAATTAAAAATGTTTTGGTTTTTGTGATGGCTACTTTATGTCATATTTATTAGTACTGTATTGATTATCTGGAATGACTGCTGATCAGTCAGATATTATTGCTAACCATTTACAAAAATTGGTAACCAGTTACCCCCAACCTTACTTCATAACACTGAAGTATATTTAGCTAGCTGTACAAATTTTACATACAAATTGAAAATTTGCATAAAATGTCTCACTCACAGTCTGGATTTCTTCACAATCAAGCTTTAAACATGAACTGAAGCAATCTAACTAATATATCTGCCATGGATACAACCAAATGATATACATGTCCCATTGTCTGCTATTCTTAGACATGATACAGAGTAATATTAATAATATCTTTGCTCATACTGTATGCAGTAGTATGTAGTAACATGATATCATAAGGTTTGTGTGTCTACTAGTCATTTTAAAACTAGACATGCACAAGTTTTATAACTTTGCAGTGATGCTGAAAATCACGGTATCATTGTTACTGATTATTGCATGCAATGGTGGATAATATGGCAAACTAATTAAAGGCATTATGCATGCCTGAACTTCTGAATCATGCAAACACAAGAGGAAACTACATTTGTGTCAGCATGAGTAACATACATGTTTCACTTGATTTTAGAAATTGAATATGCTGTAATCCCCACCATTTCACAGTCTGTTGTTGTTGTTGTTGTTGTTGTGGGGTTTAACGCCATTTTTCAGCACGATAGGCTATACATGGCGGCCAGTATTAATGGTGGAGGAAGAACCCGGAAAACCCCGGAAAGAACCACCGACCCACGAGAAGCTACTGGCAGGCTTTCTCACATGCCCACATTGGCTGAATCTTAGACTCGAACCGCCGCAGACAGAGGTGAGATGGCAGTGATCCGTAACGAAGAGCGCTTTAGACCACTCGGCCACTCGGGGCCCCTTCACAGTCTGTACATGTTTTGTAGATTGCGATTAACCATTTATTGTTTTCTCATGAATTATGGGCAACCAGTTAAGGAATTACTGCAATGTGACTGTTACTCTTAGTGCAATGTGACTCACTTTTTACTGCACACCACTCCGATGGACTAGTGGTAGGAGCATCCGCCTTGGATGCAGGAGGTCGTGGGTTCAATCCCCAGCCGAGTCATATCAAAGACTTAAAAAATGGTTCTAACAGCTGCCTCACTTGGCTCTCAGCATTAAGAGGTTAGTGTTAGGACTGGTCGGCCTCGTGTCAGGATAATGTCACTGGGTGGGGCATCATGCTACATGTCTGCAGCATGATGCCCCAGTGCTAGACATCACTATAAACTGCCACACTACAGACATCGTAGCGGTATGACTGGAAAATTGTTAAAGCTAAATTACTCTTTACTGCATTGTGACTGTCACTCTTTACTTCAAGGAGACTGTCACTCTTTACTGCAGTGTGACTGTCACTCTTTACTGCAGTTTGACCATCACTTTTTACTGCAGTGTGACTGTCACTTCTGGTGCAGCGTAACTGTCACATTTTACTGCAGTGTGGCTCACAATTGGTGCAGTGTGACTGTCACTCTTTACTGCAATGTGACTGTAACCCTCGGTGCAATGTAACTGTCACTTCTTGCTGTAATATAACTGTCACTCTTTACTGCAGTGTGGCTGTCAATCTGTAATGCAATGTGACTGTCAGTCTTGGTGAAATGTGAGTGTCACTCTTTACTGCAATGTGACTGTCACTCGTTATTGCAATGTGAATGTCACTCTTCACCGCAGTGTAACTCACTCTTGGTGCAATGTGACTAATTCTTTACTGTAATGTGACTGTCGCTCTTGGTGCAATGAGACTGTCTCTTTTGGCAGATACACATACCCGGTCATAAAGTTACTTAAAATAGCTATCATTTATTTATGAAAATTACAGAATTCATAGAATGTATGATCTGTGTAGCATTCTTTAATTTGAATAAAAACAAAAAGAAAAACTGAAACAAGAACATCCGTGCCACTATTATATTCATATCTCCATATCTTCTAAGGAAGACCATCTTTATTATGCTTTAAATAGATTTGTATATATGTATGTTAATACAGAAATCATTGCATCCATTAAGCCATTATTAGTCCTAAGTTCAATGAACTGAGATTGCAGTTCAGACAAAACTTGATAAAATATAACCATTGTGTACATTTTTCCAAGGAGAATCAATCTGGTTTTTATTTGAAACTTTCTCAAGTTTTAAACTCCCTTGCAGGTTTTATCAGGAATATATTGAGTATGTGTGTACTATGAAAATTACTAACAAAGATCCATATGTTTACATTAAGTAATTTCTTGCATGTTTATTTCAGCCATGTATAAATATTTGGGTAGTTAGAGTACCTTTTTGTGATACTGTATTGTATTTAATTCAGTCTTCTATGAATTCAATGTAGCCAACCAAATTTGGCACCATTCCTATATTCCTTACAGATTAACTGAGTTTAAGTTTCAAAACAGTGATATTCTTTTATTCAGGAAGGAGAAACTTTTTCAGTTAATATCTACTGAAATGAAATGGTTAAGTTTAGTGGATTGGGCTATCTCTATACTAAATTCAAGTTGCTCCCAAGCAGCTGTTATAACTGGGTGATCTTTATATTCCTGCAGCTGCTACCTTCTTCCCTGTATTGTTTAGTTCTATCCATGTACATTCAAGGTTAGAAATGTCCAAGTCACACTGTAGAACAGTCTGAATGTTTTTTTAATGCTTGTATCACACTCAAGTGTAACCTTTCCTTCCTGTATTTCATCATTTAGAATACTATGCTTAAGCCACATCTCTGTGTTTCTGGTTGGCTGACCATCTGTGTTTTGTTGCTGACCCCTATCACTTTAAAATCTCAAAATTGATTTTTGCATCTAATTGAGCAAAGTATTTGAAGTGCTTAGTAGATTATATATACTAGTCATTTCAATATATATTTGTATATATATATATATACATAATAAAAACAGTGCAATATTAAATATACGTTTTGGGCCACATACATTTCCTAGTATCAATTTTCTTGTGCTTTTTATGGCACTTTCAACACATTATTGGCTATATCATGCTAACCCAGGGTGGCATAGGCCGGTATCCAACCTGCAAATCTTGGATTATAGTCCTACACTCTGCCAACTAAGCTCTCTCTGTGTATCAAATCAATGTTACATCATAGACGGTGTATATTAAAGTACATAATATAACCATAATTTCAACATGTTTGCGAATTGGGCTTAGGTTATATTCATGTCAACAAAAGTAGGATCCTAATAAAAAATACATTAATATGACAATAAAAAGAAACATTAATGGCAAAGAATGACCTATGTAAAATTAAGTTTATGTGCATCAGATCAAATAACCAAATAAATAGTAGGTAACATTTGGCATCACAATGTGCTAATCACGTGATATAATTTTAAAATCTATTAGATAATTAAAAAGAACAATAATAACAGGATTGTAAATATTGTCATAAGATAGGGATCTGAATACATGAAGTATCCAAGCTAAAACCTTGCATTACAAAATTTCAAAACTGTTGTATGCGTCAGTGAAAGCTGATTTGCATAAATATGATACAACCCTATGCCAACAATTCTAACAGAACCATTTGGGAAAACACCACTGCCATAAAAGAAAGGGTCATTTTTTATTATTCCCCAAACACAGGCAGCAGTTGTTCAGGGAACCATCTGACTGACTGCCTCATTATTCATTGTAAGCATGTTACTTTACAGGTAATATTGGTTAACACTGCTATATAGCATTATATTCTAAGCCCAATACAAAACTTAATATTGGCTACTGTACAGAGAGAAAAAGAAAGAGGGAGACAAATATGTCAGTCTCTTAAGGAAAGAGAGTGACAAAAAGAACATATATTTATTGTAAGCATCTTCTACATTTACACATATTTAGCATACAAACATATATCAATACAATCACTCAGACGTTATACACACATATACATACACTAGATTCAACATTTGCATGTCATTACAAGCTTTATAAAGTTGACAATATTTGCATTCTGTTACTATTTTAAATAATTATTTTCTCTTATTACCAATCTCTTATGAGACAAAGAGCACTTTAACAATTTACTGCATTATTACCTTTGAAATTACTCTACTGATTTGTATATACAACTGCTATGTGTTTCTTTTCCTTTCAACAAAAGCATTAGGGGCCCCGAGTGGCCGAGTGGTCTAAAGCGCACTCTGTTATGGATCACTGCCATCTCACCTCTGTCTGTGTGGGTTCGAGTCTTGGATTCGGCTAATGTGGGTATGTGAGAAAGCTTGCCAGTAGCTTCTTGTGGGTCGGTGGTTCTTTCTGGGGGTTTTCCGGGTTCTTCCTCCACCATTAATACTGGCCACCATGTATAGCCTATTGTGTGCTGAAAAATGGTGTTAAACTCAACAACAACAACATCAACAAAAGCATTAAATAAACAAGGCCATAGCGACATCTGTAAAAGTAAATATTTAACTTCTCTGAATTTGCTATCATAATTAAGCTTGACCATATCGTCTAAGTCTATAGAGAATGTAATACATGTACCTACATACCTAAAATAATAAATATTCCAATCTAAATGATATTCTTCACAAAGCCTTATTGTACTTCCAGCTATACTTTATATAAATACACATTTAATTTTTTTCTCACTATTTATACAGAGTCCAGAAAATTTACAATATTAGTAGATAACATATAGAGTTGACTTAAGGGACTTCTTAAAGTCATCAAGGGTGAGAGTGGTGTCATCTGCGTACTGTGAAACTATATACTCTTTGTTTATAAGTGAATACCTGTGATTCTTAGCTGAAATATCTAAAACTATCTTGTTTCCATTTACATATGCTTTTACTCTGTGTATGGAAAGCTGAAAGTTATTGTTCAGTAAAAAAAAAGTATTCCCCTTGAATTGGATGCAAAGGATTCATAATCCCAACATGATCTAATATGTCTCCCATTGTTTTATAATATGCAAATCTTGCAATAGATATATTAAGTAATGCATTCTTTTTCAGGCTTTTAAAACAATCCTTTATTTGACTGGGTTCCCCAAACCCATGGAGGCAATTCTCAATAACTCATCTATTGTCCCTCTCTTAAAATTAATGATATTTGACATTGCTGAGTACTTTATTTCTGTATTTGCAGAGACATTCTTTTCCAAAACTGCAATAGTGAAAATTTTATTTGTTATTCTTTGGTTACATATAAAACAAAGTTTCATACTGTCAGTAAGATACTGAGAAAAGAGGAAAGAGTAGAAGTAAACAAAGTGACAGATGATAACTAAAACACAAATTGTCCATGTTGTTAAGTGAACTATCTTAAATGTTGCAGAAATGTTTTTAAAATGGTAAAAACCAATGCCCAGTAATTCAATAAGAGTATTGTTGTATCTTGTTTGTCATTATTTTGTAACTTTGTGTTTTATAATTTCATTTTATCTAAATTATATACAGCAATCCAAATGATGCAGCCTGTGTAGTCTGCTTCATTGCTGTTCATTTGGTATTAGTTAAAAATCTTTTGCTTTTGGCTTACCAATGTATACCTTTCCCCAATCCCCAATTCCACCCTCAAGGTATTAAGGATGCAGTGGACATGGCAAATTTTTTAACTTATGGTTTGACTTTTTAAAAAATATTATTGTTTTAATAATTAAAGATATGGATATAATTGTTAATTGGGTCTTTTAGATTTGTGTTATTCTTGACATTGGTGTGAGGCTTGTACACATATAATCACTGCACAGTAAGTATCCAATGAAACACCAATAGTCAGATTGGAAGTAGAGCTAGCCAGTTATTGCAGTAGACAATTAATTGTTGGTTCAAGGCAAGTAGAATATCTCAAAAATTGCATGGATGACAATTATTTCGACTTGCTATTATGTAGGCAATTTTTCAGAATTATTACCCAGGGAAATGGCTGGTGTTTGCACCGTGAGCATCACGTGCTCTCAAATATGGCAGGCATTCAGACATGAAAAATGCATGTAAAAATTTGGGGATTGGGTGCAACATTTTATTCTGTGAATTTCCATTGACTTATCAGGCCAAGTGAGTGATATTCTTGTTTTTCTTTATTATGCCTATCCAAAATTATGGACCGCTTTGACTTCACTCATGTATTGTTTATTGTTTAAAAAAATTATGTGGCAGGTGTATGCAACACTAAATTTGATCATAAAAACTGTCCCTTGCACCCTAAGACCAGTTTTCATACTACATGATCAGCATCAAAGAAGTGGATGTTAGGTGCTCTCCAGCCTGACAGTAAGCCTTTAGATGATTTGTAGAAACAAAAGCAGACTAGTTTTCTAAGTCTGCTTATAAGTACACAAGCTAGAACTCCAGTTATACCTAAATAATGATTGCTAAAAATAGGTACTTCGGGGACATCCATTACAGTTTTGCATGGTTAACAATAGGTATCTTAATTGTCAAGATAGAAAGAAGGCTAAATGTGTGGGTGTGTGTGATTTGGATTTTTAACGTAGCTTTAAAAAAAAAAATCAGTAATATCGCTATGATGTCTGCAGCGTGGCAGTTAATAGTGATGTATATCACTGGGGCATCATACAGTAGACACGAAGCATGATGTCCCACCCAATCACATTATCCGGACACTAGGTCAACCAGTCCTAACACTAACCTGTTAATGCTGAGTGCCTAGCGAGGCAGCTGTTAGTGGCATTTTTAGAAGTGTTTGATATGACTTGGCCAGGGTTCAAACCTGCGACCTTCCTCAATCGAGGCAGATGCTCTAAAAACTAGCATTTAAATAGGTAAAAAGGCTATTTTACAAACAATTTAATTAAGTTAAATATCAAACACAAGACAAATATTGTAGGAAAGGAACACTTCCATATATTAAATTTAAAAAAGTTATATGATTCTAATTTATAAGTTTTACTTACATACTTGGTCAGATTGCACTATACTGTAAGATTTTACTTGGGAATGTGGTCTTTTAGTTTTGAGAGGTTTTCTCTCATCTAGAATCTGAGTTTTTTTTTCATTATTCATTTTCCCATTATTCTTCCATTACAAAAATGACAGTTTCCAAAGATTCATGTTTTACTTTTACCATGAAGTCATATCTTGCCTTCATTATATCTTCCTATATCATATTGTATGAGCCCTTTAAAGCCTTCCACGTGCCTTTTTATTTTGATTGTGTCCTTCAGGAATTTCTATGTCCTTATATCTTTATATCAGTATGCCCATTCCAAATCCACTTTAGTGTGATGGCAAAAAATTGTTCAACTAAGAATGATTAAAATTATATACATTTGAAATTTTTCCAACACGCGGACGTGATGGAAAACATGCTAATCAGAAGAGTTTCTGGTGTAATTTTACTAGCCACTTTGGATGGCTTTCCAGAGACAATATGATTTTTCTAATGCATTTTTTTGCTTGAAGGTGGTCTTATGCAGCACATCCTGAGATGGCTTTTCCAGGGAGATATACTACGTTGTTTTTGTTGTCGTGGGTATTAATTTTTTTTTTTTTTGGTAGGCAAGGTAAAGAAAATCTTGGCTAAGTTTCATTTGTTCTTATTTCGCCCTTTGTTTAAGAATTAGTTGTAATTAGTGCTCTATTTTCTTAGTTATTTTCTGCTAATTCTCCCCTTTAGTATTTTACATGAATCCCTCGTATATGTCCTAATGTTAGTTCCTTCTGTGTTTATCATTCCTCATTAGGTTGTGTGTTTATGTGGGCACACTTATCAGTCTTGTTAGGTAGTTTGATCTCGGCTTCATGGCCTGCTGTCTTCCATCTGTCATCAACTGGCGGGATTTCGGCCTACTTTCTCCCGCACATTGTTTTAGAGGCATTATGTGTCTGAAATTATTTTCTAATGATCTGTTTTAAAACATACAGTTACATCACAACACATACAAACAGCACCACACCGGAATGTAATGACTATGGCAAGTCACTTCAAAATAATAACGATAACAAAATGGGTATGGAAGCGGAAACTTTCACCCTGGACTTTTGCAAAGGAAAAAGGAGGAGTATGATCGTAAGTTGCATGCATCTAAGGTTCAAGGCAAGAAAACACTCACAAGCACTAGTGTTTACAAGTACTGACCTGAGAACAGAAACTGACCTAAGTACCGGGTGGGAACGGAGTATATATCAGAACCATCATGCAGGGACAACTCGAAAAATATGACAAAACGAAACAAAGAACAACCTGACGTGGAAAAAAAATTCACACATGAAATCCAAAATTGGGAGAACGGGGGATACATAAATCACAAACCATGCCCTTTAGAAGCGATAAACAGGGTGACACCTCCAACTCTTTACCAGCATATGCTGGAACGGAGTCATGGGGTGCTAACATACCTTTAGTACATGTGTTTGGGTTTGTTGGGTTTTAAATAGCGAATTTGGGCTACTGCATGTTGAGGGGGTGGTGGTGTAGGTGCTGGAGTCCTTATTCCTAGATCATTGTAAATGGTTTTTCCGAGGTGGGGGGGGGGGAGAGGTAGTTTCTTAGAGTTGTTTGGTTTGTTCTTCTGGTGCAGTTTTGCTAGCCGCATATTGGCTTTCCAGAGTATAAATTATATTTCCGTAATCCAAACCTGCTTTCTTCTACTTTCCATAGCATTATAAATGAAGTCTCTATACAAAACGTTGTTATTTTATGGGTATAAAGAAGATTTTTGGGCTCAAACATACTATCACTGTAAACATCTGATCCATGCACTCTCCTAACTGAAGAATTTGCTAATTGTGAGCTCATAAATGTTTATCAAGCTGATGATATTAGTAAACACAGTTGGATGCACAGTAGGTGTTAACAACCAATAAGGCCTTTATGCATTCTTAAATATCTGGCCAATCAAATAATGTAAAGAGAGAGAGAGAGAGAGAGAGAGAGAGAGAGAGAAAGGGTTGTACATATTTTTAGTATGATGAGAATAAAATATTTTCTGATTTAAAGAAAAAATGGTAGACATTAATATGATAATGCTTTCCACAAATTCATATAGTGAACCAACTTGTTATCCATATGTTTAGAAAAAACTGCTTAGATTATTTAAAGATTAACATGAAAAGCATACACCAGACTGTTCTCCTCCAAAATAGAAATTAATATCAACATGGGATTTCCACCAAAAGACTTCTTATGATGTCTTGTTGGTCCTAAATAATAATGATGCCAGTCTGGATTCCAATATGCCCACCATAGCAGTTAAATTGAAAATGGTCTTATTATTGAAGAATTTCAGAGATGGTTTCCACATTCAGCAGTTAAACAGAAGTAATGAAATTGATTTCAGAACAAAATTTCAGACTAGAGACTGTTACTGCCTTCATGAGAATATTTGTTCGACGTTTTTTACACATTTACATTTTCAACATATATTTTAGAAGAAAAATATTTTAGCAAGTATATTTGAAAAAGATTTTTAAAAAAATCATTTTAACATATATTTTTTAATAAATATGTTACCTTGCTGGCCTTAAACTGTCTGATAAAGAAAGTTTAAAATGAGATTGTTATTAAAATTAGTAGTAATAATTGTAGTAATTGTAGTAGTAGTAGTAGTAGATGTATTATAGCTTTTATAATTGTGCAAAATAGTTTTTCATTAACAATTATTGATTATTTAGATAATTTTAATTTTTTTATCCAGCATTACTTTACTGTTGTGTTGAGTTGATGTATTAATAATATTGAACATGTCCTCCAAACTTTTCTTGTCTCTAGGCTTTGAAGTTTAGGATATGATTGGAGATGGTCTACCTATGTGTATAATAGTCTTAGCATTATGAACCAACCCTGACTAATAGGGCTTGATATTGAGCTTGGAAGTTGTTTCAAAATAAATTTTAAAAATATGTTCAATCAGTCCTAAGAGCAAACACATGAATTTGCTCAAATCTGAAGGGTGGCTTATCTCATCAGTTATAATTATTAGCAAATTAAACTTAACGAATATTACTACCTAATTAACCTGGCTCTATGTGGTGGCCATGATAGTGCAGATGTGCCATACATACATACATACATACATAGAAGCATGCATGTGTGCATGCATTCATGCATACATACATACATACATACATACATACATACATACTCAAAGTTCTTGTCCATATGATGTAATCATTATTCTGTAGAGCAGAAATGCAACCCCATTTCTGTCTACATCTGTTGTAAAAATTATTCCATCGTAAATATACTTCTAATCAGAGTGCATGCAAGGAATTTGAGTGTTTCAAGAATAAAGGAAATCATATCCCCCTCCCACTTGTATTTTGGAGAAAACTCATGTTTGGTAAAGTTATGTTATAATTACTTCAAATGGAGAGACAAATCCCTTGTGTAAAAAGATCAAAGTTGACAGCTGTTGAGATAGCAGTTACAGAGAATGGCAGAGCAGTTCTTTTGCCTGACATTGCAAGACACATGTTTTTTTTTTTTTTGTTGGACTATAATTGTAAAATGAACTAGTGTCTGAGAACTGATGGTGGGTGTGTCAAACTAAATGTCAGCACCTGTTGGGTAATGAACGGGATCCCAATGGCTTTCTAGTTGTAAAATAATGTAGAAATGTTAGGACTGGAGAAAATCCATTTACTAACATTAGCTATGCTAGATGTGATTCATGCAATGCCCAATGCTTTGTATTATAACTGTTAATATCTAGCAGTAAATGTAAACATATGGCTTATTAAATGGGTTAGTATTATAAGCTGCCTGAAGTAAATCCTTGAATGTATTGCCATATAACACTGAAATGGCCACTGAAACAGACTTTGCATTTGATGAACTAGGCAATTCCATGGAAAATAATTATGAAACTGAAAGTAATAATGCTATAGGAACCTCATAATGGACAATTATGTGTGACAGGATAATGATATATCCAAAAGAATTGAAGTTCTGGGTACATCACTTATCGACAAATTGGGAAGTTCTTTGCAAGAAGATCAGTCAAAAAGTCATGATGCTTAAGATACATCAGTTGCAGAGGAACACAACACTTTTCAAGATGATAACATGACTAAGAAAGATGATGTTGATGGATTTGGATCATCAATAACTTCGACAAAACCAGCAGATTCAAGCAGTTGCTTCATGGATATCCAGATGGAAAACCCATCATTTACTGAAGAGATCAAGGTATGTAGCGTCTTAAATGTTATAAATGTTATACCACAAAATATTTATTAGAGGATTCTATCTTTTCTGCTTGTAATAAATTGTAATATCTACCATTTTTTATTTTAGATGTAGCAGTTAGCAATTACATTATTTTATATAATTCTTCAATATCCTACTTCTGATTAAAATGTGTTATCATTTATTATTTATCCAGGTGGTGTGGAACCATAAGTTTTGTAGATATAGATATGTATGGAATTTTTACAGTTCTTATTGTGCCAATACAAGCACATCACAGCAATACAGAAATAACTGTTAATCTGTTGATGTAGTTTCCAGTTCTTAAGCATGCAATTTAAGCTAAAAAACTGGGAGAGACACACAAATGAATGCACTTATCCACTTAAATGTTCACTGCATCATATAAAGATGTCCATGATCTTAGTTATCCTTGGGGGCCCCGAGTGGCCGAGTGTTCTAAAGCGCTCACCGTTCCGGATCACTGCCATCTCACTTGTCTGCGTGGTTTCAAGTCCAAGGTTCGGCAAGCGTGGGTACGTGGGAAAGCCTGCCAGTAGCTTCTCGTGGGTCGGTGGTTCTTCCCTGGGTTTTCCAAGGTTCTTCCTCCACCAGTTATACTGGCCGCCATGTATAACCTATCTTGTGCTGAAAAATGGCGTTAAACCCTACAACAACAACAATAGTTATCTTTGGTTTTCATGTGACATCAAATGTATGCAAGTGGCCAAGTGGTCTAAAGCGCTCTCCGTTACGGATCACTGCCATCTCACCTCTGTCTGCGGGGGTTCGAGTCTTGGATTCAGCTAATGTGGGTATGTGAGAAAGCTTACCAGTAGGTTTTCGTGGGTCGGTGGTTCTTTCCGGGTTTTTTCCGGGTTCTTCCTCCACCATTAATACTGTCTGCCATCTATAGCCTATCATGTGCTCAAAAATGGAGTTAAACCCAACAACAAATGTATGCACTTTATCCAGAATTGCATTTTAGAAAGAAATATGTTAATTTGTTATGACATTATCTGCTGCTGGAATATAGGGCAATTGGTGATGCTTAGGGTTTTAGTGTCATTTAAGAAAGCCGAAAAAATTATAATTTTCTTGTATTTTGAAGATAAAGTGTTCATTGTTGAATCATTATACCTATAAAGTGTGTTTTACTGATGTTTATATTCTTGTATCAAAATATAAAGTAAAATAAAAGAGCAAAAAACAAATTTAAACTTAAACATTTTGTAGCACACTTTAACTCTAAAACCTACGATTTAAGCATATACATCTATGATTTAAGCATATACAATTGCATCTTTGATGAAACATGAAAATCAGATAAGAGCAAACAGTTAAGAACTTACAGTAACTCCAAGCTGCTGGGAAAAGCTATGCAAGATGTAACAACATGCGTACAGAAAGCGAAACAATGTGTGAAATAGCCTAAAAATGATAACAGAAGCTGATATCAATGAAGCAAGATATTGATACTGAACAATTGTTTTGAAAGCTAAGTGGAATTTTTGACAAAATAGCTGAAGGGCAGGTCAAAAAAGAAATGTTTCTCATTTTAACGATTGTGGAAAGCGTGTTTGTGTGAGTGTGTGTGAGTGTGTGATTTGGATTTTTAACGTAGCTTTAACAATTTTTCAGTCATATCGCTACGATGTCTGCAGTGTGACAGTTTATAGTTATGTCTAGCACTGGGGCATCTATAATGATGCCACAGACATGTTACATTATGTCCCACCCAGTCACATTATCCTGATACCAGACCGACCAGTCCTAACACTAACCTCTTAATGCTGAGCGCCATGCAAGGCAGCTGTTAGTACCATTTTTGTAAGTCTTTGGTATGACTCGACCGGGGATCGAATCCATGACCTCCCGTATCCGAGGCGGACGCTCTAACCACTAGACCACCGGAGCTGTCGGTGGAAAGCATGTTTGTGGATTTTGCTTCAGATGTTTGTATAGGATTGATAAAAATTTATATTACAAATACATAAAGAAATCTAAGCGTGGTACAATTTCAGCTGGATACAGAAAAGGGAGTGATTAAGGACAAGGAAGAGAACAAGCAGCAGGAAGGGCGAACCCATCTTTGTCTGAAAAACGTCCAAACGTCGAAAATAATCCTTCCTACAAATGATCGAAAATAAGAAAAGCGTCGACAGATTTAAAAAAGCGTCGACACTTTACTGAGAGAGTCTCAGTGGAATTTCTAATTAATATTACTTTATTGTCATTGGTGATTTTTTCTAGTTTATTATGCATGCGCTTTATGCAATTACGTCAATTTGAGGTCGCGCCCTCCCTGCTGCTATTAATTTATCCAAATATCTTATCAAGACCTACACGATATCGGGATCTAGGATCATATAATTTTATTGTTATAAATCCATGCGGAGTAGCTTGCGCTCGTGAAAAGAAATTTCTAAATTTAATTATATCCATATCTCCGCTACACCAGGTTTGATGAATATTGCGCAACGTATGTGTGTCTACGCCATTAAACACAACTAAAACATTACAGTTATCCCTGATTACTTTCGGAATCTGTACGTGTCGCTGAGTATCATATATCACATCAGTGTTTTTATGTCTTCCTCGAGAAAATATTCTAGCTGGATTTGATTGTTTGTCTAGCATCACATCATCGTATACAACTAAATTATTAATAAATCCATCTAGATCATCAACAGATGGTGTTTCATCAATATCGGTTATAAATTTAATGACATCGTCATCCAGTAATCGCGCGTTTTCATTAAAATCTTTAAGCACATCGTAGCATCTCTGATCATCATCTGATGTTGCTACCAAATACAACTTATCCCATTTCAACCATCTCATTATTAAATTAAGCAGTAATTGCGTCTTACCCAATCCAGATGAACCTATTATTATCATCCTAATCGAGTTCTGTACCGCTGGATGATGCTTGACCGGTTCTTTGTTTCCTTGTCGCTGAGAAATCAATTATATCCATTTTATATATAAAATATTTATGGATCTATATTGTGTTAAATGTAGAGCACGTACTCCTACAATCGACATAACAACGGTCAAAACAAAAAATAATAGATCGGCACTTACTGGTAAGTGTGGACGTTGTGGTACAAAGAAATTTAAATTTATTCCTGGTGATAGACAACCAAAATCAGATATTAGTTTTAAAAAAAAAGAGCAAGAAAGCGAGGAGGTGATATTGCAGTCAAGTTAACAAAAGTACCGGGAACTTCGTGGGCTAAATACCCTGGAGAAAAACATCTACCAGGATATAATTATTGTGGTCCTGGTACTCGACTTGATATCAGGCTTGACAATCAGGATCAACCAAAGCCAGGTGAGTATTCAATAAACGCTATTGATAAAGCGTGTCATGTTCATGATGTAGCATATAAAAGTGAAAATCTACAAGACAGACATATTGCAGATGTGAAATTAATTCATGCGTTAAATTCTATAAAAAATAAAAATATAAGAGAATCGTTAGCTAATTGGTTAGGAAGATCCGCGATGAAAGGTATATTAGCGCTAGGTGCTGGTAGTTAATTATAAATGGAAACGATTTATTATTCTCCAAGAGGATACTGGAAAGGTAACGCAGTAATTAGTAAACTCGCTGATGCAGCAAAAGTCACACGTGTTACCGCTAAAAAATGGTTATCAAAACAGGCAGTATGGCAAATTTACCTACCACCACCGAAACAAATTCAGTACGCGTATTTCGATGTCAGCGTCCCTAATGAAGTTCATCAAGCTGATATTCCATTTTTACCACATGATACTGTACGCAGAAAAACATACAAATACGCGCTAACTGTTGTTGATGTTGCAAGCATATATAAAGAAGCAGAACCATTATTGACAAACACAGCTGCTAAAGTAGCTTCTGCGTTTAAACGAATTTATCAGCGTGGACCCTTGCAATGGCCACAGCTGCTACAGGTTGATCCTGGCAAAGAATTTCTTGGTCCAGCATCATCGTTGATGGAGCGATATAATGTCAAAATACGACGAGGACATACCGCAATTCATCGTGATCAGGCAATTGTTGAGCGATTTAATCGAACACTCGCTGAGTGGTTATTAGGATATCAATACGCGAAGGAATTTATTCAAGACAGGAGATCTCGTAAATGGGTTGCAAGATTACCAAGTGTGATAACTGCGTTAAATAATGAAGCAACTCAAACGACCAACAGGAAACCTATTAATGCAATTACAAAAAAAAAATATACCAATACAACGACGTGATTTTTCAACGCAACCAGTATTAGGTAATGTTACTGTAAGGTATTTATATGAACCCGGTGAACTCGAAGGTGGTAAAAAAAGAGCGACTTATCCTATTTGGAGTGTTGCCACACATAATATATCTAACGTAACAAGATCCTAAGGTAGACCCGCAATCTACAGATTAGATTCAACTGCTCCTCAACGTGGATTTACACGTGAACAACTACAAGTAATTCCTGACTAGAACCCCTACGTCGATTACACTCAAGACATGTCAACATTACATTTTCTCGTGTATGACCGCGACTGTTATCGTTTCTATCTACGGTATTTGTCTTGGATTATTATTTGAATATCTCCATAACATCACACAATTACAACTTGTACAATGATTATTCTGCTGTTGTTTCAACGTGCTGATAAATTCAACATCAAGATCAAATTCTCGATTTTTTATCGCTTTGTTTATAAGCAGCTAATTTTTTCCTTATTATATCATTGTCAATATCATCACTAATCACTGACTCGTCCAAGACAATTCTCCGCAACTGAGGTATTCTTCTGACTCGAGACACTGCGAGATAAACTAGGTTTGACCACTCGATACGATCATTTTTAATCCAAACCACTGTATCAGAAATAGTTAATCCCTGAGATGAGTGAATCGTCATTGCATACCCTAGTGTCCACGGAGATTTGTTCAACGATAATGCATCTTCAACAGCGTTGATATCAACTGTGATAATATCATTTAATACTAAATTCTATTTCTCGGTCTGTCCCGGTATATCAACGTCAATATTTTGCCGCCGTGTATCAGCTGGTCGATAACATAACGGAACTGGCAATGTTGGAAATTTTTCTTTATGCAACTGAAACAATTCCCGTTGAAGTGTATCACGAATAATTTTTCTACTTGCTACTATCAAATCATTTGGTCGCCATGTTTGTAGAAAGTCGTTCATTGAAGTTTCTAAAATTATTTTACGCATTACTTCACATTGAATTTTATTCGGCTGTAGTCTGATTAATTTTTTAAACAGTTTTAATTCTGCATCAAGCGCTCTGTGATCATCATTTATTTCTTCGTAATAATCAAAGAAATTTTTTAACCAATTATGTGGAGATAGTCCAACAAAAGGTGGCGGTTGACCGTGATCGCCACACATTATTACAGCAGTATTTCTTGTTAATAACCAATCAAGAAATGTTTTTAATGTTTCTAACGGCACCGTGCATATTTCATCCCATATTATAATACTCGGAATATATTTTTCTCCCATCCTCGAAGAAGTCCATGCATCACCCTTCCATCGGAAGAAGCTATGATAAGTACATGATTGTATTCCTCGTTGTTTCATCTCTCGCGCGAGTCTGTGTGTGGGTGTTAGCACGATCATATCTGAGTTCTGAAACAGTTCGATCGCTCGAGTGGTTTTACCAGAACATCCAGGTCCGTTTAGATAAACCGTTTTATTTCCAGTTATTGGACCGTTTACCGATGGTGCAGATGATAATTGTAGTTTTTGATGTTTTTTACAATAAATATCTTTAACCGCAACATCAGCGGATTCGGAATAATCAAGTATATTTTCCATTTTTATTCTCCACGAACCCCATGATGCACAAGTACCGATATGTAGTTGTTCTAGTAATCCTGAATATTTTTTATTGATATAAAACGAATATGTAGCGACTCCGAGTGTAGAAACTTTATTTATCATCGATAATAGATTTATTGAAACGTAAATCTTAAATGAGTATACTGAGGTGACTCACCGTCCATATAACTTACAATTGTACCTAATTTAGTTACATTTGACAAGAAAGCTATTTCTCGACTTATACACGTATTTCTGTTAGTTGTATCAGCGATTATAAAATCTAACTCGGCATCGTCCATAATCAATCTTGTACAATGTCGTCTGTGATCATATGATCCTCCTTGGGTGAACTTGCCGATTATTTTTCTACCGAGATCTTTTGTAATTTTATTCTCGTAATCGGTTATATCGGGGTTTTCATCATCGGAGTATTTCTTTTGTTGTGGTAACCAAACTTCGGTTTGTTTCCGATATGATATAATTGCTTCATTTACGATCAGCAGTGTTAACATCGTACAATCAAGCATATACCGTAATAGTACTATTGGTGCCCACATTTGTTCTGAAAAATGTTTTCCAAACCAGGTATAACAAATCGCATGGAGATCTTTAGACATTTCAAATGACTCGATACAAGCAAATCCAGTTAAGTCAAAATCCGGTAATGGTCCATTTATCGATACTCGTGTCGTCTCGTGCGTCGGATGACCGAGTCGCTGAAAGTACACAGAACAATCTCCGTATCCAAGAAAACTTCCAGGATAACATGCAACCATATCAACCGAATGATCGTATTTAGTATTCCACAATCCACAATGTCCGTATTCGACACAACTCAATATTATATCATCAAGAAAATGAGACCGAGTTGGTTTCCACGAATTTTTCTTTCTAGCAAAATGAGCCGCAACTGACGGAACAGTAAAACAGTTGTTCAATAGTTCGTCAGTATCATCAGTATATTGCAGCGCAAGATTTTTCATTTTTTCGGTCTTACAAACTGATCTAATTTATTTTTTTCTTCCATATCTGATTCGTCTTTAGAACCATATATAGTTTTAAAGGTCATATTGTATGCGATGTGCATGGTGGATTAAAATAGTATTAACAAAATTTCCATGCTAGTGTCTGCAATTTTTTCAAATAAATTATTTTATCTTTGCAGAAAATTGATAAGGGAAAAACTCTGTATTAGTGGAGACAATGACTCAAATGTGTAGGTATATGTTAAGAAGATATCGATGGAAGAGAAGAAAATAATTTATATGAAACTCTAACAGCCTCCTAAGGAAAGAATTACCCAAATATCTGCCTAATATGGAAGAACTACCAAAAATAACATCATGAGATGCTAGTGACATTTTAATTATAATACATGATAAAAAATATGTGCCTTACATTACTGTTGAAAATATCTATATTTTATGATGATTAAAATGTTGTGTACAAGTACTTAAATATACTAAATATCTTCTATAAATAGCACCTTCAACAATTTCAACTAGACTGTATTATTACTGGCCATACTATTAAACCAGGCTTGGTGATGACAGCTTAAGAACAATGCAGTCTCCTAGGAACTATATAATTATTACAAAAGGATTTCAAGTTTAACAATGTAGAAATGCTACATCAGCAAGTAATATTATGGCATCGGAGAGCAATGTAGTTCAAAGTATTTATGAGCACTTTGTAATTCCATTGAATAATTTAATAAATTAAAAAGTAAGCAAAATAAAAAGACTGATTCCACTTTGGTTAATAAAGCAGATATGTAGGTCAGTTTCCATTGTAAAATATTCAAAACTGTCAACAAGATTAAGAATGTCCATATCCTAGAGTCAGATTTACATAAACGTTTATCTCCAATAATAATGATCTGCATATTTATTATATAATCACAGAGAATATTAGCTGTGAATGATGTTGTTTAGAAAATAAGGATCATTGATTTTGGGTTAACGTCACTTATTAAATATACATATACATAGTATCAATCATTGGGAAAAGCGAACAAGCAATACAAATTAAATATGCAAAACAATATTAGATTGGTCTTTTAAAATATTCACATTCCTTAGGATAAATAATTATGAACAAGCCTCTATCAACAGGTAATGCAGACCATGGAGACAACATTCTTCATTCATTTTAAATAAATAAATTACTCACTGCATAAAAGCACCTGTGAGAAAAAACTAGTGGGTATCTCCCCATCTTTATTGACTATAAAAATGCATAGTTAAAAAGTAGTGTATAGCTAAAACAAAATCATGGAATTCAGATTTAGAATCTAACAAGTAATGCACCTAACCTATTTCTTGCAACCCAGTTTAATGTATGAACTGATAAAGAAATAAAAAAAATAAATGATATATGGGAATATTACAAAACAAAATTACTAGTTTATATGCAATACAGTGAAAATTATTAATAGTTCCATTACTAATTTTAATAGTGATTACTCAGTGATATGTACACAGCAGGATGTGGTATAAGTGTTGGTAAAGTCAGTTAAACTGTTTAGTATGGATACCAAGATAAGAACGTTGAATATTCTATAGGCATTTATTACCAAGGTAGGACGATCAACATAAAGGCATCATATATAACTTGAGGTAATATAACTACTGTATGAATGCTAAATATCTTTACCATTTAATGAAAAATTTAATCCAACACACAACACTCTTGCTTGACAACCGTATGACGTGGCCAGTTCATTTCAGCTATAATGTTGGAATCACAGTGAGTAATACCTGCCCTTGTGAGGAATCTCATTTACTATAAAATTGTTGTGTAATCATATCCTCAGCTGTTTCTTTGGGCTACCCATGATTAAAATGATTTGGCTTCTTGGCAAAATGTCGAAACAGTGGTTGACATTACAATGGCTTTGCGGACCTTCATATTTGTTTACAGGCATACACAACGTAGTAAACGTTCACCAGCTTGCAAAGGTTTTGGTAATTCTGTTGCTTTAATAGATGAAATTCAAAATATTTGTTGACATGCATTTTTGGCAGCAACGGGTTCTTTGGCGGATGTTAAGGTTGCATAAGTGCATACCATACAATTATAAATAGTGCTGTGCTTGGGTCTTGTGGATAGCTTCCTATATAGTTTGTCCTGTAAATATGTATCTCCAAACCTAACCTCGACACCTAGATAAATATAGATGAACTCCTCATCTCAGAGGCATAATTACGCCAAAAGCAAAATGGTTAGATTTGCATATGATGTTGATACATTGCTCTATTCACTTTAGCGTCGGTACTTTGCTCGATAAATTAATTTTTGATAACTTTGTTGATCTTTGCCAAGTTCACAGAGAACTTAGACTATCAAGTCTGTCTACCTATGTTATGGTGCGTTTATTATTATTCCAGTACGTGTTTGATCCAATATACACCACTCCCTTGATAACTCTCGCCCTGATAACTCGTGAACCCGCTTATAATGTGAGGTCAGGCGTGGATTACATTTTTTAAACCAGAAAATACCACAAAAATTGATCCCTTTTTGTTGAACTTTAAGAAAATCGGTAACAAAAACTTTGATATATCTTTTGTTTTCTCGTCGAAAACGGTAGATAGAACCTGTAAATTTTAATCAACACTATGAAATATCAAATTTAAAAATAGGTTATACAATTTTTTACATTTTCTTTGCAAACGACATTCTTAGTACACCGCAATTAACGATATGTAAGGAAATTTTGATCAATGAAAATGACACTCACGCCGAGTGGAGGCAGTACTTTAATTAATTAAATTTAAACAAATTAAATTTTAAAAAAGTTATCAATTGAAATTTGTGTTCCAGTTCTATGATTTAGTTCCTTTTAAGTGTAGTTGTCATAAATGCAATGTGCCCTCTTGTAATTAAATGTAACATAAAATGCGTCTATCTCCTGTAACATGTATGTCCGCGAGCGTATCTCCGAGAACCTAATTAAGTGCGGACTGTGTTTTGATAACTGACTTCCTGAAGTATTTGTTGTATTGTTGCACTAACTCAAAGCTGGCCTCCTTTTTGTATTATCATGTTAATTGTGTCTTTTGAATCAAATAAAGGAGGTGGAATTAACGAGCAGTTAAAAGGCACGAAAATCCTACAAACTTAAAATGTAGCGGCCTCGGTCGTATGTCGGGTAAACTCACTTCATTTGGTCAGTCGAACATTTATCAATGTTATTGTGTATGTAATATAAACTATCTTAAATGAACCGACTCTTTAATAACTTTGATCAAAGATAACAAGGCAGCCAATCGTTATGAATACTTCGTAAAATAAAGAGCTTGATTTTGCAGATACTGACCATTGTGGACAAACGAGTTTCAGAGAATTCTTGAACTGGAACTTAGAAATATCATCAAGGATGATAACAATTTTCATTATTAATTCCAATGAAATCACTACATCAATATTGTATTAATTGAGCAATAAAAAAATGAGTTTCAACGTAGACGATTGTCTCACGAAATAAATTTCGTGTTTTTGAAGAAAAAAAGGAATCTTGTTTGATGGTGTATCAAGAGTTAGTCTAGTTCCCTGCTCTGTAGACTCCCAATTTGGCAGGATAATATTAAATACCACTACGGGAACCAGACTCCTCAAGAAAAGAAAAAGCAGTGACGTAATACACAGATTTTTTCGTGTACACGTGATGGTTGTTGAAATCAGTTGGAACTATCTTTCATATGTTGGGCATTTTGACAATAAATGTTATTTAAACAGAGTAACGAACAACTTATTAGAAAAAGTGCGTTATTAAAAATTATTATTGACATGGCTGTAAAATGAGGATTCAGTTAATAAATAGCCCAGTTCCCTAATGCCGCTACCCCCACCACGGTTTTGTTGATGTCAGAGCAATATTTTTTTCAATTTTTGGAGGTACCTCGGTAAATCACCTCTCACCACTTATGGTGCGGTCTACGTTTGTTGACCCCGCTGTGCGCGAGTTATTGGGGGAGAGGTGTAATTACTGTTGGTAGCATTGACACCTTTTGGTTCATTGCATTTCAGTGGTAGATAAATTTTGACCAGACCTACATTAGTTAGTTCCTTCATGCACGTATACGGTGCTAGACCAGTGTAACCCCAAAATCATAGGTGGAATCTCCATTCTCTTGAACATTCTTGTAGTTTTGATTAAAACAGGTTCATGGGTTTCTTTATATTATAAATTTGTTAGGTGCATTGCAATATTCCACATATTAAAAGTTCAAGGCAAAGCAGTCTAATGTCAATGAAATACATGAATAAAGACTGGCAATATTTTGTTAATTTGATCGACTATCGTAGTGTCGTCTCATAAAACAAATTGTTTTCTCAGTGTGTGCCCTGTGCCACAATGTTTGACTCTTGTTTTTAACATTTGACTTCTTTAAATGCATATGATTGTTTTCAGGGTCGACAACTAAGTCAGGAAATATCTTTAATAAGTTATGAGATTGTTATAATTTATGAAGTTTGTTTCATGCACTATTCCATGGCATGAGATTGAACACTTTACATTTATTGTAAAAAATATAAATTTGAATATATACAAACCTCTGATACTGACATATATTTCATATGTCCTTTTTTCCTTGCATATAGCCTTAGAGTACTGGTGTGCCCTAACACCACAATGTGTGAATAAGTCCTCATCTACCATTCATGTTTTCCAACTTTTTTCAGTCAAACTCTAACCGTGTATCACTTTGTATGTCCCATTTGCTATTACTATGTTCAATGCCTTTCCGTATTCCTGTCTTTCTGGGACTGCACAAAGTACATTTTGGGAAAATGTTATAGGATAAATGGACATATTTTAATTTCAATTAATCACAGTTTTCATTGCAGCTGTGGCTTGTCCATTATATTTGCTTTTCAAATAAACACAATGGCTATCTGGTAGATATTTTATTTGGAATGTATTATGCTGGCTTACTGACTGACACTAGCAACAGATAAAATAAGTATCAGAAGAGATGCAGTTTTTGAACATCCGTTAACCTAAACTAGTACAAAGGCAATTAATACAGATACCAGAGAAAATGGTGATGACAGAGAAATCTAGCTGTTATGCTAAGAACTACTTTTAAAAAGAAGAAACTGTTGTTGTTTTCTTGAAACACATGTATGTATGTATGTATGTGTATATATATATATATATATATATATATATATATATATATATAAACAAGTAACTCGTAAAGCAATTAAGATCTTTCCAACTTATATAACACAATATGCAAAGCATTTTCAGGCTGACACACACACATACAAAGTCGACAAATTTATTAATATGCTAGAAACTAATAGGAAACAGTGTTCCAGACACGGGCTATATAAGACACTGGCTACAATAATGCAAATTCTCTCGAGCGCTACCGTTAAGCCCGTAAAAACCAGGACTGGGTTATGTTAGACTTGCGTCCTTCAAACTTTGTCAAACACCCCAATTGGCCCCAGTTGATTCAAAGATAATAATTGAATTGTCAATTAAAATACATGCACTTATAATTAGTGTTGTTCATTCATTAGTCTACATGCTATTCCACAGAAATATTTCAATGTAGTGTATCATTGCACTGGTAAAAGCAACATTTGCCATATTTCCAAGACAGAAAATAGACATTTCCAAGAAGATCCTGAATTAGAAATCAACCTAATGTCATTCCACACTTCATTCGAGTGTGTACCATTGATAATCAAATAATCTTTTCCAAATCAGAATTGATGAAAATTAAATGTTATATATATATATTGACTGTAATGATGTTTTATGTTTAGTTTTTCTTTCTCGTGCTTAGAAAGTTTGTACTTAGAGTTGACAGGTCACCCCACTGCCCTTATTAATCTATCCGTATTAGTACACAGTGTTTACAAACAATAGCATCTTGCTCATGACGCTCATGATTCAAAATTTCCAACACGTAACAATTACAACTTTTATCTTTGATTTATTTCCTTTTCTGAGAGCAGAATATATTGCTTAGATAATTATTCAGATTGTTTTAGAAGAGTTATAATAGTACCCAACATTTTTTTTTATATAAAGTGAGAGGCAATGCGGTACCTCATTAATACTATAAATACTGAATCATCTCATTATACTGCAAACATGAGTGTTGTTTCATATAATTTCTTCTGTAATGTCATTTATTAAGCTGGAAAGACAAAGCTTATACATGTATAGTAAACTCAGTGTAATGCGTTTTATATAATGTCATTTATTACTTTGGAAGGACAGTGCTTATAAACTCCTGGCAATCAGTTTTATGCACCTCATTTTGTTGTTTAACTGAGATGTCTTTTCGAAGAGGATTCTTTTTCACGCTGGTTATGCGATCAGTAAAATTCAATGGACTGCATGTTTAACTCAATCACTATCTAATATGCTATTTGTATCATATATGTTAGTTTCTATATCCTATGCATATTTAAAACACTGAACGTTTCTTTGCATCATGATTTCAAATTCATTCTTAACATGGATCATATATTTTTGAAAATGCAACTATATCTAAGAAGCAAAATGTTATCCAGTGAACAAAAAATGGGAAAAAGCAAAAAAAAAAAAAAAAAAAAAAACAAAAAAAAAAAAAAACGCCACACGATCAATAATAAGAATAAATGTGGAAAGTAACAAACAAATGCATGTCATAAGGTGGACTCAGCTAGATTTAATGATATTCCTCAATAACATTTAATATTATGGCAGTTACAGCACATGTTTTTGATCTGATATAAAGCTATTACCGATAAACTATTAATAGCAAAAACGAGTATTGTTTTTTTTTTCATTCATTCATCTATGCCTGCCAAACATTTTCATCTACATTTAAAATAATAATAATATACTGAAAACAGTTTGATTCCAAACTATACAAAGTAGTTATAATACAACTTCAAATCATAACATTTCTGAACTTAATTGTCGACTTCTTGATGCTAAACTTCATCATTGTAATAGTTTCCTACTTTCAAGATTACTTCACACTAAAGTAATATTTGAAGCATTATATACTTAAGTTCTGCAAATGATAGAATTATGTTGTCATTTTCATATAATGACCTGCATCAATGTATATGTCCGTTTGAGCCCTACATATCACACACAGACACTAGTATTTATTTTAACTGCAGGTTAAAGATGGACTTAATACAACAGTGCAAAAGTATAAAGATTTAAAGAAGAAGCTGCCAGAAATTTACGATGCCGTAATAGCAATTGTTAAGACAAATGACTATAAGAAGATGATGGATAGTGTTACCAGAACGAGGTTCACAGACTATGAAATGTTGTTACAATCCAATAGGACATTACTGCAGGATATGACAGATGGTTTTGAAATTGCTGTCATTGGTATGTCTTTCTGTCTACTATATATATATATATATATATATATATATATATATATATATATATATGGAAGTGATAACAAAATGGGCTAAGACATAATAATATTGTTGGTATCATCTGCTTAAAAATGACACATAGCCCCATAAAACAAATGTCTGAAAATCTGAAATGGACACATGTATTACATACTTGGGTTTTTGATGTCATGCCTCAAAAATCCCAAAACCAGACAATACCACACGTCACATAGGCAGATGATATTCACTGAGATGGTTAAGGCTTAATATTAGATTGAAATAAGTGTGTTTGCTACCACATTATGCACAACTTCATATTCCAGTATTTACGTTTGTGTAATGAAATTATTATTTCGAGGTCACCTAATCATTGCAATTCTGCAACTTCAATGGGTACGAATAGTTAAATCTCAGGCAAAGAGCTTCAAGACCCAAAGACAATAAATTGCAATGCAGCGATATATCATTTCATCAAACGAGATCTCCAAAATAAAGGAAGATTAGACTGTATTTACAATAGATTAATCTAACGTAAACACACTCATGATAATATTTTCTTGTATGTTTTGTTTAGAAATAGAATAGTGTGTCTGTGTGTGTGTGTGTGTGTGATTCCATATTTAGGGTAATTTGCAGGCAAAAACATATTTTATGTTCCATTTGTTACAAGGGGTACATAATTTGATAGTGATTGAACATTTCACTTCAAGCTTATGAATCATTTTCTTACTACAGGTGAAACAAGCTCTGGCAAGTCGACATTTCTAAATGTACTTCTAGGAGAAAGGATGCTTCCTTCGCACACTTTGGCCACAACTGAAAGATTGTGTCGTTTGCGCTACAGTGAAGATAGAAGGGTGGAATTTATCGCAGGAAAAAACATTGTCACCAACAAAATTTTGATATCTGATTCCAGTGAATTAAATGACATTTTACAATCAGAAATGTCGAAGACGAATTCAGAAGGTGTACGCGAGGAACCGTTGAAAACTATTCATGTATATTGGCCAACAGCCTCATTACATGTACGTTTTTTCACTTCTATACTTGAAATTGCTGACGACATTTGTAGAGAGAGGATGTGTGCTGCCATGTTGATAGATGTCATCATGAGATATTATGCCAAAGTAGAACTGGTTTTACATGAAATCTGAAATGTTATTTAAGATCGAATCCCATCTAGTGTTTGACTGTGCAAGTTTTTTGGAGATGGTGTGATCATACACTACGATTGGAAACTGGATAATGGTAATTAATTGGTTGATTCAGCGTATATAGTATTATATACAAAAGCTGTCTTGGTCATAGGTGGTTATGTACTGTAACTACATAGATATATACAACATTCCAAACTTTTTTCTTCCACAAAATGTATATATATATATATATATATATATATATATATATATATATATATATATATATATATATATATATATATACATACATATATATATGTGTGTGTGTGTGTGTGTGTGTGTGTGTGTGTGTGTGACTTTACATATGTGTAAGTTTTAAGTAATTTGCAAGTAAGTAACACATTATGTGATTTACTTCATATTTGGAATATAAAGATCACATACTTTTCTTTTCCCTCAAACTATTTAGCCCCAGGGTTGGGCCATGGGGGTCTAAACAAATATTCACTGCTCATTTGTTGTTAGTGCTGTTGGCAAAGGTTTTATTTTGTCATGTAAAAATTTCAGTTGCAATCTACCCAGTTATCGTTAGCTTTAAATATAACAATATGATATGTTTACTTTTATCCCTATGCTACTTCTGCTCCTCACTCAAGTCCCTTGCTGTGGCCATGGCAGACTGGTTATCCTTTATAACTTGACTGTAAGTCTTACTGAAATGACCTTTAAATTCCAGACTTCTGAAACAATATAAAAAATACCAAAATTATAATCATTGCAGTCAAATCTGGATATTGGATTTCAGGATTTGGACATGATCTTGGTTTTCATGTTAGGTTCAGTGGAGTTGGTCAGGAAACAGACTAACTTGCTCTTTGAGTTGGTTAGGGAACCAGACTATCTTGGTTGTTAGATGCTTGAATGTATCCTTGTTTTTTCATGCAAAACATGTGCATGACCAAACTTATGCGTTATGTTAGCTCTCACCAGACACCAATCGAATTACAAGGAAATATATGACATACTAGAGATCAGAGATACGCCGAAATATTAGATTATGTTCTGTTGACCTTTCTATTCACCAGGCGGGTTATAAGTTTCACATGTATGAAAATGAGATATATCATTTTGAATATATCATTTCTAATAGTTACTCCTTTGAACATGAAATACAATGCTTAATATGGTATGTTCCTAAAAGTAAGTGGTACTGTGCATTCCAAAGGTAACCAGAACCTGAACCGTTATCTGTCAAGATTAATCAGATTGCACTAAATTTATACTGCAAACCTGTCTTGAGCGACAACTCCTTCTCCCAACCAGAAATAGTCTCAAATGCAGGTGGTTTCAAATAGCAGGTTTGTACAAAAAGACAAGTTTACAGTGTTGAATTTCAGCACTATTTATGAAGGAAATATAGCCTCAATCACTGTTCATATATTCAGTATTAATGCTGCATTTAAAATGGAAATTTAAACTAATCAGTGATTTTTGTGGGAAGCATGCTTGTGAAATTTTGATTATGGTATTCAGGTTAATTCCAGGTAGAAGTGATAGTTTTTGTATTGAATCAACCCTGCCTCGAACATGGGGTCAACCCTCTTTAATTTAACATGGTTCATTTATGACACTCAAGGGCATTTTGAATATTTTTCCTCTGACAAGGTAGCTGAAACAAACAATATTGCCCTTCTGCATTATCAATGTTTACTGTTATTATATCAAATTGCTATTTATCATTAGCTTACTCCTCCACCTTGTTGATTTTGAGATAATTATCCCTGTAGCAAATATGTATTCACACATAAAACAAGTTGACCATTCATTTAAAGTCCAAGTGACACATTTGATTTCCTATTCTACTCTTACTGTCAAATGCCTTCACCACGAGTATACTGCTGTGGGAATGTCATTCCTTTCTTTTGTGCAGTCCCTTAGTCTTTTGTGCTCGTCATTGTCCCCCCCCCCCTCCCCTCTGAGTAACATGCATTCTGTCACTTTATTGCGTTCTCTCACTTTATTTAGCACTACAGCACTGGCCGTCACCAAATAAGGCAATCCACGTTTGAGCCTGACTCAAAGTGAATGTAAATCAAAGTACATAGTTTTAGTGTGAATTTACAAACGCTAGGCTCAAAATTCTTAGACTAATTATGTACTCTACCTTGAAAATTAAGGGCTGTCAAAATACAAACTATCCACTGAGACCGTATCTCATTATCTACAAATGTTATGCAGCAAAGGAAAACACAATGAAGGCAAATGGGAAACTAAGTCTGTTATAAAGTTAAAAGAAATAGCACAGAAATATGAAAAGAACCATTTAGAATCTTGGCAATGCTTGGAAAAATGATTGCTAACTAATACCAAGTATAATTAATAACATCAAAGATTACATAGTGTTGAGATATCTAGTAAGGAACCATCAACCTATATGTGGTTTGGAACTGTGCTTTCTTAAACAGAACTTGCGGTTATCAAAGTCTAAGTGTATGAAACTTTTAGTTGAACATAATATATCCTTCACTGCATGAGATCACACTTTAAACTTATTAAATGTAATTTGAAAGTCAGTAATAGCAGTACACGAAATTGTGTTATACCTTAATTAAAACTGGTCTAAGGAAAAATATTGACTGCCTTACTGCAAAGGTCTTGTCATGGTTGACTTATGTGCCATGGGTCAAGAAATAGGACATTTATTTGGTTATAGGTTATTTATACCTGTACTTCAAATACCTGTAAATTCTCTCTCTTGTTTGAAGCTATCATGCTTACTCTCGGTTTGTGTTTGCTTTATTACTCCAGCTCCCTCGGGTCATATTCCTGATGGGGGTCCTGGGTCAAGAAATAGGACATTTTGAGTTTTGGGTATTTTACTAAGACAGATCTGTTTGCCCTGTGTCTATAATTATTAATTATAGATCAATGTTACTATGATTTTAAGTTTTTTTCTTTCTCTTAAGTATGGGGAATTAATGTATATTATAACACAAGCCATGAAAAAGATCTGATTCAAGCTATATCTGGCCTCTTCCAACAAGTCTGTAGTAAAGCTGTACCGATTAATCGGCCATACTCATAATCTGGTCGATTATTAGAACAATCGGTATAATCGGTATCGGCAGAAATACCCCTGGATACCCCAGCTGCTGAGCTGCTTCAGCGCGCGACTCGCAGCGTGGTGCGTGCATCAGTCCAGCCACGTGGACGACTTAAGCAGCAAAATGGTGAACCGACCTTTTTATCGGACGTCCCATTTTGAAAACTTAGACTTCCTGCAAAAATGAAAACAAAAAGGTCAAATAACGATTAACCAAAGCCTCTAACTAACCGAGAAATTCTCTCTGGGATAGAATTTACATGTTGCTTTTTTGTTATTAATGTTTTGGAATTTGTACGCGTGAGTATTTCACCATACACGTCTTAATGAGATCGGTTCACCCCTTCTGCTGCTATTCACATATAAATAACTGAAGCATTATCATATCAATAATGGTATCAGGTACGGAGTCTCATACAGATAGATGAGCTCGAGAGTGACTGGAAACAATACTTTTTTTTAAATTCCTTTTTGTGATTCTGTTAAACAAAAATTACAACAAGGTCAGGGATCTTAGGGGGATTTTGCAATAGGTGCATAACAATTGTTTAAGCCTATTACAAAAACAACTGAAGGTATCCTTCCAACGTTAAAACAAAGTGCTAAGGATACTAAGAAAATATTTTTTTTTGCAAGAACTTCCAGCTGCAATAGTTGCTGCTCAGCCTCCTCCTGCTAATGAAGGTGGTGCTGAAAAAGAAATAAAGCCAAAAGAGATAAAAATAAAGAAAGGAAGAAAAGGAGTTAGTTTTAAGGAACCATTTACTGAGAAAGGATACAAGTAATAACAAATATTGACATACGTGAATTAGGAAATTTTGCTGCCGGAAGTTATGATCAAAGACATAGATTTTTAAAACCTGAATGGTGTAGGTCTTGTAGCATGGCAAAAATGGATTTTTAATATTAATAATGATTCTAATCAAGTAAATAAATCTAATGCTTTATATATGGTTTATACTGAACAAAATAGATCAGTTTCATCCAAAACTTGCAGATAAAAGAAAAAAAAAAAAAAAAAAAAAAAAAAAAATCCTCTAAACAAAAACTTACTTATCAACTTCCTCCACCACAGCAACAAATAGAAAAACACCCTTTTCCACCGCAGCCTCAGCAAAAGCCTTCTTATCAACTTCCTCCACCGCAGCAACGTATAGAACAACAACCTTTTCCACCGCAACCTCAACAAAAGCCTTCATATCAGCTTGCTCCACCGTAGCAACAAACAGAACAACATAAAGAGATGATGTTGGAGCCTGAAAGGGAAAAAATAGAAGGAAACAAAAGGGAAGGAGGAAAATGCTACTCGAAAAAATTAGAAGAAAAAAGAATAAGAAATTATACAAAGGAGGAAAAATTAGGTTTTCCTCCAAAATTGTATTATTTACCAGGTGAAAAAAGAGGAGAACCTACAGCAGAAAAAGTAACTGATGAAGCTTATGATAAATATTTTGGTCCAAAAACAGATAGCGGTATTATTGCTTGTCCTAACAATGTTCTTTCTGATGTATCATGACTAGAAATTCTGATTGGAGGAAAGCGTGCTGGAAATAATTCACCGGAAATAATTAATGAAATCTCTGATATTTGTCAAAGATTATTTACTAACTTTATTATGAACATCAATGTTTATCGGGAACTTATTGATGACATTGCCGATGATTTTTATAGTGATTAATCGTCGCCATGATTAGATAAATGAAAAGTAAATAACATGATTATTCATAATGCTCAACGTAGACCAACCATGGCCACAGTGGTAAATTCGCGATTACCTGCTTATAAAGCATTTATAAGGGGTTGGACTTGGTGTTGTTACTCAAGGTTTTTTTGCAAGGATAGCGCCAAAAGCAATACCAATTGCAAAGCAATTATCGATGAAGGCTATTGACGTTTTTCGTGATAAAGCTTCTGGTGATGTTACCGGTAAAGCTTTCTTGGCACTCAAGGACAGACTAGCAAGATTTACGATATTCTGAGCAAAAATTTACATGTAAGAGAAGAAAAATAATTTCCCAGACAAATATGTTAACGATCTCTCACATACAGTTTAAGTTTCCCATAATATTTATTTTGTTATTATCGGTGGGGAAAGTGTCCAAATTACTATATAATTATAATTTTGGCGCACTTTCCCCAGTCGCTTATATGTCTTGGTGAGTTTCATATATTTCATTGTCAAGTATCAGATTGATAAAATAATTGTTCTATCTTTGACATTTGACCTGACACATATGTGTTTTGTCATTGTTGAACGTGTCCAAATTACTATATTATATAATGATTTGGATAGTTTCAACAATCGCAGTACACATATGTGTCGGGTCAAAAATTTTAGAAAAAATAATCATGGAAAAATAATCATGGAAAAATAATTATGGAAAAATAATCATGGAAAAATAATTATAGACGGTAATTATGGAGAATAATTTCCATGATTATTTTTCATAAAAGCTTTATTTAAGTAAATAATATGTTCTATCTCTGGTTTTTTTTCTATAATTACCACCTATACTTATTTTTCCATAAGTACCATCCATAATTACCATCCATAATTATTTTTTATAATTATTTTTCCATGATTATTTTTCCATGATAATTTTTCCATGAATAATGTATGCCTCGGGTCCCAACATATTTTCTCCCGACGATGAAAAAAATTTAACAGATTTACGCGGAAATGATTCACCGCACAAAATTGCTAAAGCATATCATACTGGTATGATCAGATTATATAAAGTAATGGAAAGATCACATATATACACACGATTTCCCGCTGGTGTTGCTTGAACTATTAAGAGTAAGAATCTTACGATAAAATTAATAAAATCATTGGAGATAATAGAAACGAAAAAAACAAACAAATCAAAGTCAATAAAGAATTATACGACAAATTATTTGCTGAAAATAAGAAGATTGAAGAAGAAATCAATATAAAAAATTTAAACATACCGAATTAAGTAAAACACTAGATGATTATAATAATGATTTTGCAAAAAAATAATCAAATTTACGTGACGGATTACGTGACAAAATTGAAAAACTAAACATCGAATTGCGTGGTCTTCAGGTCAAAAGTGACGATTTAACTAAGGTCCGCGATATGAAGAAAAAACTAAATCAGAATCATTTAACATCAATAGAGAAAATAAAAAATTACACGAGGATATTAAAATTGCACAAGGTGAACTTGAGAACAAGAAAAAAATATATACATAAATCACTTACTGAAATAAAATCACTTGAATCTACCAAGAATATTGCTGAAATAATTAATAATAGTATTATAATAAAATAAATTATTTTTTTTAGAACTTTTTGCTTACATAACATCAAGTACATCAGGTTTTTCATTTTTAGGTTTATCATTATCATCTTGTTTGTTTAATTACTTTTGGTTAGAATCACATATCTTTTTCAGTATGAATACAGATAATTATCTTTTATCTCGTTCGCTATATCGCTGAGATAATACATCCTTAGCGCGCCTAATTACATCAATATGGGGAATTAATTTTCGAATATTATTGCGTGATAGATAAATTACGGCATTTTCAAGTGTTTTAATAAAACGATACTCACTACTTTATGTGTCTTTGTTAAAATATTTTCCCATTTCTCTTTTCATATTCATTCATTATATATTCGATATCAAACACATCAATATTACCTATTTCTGCTGACAATTCCGTAGATTTCAATTATTTAATCTCGTCAATAATATCATCAATATTTTTCTGGTCCATATAATATATTATAATCTTCAATTATTATAATAATCAGGGATAATAAAATGATACCCATATGTTATACGTTTTGGAAAATGCTAGATTATCTCTACCACCAGCACAAAATGCTACTGAATTTGATTTAATATTAAAATATTTAGCGGTTGCGTATATTGATTGAAATTTATTTTCGTTTATATCAATAACAGCAATAACTGGTCTGTTAGGTCTTTTAGGTCTACCGATTATACCATTTTTGTCATATTTACAATTTTTACTTTGAGTAACAACTCTCAGATTAAATAAATTATTATCTCGTGAATTTGAATTAATATGATCAGTTACAAGATTTTTCTAAATTAATCCAAAACACTCATAAATAAATCTATGAGAAACATATCCCATTTTTTTAAATATGAAAAATAGAAAACTAGTATCAGTAACATAACCAATTTGTTTTTTTATTATTTACAATTCCTAATAATTCCATCGCGAGATGCTTCAGATTTCTTGACTATCGGAAGTTTTACAAACTCTTTTTCCATCACCACGGTAATAAAAACCTTAAATATGTTAGAAGTTCTGATTTCTTCAACTAACAACCTGTGGAAGGTTATTTATATAATCTCGAATACTGCTAAACTCACCGTTATTTTTACTTTATAATATCGCGTTAATTCACGATATTGTTTACCTCCACACGCTGAACATAATTCAGTTTTTCCTCCTACTCCATGTTGATAATTTATACAACGAATAGGACCTTTGCTTTCGCGTTTTACATATTGTTTATGAGATTAACGATATTCACTCACACATCTGCGATTACAAAAATCAGTAGAACCAATTATTAGCCATTTACACTTATCTCTCTTCTTGGTCATGATAATAATAAGAAACACACTAATTGAATTATTCATTTAAATAGTATATGGATGATTTTTCGTTCACACCACAAAATAATCCTTGTGATAAATTTGATCTTGATAAAATAATTTACGATTCACAAGAGGGATATATGTCTGAAGAAGATAATAATCTGACTAAAATCATTCGCGATGCTAAGAAAGAATTTTTTGATGATGGTGCAGTTTATGCATGGTCAACATGTAAAATTATCGACGAAGATACAAAAGTAATCGATGCCACAATGAGAGATAATCAAGCCACAAAGGTTATTAATCATCTTGATGATCGAACTTATCTTTTCAGAATAAAATTTTGTTGTGTCTGTAATGACCGAACAAGGTGATACTTGGACTATTCGTGACAAGCGTGATCCTGTACGTGTTCGTGAAATGTTGTTAAGTTGAATAAAAATTCCAAACCAGGAATGCTGACTGGTATCCACAAGCTGAATTATGAACAAGCGTATCCCGTGACCATTGTTATCTATGCATTATATCTGCTGAATGATAAACCCAATGTTGGTGATCTCGCGCAATTGAAATTTTCAAATCTAAATTGTGCATCTGAACGAGTAACGGAACATTTTACTGTTTCAACTCGTGAAAACGGTCTAACAGGTAAGACAAGTAATAATTAATGAGTGGGGAGAAATAGTTAGAGATACCGGAGCATCTATCAAAGATGTTGCTAAGTTAGGAAAAAAAAACCCTAAAATTTTCAATAAAAGTAAAAACAATAACAGGATAAATTTTACACGATTCGAAATATTATATAAAAAAGGAGCTCCGATAAATATCATTGATCACAATGCACATACGTGGACTAACGCAGTAGCAATATGTCCACAGAATCGAACTGTTAAATTTTACTCACAGTGATATATTTGATTTTATTAACAAAATAAGTAAGAAAGATCCTGTATTAGTATGGTTATTTCAAAGTTCCAATGATGGAAATTATGATCAGTTTGTACGAGCTAACGGAGATATTTATCGCACAGAATCTCTCCACGAAGAAATGAAAAATCTTACGCTGAAATATACTAATGATGCTGAACTTTTGCTTCGTAAATGTTTTACAATTCCGTCAGTTGCTGAAAATACAATTTCATGGAAACCAACTCGATTCGATTTTCTCGATGACATAATATTGAGCTGTGTTGAATACGGACATGGTGGATCATGGAATACTAAGTACGATTTTTGTTATTTCCGTTTATATGATTGCATGTTATCCCGTAAGTTTCCTTGGAGCGGGTGAATGTTCTGTATATTTTAAGCGATTTGGACATCCCACACATGAGATGACCAGAGCCTCAGTAAAAGGACCATTACCGGATTTTGATTTTACTGGATTGCCCGTATCGAGTCATTCGAGTTTGCTGAAAATCTTCATCCGATTTGTTATGTTTGGTTTGGCAAATATTTTTCAACAAAGATGTGGGCACCAATAGTATTGTTACGATACATATATAAAAATATCAGAGAAAATTTTCCTGATCTTGACGAAAATAAAATTACAAAAACTTTTAATAATATATCCGAGGCTAGAAAAGAGCGCGATGAAAAAATCGCAAAAGATCTTGGCAGAAAAATAATCGGTAAATTTACCCAGGCAGGATCATATGATCATAAACGACATTGTACAAGCTTAATTATAGATGATACTGAGTTAGATTTTATAATTAATAATACAATGAATAAAACTACTTTTGTAAATCGAAGTAATGTTAATTTATCAGACGGAACTAAATTAGGTACAATTGTGAGTTATATGGATGGTGAATTTACTCATTTAAGTTCTTCAATCCTCGCGTATGTTTCAATAAATGTTTTATCGACGGTAAACCGATTTTCTAAATCCGCTGTCAGAGTCGCTACGGATTCATTTTATATTGATAAAAAAATCAGGATTGTTGGGAAAATTAAATATCGGCACTGCTGCATCATGGGGTGGATGGAAAATGAAACAGGAGAATATACTTGATTATTCTGAATCCGCTGACGTTGAAATCAAAGATATCTATTGCAAAAATAATCAAATATCAAAATTATCGTCAGCGGTATCCGTGTATGATCCTGTAGCTAGATATAAACAGTTTATCTTAATGGATCAGGTAGTTCTGGTAAAACAACTCGTGCTCGTGTAATTATTTCGTCAGAGTTTGAATAACTCTGTTGATATGATTGTTTTAACCCCAACGCATAGACTTGCAGGAGAAATATGAAAACGAGAAGTAAAATCATGCACTTATCACAGCTTTTTTCGATGGAAAGGAGATACATGGACTCCTGATCGAATGGGTGAGAAACATATTCCAAGGATCATCGTCTTGGATGAAATATGTACGGTGTCGTTGGAAATACTAAAAATATTTCTTGAGTGGTTGTTGACAAAAAATACAGCTGTGATTATGTGCGGAGATCATGGACGACAACCACCTGTATTTGGATCATCTTCACATGAATGGCTGAAGAATTTTGTAGATTATTATGAAGAAATAACTGATGATCACAGAACACTTGATCCAGAATTAAGAGAGTTAAAAAAATTAATCAGACTGCAATCGAATAAAATTCAGTGTGATATAATGCGTGTAATGATTCCAGAAACACTTATTGATGAATTTTGGAATTTGTGGAGACCAACTGATTTAATAGTTGCAAGTAGAAAAATAGCGCGTGATAGACTTCAACAAAAATTATTTTAGTTACACCGTGAGAAATTTCCAAAATTACCTGTACCATTATGTTATCGACCAGCATATACACCACGACAAAACATTGAAGTTGATATACCAGGATCATCAGAACGACAAAATATTGTATTAAATGATGTTATCGCTGTTAATGTTGTTGAGAGCGCGTTAAGCGCAGACAGATCTCCGTGGACGCTAGGATACCCAATGACGATTCATTCATCTCAGGGGTTAACTATTTCTGATACGCGAGTTTGGATTGTTGATGATCATATCGAATAGTCGAACTTAGTTTATCTTTCAGTGTCTCGATTTAGGAGAATATCTCAATTACGGAGGATTATCATTGATTTTACAGAAAATAATAATCAAACTACTGGTAATGGCGATGATATTTTAAGAAAAAAATTAGTCAGTTATAAAAATATGATAAAAAATAAATACAACTTTGATCTTGAAGTTGAATTTATCATGACGCTGAAACAGCAACAGAATAATCCTTGTGCAAGCTGAAACACAATGCTGTTATAGAATAATATTCTTAATAATCCAAAACAATTTACCGTAGATAGAAAAGATGATAATCTTGGTCATACACGTGAAAACACGCCAAACATCAGTATCCGTCACTCTTCCTATGCTGAAAATGGTCTGAATATTGCTGGCTCGAGAGCAAGAAGCGAGTCAAGGTATTCAGACAATGCTACGTGATATGTTGATGTCACTGAACACACGCTTTGCTGACGTTGCCACCAACAAGGAGTTTGTCTTGGGCACCATCTAGGATCCACGATTCAAACATCGCATATTCTGCGAAGAATTACTTTTGACCAGATCCAAAGAATGGCTTATCGAGCAGAATGCATCATAGTTGTGTCAGCTGACAAGCAGGGGGAACCCAAGACCAAAAAAAATAAAGAAAAACTGAAAATGAAACAAACGCCACTGGACCATCAACATCGATTCTCTGGGATTTGTTTTCTGTAGCCATTGACGAAACTATCCGTAACGTCAACGAAACAACCCACGTGGATGACGCCGTTGACGTGAGGCTTGAATTGTATCTGGCCAGCCCTCTGTTGCCACGAGAAGAAGACTTATACGGCTGGTGGAACGCTCACAGGTTTCTGTTCCACTACATGGCCAAATTAGCTAGACACCATTTGTCTGCACCAGCTTCAAGCGTTCCGAGTGAACAGCAGTTTATTGACGCAGGCCAGATCTTTTCGGATATCCGTGGATCGTTACTTGGTGAGAAGGGTGAAATGTTACTGTTGTTTAAATGCAACCTACCTCAACTAGGCTTTCAGTATTAGCTGCAGCCAGCGTACAGTGACGTCTAACTATAGCATGCGTCTTATTAATTTTAATTATTATTGGGTTATCTTTATTTGTTTAGTCATTTATTGAAATCTAGCAATGGCGACCTACATCACTGAACGTAAGTTAAAAGACTAGCTAAATACATTTTTCTTCATTGGTATCTTGAATTGGCAAACCATAAGTTTTATCATTATTAGTTTTAAAGTTTTTCAAGTTTTATGTTTGTGTGATCGTTGTTTTCTATAAATAGCGATGTACTTATTCGGTTTCTATTGGTTTTTGTATAGAAGTTCAAATTCACATGCCGTATAAACAACCTTGTTATAACTCACACAGCAAGATACCTGCTTGCATTACACTAATAGGTTTGTGTTTATGAACCACACATTGTAATAAAACAAATAATAATGAAATAATCGATCTCATAATCGATATCGGCAATTTTAATAATCGGCTATACGCGGTATCGACATAAAGTGGCATCGGTACAGCTTTAGTCTGTACTTACTCTAATTGTTCAATCCTGTTAAAAATTAGAGGTCTTTTGAATCAAACATTTTTTTCACTTATGTAGTGCAGATCACACAAATACATCATATCACATTTGTTTCTGTCAGAATCTTCAAAAAATGTTGCATTTTGAGAGAAAAAATTGAGGGTATATTTGATTGTTATGAGTCTCAATTTACAAAGTACAGTGGTCACAGTTACTGTTTCTCTGCAGAGGATACAATTTTAAGTTTAAAGCTTTTAAAATGTATAGTGCTTATTTTGGATTGTTATCAAAGAAGCATTTCAATTAAATACAAAAAGTATAAAAACTGATGCATGTAATTGTATGGGAGTGACATTGTTTTGGATGTGGAATATTAAGTTCATTTTTTTAAATATTTTTCATTACAATTTAAATTTCAAATAGCCATAATCATTAATTGACATATTGTTTTTAGACTCTGATTTCGATATCTGTGACTATTGTTTGTGAACATGTTTGTACATTTTGCCATAATGCTTATATGTTAGTACATGAATGGTTTAGTGCACAATATAATATTTGTAAGTACATTTTTGTCTTGAAAAGAGACCAGTTGTCTGAAGCTCTTTAAAATCTGGCGCTATCTCCATCTACAGTCCATAATTTGTCTTCATCATTAATCTTTCAAAAAACAAATATTGTTAACAATGTTAATTTGAGCCACTCTTTGGTAATTGATAAATGTGTACTATAAAGTTAAGAATAAGCTTTGTTTGTTTGCTGTTTTAGTACATATGATTGATACTTTAATATATTTTGTCAGTTCTTCCATGTTGGATACAGTTTTATTTCAAAATGTTTGTTGTTGTTTTGCATTTACTTAATACCGTTTCTCATTGCATGATAGACAATACATGGTGGCCAGTATAATTGGAGGAGGAGGATCCGGGTGTAAAACCAATAAGAAACATTGACCAAGCTACTGGCATCTTTCTCGCACACCCATATTGGATGAGCCTAAGACTTGAACCCATGTGGACAGAGGTGAGATGGCAGTAACTGGTAATGGTGAGTGCTTTATAGCACTTGGTCTCGTGGACCCTGGTCTCCCAATTGCTATAGTGTATATATATATATATATATATATATATATATATATATATATATATATATATATATATATATATATATATATATATATATATATATATATATACATTGTACATAGATGTTCCGTATCATCAGTTTACAAATGCATACATTGCTAGAATTTTATTTTTTGCGACCAAATGGTAATGTTACATGTATTTTTGCATATCATTTGTCCAGATTATTTCTTATCCATGAGACAGAGTTTAATCCAACGACAGAGAAAATTCTCTTGTTTGCGTTGGTTAATTAAAGTCGCTTGACTGCATGATACAGTTCTGTGATAAGCAAGTACATGCTCAAGGAGAAAAAGAGTTCATTCCCTTTGAAATTATGTGGTAATGGCAAATGTTAATTTTTTTAAAATGAAATTAAAACTGTATTCAAAAATCAAATATACAAAAGTACAAGATATGAAACTTTTCCCTAAGTATATGAAATATTTAGTGATTTAGAAAAGTGTAAAACTGATAGCTTTCAGAGAAATTACACGAACGCAACCATACTCCTCTCTCTCCCTGTATTTTCTTTTACTATTAATCTTTTTGAATCTGCATTTCCCCCCCACCCGTTCTATCTCTCCACATTTTTATTTGCCTCGCCTCTTTATATCTTTATACCTCTTTCTGTCTATCTGTCTTTCTGCACTTTCCTTTGCCTCTACTTTTTCACTTACTGAATTTCAATTTCCATCATTTCTTTCTGCAGCTGACGCTTGTTAATTCCAATTCATTCTGATTTTTAAATTGTAATTACCTAAATTTCGTATGAAAACAAGGGACAGACTAACTCGTGAAACCCAAAGTACTATCATCCCAAATTTCCGTTTCCACCAAATACTGAACCAAAGTTTTCTTTATGTCTACTTTGTTAGATATGTGTTAACTTCCGATATATCTAAATGAATGGGACGCTCAAGCAACATATCTTTCTTTATATTTTTTAGCCCTTTTCTGGGTAGAATTCGGAACAATGGTCATTACATTAGATAACGCTGAGAATGCTTGTTGGTTTCACTATATATTTCTTAAATGTGTGAAATTAACATATTTGCCAGGGATAATGTAAGTTCCGAAATAAGGTCAATTTAAAATTTTAATTACAAGTTTTAATATTTTTGAAATGCTTTATTGAAATTCTATTCCCGGATGAGCTCCAAATTTCCGTTACATATCTATGGCATTAAACAATGTAACATAAAATAATCCAGCATGTCCTGGAATGAGTTATCAATAATCCAAAAGTAGTGTGTTACCCCAAAACGTCAATGAACATTTTGCAGTTCCAGTGAACAATTTAAATAAATAATTCCACTCACATTATATCTAAGCATACATGCATTCTCTGATAACAGATTACCAAAGACTGATATTAAACAGGAGTGAATAATTGCTTACCAAATCGTTTATATACATATTTAATTTGACCTATATCGCAATATAATGTTCTGGAAAATCCAGTCATCCTCATGGAACATTATTACATCAATTGAAAAAGTTTCTCTTCCAGAAACTTTTAGGTTCATACAGAAAGTAACGTCTTGAGGTAAAATTAAAGCAAACATGTTTTTTTTCTTCATAGTAGCATTACAAAAATCATCTGGGCACAATTGTCAATTACGGACAAAAATTAAGAACATAATTGAGATATACATAACACCTTGATGTTGGTCACAGTCACATGAAGTCAGGACTTAAAACTTTTATATAAATATGATGTTAATGGATCACCATGAAGCATACTGCAAAACTTCATGCTCAATACGGAGTAACCATGCATACATGACTGAAACTCTCGGCATGGAAAAGAGCAATACAATCTCTCATATTATACTTAAATTATGATGTCTGTTTTAAATATTGTCAAAATCTTTTACTTGCCAGAATCAATGATCGACAATCCTTACTCTGAAGAACAGGCAAACATTGCAGAAAGACAGGAAACATTGGTTGCTGATTCAAAAGCAATTCATTACCTACAAGAAAACATGGATGTACCTACAGGTAATGATAATAAATTGAAAAGAGAAGGGTGTCAAATGAGGAAACGAGATATAAAGGTGACAAAGCAATGAAAAATAAACCTTTATTACTTTATGTCAAGTTCTCTGATGAAGATGAACTTGGATCAAACCTGGCAGACTAGACTAATAGACCAGGAGATGGGTTCAAATACAAGTTTAAAGTTCAAAATATTGAAAGCTTTACATTAAAAGGACAGAGAAAAAGAAAGGTGACTGTGTCTTTCCCCAGCAAGGTTGTTGCTAAGAAAGCTAAAGAATGCCTACGACAAAAGTAACAGAAGTCGGCTACAAAGCTACTTACCTACTTTCCTGAGGAGAAGGTGGGGGAGTTAATTGTTTTGGACCTATATAATATTGAATCGAGGTTTGAACAACATTTAAAGATAATAGTAGAGCGGGCCACATAGACCTTGGCAATACACGCGACAAAAATAAATGAGAAGAGTGAAGTAGTGACGAAACTTGAAGAGAGACCTAAAGGTGGAAAATTGAAATTGAAGGACTTTGGTAGCACATAATCAGAAATAAAGGCAGTCAAAGATAAATGTAAAGAACATGATCTATAGAAGAAACGTTTTTGTTCCTACGTTCAATGTGTTCATGACAAGCTAGAGGATATCAAGAACTCTGTGAAATTTGAAACAAAAATGAACGAAATTATGATTGTTTTTGGAATAGAGTGCAGGCGATTATGGAATGCCTTGCCAATATATGAACGACGATCAGACATACTCAGTGCAGTGAAGAATTCATAAGTGTCGCTGATATTAGGGTAGACAGGATCAGGAAAAAGTACACAGATGACTCAGTGTCTCTACCAGCAGGATTTGCAGTACATGGTTTTATTGCCTGCACACAGCCAAGAAAGGTAGCTGCAGTGACTCTAGCAACACATGTAACTTCTGAAATGGCATCAGGCGTTGTACAAATTGTTGGCATGAAAGTTAAAAGAACAAAAATTACAAAGATCTTGTGCATGACAGACCATATTCTTCTGTATGAGTGCCTCAAACATAATGAAACTTTTCATGCATCATCATGGATGAAGTACATGATCGAAGCATTTTTACAGATCTATTGCACGGAATGATTAAGTCAGCATCGAAGAAGAGACCCGATTAGAAAGTGATAATAGCATCAATTACTATTAATCCTGATGTTTTTGTTTCCTATTTTGATGGGGCAGAAAATGTCATGTTCTTCATGTTTCTGGTAGAATATATCCTGTTGAAATTATGTGACTAAAGTTAGAGGATGACGAAAATCCATATGAAGACTATGTTACTCAGGCAGTTAATACTGCAGTGGATCTTCACAGACAATATTTACCAGCTGATAGGGACATACTTGTCTTTTTTACTACACCACTCGAAACTGAAAAGTGGTGTGAGGAGTTTGTTCAGAAATGTCCCACCGACAGATCCTTCCAGTGTCTACCACTGCATGGAAAACTTCAACCAGAGGAGCAACAAAAGGGTTTTCAACCAAGTGCACCAAATAAACATAAAGTTGTTTTTGCCACCAACAGTGCGGAAACATCTATCACTATTCCTGGGGTTAGATTTGTTGTTGATACAGGAATTGCAAAAGAGATGCAGTTTGACCCAAAGCGGAATATTAGTTCACTCTGTGTGTATCCAATTAGCCAGAGCTCAGCAGAGCAATAGAAAGGGAGTGCTGGAAATACCTCACCAGGGAAATGATACAGACTTTTCAACGGTAAAACATACGAAACAATGGAAAAAAGTACAAAACCAGAGATTTTGAGCGTTCATCTGGGGCAAGCATTTCTTAAGATTTTGGAGCTTGGAGTAGATCCTCTCTCGTTCGATTTTGTGGAGTCACTAACACAAGAAGCACTAGAAAATGCCATGCAGTCTCTCCGTGATCTAGGAGCAGTTGAAGATGCCAAGATTTCCAAACTTGGACACTGGATATCAAATTGCCTACTGAATCTAGACGGTTAATTTTGAAGAAGGGAATACAGGCATGTATACCTATGGAGGCTCTTATTGTGGCATCATTCAGTAGAGGGTGTAAAACTTTCTATCGATCAGTGACCGAGGAAGAAAGGAAAAGGGCTGATTTTAAAAAATAGTCTTTTGCCACAAAGGGGGAGACATTTCGACCTTACTTTATATCTACAGAAAGTTGCAGAGAAAAAGCTAGGTCATTGGTGTTTTGAAAACTTTATCAATGCTAAATCAATGAAGGGTGTCCGAGAGACAATGAAAGAATTTCAAGATATTCTGAAGAGGGATTTAGGAGAAGACATTCCTTTTGAATTCAGATCAGTGGAGTAGGCAGACACTATTCTGAAAAAGTTATTGTTGAGGTACTGAAGCTGACTGTTTGCTGCTTTCTTGGACATGAGAAGGCTGGTTATTATAATTTAAAGAATCACTAGCATGTTCTCATTCATCCATCATCAGTACTGACACCGCTAGATCTTCAGCCAGAACTTATTTTTTTTGAGCAGGTACTTCAGTCATCTGCAGATATTGTGACCGATATTACTCCTGTTGATGAAACATCATTGTTGGTGGTGCCATTTGAAGTGATAGACATTTACAGGAACACGTAGGACAACATACGTGTGACTTTAAACCACAAAAGCTGGAAGAAAGGAATAAAATTGTGTTGGTCCACAAGATCAGAAGAGAACGAAACAGCAATAAGACTCAGTGCAGCATGTGCAAAAAGGACTGTGATATTAGATGTCAACAAGATTACTGGGGAAATACAGCTCTACTGTAGCAAGGTTCATGAAGAACGTGCTTTGAGGATGCTGTAAGATATCTTAGGCGGGAATAATAAAACCAATGTTTCAGAATTGTACTGAGGTCCCTTTTGGAAAATACGATGAGGGAGTTCGAGTGATTTTGGGTGCTGGTGGTGAGGTGATAAGTGTTCCCATGCCGCAACCAGTATAGGATTTTCACTGTTAAGCGGAGACTGTTATCCAGTATAGAGATGTGATGTTGGCATCCGTTAGTCTCGAGAGACGATGGAACTGCGCCCATGAGAGATGTGACCAGTGATCAGAGCATGTCGCCAGCTTGCTCTGTCTAGAGCGAGCTCTTCCCAGGTGTTGACATCGTTATCAAGGGCTTTCATGTCATGCTTACAGACATCCTTGAAGCGGAGATGTGGCCGTCCTATCGACCTTTTGCCAGAGGCGAGTTCCGAATAAAGAATGTCTTTGGGGATCCGTCCGTGAACCGTCCGATGTACATGGCCCAGCCATCTGATGCGGCGTTGGCGGAGGAGTGTGATCATGCTGGGAATCTTGGCACGCTCGAGCACCTCGTTGTTTGTTACTCGATCGCTCCAGGTGATCCCGTGTATGCGTCGGAGGCATCGCATGTGAAAAGCGCTCAGTCTTTTCTCTTCGGAGGCGTACAGAGTCCAGGTTTCACTGGCATACATGAGAGTGCTTAGCACGCATGCACGGAACACGGTGATCTTAGTGTTCATGGTCAGCATGCTGCTGTTCTACACTCTCTGTGACAACCTGGAGAGAGTTGTTGATGCCTTTCCGATCCGCTTGTTGAGCTCAGCATCGAGCGAGAGGTTGTTGATGATGGTAGAGCCGAGGTACAAGAACTGATTCACCACCTCAAGTTCGTAGTTGTTGGTGATGATGCTTGGGGGGTCCGCGTCCTGAACCATCACGTTTGTTTTCTTTAGGCTTATGGTTAACCCAAACTCATCGCATGCTTTAGCAAAGCGGGCCATCAGGCGCTGAAGCTCAGCTTCTGTGTGGGTGGCTAGAGCAGTATCGTCTGCGAAGAGCATGCCCCTGATGGTTACTACACGCACTTTGCTCTTTGCCTTCAGTCGTGCCAGGTTGAACAGTCTGCCGTCTGATCGTGTGTGCAGGTAAATCCCTTCTGTGGACGTCCCAAAGGCGTGCTTTATCAGGACTGCGAAGAAGATGCCGAAGAGCGTGGGAGCAAGGACACAGCCCTGTTTAACTCCACTGCGGATGTCAAAGGCGTCGGATGTTGAGCCATCGTACTGCACTGTGCCTTTCATGTCATTGTGGAAGGACTGGATCATGCTTAGCAGCTTTGGAGGGCAACCAATTTTCGCCAGGATTGTGAAGAGTCCGTCTCTGCTGACCAGATCGAATGCCTTGGTGAGGTCTATAAAGGCCAGGAAGAGGGGTCTGTGTTGTTCTCTGCATTTTTCCTGCAGTTGCCTGACATAGAAGATCATGTCGATTGTGGACCTCTCCGCGCGGAACCCGCACTGCGACTCTGGGTAAACTGTCAGCAAGGGTCTGCAGTCTGTTCAGGACCAGCAATCCTTTACAACTAGACCATACATTTTACTGAAATGACCCGTAAATTTCGGATTTTTTGGAATAATAACAAATTTACCAAATTATAACAATGGCAGTCGAATCTTAATAATGTGTTTTGGGTATTGGTTCAGGTCTGCGTTTTCGTATTAGGTTCAGTAGAGTTTGTCAGGACTAACGTGGTGCCTCATATGCTTTAATCTGCCCATGTTTTGCATGCAAAACACCTGCCTGACCAAGCCTTTGCTGTCATAATAGTTGTCTCCAGACATTTAATCAGATTAGAATCTAAATTTTGACATTATGTAAATTATATATAAACCAACATAAAGTTATGTTCTGTCGACATTTTGATTCGCCAATAAGATTAAAACTGCCACAATTATCAAAAGTGAAAACCATCATTTCGTATGAGTCATTTCTGATTGTTACTCCCTAACATCAATTGCAATGATTAATTTTGATATGTTACTAAAATTAAGTGGGAATTCCAAAGGTCACAATAACCTGTACAGATCTAATTTTTATAAGTAGATCTAGAGATTAATTATGCTGTTACCCACAATTGGTTTTGGTGAATTTGAATTATACGACGACCGATTGAAGAAAAATGACAGTAATTCTACATTAAAGATGCAAATAAAAACTAATCGACAATATTTGTGGAAAAACTACGTGTGAGATTGTGCATATTGTAGTTAAGGTAAGCACTGATACAAGTGAAAGTTTAACACTGAACAAACCATCTACCCACAACATGGAGTCCAACCCGATGTAATAGTGTTCATGTCTGACACTCTTGGGCAATGGTGAGTACCTTCCTCTGACCAGGCAGCTCAGAGAAACAATATTGCATTCGTGCACGATAAAGTCCACTGTTAGTATAACAAATTACTTTTTATCATTGCCCCTCAACCATCTAGATTTTGAGATAATTATTTCTTTAGCAAACGTATGTAAACACATAAATGAAGTTGACAATTTATTTAAAGTTCAAGTGTTGTATTGGATTTGCTGTGCTAGGCTTACTGTGAAATGCAGTCACAAAATGCAGGAAAACCTTTTTAAGCCTGATTCAATGTAAATGCAAACATAATAATTAGTTTTATTGTGAATTTATAAACACTAGGCTCGTGAATCGTAGGTAGATGTAGTATACCTTGAAAATTAAGGTGGTGGGTGTCCAAGTATGAAACAATATACTGAGAGATCTTTACGCATTATCTACAAATGCGATGTAAATGAAAATGCGTTGAAGCATAAAGTGACAATGATCCTCTTATGAAATTAAGATAAACAGCACAACAGTATGAAAAGAAATATTAAGATTCATGACCATGCTTTGAAAATGATTGCTGCTGCCATGAAAAATTAAAAAAGATAAAAGATTGCAAAAGTTGAGATATCTAGTAAGGAGCCATTGTCCTCTTTGGGGTTTGAAACTGCCCATTTTTAAGATGAGCTGGAGGTCATCAAGGTCTAAGTGTACTTTACGAGCATTTTAGTTGAACATAATCGTTGTATCATATCACACTGAACTTTTCAAATGCATGTTTAGTAAGTCAACAATAGCAATGCTATTATATTATACCTTAATGAAAATCGATCTGATGTAAGGAAACAAAAATGACTGCCTTACATAGAAAGTCTTGTTCTGTCAAGAAAAACGACACTTACTTGGTTAAATATTATTTATACATTTATTTCACATACCTCAAACCAAATTCTCTTCCTGTTTGAAATCACAACTGCTGTTTGCTTGTGTTCGCTGTATTGCCCCAAGACCCTCGGTTCATACCCAGTTTAATTCAGTTTAATTGGACTATAACATCATCTCTTATTTCCATGTAGGCCAGTACCACTTATGCCCCTAAGGTAAATCCAAGATTTGGGCATGGAGTTAATAAATATCACGCGTGTCTGTGTAAGCTTTATTTTTGTATGATAAATCAATGTTGCTTAAAAGATGTACTCCATATCACCACATACTCCTGACGCCATCCGATACTAACCCTCGGCAGTAGATCAGTCCCGTCCTTAAATGGGGACATTTGGTATAGAAGTATGATACTTATAGTCAAACTTCTATTTTTTTTTCGTCTTAGTAATACTTGGTCACATTTATTCCATGTTTTTAACATAATATTATTGCATACACTTTTTTTCTACATGTACCACTCCTACCCCTAGGTCATACCCCTGTGTGGGACTCTTCAGTCAAGGGTTGTACCCCTCCTGTTGGGAGTATTTGTTTTCTTTTAACAGATCTTTTTGACCAATGTCTCAAATTATTCATTAAAGACCAATACTACTGTGATATGAAGCTTTTTCTCTTGAGCAAGATATTTCCTTGTATCAAACTGTACATTTTCATTTGTGTATATGTATAAAGCAGTGGTATTTGTAATTGTCTTGATGTAATTATTACTAAAACACGTAACACGAAAAGGAAAAAATGGCTTCATTTTAGCATCTAATTCAAGCTTTTTCAGTCCTCTGCGAACATGTCTATGGTTAAAAAAGTTGCAGGATCATGTTAAAATTACCGGCATTTAAACTGAACATTTGTTATCCCCTGTAGTGCAGACGCGTCACAAATATATCATTTCGTATTCATCTCTATTAGGATCTCTGAAATATTTAGCATTACGAGTACACAAAATTTGGGGGTATACCTGACCTGTAAACGACTCTCAATTCGATAAATGCATAGGTTACAGTGTTTATCTCTCTGTAGAGGGTACAAGTTTAAGTTTAATATTTTTCAAAACGCATACTGTTTCTGTGTGTGATCAATGGATTGTTGACAAATGAAAGTTTAACTTAACGACAAAATAATCTCAAATGATGGATGTAATCATCACTGGTGTGGAGTGACAATTTGTTGCATGTGGAATATGAAATTTGTAATTTTTGATCTTCTATTACAACTTGAACTTCAAATAACCATAACCGTCACTGAAATTTGATTTTTAACTCGGATTTTTATATCTTTGTATCTTATATGAACATGATTTTAAATTTTAGTAATAAGATGTTTGTATATGTATGCTTTAGTGCAATATACAATATGTTTTAAGTAGATTATGGTATAGAAAAAGAGACAGCTGTCTGCAGCTCTTTAAGATCTGGTGCTATCTCCATCTATTTTTGGTTTTTATTTTGTCTTCATCATTAATTTTTCTGTCGTCCGAGATGAATAGAATCTTCCAATCAAATATTGTCCACAATGTTAATTTCAACTACTTTTTGGTAATTGGTAAAAGTGTAATTTAAAGTTATAAATCAGTTTTAATTGTGACATGTTTTAATTATCCATGATGATGCTTTAATATAGCATGTCAGTTCTTGCTTGTTGAATACAGTTATATGTCAAAAATTTTGTTGTATGTAATTTGTAGAAAATATTAGCTTTTTATGGCATAGATCCACCTGACTGCCTGATACAATCCTGTGATAAGCAGCGACACGTATCACTTGACTTGATGATGCATTATAGACATAAACATATAAATTATTCAGTGATTTATTAAAGAGTAACATTGGTGGCTTTCAGAAAATTAAATGAACTCCATCATATTTTGAGAATTAATAATGATGAAAGATTATGTGAGATATGACGACAAAAAGAAACTATGTTCTATCGACCTTTCGTAATTAAAGATGTTGAGATAATAAAGAAAACGGGAGCAATACTGCCAATTGAGGTTCACAAAAGATGTCTTTGGTGGATAAATTCAACCAAAAGCTTCTGACTGACCTGGTAGGGAATTTTATGTCAATATTTCCAAAATGCTACGTGATATATGTAAAACTTTGACACCCTGTCATATGTCCCTATAATTTAATGACATTATCCAGTATTTAAAATATATTAATTTCATATTTTATTAATTGCATCTATCATATTAATCAAGACTTCTGTATAAATCTATATGCTATTCTGATTGTTTTCTAATTGGATAAAAGATACCATAAATACTGGATATTTTTGTTGTGATTGAAATTATGCTTTGATACGTTTCTCTCCTACCGAACAGCTTTCTGTTTTTGGTGAGTTCTAAAAGTTAACGATAATAATGTCTTCTCTTTTGCGTGATCTGTTATGAAATTAATATCTGTCAATGCATAAAAAAGAAGAAACATATATAGAATGGTTAAAAACAGGTCAGAAATTCAAGCTTTGATTTTGGATATTTACAAATGTGAATCATGAATGATAGCAGTATAAACTTGGACGATGATTTCAGTGGTCTCAGGAAGGGGTGGAAATGACATTGTTAGTGTCACGGAATTGTATATTTCCTTTTGTTTATTAAATACATATACTCGGGTTTCGTTTTTTGTGCACAACGATACCCGAGGGTGATTTATGTATATTGTATAAAGATTTCGAAATAGTGAGTTCTGTTCATCTTAAGCCGCACGTGCGACGTGCTTTCGATGGGAAGAACCGAATACTTCCAGTGCACAGACAATGTATTGCGGCATCGTCTGTGTATAAATACATCACCGTAGGTCAAATTCTTTACATTACGGAACGTCTTGTCAGTATGCGGTCTACTTTAAGGACTTGTACATATTTAGCTGTAGTTATTAATTTCTTGTGTATAAGTTATAACTATTGTACTACCACGTTTGTTTTTATATATTTTCCATGTAGCTTCAGCTTACTTAGTATCATGAAAATATTTTCTATTCTTGTTTGTGACTTAGCAAGAGATTCATATCAGCAATATATAAGTTGCATTTTTAAGAACGTTTAGTGCCGTAGGATTCCTCTCGGGCACGGTTAGGTTCACTTCTGAACTTGTGTATTGTTTTGCAATTATTGTACCGATAATGTAATCTGTGTAGCTTACCGTATATAACGTCATATCTTTTTATTGTATATGCCCGTGTCATGCATAGTACACGGTGTTAGATGTATTTTCAGCTGACCAGAGTGATTGGAGTCGCAGCTGTATAGCTGACCAGAGTGACAAGAGTGATCAGAGTTATCGGAGTGATCGGAGTCGACGTGGTACCAGCTGCAGAGCTAACCATAGCAGCTGTGATGCTGATCCATAGCAGCCGTAGAGCTGAGTAAACAGTGTTTCTGGTCCAGTAGCAGGTGATCGGGCGTTGCTGACCGAGAATGGTGGGCGCTGATTGCTTGATTGACCAACCTGGACTAATAACTGCTTGAATGACCAGTGTGACTGGTAGCCAAGTGTGCTGGTGACGGAGTGTGTAACTCCATATATATAACATTTTAGCCATGGGCTAATCTTTGGGGTTTGTAATACCCAGTGTGTTTTGGGACTATAAATATATTTTGTACATCTGTCCCTTTGTTTTCATCATTTTTACTATTTGAGTGAATACATTTTTACTAAATGAGCAAAATACCACAGTTTTACTAACTGAGTAAATCACATCATTCTTTCGTTGTGAAATCACTGTGAATCATTCAACCGTTGTCATTGTACTGTGTAAGATCATTTACTTGTATTTTCGTTATTTAGTTCGTGCGGATTATGTTAATTGATCCAATATTTGGATATTATGCGCACTTATTAATCATAATTCTTCTCTCAATCTAGTCATTCGTCATTAAACATTGTATCTGTATCACCATCAAAAGTGTTCTGTTGTAAAACCGAAACCCCACCCAGTTATCTTGTTAAAGTTATTGTTTCCAATTACTGGGATTTTTTAAAATAAACTATTCTAACAGAAATTTCGATACAGATGTACAGGCATGAAAGTGAAATAAATAAGGCGTATGATGAAAAACCTCTAGCTGTGATCGTTGGAGGTCTTGCGACAATATTTTCAAAATCTCTCCTTAATACCTAATATGAAAATATGCCACACGACTTTTTTGATTTGACCACAATACATTCAATGCACGAAGACTTGACGTTTTACAAGTGGTTACAATCCAAAATTTTGTAGACGAAATCTTTTATTGTATTTCCAAGAAGCACTTTATGTGGTAATAACCATTAGCATTAACTCCGAATATATATATATATATATATATATATATATATATATATATATATATATATATATATATATATATATATATATATATATATATATATATATATATATATATATATTAGAAAAAGATATTATATTTTACTAATTTATTGGTTTTCAGTATTTTAGCTCTGCACGTGGAACCAATATTTGGTTCACTTTTGAAATTAATTTTTAACCACATTAACTTTGCTAATATATTTATATATTACAGTTATTGAACTGTGATATATTGCTAAATATCTTGTGAACTATACATTGGGTGTTGCGTACATTCCTTACTGAATTTATAAACTTAAATCATGAACCTATTACTTTGTTTCAACGTGTATGGTGAAACCTGTACATTTTTAAAAACCATGAACTTATCATGTATTTGATAAATTTGTTTCAAGGTGTATGGTAGAACCTGTAAAATTTGGAACTCTGTTAAATAAATCATTAAACTGCTTTGTATTTTATTACTTTGTTTCGAGGTGTATGGTGGAACCTGTAAAATTTGGAACACTCTTCAAACAGAATATTATTTGTATTTGTCAAACTTGAAATTGAAAACTAACATTTATTTCATTGTTCACAATTAGTATTCCATCACGTAAATAAAAATAAACGATGAATGTGGATAGCATAAAAATATATTCTGTACAATTAGGAGTTGAAATTAACTTTTTCGTTATTATAGGACATTTATTGAATCTTTATAAATATAATTACCATATCTGGGAAGCTTCTCTCAGTTTCTGCATTGGAATCGGTGTCAAATAAACGGGAATGTCGTCATCCATCATTTCCAAGGGTCTTCATTTCAAATATTGCAAGTAAAAATGAACAGGGTCTCGCTCCAGTGCTGTTCCGGTGGAAAAAAATGCGAGGTATTGTTAATCTATAGCCATCCTTCCCAGTAGCGTGAACGGTTTTGCTATCCTTCTCAGCATATTAAAGATATTTGGTACCGGTGGAATCTGTGAAAACTGACACATCTCAAAACTTTAATTTTCTGTGCTCGTCTCGGCCTTTAAATCCAAACATTTTCCCCAAAAAGTAGAACGGAGAAAATTGCAAAGCAGCGGGCGTGTGAGAGCCAAATTCACCTGCTGAAAATAAAGCTTCTTCGTCTTCGTAGCCTATCAGCTCTGGTGCTCTTGCTTATCTTCTAGAACCAGCCTTCTTCAGTTGCATTTCTTTTTGAAGTTAGTGCTTCTATTGATTTCGGAAATGGGCGGTCTGTAAGAGAGACGGGATACCCTTTAGTCTTAAGATGCCGTTCTATGCTGTTTCTTACAGAATCTAAAGAGCATGGCTTTTAGTCAGTACCATTCGCTTTGCGATTCGTTATAAACATCTTGGGTAAATACGTGTTTAAATGATCCTGAATGATATTTTAAATAGAAACATGCGTAACTGAACTACCTAGTAATACACTAGAGACATAACATGAAAACTTGTCGCGTTCTCGAAGATCGAATGCGCATATTCGATGCTCTCGAGATCTTTCTTTCGCATCAGCGGCGATTGTGCGGGCTGGGGGCTGAGTAGTCTTTTCATTTAAAAACATAACCGATGACTCCACTTATGTCTGAAACGCTCATTTTCGTCCGCGTCCAAAAACTACGACCCGAACAAGTCCGTTTTTGCTGATGAACTCTAGAAATTTGTTTTGTTCTCATTTATGTCATATAAGTGTTGAATTTGCATAATTTGTCAATGAGGTGTTTGATCAATTGAAAGCGGATGCAAATATTGATGGTGATTTTGTTCCACTTGTCAACAAATATCTGCTTGGCTACTATAACATTACCAGACTCTCTTATACAGTGAAATATAATCTTGTTAAGGGTAAGATAGAAATCGAGAGCTGGACCACCCTAATGTACCAATACCACACAAATGTCAGCTGGGAATGACTACATTAATGACCGATCGTTGAATGCACCACCAGGTACAAAAATATTCAGTGATTGCTTCTAGAACAACGAAGTGGAATTTACCGACAAATAGACCCCGGTTATGCTCACCAACGAATGTTACACCAACATTGAGTTATTGAGAAAATGAGAGTTATTCAGCATTGACACACTTGTTCGGCTCGGAGATTTTGGACGCTGACGAGAATGATAGTTCTAGACATAAGTGTAGTCATCGGTTATGGATTTAAATGAAAAGAATGCTAAGCCCCCAGATCGCAAAATCGCCGCTGATGCTAACAAAGCTGGAATCGCTACAAGAAATGGAAATATTCCACTGGACTTTTGCAATTGCATCGCCTATGAGTTAGATAATTTTAATACCACCGTGGTGTTATTTTGTTTGGCTGTAGTGAGCGGATCGAGTTGCGCTTGGGTAAACCACACCGGGACAATTCCAGTTATATGTGTTACCCCACACTCGATATTTAATTGGGTTTTTTTATATTATTTTTCCCAGCTGAAGTTTGCTAAAGCTGACATTCACTTAGTGACAGTACATTGTTATTTGAAGACGTAACAGGTTCAGGCTTGAATTTTCCACAGGCGCATCAAGGACCCTCATTCGACCTCGCGCACCCTCCAACAACAGCGTGTTATTAGAAAGAATCACGACAATGCATCTACAACCACCTGTGATAGGGGAATCGACGCCAACATTTCTGGCAATAAGCGGCCCACCCACCCACACATGCAGGAAACTACACGTCAACAACGGATTGCCTAAACAACTCCATATATTATAACGAAAAGTAATAAATTAGGTATAATGTAAGAAAGTCGTGTTGGGAAATTTGTAAACCAGTGTCAACGTTTTCATGGCGGTCACCATAGTACCATAAATTGTGATATAGTTGTGCGGTTTCATTTTCTTTGTAGCTAAGCAAAGTTTCTTCAGAGGGTTCCTGATGACTGTTCAGCCACAAAGAAACTTCATTCACTCCTGAGGGGTCAAATATCATGGAACTATTATGTTGTTTATTTTCATGATTTATATTTTGAAACTCCTCGAATACACGTTTTGGTGCGGTAAGACCATGTTTGGTATTTATGTGCCATGTAAACTATCCCGTCATATTACTTCTTGAGTGCACATCTGTAGAATGTGTGAGAAATGACAGTGGTTAAAGTGGTTCCCGATTGCAGAAACAATAACAAACATGATTCTGTAGACAGTGAAGGGGTTAGCGCAGACATCCACAAAGTCAGTATTGACAACTCATCTTTAACATTAGCGACACCCTACACCACCCCTAAATAGCATCTCTGGCATTGTTCTTACAAAATAATGTGACCGTGTGCTTTGCCCCTTAAATAACCTCGCGAACATCTCAGCAAAACTTAAACGTGTGACGGAGGAGAATTGCACGCGAAACGTTCAATGAAGCCCCAATGAGTTGTGATCGACGCTGTGCACATCCAACGTTGTAACTGACATTGATGTTAAGGATTACGGCGGTGTTAGGAGCAAGATACAGCTCAAAAGAATCCCTGATGAAAAACAGTGATTATGTACGGGCTATGGTATGCATTATAAAATGAGTCTTGATAAACATCATTGTTGGACTGGACGATCTCGCATAATAATAGCTGTATTTGGCGCATGGCAATATCAACGTTTTCAATAAATGATTCCATTTCTTTCCTTCAACTGAATAACGTGCACTATTTAACAACTCCACGATACCATTGTTGAAAAATCCAAATTTGGCATTGTCGGGATAATTGACATTGTCGTGCTATACAAGTATTTCCTCAATTTCGAAGAATGCCTGAAATGGAAGAAAAACCCTAGACGTGTCCTGCACTTGTAAATTCTACATTTTGTTGATCAGAAACCATAACCGGGTATGTATAATACTGAAAATATATTTTGCTTCCATAATTCAACACAGGCGCATCCATATCGCGGGATCTGATGTATCTTTGAACTGAGTCAGTGTTTATACATTATTGATTATATGCAATAGCTTTGCGTGATGGCTTGTCGTCCAAATCCATTTTTCCATTACCAAATTTGCAATAACAGATTTATCAGGTACTCGTTCCAGTTGCCGGTTCAGTAAGGGGCAACGATCCTAGGATTTCAGAAAATTACCTGGTGAGCCGTTCTTTAAAGTACTGAACTGGTCTTTGCGTCTGCGACTTGCATTCTTGTGGCACGTTTCGCATCCTGTCAGCTGCCCCTGTAATATCATGTTGAATTATGTGGGTGCCTTCTGTGCCTTCCTCAATCGCCTGTTGCAAGTATTCAAAAGTATTTGCAGTTGCTCTTGCTGAGTTCATCATATGTTTGGTGCGTTTAGCTACTTGACAAATTGGACACAGTTCTTCTTCTGTTCCCGTTAGCGCTGCCACTTGTTTCACTGTTGCCCTTGTGGCCATCTTAATATCCTCAGCACGATCGGCAAGTTCATCTGTTGGTTTAATCAGTGGTACAAATGACTGTTCAAAACCCACCTTGAGGTTGCCTCGCGCAGTTTGTCGCAACTGTAACATGTCTTTGACCCTTTTGCGGCCTCCTATAGCATTTTAAATCAGTTCCTGTTCACGAGCGGTTTTACAGTGTCGCTTATCATACTTTTATATTACATTGCTGGCATGTTTAGATATTTTATATAATTGTTATGATTGTTAAATTGACATGTGAGACGCGTTAGCGTGAGACGCGTTCGCCTCCAGACCCGCGCGATATTTTTGTTTCGGCCCACCTGTCATGTCAATCATGAGAATGCAGTCAAATGAATAATTTCAAGACTGTGCGCGTCAATAATGAAATGTCATTGTTACATTTGTCACGGATTACTTTAGGCACGTGCGCTTATCGGTGATTCAAATTATTCACATCAGTGATTTTTGTGTAAATCGTGTTCATGCTACATGTCACCGATATGACCTTGTTTATAAAACATCAAATGATATATGTGTATGTCAATGTGCCGATATGGATCTTATCCATACGTAAATGCGATTGAGGGGCCAGGTGATGAAGTACCAATCGCAAGATGAATCATCAAAGGTGGTATGAGGGCCAAGATTGTTTTGGGAGGTGGCCACTAAAAGTAAATTATATTGATACCAACAAACACGGATATAAAAAGCAGGACATTTTCAAACATAAACTACAGTTAGCGTGGGTATTCAAGAGACGAAAGCGCTGTGGAAAAGTTAGCAAGCGCGGCAAAGGTCACCCATGGAGTTGCTCGAGCATGGTTAGCCGAAAACCGTTGTGGCCAATTTACTTACCAGTGCCAAGAAAATTCTCACTTGAGTGGTTTGATGTCCTAATACCAAGTGAGGTTCATCAGGCTTATCTGATACATGCAGCAAAACGCAGCTGATGCACTCGAATATATTTATACAAGTGGACCACTAACATGGCCACGATTATTTCAGCGGCTTCTGTTATAGAATGTCTCTGATTTGCGGCTGCCCTGTTGCAAAACACCGTGAGCGAGTTCGTGTTGGACATGTTATACATAGCGACCAAGCTATCGTGGTACGATTTAATCGCAAACCTGCAGAACGGTTATTCGGTCATCAGTACGAGCACGAATTGTTAATGAGGCCTCAGTGATCACACGAATGGGTAAGACGACTTACGTTAGTCATAGCAGCATTGAATCATGAAATCACACGCGTAAGTGGTATAAAACCAGCTGATCCGATTCGACAAAAGACTGTCACGGTTACTCAGAAAATGACTTTACAACCACCACCCTTTGTTCGGTATCTGTATGCACTTAGAGAGTCAGAAGGTGGACAAAGTCGTGCTACGGACCCGGTATGGTCCGTAGATGTATTTGCTATCTCGGAACGGATGGATACTCCAAGACAATCAATACATTACCTTTGGGGCCTATTAATGAAACGGCAGCTTTTGATTAAATGAAACGACAATTTTAATGCAACAGCATCTACTAAAAGTATGTTATACATACATTACTGATGAAAAAAGATACAAGGATGCAAATGAATAAGGCTGCGACTATAGAAGACATCATAATCGAGTATATAAATTCTACGGAAATCTACCGAAACCTATTTTGCTACGTTTATAAACTTCTCTTTTAAATGTATTTCTGAGACCACGGAAGAGCCTCGTGGTACAGGACTGATACATCCAATATATAAACCTAAATTTGAATAGAACAAATATCTCCCTACAACTACCGACCCGTTACACTATTGGATTTCTTCGGAGAATTGTTTACCTCTTTTTAAAGTGCATGATTTACCGACTGTTTTTAAAAGAAAATTTGGTTTTAAAATAGGGTATTCCACTATTTTTCCCTTCATGCACTTGGAGAAATTATAGACAGAAACAGTGTATCCCCTAGTGGTGCAAGAATGAGAGTATATAAAAAAAATTGGTGTCAAAAATGGGGGTCAGACTGAGTAAAAAGCAAACTTTAGTATCAAAACTGGGGGTCAAATTAATTATTTTTTTGGGTCTCTGAATTTCTGAAGCGCAAATGAGGGTAAAGGGAGACAGAAGATGCAAAGAAATGATTTTCTGCATGTGTCAATTTCGAAAAGCAAAATACACCGTATTGAGGGATGGGATTTGCAAAGAATTGTTCGTAAAGACTGCAAATGGTAAATTGCTGAATATAATTATAAATACATATGGGAAACTTAGGTCACATGTGTTTATCAATAAGGAATTTTCTGATTTAATTTCTCAGTGTGGAATAAGTAAAGGAATATATCTTTTACCTCTCTTATTTTTGTAATCTCCTAATGATCTAGATTCTAGATTATACGCTAGAATTTCATGGAGTCCATCAAGCTACAGGCAATATGTTTGTTTTATGGTCATATGGATTTTTCGATCAGGCTTTTGCGAACAAACAGGCTTTTTCTTTCTGGGACCATGAAATTCACTTACAAGCCTAAATATAGTTTCTTCCAATTCAGTGACGACCCAAATGAGCTCAAATGATCCATCACCAAGTGTTGGACGACTCGAATGCGGCCAAACTTTGTATGTTTTGTATTCAACATCAACTGTCTTGGAGTGTTTGTATATCTCAGTTATGGTTTATGTTTTATGGACTTAGAAACGGCTTTGGAGAATTGCTGTCACTGATTGCTCTGCTTCTTTTCTGCGGCCTTGTAGATCAATTTGTATAGCTCATGAAAGTCGGGCGTTGGATCCCTTTGCTATATTATTGTAAAAAGGATTTTTCTAATTAATTTGTCCATTGCTGTTTTCGAAGTTGTCGTTATGGGTCATTTTAATGTTGTCATCGCTGGGTACGCTCACTAGCGACTCAATTAACATCAGTGACATAAAGGTTTCTTGCACAAAATCAAAACAATTTGATAAACCACTCCCCATTTGTCGATGTGAAAACGAAGCCATTTTAGAATTACCATGCCATCGCCTATTAATTCCGAAAGTGTACACATCTCGTGTTATCAGCGTTGACGGTCGCATGTGTTGTTAAATATGTTTCTCATAGGTGTCATACTGGTGTGGTAATTCTATCTTTCAAATCATTAAATTAGCACTTCCGCCAACAACAATTTGAATCGTTTTCACATCACCTCAAGACAGCTTAGATAGTTGTTATTTCCACTTTGAGAATTATACAGGGGACAGTATGCTGCAGGCAGAGAGCTGTTAATGAATAATAACAGTGATATAACTATCTGCATGCAGCACAGTATTGGTCTGCAGTAAAATATTACTGGGGCACCTCGTGGAAATTATACTTTGGGGCCCACGCGGTTACAATAGCGAATACGCGCGTGTGCAACTCATGACGTCAAGTTGGTTACTTATTCCTTATTCCCGATTGAATAAGGAATAAGTAACCATTTACCGATTGAATAAGAAATAAGCAACCAGTTACTTATTCCCGATTCAACTATTTCTACATACATTTGGGCACTTATTCCTTATTCACATCCAGTTGGGTTTTCATTCTTTATTCACAGTTCCATAAGTAATTGGTTATAACTTACTTATTGAAGATTAAAAGACTTTCAGGGCATGCATTGGTGTTATTCTAACACAGTTAGAGAAATAAGAGTGTTCTTTGGTGTCAGCTATATAAAGCTGACTTGAGACAAATCACGGACTATGTGGAGGAAGGGGTTAGAATATTGGTGGGTATACGCAATTACTAATTGAAATAGGATTAATTAGTTGTGTTAGATGTTTGGGCCGCGTCCTGTTGTGCATGGCGCGAAATATTAGTATTTGTATTCGAAAAGCTTACTAATGACTCAAGTAAAAGTGAAACCACAAAAAACTATACAAGTGTGAAATTGGAGATTTCTCTTATGTAGTGATAATGTGCTTAGAGAAGAGTTATTTCAAGTATCTACAGGATTAGGAAGCCTTCAGTTGATATCGACTGTTGTCTTGAAGTACTTGGAACTGGGTAAACAAGCATACGGGTAGGTGTATGAAACACGCTCAAATTTAATAACACTTAGTGCGAACTAAACCCGTACCTAAACGATTTTGATTGCAACTTCTTATGGACAGTTTCTATTCCAGGAATCTGTTCCAACATAAGCCAAAGTCATTGAACGAATTCGTTTAACCGATTTCCAGAAATTGGGGCTTCATAAGGGGGGGGGGGTAAACATATGCGGCAAGAAAATAATATCTTTTTTATACAGGTAGGCCAATGCGTTTCCTCTTTAAAGAGTTTTGGCATGGACCTTTCACTGAATTTTTATCTATAGGGGATAGTGTCGAGCCACGAAAGAAGTCATGATGAATCTCATCGAGAGGAATCAGCGGAAAAAGGGGCAATTTATGGGCACCGGATATGAAAAAGACGCACAATTTTGATCGATTTAATAGATTGTAATTATTGAACCCCTAACTAGAATATATCGATTTCAACGCCTTTCGGACAATATGTAGTCAGGAATTTCTTCCAAATGTAGGGAAAGTTCAAAGAAAATTCGTCGACCCGATTTCTTGGAATCTGGAGATTAATATATGATAGTTGTAACAAGTCCATTAGCTGATTACCTCTTCAGTCCATATCTGGTTCCTACAGTTCACCACTAAAATGATCTTGATATTTATTATTGTACGATATCTTCTAAGAAGAGATATATTTGACTCCCAAAAGCATTTTTTGATGGTGTTTGTCTAATTCAACCGGAAAACTAAGAGGGTCTTTACGGATACCTGCAGTATTTAAAACCGGTACAATCTATGAACATATTGCAACCAAACTTTGCCATACTTGAACCGTTAATCGGAGAATTTCGATTTCAACCACTGTTTGAAAGTAGGTGAAAGATTAACCAATCCAAATAGTGGGAAACCTTCGAAGAAAATTTAGTCGAGACAATTTCGAACGAATTCGCGGTTAGATGAAAGAGGTCGGGCACGACACATGCGATCAACAGATTACACCTTACGTATACAGCTGGGCCTCTACGTCTCCTCTTTAGAGAGTTCTGACAATGGACCTTCTTTGATATTTTATGTCTGTGCGACAGAGCCCACCCACGAAGGAAGTCCTGACGAATAACGTCGATAGGAAACAACGATGGGTACCGGGTATGAAAAACTCTAAAATGTTGATAGATTGTATCAAACTTTTGTTTGCACTACTCGAACCTCTACTAAGAGGATTTTGATTACAACGCCTCTTGGACATTATCTAAATAACAGTAAGAAAAAATGGAAGAAAACACATCGAGGCAATTTCGAGAAATTCTCGGTTAGATAATGTTAGTCGAGCAAAACACGTGACGTAAGAAATTATATTATGTTTATATTTGAGCTAATACGTCACGTGCTTACACAATAGTTTGTACATAGACCCATCTTTGATATTGTAATAAATATGGGGTATCTGCCATTTGCATATAGCTCTACATTTTAAGGATTTCATAGATTTTAGTGATCACTTGGTTGCTGAGGAAAAACGTCACAGATTGCAGTGTTGTTGAGATTTCTAGGATGGCATGGTTTAATGTTATAGAGAGATCTGGTCAGAGTCCCACAAGTGTCCCTGAGCTGAGTAGTACCTATTAAAACCTACCTGTATGTAACGATTATGTGAGTCAATGTGCAGTATTCGTGATGGGTAACTGGTAAATTGTACAATAGAGTAATTCAGAAGGGACGGTTCCGTTGCCTGGAGGTCCCTTGTGCTGTTCTTATGATGGTAGATATGGTGCGAGGTTACAGGAAAAATGAGGCTTAAAAGCATGATTTGACTGGCCTGAGGTAGCGCAGGTAAAATAGTTCCTTGTATAGGGTGTTTGAGTTGTATATTTTGAAGGATAGAAATACTACCGCTACGATACGGTGGTGGAATAAGAAGAAACCGCGCAATTAGCATCGTATTCGGCCCTTCAGACATTTTCTGAACAGAGAGTATTAGCCGACGTAGTGGGCAAGGCCAATGAGTCACGCAGTTTTGCAACTTGCCGAGGTTGACAATGCTGACCTTTGTACACCTCACAATTACAGACGCGTCAACTCGTCGCGCATACAGACGCAGAAGAAGTGTTTTCGGATTGGGCAAGCCGGAGCCGGTTAAAGTTGGAGATGGTGCTCGACGTCTCCCCAGGTTCTTGCCTCCAACTCTGTGGTTGATGGACTTTAGGGCTAGCCCAGGCGCCTAGTGGCGGTCTTGAAGGTAGCTAATTGCTCTGCGCTCACCTCCGTCCTGGCAGCAATAGCCAAGGATTTGAGACGAGAAAATAGGGGAATAAAAACAGATACCAACTTATTTGCATCGAGGACGACGCAGAAAATTGCTTTGATGGCCACCCGCATGCGCATGTCCAGGGTGGCCCTCAACATTATTGGACACTAGAGCTAGACCGCAGCCTGTCGCATCAGCCAATCTTCTAGGCTGCGAGTTTCTCCATTTGTTAGAGGGTGAGGACTTCAAAGTGTCTTTATGTAGGGCATCACATGCATGTATGTACCATGGGTGGAAATCAAATTTTTTGCTGCGGATTCTTGGAAAACCGTCTTTAGTTCTCCACCGCAAGAGAAGGACTGAACACGTGAACTCCTTGTATTCTTTGTTATACATAACATACATTGAACTCCATATCGCTAGAAATCGGCACCCCAAAGTTTCAATAAATATATCCAGTGATGGAACGGATCTATAAACAGAATATCTCCAAGAAGCACTGGAATCAAACTTCTCGAAGCACAGTATCTGTAAGTGCAAAATATTCGTACAATCGATAGCCATTAAACGTGTTTTTTTAATATGCGCTACCCAGAAATTGTCCCCACCCATTTCACTGATTCCACTCACTTCGTCGAGATTTATTTCGTGGTTTCAACATATTCCCAGACATAAAAACTCTAGAAAATAAAACTCTTATAGGGGTATGCAATGGTCCATGAGTATATATACGATTTAATTAATCCGACACTTGCTTCGCAAAGTTTTACTAAAATCTGCTAAAGGGCTAAAACGCTTCAACACTGCGGGTATCCATAACGACCTTCCTATTATTCCCATTTTTCTCCATTAATGCTGTCAATACAGCTTGTAGGAGTAAAACATATCCATATGTACAATCTTTCAAAAGAAAGATCGATCACCGGGTCTTTTAGGCGAGAATCGTAGGATCCAGATAAGGACAACATAGGCAATATCCTAGTGGTCATCGTTATAACGACCGTGTATTGAGCTCTGGATTTATCTAAATCGGCTCGAAAATTCTCCTTAAAAGTTTTCTACTGCTAAAACGGGCCCCTACCTAGATGCTATCCAAGAAACGCCGAAATCTAAAACCTCTAAGTAGGGGTACAATTAGTACAAGGTATTGAGATAATATATGCTAAAGGTGTTTTTTTTTTCATATCTGGTACCGAAAAAAAGCTACTTATTTCGGTGATTCCTCTCGACTAAATTCGTTAGGACATGCTTCGTGAGTAGACTCTATTATATATATATATATATATATATATATATATATATATATATATATATATATATATATATATATATATATATATATGTATAATCAAAGAACGGCCTCAAAGAAGAGGGGACGTAAGGGTCCAACTGTATACGTAAAATATAATATTCTCACGGCATGTGCTGTACCAGGCCACATTTATCTAGCCGTGAAATTCTCGAAAGCGGCTCGGCGAATTATTTTTTTTATGTCTTCCTACTGTTACAACAGATCCCGAGCTAGATACTGTCCAACAGGCGTTGAAAATCAAAATCCTGTAAGTAGTGGTCAAATTACTACAAATTATTGATATATTAGATGTACATTGAGCGTGTTTTTCAAACCAGGTACCCACAGGGTGCCACTTAATTCGCTGATTCCTCTCGAAGAAATTGGTCTCAAATCTAGATACCGCCAACGAAGCATTGAAAACAAAATCATCTAAGTAGTTGTCACATTAAAAGTGATTCATCCAATTGATCCACATTGTGCGTGTTTTTCGTACCCAGTACCCATAGGGTGCCCCTTATTTCCCTGATTTTTGTAGACGAAATTCGTCAGAACGGCCTTCGCGGATCGATTCTATCCCCTAGAGATAAAATGTCAGAGAAGGATCAATTTCAAAACTCTTTCAAGAGAGTCGTAATGTCTCAACTGTATCGGTAAGATATTCATTACGGCATGCAGTGTACACAAACCCCTTGATCTAGCCGAAAATTTATCGAAATCGGCTCGACGAATTTTCTTTATAATTTTCCTAATGTTGGAACATATACCAATTTAGATACCGCCAAAAGGCGTTGGAATCAAAATCCTCTAAATATGTGTCATATTAGTACAAATATTAATCCAATCGATCCTAATTGTGCATGTTTTCATACCCGGTGCCCATAGGGTGCCCATTCGCGGGTCGATTCTATCCCCTGACATGGATTCTCAAAGAAAGGTACATGTCAAAAGTCTTTTAAGACGGGACGTAATAGCCATGTGTGTACGCAATCATTGATCTATTAACATTTTCGTATTTTTCATACCCGACACCCATAGTGTGCCCTTATTTCGCTGTTTTCTCTCGACGCATGCCAGTACGTCCTTGGTTAGTGGACTTTATACCCTAGGGTTAAAATATCAAAGAAGGGTACATGTAAAAACCGAATAAAGAGGAAACGTAAGATATAATCTTACAGCATATGTAGAGCTCTAATTGCTTTATCTAGCCGCGATTTTCTAGAAATAGGCTGGAAAATGTTTCTTCTAATGTTTCCTACTGTTAAAACGGATCTCTGCTTTCGTAATGTCCAAGAGACGTTGAAATCAAAATCCGCTAAGTAGGAGTACAAAAATTAATACAAATTATTGAAACGATATATTAACATGTTCGTGTTGTTCATACTAGACACTCATTGGGCGCCCCTTATATCGCTGTTTCTTGTCGATGAAATTCGTCAGGACTTCCTTCTTTGGTTGACTTTATCCTCGAGAGACAACACATCACTCGAACTCCTGTGTCTAGCCGCGAAATCTCGAAAACGGCTCGAAGAATTTTGTTTAAACATTTCGTACTGTTAGACCGGGTCCCGATTTAGATACTGTACAAGAGACGTTGAAATCAAATTCCTCTAAATTTGAGTACACTTATTGGACTATTGATACAATCAATTAACCTTTGCGTTTTGTCATACCCGGTTCGTATGGCCTACTCCCCCTTATGTTGCTGACTCCTATCGATCAAATTCGTCAGGACTTCCTTCGTAGGTGTACTCTATCCCCTAGAGGTAGAATATAATAGAAGGGTCCATGTCAAAACTCTAAAGAGGGGACTAATGCCCCATCTGTGTTCATAAGGTATACTTTTCTTACGGTATGTGTTGTTCCCGACCTCCTTCATCTAGCCGCGAATTTCTCAAAATGGGCTCGACGAATTTTTTTTAACTTTTTCGTACTGTAAGAACGGGTCTCTAACGAGATAATGTCAAAGAAGCGTTGAAATCAAAATCCTCTAAGTAGAAACTCAATTAGTATAAACTATTGATACCATATATTAAGATTTTAGGGTTTTTTCATATCCAGTACCCATAGGACGCCCCTTATTTCCATGTTTCTTCTCGACGAAATTCGTCAGGACTTCCATCGGGGATGGACTATATCACCTAGAGATAACTCATCGAAGAAAGGGCCCAGGTCAAAGCTCTTAAATGGGGAAGCAATAGCCTAACTGAATACGTCAGATATCATCTTACGTTATGTATTGTACTCGACCTCCTTCATCTAGTCGCGAATTTCTCGAAATTGGCTCGACGAAATTTCTTCCAATTTTTACTACTTTTAGAACGGATCACTAATTAGACGCTGTTCGGGTGTAGCTGAAATCAGAATCCTCTAAGTTGGAGTTGGAGTACAATTAGTAAAACCTATAGATACCATGTATTAATATTTCCATGTTTTTCATACCCGGTACTTACCGTTCGTCTCTTATTTCGTTCCTATCTCTTGACGAATAAATCAGACTCCTTTCGTGGATGGACTCTATCCCCTAGAGATCACATATCAAAGAAAGGTCCATGTCAAAGCTTTTAAGAGGGGACGTAATGACCCAACAATATATGTATAATCTCATCTTCTGACGGCAGGCGTTGTACTCGACTTCCCCTATCTAGCTGAAACTTTCTCAAAATCGGCTAGACGAATTTTCTTCAAACTTTTCCTATTGTTGGAACGGGATCCGTTTAAATACCGACCAAGAGACATTGAAATCAAAATCATCTAAGTTGGAGTACTCTTAGTACAAACCAGTGATACAATCTATTAACATTTGCTTGTATTTCATACACGGGACATATAAGGCACCCATTATTGTGCTGTTTCCTCTCAACGAAATACATCAGGACTTCCGTCGTTGGTGGTCGCTATCCCCTAGAAGTTAATATCAAAGAAGGTTCCATATAAAAAAAACTCAGTGAAAAGGGTACATAATGGTCATATGTAAACGTAAGATATAAGCTTACAGCTTGTGTTCTGTTCGACTTCCTTTATCTAGCCGCTAGTTTCGCGAAATTAGCTCTATGAATTTTCTTCAAACGTTGATTACTGTTAGAATGGGTCCCTAATTAGATAATGTCTGAGAGACGTTGAAATAAAAATCGTCTGAGTTGGAGAACAAACAGTACAAATGATACAATCTATTAACATTTGCGTGGTTTTCAAACCCGATACCCATCGGACACCCCTTATTTGGTCGTTTCCTCTTGACGAAATTCGTGAGGACATCCATCGTGGATGGATCTGTCCCCTAGAGATAAAACATGAAAGACTGGTCAATGTCAAAACTCTTAAGATGGGACGTAATGGCCCAACTGATTAGGTATGATGTCATCTTCTGACGGCATGTATTGTACTGGAAAATTTTTCTCCAATTGCGAATTTCTCGAAATTGGCTCGAAGAAGTCTTTTTTTTAAACACATTTCCGACAGTAAGAATGGGTCCCTATTTAGATACTGTCCAAGAGACGTTGAAATCAAAATCCTCTGAGTCGGAGTACAATCAGTGCAAACTAGTGATGCAATCTATTAACATTTGCGTCTTTTTCATACCCGGTACCCATAGGGTGCCTTTTATTTCGTTGTTTCCTTTCGACGAAATTCATCAGGAGTTTCTTTGTTGGTGGTCTCTATTAACCGAGATATAAAATATCAAAGAAGTGGCTATGTCAAAACTCAATGAAAAGGTGACGTAGTGCCCCAAATGTAACGAAAGATATAATCTTATGGCATGTGTTGAACTAGATCTCCATTATCTAGTCGCGAATTTATCAAATATAGCTCGACTAATTTTTTTCTGTATTTTCCTGCTGTTACAACGGGTCCCTACTAGATAACGTCCAAGAGGCGTTAAAATCAAAAGTCTCTAATTGGAGGTTCCATTAGTGCAAATTATTGATACAATCTATGAATATTTTAGTGTTTTTCACACCCGGTACCCATCGGATACCTCTTATTTCACTCTTAACACACGACGAAATTCGTCAGGACTTAATTTGTGGATGCACTCTATCCCCTAGAGATAACATATTATAGAAGGGCCCATATCGAAACTCTAAAGAGGGGACGTAATGGCCCTAATATACAACGGTATATGTTGTACTCGACCTCCTTTCTCTAGCAGTGAATTTCTCGAAATCGGCTCTGCTGTTACGATGGGGCCCTATTTAGATACTCTGTGAGAGGCGTTGAGATCAGAATCCTCTAAGTAAGGGGTCCATTAGTACAAACTATTGATGCAGTCTATTAACAGTTTGCGTGTTTTTCATACGCGGTACCCATCTGGCGTTCCTTATTTCCCTGTTTTCTCACGACAAAATTCGTCATGACTTCTTTCGTGGATGGACTCATTCCTCCAATAGATAAATTGTCGAAGAAGGGTCTATGTCAAACTGTATAAAGAAGGGACTCAATGGCCCAGACATATACGTAAAATACAATTTTCATACGGAATGTGTTGTACCGACCACCTTTATGTGGCCGCGACTTTCTCGGAATCGACTCGACGTATTTATTTTAAAACAATTTTTTTTTTTACTTTTTCACTTTTAGCACGAGTGAATAACCAAGTATTGTCCAACAGGTGTTGAAATCAAAATCCTGTAATCAGAGGTTCAATTAGTACAAACTCTTGATTCAGTTTATTAATCTTTGCGTGTTTTTTATACCCGGTACCCATCGGACGCCCCTTATATCGCGGTCTGCTATCGACGAAATTCGTCAGGACTTCCTTCGACAGTTGACTCTATCCCCTAGAGATAAAATATCAAAGAAGGTCCCATGTCAAAACTGTATAAAGATATAATGTTCTTACGGCATGTATCTTACTCGACCTCCATCTAGCCGCAGATTTCTCGAAATCGCCTCGACAAATTTTTTAAAAAAACCTTTTCTACTGTTAGACAGTGTATCGAATTAGATAATATGCAAGATACGTTGAAATCAAAATCCTCTTAGCAGGTGTTCAATTAGTACAAACTAACGATACAGTCTATTAACATTTGCATGCTTTTGTTGTTTTTGTTGGGGTTTTCGGGTGAGGGGGGTAATACCAGGTACCCATAGGGCGTCCCTTATTTCGCTGTTTCTTCTCGATGAAATTCGTCAGGACATTTTTCGTGGATGGACCTCTGTCCCCTAGAGATAAAATGTCAAAGAAGGATCTATGTTATAATCTTTTGGCATGTGTCGTACGAGACCTCCGTCATCTATGTGATTTCTCGAAATTGGCTCAACGAAATTTCGCAGGAGTTCTTTCGTGACTACACTATCCTCTAGAGATAACATGTCAAGAAGGGTCCTCGTCAAATCTCTTTAGAGGTGATACTTAACGACCAAACTGTATAAGCAAGATATAATCTTGCGGCATGTGCTTTACCCGCCCTCCACTCTCTTTTATGTAACCCCAATTTCTGGAAATCGGTTACAAGTATACTACGTTCCCCAGTTCTAAGGAATTCAAGACAATAATCAAAGTCAGCTGTAAATACTCCACATAATTCTCCTCTAAGGACACGACGACCACACAAGAGAAATCTCTAATTTCATACTTGTATGGTTTTTGTGATTCCCTTTTACTTGAGTCATTAGTAAGCTTTTCGAACCCGAATACTAATACTTAACGCCATTCATCACAAGACACGACCCAAATACCTAACACAACTAATTAATCCTATATCAAATTACTAAACACGTATTCCTATCAATATCCTAAACCATTCCTACATAGAGTCCATGATCTGTCTATATTCAGCTTTATATAGCACTCGCATTTCTCCAGTCAGATTAGAATTACACCAATGCATGCCCTAAAAAGCTTTCATCTGCATTAACTAAGTGTAACCAATTGCATACTGAATTGGGAATAATGAATAAATAAAAAACTCAGTGTGAATAAGGAATACGTAATCAAATGTATGTGAAAATATTTGAACCGGGAATAAGTAACTGGTTATTTATTCCTTATTGAATCGGGAATAAGGAATACGGAATTAGTAACCAACTTGATTTCGCTGTGCAAATTCCCCCCCCCCCCAAAAAAAAACAACAACATATTGGGTAAAAGTCATAAGAAATGTAAGGTTTAGAGATTGGAAACTATGAGGCGCCGTAGCGGACAAAAGCTGGTCCAATGAAAAAGTTGCAGTTGAAATTTCGATATCGTATGTCGAGAAATCCAATATTACGTGTTGGATCAGATTGCATGTCCTTAAAGTTCCATTTTCTAGGTTGAGATTTTAAATTTTATATGTTGAATTATACAGTGGTGGTTTAAAGTTGTATTTCCAATGTCGACATTTTACAGTGTATATTTTGAATTACATAGCGGTGGTTGAAATTTCAATATCATATAATGAGAATCCCTCATGTTTGCGATTAAAGTTTTATTTCATACAGCGTGTTAAGATGCATCATTTGTGTATTCAGTTTATGCATTTACAGCTTGAAAAATTATTATTCGTGGTTCGAGAATTACCAAGAATATCTTCGCTAGAGGTCGCTCTGGCTACCACAACTGCGTTATTTTTAAATATGGAAGATCCCGTTGATTGATTTTGATGAGCGACAATACAATGAAATATCTGCTTATATAATATTTATCTTACTAATCTTTATTGAAGAAAATGTAACTAGTGAGCTGTACAACGACATTTTAAGTACATGTCATGATCTACAACTGTTACAAAATTGTGCTGAGGATGATCTGAATATCTTGGAGTTCCTGGAACCATGTAGTGTTAATTGTAACCATCGTTGGAATAATGCACGAGAGCAACACTCAGGTTATTATTATTATTATTATTATATAAATTTGGTGCAGTATATGTGCATGTATTTAAAATTGACAAGATTTGACGGCCTTCTTCGTCGGTAAATCTGCGACCAAAAATGTTTCCTGTTGCACTGGTTTCAAAATCAGGTAGGTGGGTAGATTGTTTGGATGTATGTATGTATGTATGCCCCCATATTTGTATCTTTGATTTCTGGGGCGACTTCTTCCGACACAATGGGGCAACTTCTCCAACCACCATTGGGCGACTTCTCCTGACACCTGGGATGAGTTCTCCATGGGGCGAGTTCTCCACTATTCTGAGTTTTGTATATGATGATCAATGGAATTGCATACACTTAAAAAAAAAATTGATGTTGATAGTTTTTCAATATAAACTTATTAAAAAATTGTTGACATTTTAGAGGAAATTGTGCTATATTATATTTGGAACCTTATTGGCTACAGCTTTACATTTGTATCGACGGCAGGTGTCCAAAATTAATCAGAAATTCCCATTTGCCGCAATAATATAGAGCCCACAATAATACAGCATTGGAAAATACTGGGCTAAACAAGATGCACAGATTAATTTCTGGAATTTTTAAACACAATTATTTTTTTCCTGGGGGAAAAAAGTATTAGGGTCATCAATGATCGACCGACCAGAAAAAAGTTTTTGGTTAAGAGACAGTTTTTAAGATATATTAAATTTATAATTCATACTCAACTTAGATTCAAACCCAGGTCTACAGAAAAGCGGCACCAATTGCCTTACCTGTAAGCATCAACCAGAGGGGCTTGTATCATTGCTTACAACTGACCTGTCATACATATACTATATAATTATTATATAGTACTACATGCATGACAGGTCAATTGTAAGCAACGATACAAGCCCCTGTGGCACCAACCTATGTGAAAATACTATTTATGTGTATTTATAATAATTCTCATTATTATCAAGCATTCTCTTGTAGAATCCAGGGATATCACTTTCTGTTCTTTTTTTTATATGTTTGCAATTATATATATATATATTCACACACCAGTTCATGTTACAAGGTAGGGAATGTAATCATACAGTAAAAAAAATACATGGAGCCAGATATTTTGTTGAGAGAGAATACTTCTATTATGAATATCTGATTCCACATCTTACATTATGCGACTACCAATTAGGGGGGAACCACAACATTTACTCCGCTATCAGTAATACTAATTTTCCTTTATTGTGAACTGCTTTCATGATACAAGTTACATTTGCTGAAGTCTTTTGTTATTTCATGGAGAATGGAATCTTTCATTTTCCAGTTGGATAGTGATATCAAGAGATGGGGATGGGTGGTATATGCTCTTTTAATCCATAACATTGTTAAATCTTCAGCTCAAAAAGCAATAGATAGTATGCATACTTCACAGAACTGCTAGATTTAAGAGGGATATAAGGAACCAAGACAGATTTTGGGGGGATTTTGGAGTTTTTGTGAACCAGGAATATATATGTATATAATTTTTTTCTCTCAACCAAGCAGAGAAACTTTTTGTAAAAACTATTTGATGTCTGGACATTTCTTTAGAAAGAAGAATTCAAGGGTCTCACTTCCCACAATAAATTGCTATTAAATGATTGGTCTGTAAAAAAAACTATATGCTGTTACCTTAAACAAGTTCATTTCTCTAAAGTTTTCTATAATTTTCTTTGGGGGATGGGGAAAGAGAGATTTGCTTACTTTATTCTATATGTCATTGATTACTGGATCTTTAACTTGCACCTGTTCTAAGCTCAGGAGCAAAATGCCTGGGGTAAACAGTGGATATTCAAACAAAAAGCTGAAGTTTCACCTTTATACACACAAGGAAGAACAAAAATATTCAAAAATAGAAATATTTTTTAATTTAGTCTGAGAATGTGATTGAGCATAACATCCTCGTACGAGTGCTTGAGTTAGAGTGAAGATGAGGAACATTACTGCAAATATCTGCAGTGTGCACAGCCCTTAACTTACTATGAGATAGGATGACCTTTGTCTGTGCTTACATAAAATTATGTTAGGTTAATCCTTATGACTACTTAATATAATTATTTTGCTTTAAAGTTGATGTCTTACTTACAAGAAGACTTCATGGCTGTGTTGGTGGGTATCCAGCAAGTCTTGGAAACTCTTTGTGTCTTGTTCAGAACCATACAATACCACAGTGGTACTGCCCAGTCACTGAAATAACTGGTGGGAGACCAAGGTATCCTATTTCTCTGAGGATAAGTCCATGTTTGCTGATAAGCATGATGAGCCCTTACTCACGGATTGAAAATTTGTAAAAGTTTTTCAACATTGATGTCTTGTTTGTTGATAAGCTCTCACAAACATTTGATGAAAATGACTCACCTCTTGGATTATAATAAGAGAAATATTCTTTATTTATGGTATGTGTTTATTGTTAGTTTATAGCAGTATAATTTTCAAACATGTAAAAAAGAGAGTTGATGTGGACTGTGAAGCATGTAATTCTCGTTTTCCTTGTTTTCTGCCATGGAAATATGGACTCACAGCTGATGGTTTCATTATAGGTTAATATCATTAAATAACAAGCTATTATGTGCAAGAGTATCTGCTTTCTCGAGGCAGATGGTCTCACCATTGCTGGGCATTGCCAGACAGGTTTAACTGCATTTACATTTCATTTTACAGATATGTAATTCCATGTGATCAGATATGTCAGCTGCGGGAAACTGGAATGAGCTGGAAAGCAATTGCTACTCTTCTCAGTGTGAGTGAAAGGACCCTCTGAAGATACAGGTTAAGAACTTGTCTACCACCAGACACAGTGATAATTCAGATGATGATTTGGAAAGAATGATCTGCAATATTTTGAGCCTCATGCCCGAGTCAGGGGAAACGTGCAAGACAGTTTAAGAGGCAAGTATAATTTTTGTGGGAAATTTTGTTGACATAGGGTTCAGGATTCATGTCTTGCTTGCATCATACTCAAAAAATTCTGCCCAGACAAGACCTCGCCATCTGTTAAAAGGGCATTAAAGTCACATTCTCATGGCACTTTACAGCCTTTATGCACCAAAGACATGAGAAGATAATTCAGTAGCCATCCAAAAGAATAAAAACACTGCAGTTACTATTGTAGTTACCTCTACTTGCAGTGGTCATGGCAAATGGAGGACATGCAGTAGCAGAAGTACATATACAGTCAGTTGTAGCAATGATAGTATTCTGTACAAAACTTTTGGAGAAAAAAAAAACCTGCCACAACCATGAAGATGGGAATATTTGTACAAACAAAAACACTAATCTATACATTAACAGAAAAATGTTATTTATTGTACATTTAATCTGTTCATATCATGTTTGTAGTGTATTATCACATGAAATGCAGTCCATAATACTGTATGATATGATATACTTAACAGATTATCTATACATCTTTGCCAAGCAAATAACCGTAATAATTAATTGGTGGTTTTAAGTGAATTAGGTGAACAATTGAAGAGGAATATGATGTTATCTGTATACTGTGCTGCAATAAATATCCTAGGAGATAGAGAAGAATTTGTCAAAAGGTGCTCACTTTGAAGTCAGTATTAACAAAATAATCAGGAAAGTTATAGGCATCTTAAGTGTATCCATACCCACATAATGCATGCAACTTTCCCACATGTGCTTTTTTGTGTCAAATTTATTCTTGGTATATTAGATTCTGGTGACATGGTTGAGTAACAGAAATATTAGTTTTTGTTTGTGTAAAAGAAAAAACATGAACAAATGTTCAAAGAAATCGAGTTGCCGATTGGACAAACATGTAGACAAAAATAAAAATAATGCAACCAGAAAGCATATTAGCTACAGGCATAGATATGCCTTTAGTGTAATATATTGATGAATTCTCATAATGATATCTTAATTTTTAAGTACTGCTACAAAGTAGAATTGTGATTGATGGATGAGAAAAATGGATGAGAAAAATATATTGAAACATGAGAGAACTATGAATAGCAAAAGTCAGATACACAAAAACAGTCTAATTCATGTACCAGATTTTAAAGAAATAAATCACTCAAACGGGTTTGGAGTTTGGTCAAAGAACTGAAAATCTAGATAATAAATTGATGGATAGACATAGAACAATATTGAAAATAAAGATTTGTGGACAGTAAGATGGCTAATTTATTCCACTTGTATAAATTGTGCACCAAGTTTCATGAAGATATCGATAATAGTTTTGGAAGTGTGATTAATGCATGGATGGATGAACAAAAGGATTAAAATGATAGTGAGGAATTCTTAACAGCAAAAAGCTTCAGATATGTGTACCTTATTGTACAGATATATCTTTAACAGTTTTGGAGCTTTACCATAGAAACAAGTGTGGAGAATGAAAAAAGAACAAAAACAAATAAAATACTGAAACTGCAGGATCATGATTAGCACAAGTCACATCTACAGCACAAGTCAAATATATGTATAAAAAAATTCATAAACGTATCTTGGATTTAGAAGTTGTGCATCTGCAACTGACCTGAATGAAATAGAAATGGATGAAAACATAAAAATTAATGATTTTGTGTATATTGGAAAGCACATCTATGCCAATAATCTTTTTACCACTGAGTCTATATAATTTGTCAAATGATTTTCACTGGCCAAGGTTCTGATATATCAATCTATCTACACCTTGGTGGATTGATCAGATATTTCAGTGTTTTGGGTCTGTGAATTTCATTGGATGTGGTGGCCACTGAATCCAATCAAAATCTGGTTGTTCAAATTTGAACACTGTTCCTACATGATTGAGACTAGGGGAGAATACAACTGGAATGAACTAATAAATAAGCTAAAAGGACTTGTGTGACATAAGTTATTAATGCATACATACATACATGCATACATGAACATATTGGCAGTATAACAATAAATTTTAATTTTATTCAACACAGCACACAAATAATGAAATAGTGAAATATATCTCATATTTAATATTTTACCTATAGGGCATGGTATTCATGTTCAGAGATGGCATGTTGCAGATTACAAATTATTGACCCTGTTGGATGAGCAGTGAGACAGAGGAGAGCAATATGCCAGAAAAATTACATTATCACAGTCCCTAACCAACTTTGGTATGTTCTTAAACATAATACAAAACATGTACCAATTCATTGTAGAATATTGTTGTTCCTTAACATTTTAAAGACACAAAAAGCATGTGTACATAAAGTTGGATATTTAACCTTGACAATATGACCAAAAGTGTGGTAACTGTGCACTCTAGTGACAATGTACAAGTGAGCCAGGTGTCACCTCTTAATATCAAATGGTGACAAAGTTAATGAATATACAAGACAAAGTGATGGAAAGCACAAAACAAGGCTGTGACCCTGACATTAACTGTAGGACCATGAATTGGCTTGGAACATGCCTTCTGATGATTCTAAAATTTTGAAAGATGAAAGTGCAACTTTCAGACTTTCATTGGTCCAATTTAACATCTCTTACATTTTAAATGTTCATGTAGAACCAGTAAAAAAGGGTTAAATACTTTTATTATGAATTATCTTTCATGACAATATGCATAGATTATGTGTTCAATGTAGTGTTTGAATTACTTGTTATTTTCAAGGAGTAATAAAAACTAGCTTATTTTGAGTGTGCAGTAAGTTACTGAAAAGTGGAAAACATACTGGCTCAGCTGAAGGTATATTATTTTTGACTTGGAGTAAGCAAGAGGCCCTTTTTTCAATCAGTTGCAGATATTTTCGGTCTTCTAATTCAGTGTCATTTTCATATTTTGTTACAATGGTTTTTTCATTTGTATCCCATGAAGTCGAAAATTGTCATCTGACATGCTGTTGGTGCATGGGCTGTACTAAACATCAGATGGCTATATTAATAAAAGTTGTTTGCATATCTTACTTTTCTGGGAAATTTGTTCCAACAAGTTGCAAGAGAAAAGAATAAAAACCATATTCACTTAGTCTAATTCAGGAAATCAGTAAAATGCTTGGTACTTCAAATATTTTGACCAATCTTCAATTCTTTTATTGTCTGACTATTGTTATGAATTCTAATATGAAAGTTGCAATCAAATCATAGTTAATGTTAAACATACATAAACATAATTATCAAAAGCTCTACATATGCTTCTTTTCTTTGACTCTTTAGCATGGAAGCAAGTCTAATTTGGCTACTTCCTTCATTTATGTGGAAAATATCTGTAATACTTTCCTAATTTGTTTCACTGTTTTGTTGTACACAGTTGATACTAGCCAGTAAAACTGTCCGATTTATAATTTGACATTTAAGTTTCATCTTTTTATTTCAGGTACATGGATTCCAACCACAAGCTTATTTCTTTGTGTTTTGTAATTCATGGCTGCATATTTACCTAAAGTGTTCAACAAATAATTTGGCTCAGACTGTTCTTGGCTATTTTCAAGAGGGTATAAGGGTATTTGGCATGCCATCATGAGTTTGAGCAGACAAGGGAGTTGAACATATTGATGTAGCTCATTTTGTCATTAACATGAAAGGTGTTGGCAGAAGAAGTTTCATAACAGGACTGAGTGTCCACAATCAGCGCATTGAGCGACTTTGGGCAGAGACAAATAGAGTATTGTCTAGCTACTACAAAAAACTCTTCATGTTTATGGAAGACTTGGGACTTCTTTCCAGCTTGGATGAAGTTGATATCTTCATCCTCCACTTTGTTTTCCTTCTCCGAATTCAACGCTGTTTAGATGAGTTCTATAATCAATGGAACTTTCATAGACTAAGTTCAATGGGTCATCAATCTCCTCTTGTCCTTTGGATGCAAGGTGTCCTCCTGCACCTGGCCAATTTAGGCCATGATGCTATCAATGTGGAGACTTTTGATGTATGCCATAATGGACCGATTGGAGAAACTGAAACTGAAAATAATGTCCAGGTGCCATTCATTAATTTACTTCTACCCCCAAACGCATTAAACCACCTGCAGACCCTGTGTGGTCCTTTGTATGATGATGGTAATCATGGCATAAACCATTTTTTAAATGTAAAAAGTGTACTTACACAATTATTGGCTTTATCATGAACACATTCTAACAAGATGCTATCATTTCCTCTGAAAATAAACTTCTCATAATAGCAGTCTAGTTTTTTTTCTTTACATATTTAGATCATGATCAATGTTGAAACAGTGCTTGAAGAAATGCACTGTTATAATATACTTCCATCCGTATGAAATACCCCAACCAAAATGATGCAATCAAAGGGCAACATTCAGCAACACAAGTCTAAACAGGAGTGATATCTCGTTTGAAATTAGATTCTAAGTTTTGACAATTGAGTTTTAAGTAGTTGTAATATAAAGATTGTACCAAATTTGGTTACAATCCATGAAATCTTTCATAACTGTTAAAATACAATCAGATTCATGACTGGTACTAATTATGAGGTTTTTGGGGACATGACTGATAGGTATTGACAACTGTAACAGAGTACAAAAGCCACAAAAATGTTCTTAGACAAGTGATGAATGCCTGCTCCCACCCACTAATGTAGCAAGGTTTCACAAATGAATTTTGTTTCACAGGGACTTGTCTGTTTACAGCAGTTTACAATCAAAGTTAGGTTCAAATAACCCATTAAGCAACTGTTAGGTAGAACATAAAAACCTAAGCAAAACAAAAGAAATTTGTAAGAAATATACAAAGTGTAATTTACCCTGTTTTATAATTGTAAGTTCTTAAGTGCAAAGTTGGTTTCAATTCATGGTGTACTTCAGAAATTAATTGGCTGATATAAATTTTGGATGGAAGAACATGACGGGAGAGACTGTCAGGCATGTTAAATACTATGTACCATCTAAAAATGAATGGGGTGGGGATGGGGTGGTATTAACACAAAAAAAACTTTAAGATTTGGCACTTGTATTATTTAATATATAACAACGGCTTTCATCACAAATTATGAAACTGCAAGTCATAGGATGATGACATAATTGACTGCTATGATTTTGTTGTATTCAGCCTGTTTCAAAATTTTTAAATGGGAATGAATGAAGCCGTCAGAAGATAGCAAAGCTAGTGTACAAATAAAGTAGCTTGCATGTCATTGTGCCATTTTCATGGATACATTAATAAAATTTTGTAGTGAGCCAAACTTCAGACATGTTCACTGAACACAACATACTCAGCTACCAACTCGATGAACGACTCTGAAATGAAAAATGACTTAAATCTAACATAAATGCAAAATGAAAATGAAGTCAGTGCAGCATAAATCTTGCTGGATCTGTTAAGTATGTTACATTCAACAACATCCATCTAAACACCATGTAGGATGCATATGATAAATAATCGTTGACAAACTGAACTAAACATGAGAAAAATTGGGCATGCATTTTGAGCACACAACAATTGATCCAAAATATGACCTTGACCTGAAGGTGAAAATGTTGAGGTAGCATGATGTAGAATTGTCTTCAGATGATAATGATTCATCCAACTTAAAACATTTAACATAAATTTTCTATACAACTGTGACCCAAATATCAAAGAAGTGATAGTCCATATCTCAAAATGGTGTTAAGTTCATAATGATTCACCCAAGTATGAAGACAAATCATCAAGGTGTTAGGAAATATAAGCATATGTTAGATTCTTATTTATTTAGTTTATCTGAACCCTTATATTTATCTATGCTCAAGGTATTAAGGATAACTATTAACTATTTTGGATTTATTTGAGTCTCATTATTACATATTTATTGGGTATTTTTTCACTTATAAATCCTAAGACAGTATGCCAAGTGCTGATTAAAAATTTAAACCTAAAATTAACATGAAGTCAAAATTTCTTGAATTTGTAGATCATCAGTTTTCTCTTCAAAAGGGAATCTGCAAACACGTCTAAAGTGTAAGCACATATTAAAGTACCTTAAACTAAATAAATGTTGTGGTATATCTACATTTCTTCAAGTAAATGAAAAAGACTAAAAACATATATCCCCAAGTTTTTCTTCTCTAGGATAATTTGATGGTAAATTGACATTGAGGATACATTTGATTTCACCTGGAATTGATTTACTCTAAAATAAAAACATAATCCAGGCCAACCAAAAGAATATAAATTCATGTTATTATTCACTGTTTCAATTGCATGTATTCATGTACCTGAAAACAGTAATAATTTAAAATTCAGGACAATATTTAACAACAATACTAATAATGATACTAACTAAAAACCGACATATCATGATAAAATAAGGTGTCCTTTTGCCTGAGACTTACAACTTTAAAGTTCCCTTTTTGGAGGTAAATTACCATGCTCTTATAAGATCGAGGGGGGAAATATTTTAGAGGTTTTTTTTAGCTAGAGCAACCTGACAAAGTATGCATGTCTGCCACAAGTATGCCAGAAAATTATTCTAATCTTTCTTTCTAAACAATATCATGTTATAACCAATATAAAGTCAGATAAGCCTTCAATTTTGCTGTAATAAAAATACAATTTATTGAATATTTTTTTTACAATAAATTGGTTCTGGAATTTTGGAGACAAAGACAAACATCTGCAAAAGACTTACAAGATGAATCCTAAAACAATGTGGCATTTTGAAAGTAAACATTACAGAAATAAACGGAAGAGATTTTCTTTGCTTAAACACTCAAGGAAGAGGCAAGTAGTAAGTAATTGGGCTTAATTCTTTTAACATTTACTTGTCAGGTCTCGGGAAACATTCTTCCATCCACTCGTGTTCGGGACAAGTTAAACGTAACCATTACTGGCCCCAATCCTCGTTTAACTCAACACAGTACACTTTTTGTCTATGCAACTTAAAAAAAACAACTATGGCTTGATGCTAAAAAATAAAGTAGCAAAGACAGCTGGTTCCAAGTGCATCTAATACACAGAAATAGATATAATCAAACACATAATGAGAGACAAGGTTAAATATGGTTACAATCTTTGTAAATCTGGAATTGTTGTCCCATATCAATCCCTCAAATTCTGGACAGTATTCACATTTATAGCCTCATCTTCCAATAATCTAGGTATCATTTATGTGTAATGGTGAACAAGAACAAATTTAGCAAATCAATATGACTGGAACACATGAGTTGGGCATGTCAGGTGTTAAAAGAGAGAGAATGTCAAAAAAATGAGATATTTCATCTGGTCAGTATGTTATACTTGCCTGAGTCACCAGTATTTTCAATGCATAAAAGCAAAATAAACAGTATATGTTTCCATGGGTATGTATAGTTAAATAGTTTTCATGGCAAAAGTTGGTAACTTGCATTTGAAAACTAAATACCAACCACCTCTGCAGTTTCCACCAAACCTGCTCCTAAACAATCCATTTGAATAAAATGGTCATTTAGAGAGAGTGCTACTCAAAGGCACATAGGAGAGGGAAGATAGATGATTAATCAAAAGGAATGAACATTTCTGTCATGACCCCCCCAAAAAAAAATTTCGACCAATCAGCAGTTGTCTTGTCATTGTCTTTTTTAAATATATTACTATGGCACACATTTATGTGAGAGCTCTGTACGTGTGAGACTTGGAATTTTAGCGCAGCTTTTAAAAAAATTTCAATCATACCACTATATTGTCTGCAGTGTGGCAGTTTATTATGATGTTTAGCAATGGGGTATCATGTCCCACCCAGTTACTTAGCCTGACACCAGGCTGACCAGTACTAACACTAACTTTTAATGCTAAGTGCCAAGTGAGGCAGCTGCTAGTACCATTTTTGTAAGTCTTTGGTATGACTTGACCAGGATTCGAACCCATGACCTCTCATATTCGAGATGGAAACTCTAACCACTTAGGCCACTGGAGTGGTGTGAAAGCTAATGTAAATCAGAAGAGATATTGAAAATACTTGTTTCTGATAGCAACAGATTTGTTGTGAAAATGGAAGTAAGAAATATTTGGCATGACAATGTATCAATAAGATTACAGTCTTGAAAATACCGATGACCTGGGACAAGTTTAACACAGCTTGAGCATTAAAAAAATCACATACTTTTGACATTCTATGGCTCATAACTTCTTACAGGTCTGTCCTGTGAAGATGTGTTCAGTGTTTTGAAACAAAGTTCAACAGATTAAAATCTTGCTTAGATTACTGAAAAGTGTCAATTAAATGAGAATACCATCATGAAATTTGTGTGAAACTTCCAAATATTTTCATGCTTTTTACCCATCTGAGTATCAAGTTTGCATTTGGTACTTGAGTAAAAAAAGAAAATGAAGGCATCTTCCACAGGGACATTTTACAGTAAAGAACAAAAAAGTTTAATAGGTATAAGTAATCGATAATTAACACATGCTGGACATTAAGCAATGTTGAATTCTGGGGCATTTTACAGGAAGAAAATGCACATAGATTTGTTTTCAAGGTGTGAAATAAGTTTTTCTGAACCCTACAATATTTGCAATAAATTTATCATAATTTCCAAATTACATGCAGTTCTTATCTTCACATTTATGCACAAAACGTAAAATGTCCTTAAATAACATAAGAAGTCAAATTCTTGTATGACAGACAATTTCAAATGGATATGCTCCATTCTGATAGGGCATGTAAGTTACTCTGCTGGTTAGGAGTTAATTCTTCAGGAAGTTGTTCAGTTACACATGGAAAGGGCTGCTCTTAAGATGTTGAACTGGACTGGACATCAGACCTGAAAGGATATATTTTATTAAAAATCAAGAATACTAAAACCAATTTCAATTTTACACCTTCAGAAACAAATTTTTTATTGGATTATATATATATATATATATATATATATATATATATATATATATATATATATATATATATTCAGAAGCAATATTTCTGCAACACAATGGAATTTTGATGAACAAGGGTGCAAAATAAAGTGAATAAATGCTATTTAAAGGTGTTTGTAATCAAATTCTCCAAAATGATACCAATATCTGCAAAATGTGACTTAGAACGCATACAAAAACTTTATGAGTTGTACTATATTTGTGGTTCACAATGACCTTGATCTTTTATTCCTCCAGTCATAATGGCTATTATCAAATGACTAATAAACATAATCTGGTGATGGTATATTTAGTATAAAACAGCATAAAATGTAGGAATTCAAATTCCACTTGATACAATGATGTGAGTCTTATCTTTTCCTTTTCAGTGCTGTTATTAGTGTATCAGGAGCAACAATGTTTTGTGGATATGCATTAAGTACCCTTCTCAGATCACAAACACAGTGAAGCTGCTGTGTTGCAACTTGGTTGTGTTGTTGCAGGGACATTTTCTGTACCTCATTCCGCTATAACAATCATATATGTATGATTATTTGTGAAGTTAGAAGGTCAGTAAGTTCTGTTTGACAGAATGTCACCTGGGTTCACTCATGGTGCAACACTGCCTTGACTTCTGACCACAATAACCAACAGGGTTATGTGCAAATCAACAAACTGCATGATAATGGGAAAACAGCAACCCATAAACTAAATTTGGAAAAGGTATATGAAACAATTATCATCTACCATATAGAAACCAAATTGTTATTAAAAGAACATAAGAGAAAAAGGTGGATATAACAATAAAATAATGTGCTTCAACATATGTTAGTTCATTAAAAAGGAAACAAAATTAAATGAGGCATTGTTATCTGGACTGTATAAAAATCCATATATACTAATATTCAAATTGATATGTTAGTCATCCACTTTCTCTAAAATGCTTAATTCAATTTCTTTATTCATAATTATAAAATTTCTGTGGTAAAGAAAGTGTTAGGATTTATTAAATTTAAACAGTACTGCAAGATTCAAAACATTCCTGTAAAAACATTATCAATTGACAAAAAGCTGGAGTGAATCTGATCACATGGCTTCCTTACCTGCTTCTTCAATTGTTCAAGATTGGACAGTACATCCATCTTATTTTGTTTTCTAGCAAATATTTCAACAGGTTTTGCCACAAATACATTTGAAGTTATTTACTCTGCTTTCCTTATTGAGTAATAAATTATATTTCCTTACCTCTGTGAAATATCCAATGTCATGACAAAAACTTTGCAGAATCTGAAATCATACAAGAATCTGAAAATATGCAGAAAGGAGTTCATTATTTGAAAATCTGAGTGCAAAGGGATATTTTTTACTACCTAATAAGTAGCTGAAATGTAATTCTTTCAAATCAATCATGTTACCTTGCATAAACTATAACTGAACAACCAAGCATTTATAATACCACAAATATTTTAATCTTTTTCATGTATGATTTCAGATTCTGCAAAGTTTTTGTGTTGATCATCCACAAGCTTTATTGTATTACTGACAAGGATGCTATATGAAACATTCATACATTTATATAATGCATTTACTGCAATATACAGACATTTTGAACTTGATTAGTAATATCTATCTAATATATGATAATGTATGTACACATAGGAAATGGGGGAGTGTTATGGTGGGGGAGAAACCTTGATAATAATTTGTCTAATACATAACCTGTTCAACTGGGTTCAGTTGGTGTTTGAATTTTAGCAGACACTAGACAAATTGTTTAAAGTTACGCAGCTTATTTCTTTGATGCTGACAGAAATTCAACATCAGTGGAGTATGTTTTATTAAACACGTTAATATTATTATTCCTTTATGGTTTCTACATGGATTAAATATAGGCCATTCTATAGAATGGCGGGGGCACGTCAGGTGGGATGTGTAAAAAAGTATGCATGTGTACAGGGATGGGTCAAGCTTTGCCAGATTTTTTGCATATCTACTAAATAGATGACCCCTTAAAGCTTGTAACACAGGTCTGCGACATGTTTTCCATGTGATGATAGCTGGGTATGGTAATATTATATCAAACCAACTGGAATATTATTATTATTATTATTATTATTATTATTATTATTTTATTATTATTATTGTATTTTGCAAATAAAACTGGGTCATGTACAATACTGCCAAATGTTTATAACACTGCCAAATTTTTGTAAGAGGTGTCTGGTGGCCTCATCATCAAGAATGTACTTATCAGTGCATAATGATGATTCTCACTATAGATCAATGATAAAAAACATGATTTGCACAACCAATTGATTTTAACAAAATACTGACTTGATTTCTGACACAAAATTAAGCATCTTGCTGCTTGATGAAATATGTAGCTCAAGTTACCACAAAGTTAAAAGAACCAGTGATAGAAAACAACTTTAATGAACTGAAAAAAGTTCTGCAGCAACAAAATCTCTAAGGAGGTATGTTTCTCTATCCCACCAGTATCAAAAAACTTTGTTAAAAAATATCTCAGTGAACCTGATACCAAGAAAGCTACAGGACTTGATCAGATTGGTCCATGATTCATTAAATCTTCAGCCTCTGCTATTGTAGATAGCATGACATTCATAATCAATTTAAGTATTGCAACCTCATCTGTCCCCAAAATATAGAAAACTGCAAAAGTAACTCCTACTCATAAATCTGGTTCTAAGGATGACGCTGATAACTACTGACCAATCTCAATACTACCAAACTTGTCAAATATGACTGAAAAACAGGTCCATGACTCATTCATATTTAACCAAACACTTGCTTTTACACACTAATCAATCAGGCTTTAGACAGAAACATTCTGATATTAGCCATGGAACTTCTAGTTTCAGTTTGTCTCTCATGCTGAAGGGGCACTTGATTTCCAGACAACCACCACCACAACATTCACAATCTATGAAACCATCTGGGCTGGCCCCAAACTGAGGGTAACATTCATTTAAAATCAGATCACACTGCGTTACTTTGAAGTTTTTGTGCATCATTTCCATATGTCTTATATACTCCTTCTTTGCTGTCTTCTCCTTTTTCTGTCCCCAGTCTGTAGCTGCACAGCTGAAAGCGTTTTTGGTTCTGTCACCACAACAAATAGTTTTTAGCAAAGATACAAAAGGCTTAGACACATTTGTGTGACATGAAGAGTGAAAATGTGATGCAGTTATTCTTCCCACTCTATTATTGTGCCAAAAAACACTTTTTGCTTGATTTCGAGTTTCTTGTTCCACAAATATAGCCTGTTCTTTTGTGATAGAAATGTCTACAACTTTGCACTTGTCTAGTATCTGTTCATAACTTAACCCTGTATCACTGATCTGACTATCATATAATGCCCCTAAATCCACTGGCCATTCAACTGATAATAATTTAGCTCTAAAACTGTCAGAAAATTGGTCTGCCAAAGATAATGCTGCAGCATTTGGTGTCATTCCATTAAGATCATCAAAGAATAATGTTTCTTCGTGTTTTGTCGGGGAAGAAATGTTATTGTTTTTCTTTTCACAAGAAGCCTGAACCACACAATCTTTTTCACTATTAGACAGCTTTTGCTTCTTCACTGCTGATTCGAAATGCATCTCACGCAGTCTTTTATACGGTGTAGTAAAATCTGCATTGCTTGGAAGCATCCAATATCCTGGGGCATCTGTCACTGTTGCATCTTTCTTTATTCTTGTGGATGTTTCCAATGCGAACAGTAAAGCAGCAACATGGTTGCAGCATTCTCCCAGTCCTGCCATACATGTGCAATGTGCCGAGTCAATGATACAGTCTCCATTGACAATCACCCATGGTTCTAGAGGCTTTTCTCTTATACGCATTGAATGTGCCACCTGAAAAGATATCAATGTAGACAGGAGTGAATTGATAGAAGACAGTAACAGTATACATTAAATATTCATTATTACACTGCGGTGTAAACTAGCTATCCATGTGTTGCTAATTACCGTATTTACCGCATATGTTGGGACACCGTATTTGTTGGGACACCATAAATTAATTTTAAAAGTAATTTTTTTGTGCACTGTATGTTCTGGGACACATCGTTTTCTTCGAGTCGTAAGTTGTGGGACACCTTTTAAATCATTCGAAAACTACATGTCGGAAATTGCAATCCAACTGAAATTTTATTTTTTAAATATAAAACTGTACTTGAGATAAAACTCTTTAACGTACGGTCTATTATTTTGGTACATGAATACTTTTTTTTAACTTTCTCATACCGTGAAAAATTGTTGGAGGCAACACACCACCTGAAGTGGAAACTGCAAGAACAAAAGGAAGATTTTTTCAAATCTGCACTAGTCTTGCTAATTCTCACACTTTTGATGCCCATCTTATCATCAGTCCATCCAGGAATGCGATCAAAGTACACTAGAGTTTCATCCATGTTAATGATCATATTGTCGGCGAAATGATCCTTTTCTCTTCTGGCCATCACGAATTCATCACGTGATTTTATTTTCTCCAAATCTTCTGGATGATGCTGGGTATCGATGTTTGCGCACGAAGCACTATATTGTGCAACTTTAAAAACTTCCATTGTTTTACTTTATTGTCAAACTTTTTGTGAATACTGTTGAAAAGGAACCAAAGTAAGCTTCCATATCTCGGCCGTCTTTGTATATTCAAAGCTAAAAAAATAAATCGGCACACTTAAAAGAATCCAGTAGTCGGCATCTGAGGTCAGCTTGCTTTGCAATAAAATAACCATTGTATTGATATCCTTTAAAAAAAAAATCGGCTTCCGAGTCCAAAGTCGGCTTCCAAAGTCTGCTTGCTTTGTAATAAAAATAACCTTTGTCTTTGATGTTCTGTCGGCAAATTCAAAGAAGTTTACTGCTGGCTGCCAGTTGTGTTTATTTACCACCAGGGCTTATATGTACTTGGCATCTTTAGTAATAATTAATACAAAGGTGCACTGATGTCTGCGGGTAAATATTAATGATACTTATGTAACCCACGCTGGCGAAAAAATTTTCATTTGCACTCAAGTGAATGTGTTTTAAAATAATGATTTTATTTACGAGATACTGGCATACAGTATAGTTCTCTTCTGGCCTGAACGAATTCATCACATGATTTTATTTTCTCCAAATATTCTGGGTGACGCTGGGTCATCGACATCTGTGCACAAAACACTATATTGTGACACTTTGAAATTTGTTCCATTGTTTCAATTTATTTTCAAAATTCCCGTGAATACAGTTGAAAAGGAACCCAAGTATGCTTCCATATCTCGGCCGTCTTTGTATATTCAAAAAAAAAATTAAAAAAAATCGGCTCACTTCACAGAATCCATAGTCAACTTCCGATGTCGGCTTGCTTTGCAATAAAATAACCTTTGTATTGATATCCTTTACAAAATAAAGTAACCGGGGTCGGCTTCTGAGATCGCCTGCTTTGTAATAAAAATAACCTTTTGTCTTTGATGTCCTGTCGGTAGGTTCAAAAAAGGAGTTAACTGCTTGCTGCCAGTCGTGTTTATTCACCACCAGGGCTTATGTGTGCTTGTTTTAGTAAGGATAACTATGTATCCCTAGCTGGTGAAAAGACTGTCACTTGTACTCAAGTGAATGTGTTTTCAATTGATGATTTTTTTTTTTTTTGCGAGATATTGTCATACAGTAGACCTGGATATAATTCAATCTTGATTATTTTGCACCCAACACCGTATCATGCGTGAATGGCGTCTTCAAGATATCTGTTGACTATTTCCCTCTTGTATGCGATTTTGTTGGTTCCAGTTTTCAGTCGGATTCAAACCTTTGAGCACAACCACACACAATTGTTTCTCAGTGTTCATGTCAATGAACAACATGGTGTGTGGTATCGGACATAATTGATACACGCTACAGTATGGAAGCCTACGCTACTTATACGGATTTCGTGGAAATGTTTTATTCTTTAATGCTCATGTTGAAAAAAAAGGAATAAATGATAACAACACAGGGTTAGTTTCTTTCTTTTTATAATCAATTAAGCGTTTTATTTATCTATTTTATTGCGACGTGCAGGGGGGGGGGGAAGCACAAATGCAATACCAATTTATTTCGTTCTTAAGTCTTGGGCCATATGACCAAAGTGAAAAAAATGTTTCACCGTAAGTTCTGGGACAGGAAAAAAAATAATTATTTTATCGTGTCCCAACATATGCGGTAAATACGGTATATGGCCTCTTTGCCATGTAGATCTGATTTACTGGCTTAAATTAATAATAATAATGTTGAACTAGTTTCACCTCTTAATCAAAATATTTAACACTTAAAAAAGCTGTTTATGGACTGTTTATAAAAACAATTCAATAGCCATATTGTATTTTATCTTATTTGTTCTCAGTATTGAGTGTTGTATCGCTGAATTTAGTGTTTGTTCGGTTAAGATTGAAAATGACAAACTACAATGTGTTACCTTCGCCCAGAGCAAATGAATCCCATCTATCTCCTTGTGTAGAATCTGTCGGACCCAGCCATCTTGAAACAGTTTGTATGCGTCCATGGATTTGTAGTTTCTCAGTTGCTCCTTCGTGTACGCTGATTCTTGAAAAACAATAAAGTGTAGCACGTCGACATATGAGATTTCAGGCCATGTCTGACGATCGGCGCTGAATTCGTCTTCCACAAGTATGTAGGGGTCAACATGGCTCTTCGATATCTTCTCATCATACCTCTTACGAACATCCCCCATGAGGGTTTCTCTGTAAGATATATGTGATGTAGAGGTCCTTTTCTTCATAATAATACACATTAAATTTAAAAACAGATCTGATAAAACTTATGTTATTTCTACGAAATAACTAACCTCCCCTGACTTGTCTTGATCTTAGGTCTCACTGGACAGTTTATCTGGTGAATTTTCATCCGACAATGACCAATTACAGAAAAATGAGAATAATTTTACACTGAAGATACAAATAAAAACAAACTAATGATTTTTGTAGAAAGCATACATGTGAGATTTTGACTGCAGTAATCAGGTTAATTCCTGATGCAACTGGTGGTTTTTATACTGAACCAACACTGCCACCAACCCCTAAATTTTATATTCATTTTTGACAAGAAATAGCCATTTTGAATATTTTTCTGTGACAAGGCAGCTAAAAGAATCAGTATGTGCCTCATGCATGAATAAAGTTCACTAGTACTATAACAAATTAGCATACTTTTCATCACCCCTCAACCATCTAGATTTTTAGATATTTACCTCTGTAGCAGACACACATAAATACGTAAGCTAAGTCGACAGCTCATTTGCATCCCAAGTTACGCATTTGATCTCCAATGCAAATCTAACTGTGACAGGCAGTCACCAACAAGCCAACCTATTTCCAAGCCTAACTCAAAGTAAATCTAAACCACATTATAGATTTAGCTTATGTGTGAATTTATAAATGCTAGGCTTGTGATAATTAGGTTTATGCCTTCTGCCTTAAAAATTAGTGGGTGTCAAAATACGAAACTATCCAGTGAGACCTTAACAACGGTTTGCTAAGGAAGAAAAATGGTGGCGCAAGATGCATTATGGATATTTGTGTACATGTTCGTGACGTCAGTGAAAACAACCCATTGGATTTCTCGACATACGATATCGAAATTTCAACTGCAACTTTCTCATTGGACCAGCTTTTGTCCGCTACGGCGCCTCATAGGAAACCGTAATCGGTGAGCTAATTTCAAACTGATATAATGCTACTACTATTTAAGTATGAGCCGTCTTAATTTGCATTCTTGAACCAAAATATCTGCTTAGAAAAACCACAAGATTAAGTAAAAATGTAACAATGCATGAGCTAATATTTTGTCATTTGATTTTACATTGAAGACTGAGCAAAACTTGTTTTTACTGTTCTCCCCTCTATGGTCTAACGAATGTTGTAACATTGTATTTTCAAGGCGTGTGCAGCAAAATATATCTTTGAGGCATAACCAAATGTTGCATACAGTCAGTGCCAGATTTAGGACAAATGAGGCCTTGTGCTAGTTAAGTTATGAGGCTCCTTACTTTGAAAAACATTTGAAAAATTCATCGTAAAATTTTTTTTGCCAGGAAGATGGGGCCCCCTGTCCAACGGGGCCCTGTGCTTAAGCACACCTAAGCACAATGGTAAATCCGGTACTGCTTACAGTCATTCAGCAATAACTATAACACTTCAATTTAAACTGATGAATGAAAATATTTTCCAATGAATATTTCTAAAAGAAAATTCGCCTTGTCTTAAAAAGTTCATTAAAAGTGTAACTTAATGGTAATTTAGCCTTGAGCAGCAGAGAGACTAAGCCCACCAACTATTTCATCAAACAGAAACTTCTATCGAAAACACTCTTGATAGAAGATTTGTCTTCACAAAATAAACCCTTCTGGTCAGAAAACACTGATAATAGGCTTTCTTCGCTGACCAGAAGGGTTATCTCATGAAAAATATCTACCTATATAACTACTTCTCGATACAAGGGTCTACTAGACGAAACATTCGGTGTTGTTTCAGTCTCTCTGCTGCTAAAAATGCTAGCGTTTCTAATCCTAAAGGATTTCTGTGAATTAAAAAATTATAAAATCAATAATAATGGCAAATATCGGAGAAGCATATAGTGTTAGATTAGCGCGAGAGCGATTAGAAGCAATTAAAAAATATCTTCCTGTCCGCGATCGTTTTAGAGAAAAACTTCAACAACGACTGCAAGCACAAGTTGAATTTGCTACGGGTACAGAACAGTTATTTAAACCCGTTACAACAGCTACTGAAAAGGTTGCGGCGGTCACTGAAAGAGCTTTATTGGGAGATATTACGGAAGAGGAAAGAAAAAAAGGTATTCTTCCAACGCTAAAACAAACGGCTGAGCAAACTGAAAAAATTACAAGGAGAACTAAACAAACAAAAAAGATTTTACAAAAACTTCCAACTGACATAGCTGCAGCTCATCCTCCTGTTGGTGAAGAAATACTTAAAGGGGTCAGTGAAATTCGTACTGAAGTAGCTGGAGTAAAAGAAAAACTTACACCTAAACCAATAAAAGAAAATGTTGCAATGATTAAAAAATTTAGAGAAGGGTTTGTCGAAGATATTAGAAATACTAAAAGTGAGGAACTACCTGAAAAAAACATTAATTAGTATATTTAATAAATCCAGTATCTTAAAGCCTGGCTTTGAAAAAATAAACGATGATAGTCTTATCAAATGGATATATCGTATATATAAAAATAAAAAGCAAGCCAGAGATGATGATTTAGAATTCAGAGGGTTTTTTTAAAGAAGTAGAGAGACTTTATAATGAGAAAGTGAAACAAGCAGAACAATAACTATCCACTCAGTCACCTCCGCCATCAGTAGAAAGACAGCTACCGCCTTCACTTCAACGTATTCCATCCCTGCAGCCTTTACATCAGCTTGATACACCTCTACCGTCTTCATATCAACTTACTACACCTCTGCCACCATTAGAAAAACGACGGCGGGAGTTAGCTAAGGAATTTGAAGAAGGGGGACTTCCGGTGCTACTGGTAGTGGTCTTGGTAGTCACATTACTTGTCCTGATAGTGTTCTCAATGATGTATCGCGGTTAGAAATTCTCATCGGAGGCAGACGAGCTGGTAATAACTCACCGGAAATAATTAATGAAGCAGCTGGTATTTGTCAGCGATTATTTCAGGGTGGTATCATGGATGTTCACGCATATCGAGAACTTATCGATGAAATCATTGACTGAAATCATCGAGTTAGATAAAAAATAAATAATAATGATCATACATAACGCTCACCGTGGACCCGTCGTGGTCAGGGTAATAAATTCACGACTACCTGTTTATAGAGCAATTTACGGAGATGGACTAGGTGATGTTATTCAAGGTTTATTCAGAAGACTAGCACCCAAGGCAGCGCCGATTGCAAAACAACTATCAATGAAAGCTATTGATGTTATTAAAGATAAAGCTCCTGGTGCTATCGGTAATATTGCCAGCAAGGCATTTACTGCAATCAAGGAAAGATTAGCGCGATTACGCAGACCAGTCAAATTACCAGCCACCGCAGAGATGCCTGCAGATGTCAGTAAAGTAATAAATCAAGCTGCAAATAAAAAACTAGCAGAGATATTGGATCAACCAATAAATACAAGTATGATATCAGGAAGTGGTTTTCGTTTTAGATGACTATGATTTACTATAAAATGTTTAAACGCGTGTCTGGTCCAGCTTTCGATATGGATGCACCAGTACTCAAGGATAAGTCTGTGCGCGATTATCAGTACTATTCTTATGAAGCACGAGAACCAGATCAGCGGGGGAGAATTGAATTACAAGTGCAGGATACAAGTAGATATTTCTTGCCCGCGGAAGCATTTATTGAAGTTACAGGTGAAATCGTAACAAATGTTATCGCTAATACACCATATGCAGCTGATGTCCAAGTTGGCTTTGTAAATAATGGCATCATGGCACTATTTTCCAGCGCCAGATATCTCATAGACGGCAAAGAAATTGAGACAATTCAAGATAATGTTGATGTTGATACGACAATTATTGGGCTGGCAAGATATTCAGATGATTACACTAGATCAGCTGGCCCAACTATGATGTTCGCCAAAGACAATTCTAACTTTCCTGATGGAAGACCTAGCATCGCAAGGTGACCACAAAACAATGCCAAAAATGCTAATGCCGATGTGGAAAATTTACCCTTTCCCAACACTGAATACAACTTAGGGTTTGGAACAAGAAAATTAATGTTGAAAGGTGATAATAGAGAATTTTCATGTGCGATTCCACTGTCTCACTTCTTTGGATTTTGTAGAAACGTCAGAAAGGCCATTTTTGGAGCCAAACACACCGTTGTACTTGTGAGAAAAGGTGATGACAATGATGCTATCTGGCGAGCAGCTGGCGTTGCTGACGGTAAAGTAAATATAAAAAGACTTGCTCTGTGGATGCCGGTGATGACTCCGTCACTCGCTGAAGAACAGCGGTTAATTTCTTTCATGGATCAAGGTGGTAAATCAATACTGTCGTGGCTAACAACAACCACTGACGTTAATCAAAATTATGTTGATGGGCTATTCACGTGGCATATATCATCACAGCAAGGTGTTGCGGCACCAAGACATGTCTTTGTTGCGTTTCAACTTAAGTTACGATTAAACAATCAAGAACGTTCTCATATGATATTTGATCAACTTGTTATCACTGCAGTATCCTTGCGAATAAACGGACATCAAAAACCATCCGAGGATATAATATTGAATTTTGGCACTAATAATGTAGCACGTGTATATCACCGTTTGATGACATTTATGGGACGTGATCAAAATATTGATACTGGTTTGCAAATATCACAGTTGGATTTTACGAGTATGTATCCGATTTATTACTTTTCGCTGGAGCATCTTGATTTAGATAAACAATCTGTTGTTGATTTACACTTCAGAGCTAACGTAAACTCGGGTAACCCTTACAGAGCAATCGCGGTCATGCTCTCTGATAAAACAATGCTACTTGAAGGTGCTGGTGGACGAATGAGAGTCGTTGATGCCCCAGTGGAAAATATGTAACATTGCTAGCAGCAATATGTAAACAATTAGATCAATCTCGTATTAAATAAAATGTCATACAGTCATGTTAATGTCACTCTGACTCCTGGTCAGGTGAAGAAATTACAATCGAAGAACGCGAGCACATGTGGGACAAAAATAACACTAAAACACGATCAGCTAATGGGCGGTCCAAACAAACTGTCATTAACTAAAACCCAACTAAAAGATTTCAATAAAGCAAAGCAAGCAATGACTGGAACTCAACTTGATTTCTCTCCTGCAGCTGTCAAAGATATGGTTAAAACCGGCGGTATATTTCCTCTTCTCGCGTCAATACCAGCACTGATAGCTGCTGCTGCCCCCGCAGTCGCTAAAGCCGCCGCGTTAGGGGCTGTTGGAACAGCTGCTGGAATGGCATTAAAGAAAGCCACAGGAAAAGGATATAAAAAAAAGGGACGCGGGCTAAGACTCCCAGGATCTCCTCCATCATGGTACCCAAAACGGTTTTAAAAACACGAAGTGTTTTGAAAAACGCTAGCGTTTTCACACCGATGTTGAAGCTTCCAGCTTCTAATTTTGATTTGCTTGATGCTGTTAAACAATTAAATATAAAGAACTTCAGAGGCGTCTTTATGCGAGATCAATTACCAGCACGACCGAATAATCCAGAAACCGGAATTATTAATCTTGATAACAGTGATGGTCCAGGAACTCACTGGGTTGCTTACGCGATCGATCCACGTGGAATTATCTATTTCGATTCGTACGGGCTAGCACACCAATTGAGTTTCTTCGATATACAAAAAACATCCCATTGACAAAGTCAGGGACAAAGTCAGGTAAGGTTTGGTATTCAACGTTACCAACACAAACACTGACCAATCCTCCGATATGTGGCCGTGAAGTATTAAAGGTTCTTGATGCAATCTCGAAATCAAAGATTTCTCCTCACAAAGTCGTGCATGAATACATGTTGAAATCATAGATGTGATTTCCAAATTTAAACAACCCCATAGCTAATAATGGTTGATATTTACGGAAGATCAAGCAGAACAAAGGAAGAAATAAAAGATATCGATTTATCGAAGTATGCGACCAAAGATGAAATTGATAATCTTTTAAATCTAACCGGAATAGACCCAGATGAGGTTGTAATTTTTCAAGATCGACATGGCAAGCTAAAAACCAGTAACATTAAGTGGAATGACATAATTCGCAGGGTCCTTGGAACTACCACGGACAATATCGTTGTATTCACTGACAGCGGCAGAATCAGAGATTCGTCGATATCAATTGCGATGCTGCGAGATGATGCACGAAAATCCGCAGGGGAACGTGTAGCGAAGACCGGTGATACAATGACAGGTGAACTCAGCATGAACGGCAACAACAAAATAACCGAGTTAGCGATTCCAACATCCCCGGAAGATGCCGCAAACAAACAATATGTAGACACGAGTGTCCACACAAGCACTAGCGCCGTTGACAGTAAACTAACCACGTTGCGGGCAGAGTTTGATGTTCACGTGGGCGCGTTTACAAGACTTCGAAGAAACTTCGCAAAAACTGATGAGGCGGTGGATAAGTTCTTTGGGGTTCCTCCAGTCATCGATATGAAACTTTCTGAAATCATACCAAATCTTGCTAATAACGCCAACGATATCAACAAGATTAATACCCGGTTAGGTGTAGTCAGAACAGATAGAAGTTTTTCAGATCAAATCGCGTTGATACAAAATAGCATTGACACGATCAAACAAACACAGCAAGATATCGTATCGGGAATTCCTGAGATCGTTAACAAAACCAGTTTGATTAAAGTCCCCACTGGAGTTACCCCCGGGCATATCACCAACATCGTATATACAGTATCATCGGGATTCGCAACATGGTCCAAACAAAATAATACTGTCAAATATACAGCAACAGCCACTGGCGTGTATAGACTGTGTTCAGTGCTAAATTTGAAATCTTCACAACATATCCCTGGAGACATTCCATCGATAAGTATTCCGGGGTTGTGACTATCATATTAAACAAGGAAACCGAAGAAACATTTATACTGGAAGCCGCAGACAAGAAATTAACCGCAACATCTTACTGGTGGTGTTTGGAATTTGTAGCTGAAACGCCTCAATTGGTTACCGCGTAAAATAATACAATGGCATCAACGACAACTCTAATGACAGAGTCATTAAGTGCGCAACAATATAGATATGATCAAGTACGCGAATGGCAGTCAGAGTTAAAAAACACTATTGACAAATGCGCAACAAAGATAAAAAAATACAAACGGCGTGTAACTGTATTAGACACAATAGTGTATTCGGTATCCGCGGTAGTTGCATCTACTGGGGTGCTATTATCAGCGCTGACACCAGTGACAACTGCAATCGCGATTACAATTACAGTTTCAACATCAACGACAATTGCAGGAGTTGCTAATATAATTGCGAAAAAAATACCCTCGTGTGCGCTAACAAAATTGCACGAGTATGAAAAGTTAAACAGCGCGGCCACAAGCACCTACTCGAAATTGTCGTCGTTGATGTCATCTAGCCTTGACGATACAGTTATATCCGATTCCGAATTCACGTTGATGTCCAGCGCATACAACGATTACGAAAACACAAAGAACTTTGATTTGAAAACGATGAAGATAAATAATGAGGGAATTACTTCAGCAGATAGTCGCAAATACAGCTCCGGTAAAAACATCAATGATAACAATATCTTCGACGCAACCAGAGTTTAATATTAATTTTCCAACTGTAATTCCAGTAAAAGAAATCGCACTGGCACAATTACGAGTATATCACAGTTGGCCCAACATCAGGTCGACATCATTTCACGAACAGTTGTCAGATAATTCATTTGTATTTTCGTATCAGAATAACCCCGACGGTACTCCAGATTGGGACGTCATTCATTTACAAACAGGGTCTTATCAAATAGAAGAAATCAACAAAGAAATGCAGCGTCAAATAAAGCGTATCACGGGAAAAGAAGCAAAAATATCAATAAGTGCTCACGAGCCAACGTTGTCAACGATCATCGAAGTCGCTTCACCGGGTTACGCCGTAGACATTTATAACAGTTCAATCAGAACAGTATTAGGATGGCCTGAAATCGCTCCACCGGCACCACCGATACCACCAGAACCAAAAAAGTCTGATTATATCACTGACAAACAGAAATATCACGGAATTACACCGCTATACAAAGAACAATTAGATCTCATAAAAGGGGAAAAATGGTTTGACTGGGCTCACCAATCTGAAGATGACAGCAGCGATATCTGGTGGATCTTTTCTGTTAAAGAATTCCTGTGGGGGAGGGAGGTGGGTATACTTAATATTCGTCTGAGTGAAATTACTGAACATCTTAAAATTATTAATCTATCACATAGAGGGCAACTAGCGCATCTACGGCAACGCTTCCAAGAACATCTTTCCGATGTAACAGGTTCACGTGAAGAAATTATTAAACGAATTGAGATACTAAATCAGATTGCCGCAGATATGGAATATTATAACCAGCGAATGATTCAGATATTAATTAGCAGTAACCCCACTACTAAACCACTACTTTTGAAAAGGTTCTCGCTGAAAGAAGATGAACTTGCAAATTTTAAATTTCCAGGATACGTTTCCCCGGTCATCTTCAAAAAATTTGTTACTGATATCGTCGATGATTACTTCGATGACATACTTGACCAGCACAAAAAAATACTGCCACCGCCAACTACCCTCAGACATGACAATTCCACAGCCAGTGATGGCAGACATATTTCTCCGGGAATCGTAAATATCACTGAAGTGGTCGCGGTCAATCTTGTGTGTGACGCAATTGATGGCAGTTACAACATAGACACAACAGTATCAAATCGAGCCCAGCAAGGGTTTATACTATACTCATTTACTCCAAAAGAACCACCTGGGTTTTTGATTGTACAAGAGCCAATTAATCCAGTGTTTCTACAGTGTTTAAATCCAACGCTGACAAGGATAAATTTTAAAGTCACTGACCAACAGGGTAGACTTTTGGACCTGAGAAATGAAACCATTAGTATTAATTTGCTGGTAAAGTCCTAAGGACTTTTAATCCTAGAGTGTTTTACACTCCAAGGATTTTCAAATCGTGAAACGATTTTCAATTAATAATATCATGTTATAATAATGTCCAAAAAATCTTCGATTTTCAAGTCAAATACTTCCAATAAAAAATATGATGATGATGAAAATGTCTCTGACATTTCCACCGACAGTGATTTTATTGTTAGTGACAGTGATCTCTCTGACAGTGACGACAGTGATGTCACCGACACCGACAGTGATGTCGGCAACAATAACAGTGCCATCACCATTAAAATAAATTATATTAAATGATAAAAAAAATATAGCATGTATCAGCACGTGAAATGTTTCATACACGACAAACAAGTACTTGAAGAATATATCAAAAAAAGTATTCAGCGGAACGTCGTTGATAGGTGAAGTTAAAATAGTTATTGATAAATACGGTAATGATGATTTTTTACTGACAGAATCACAGTTGAAACAACTACAAGAGAATCATATCACAATGATCATGTGTTTTCCAGACCAAATCATGAATTATGCTCACTCGTGTATTTCACGGGATCATCTTGATAAGATATTGCAGTAAAAACGCTAGCGTTAGAAATGTCAAAGACATTTCCAGAAATACTTTATTCTGGGGTATTTACTAGTAAATCGGACGGTAAAAAAAGTAATATTTTTTTTTTACTTTCGATTTCACTTCAATGCATTTGACGAAGTCAATGACGAAATCAAGGTGAGGTATTTACTTCCTCGTCAGTGACTTTGTCAGCGGGCATACAATGTTTCAATTTTCTAACGCGATTATTTATTATCTTTTTAGTTTCATACTCGGCTGCCAATGCCAGCCTGATCTTTTCAATTGCACGAGACAATGGAACAAATTCATTTACTTGTGCTTCTTCTACGCTGGCCAGCGATTTATACAAATTATTTTGGATCATCTTTATGAATCGATATTGAGCAGGAAGAATATAACGCCCTGCGCATTTAGCTTCATATAACGATTCAAAATCAGACAGAATTGTTTCAGGATTTAGTGAAAATTTAAATCCTTGTTTTTCTAATTTTTTAATAGCATCAATCACATTATTGATATTTTCGTGATTCATATTTATATATATTTTTATATATTTAAAATAAAAATATGTGGGTCGGTACAAACGTATAACTTAATTCTAACTTATCTTAAGACAGCACAAACACGTAGTATTTACAATATTTACAGTAGAAGCATATTTACAGCAGTAGAAGCATATTTACAGCAGTTGTATTTACAATATTTACAATTGCATATATAACTTATCCTAGGACGGTACAAACATATAGACAACACAGACAGATGCGGGGTTATATTCTACGTCCAACAAAGTTGCACTCCCTCCCCAAAATCAATCCCGTTGGGTGGTAAAAGACCACCCCTGACGGGGCGATAACGGAGAAAGTTGTGCAACTTCGTTGGGTTTCGAAACCCCGTATATTATTCGGACGATATTGTATATAAACCGACTGATACCTGGAAGTTCAGAAATAGCTCAGCGTGTTAAAACGTTTTTTCTTAAATATGATCGTGTGTAAAATACAGATGAACCATAAACCCGAACAAGTTTAATAAAATAGTGATATTGTCTGTAAAAAAAAAGATAAATACGCGTTTGTCCCTTGATTTCATCAAGGACTTTGTCATTCTTGACGCTGTCACCTTGATAAAATGAAGGGAAGTTATTTACTTCCTTGTGCAGAAAACCGTCTGCTGTTACCTGTGAAGTGTTATAGCGCGCTGTCATCCTTGACGCTGTCATCCTTGACTTTGTCAAGGTGACAAGGGGGAAATAATTGTATCATTGACTTTCACGCAGTCGCTGTAGAGTTATCTCCGTTTGGAAAATCCTCGGATTATAGTAAATTACCTAACAATAATGAAAAATAATTTTCTGCTTATTATATGTTTTTGACAACGCGGATTAATATATTTTTTCTGCGACTTTTCGTACCGAAGCCCTACAAGTACCAAAATGCTTCCCAGCTGCATATATCGATTGAACTATTATTTCTTCATTTGTATCTAAGTTTATAGATACAACTTTCTTGGCGCTATTATTGTTACGGCCAGTATTACCAGCCCTACAATTTTCGCTCTGCGTCACAGCTCTCAGATCGGATAAATTATTATTAAGTTTCTGTCCATCAATGTGATCAATTACAAGGCCGTCTTTGATTATCCCAAAGAAATACTCGTGCACAAACCTATGATTATAATAATGTTTTTTTTTCCAGCAACAGGAAACATTAAATAACCAGCATTATTAACGACGCCAACTGGTTTTTTCAATTTACGATGTCTCACTATTCCCTCGCGAGATGCTTCGTAATTTTTAATGGTTGCATGTGGGACAAATTCTTGGCTCATTTATATAATAATATATTTGTCTAATTTATAATTTGTCTGAAAACTTAGTTATATAATCGCTCTCGGATTTCAGCGCATCTCCATTATTTTTTTAATTATAATATCGCTTGAGTTCACGGTATCGCTTACCTCCGCACCCTGCACATAACTGTGTTTTACCCCTGACCCCAATGCCACATCGAAGACACGGTATGGGTCCTGTGCTTCCTCGTTTGATGCTTTGGATGTGTTCACCGCAGAACTCCTTCCTGCAGGGCTTATTACAGACTGTTACAAATCCAACTTTTAACCACTTGCAGTTATTCATTTGTATATATAATATTTCTTATTTAAATATTTGTCTTAAATATAATATTTCTTATTTAAATATTTGTCTTAAATATAATATGAAGGAGTTATTTGGCGCCGGGAGATTCGATCTTGACAGACTAAACAGATACTCTCGACGACGGAATCTAACTGATCTATTTAATATTATCAGGGATGCCAAAAAAGAATTCCGCGACGACGGCGCTTCTCATGTTTGGTCGTCATTTAAAATTATCCGCGATATTGACGAAATCATCGATGACAGCATCGATGTTGACGAAGTCATCGATGCTACAATGACTGATGCCCGAGCAAAAACAATTATTGATTATCTTCCCCTTGATAAACATCAACGCGGTAAGAAATATTTTTTCAGAATAAAATTTATTGTGTAAGCAGATTCCGATACGTGGATTATCCGTGACAAACTCGACCCTCTTCTTGCTAACGGAAAGACCATTCTGTTAAGTAAAGATTCCAAACCAGGAATGCTGACCGGGATTGATAAACCATATTACGCTCGAGCGTATCCTGTGACCTCAGTCGTTTATGGAATCTATCTGGTAAAAAAAACAAAAATTGATAAACTCACCCCGATGAAAATGACTTCGTCATTAATGACTTCGTCGTTGACGACTTCGTCAACATTGACAAAGTCAATGTCGGGGCTGAATTGTGTAGCCGAGCGAGTAATGGAACATTTTAAAAACGCAAAACGAGGAAACGGTTTAACCGATCTGCGACGTGAAAAAATATCAGCATGGGCTGAGCAAGTCAAGGATACTGCAGCATCAATAAATGATGTTGCTGTGCTATCAAGTAAATTAAAATTTTCAATAACAGTAAAAACACTAACCGGGGAAATATTATATAATTCGAAGCATTATAAAAAGTCAGGATCACCAATTGAAATTATTGATCATAACTCTCATGCCTGGACTGATGCAGTTACATTATTTCCACGAGATCGTGTTGTAAAACTTTACTCGGAAAACATATTTGATGTTATTTACACACTGAGTAAAACCGACCCTGTGTCAGTGTGGTTATTTAAGAGTTCCGAAGATGGCGAATATGATCAATTTGTAAAACCCAACGGTGAATTATACCGGACGGAGTCGTTGCAACAACAAATGAAAAAACTCGCAGAGAAATATGTGAAAGAAAACATTGAGCAGTTAATGGTTAATTGTTTTACAGTTCCAAGTGTTGCCGCTCACGCCGCAAGAGAAAGAAATTCGTGGAGACCAACCCAAAGTCAGTTTCTTTCGGATATACAATTAAGTTGTGTCGAGTATGGGCATGGCGGGTTGTGGAATACCCGGTATGACTACCGGGATATGATCTCCGTGGATATGATTGCTTGCTACGCAGGAAGCTTTCTCGGGATGGGCGAGTGTCGCGAGTACTTTAAACGATTTGGACATCCCACGAACTCGATGACACGAGCTGCTATAAACGGTCCTTTACCCGACTTTGACCTGACAGGATTTGCTCATGTGACTTCGTTTGAATTTGCCGTGGGACTTCATCCGTGCTGTTATGTTTGGTTTGGCAGACACTTCAGTGAAAAGCGCTGGGTACCAATAGTGTTATTGCGATATATGCTTGACAGTCGAATACTGGTATCGTTGACTGTCAGTGAAGCAATCATATCAAATCAACCGCAGACCTCAGTTTGGTTGCCAACACCGGAGCGTGTCAGTGTAGATGAAGTTATTAGCGAGTATGCACGAGAGAGTCCAAATACCCCGATGGATGTCATTATTAAAGAAGCTCCTAAAGTTCTCAAGATCAAACTTAGCAATAGGGAAAAAGCAGCAAAAGATCTCGGACGAAGAATAATCGGTAAATTTACTCAAGGTGCTGCATATGATCACAAACTACATCACTCGCGACTGATTATCGATGATGCTGAATTGGATTTTATAATTGCTGACGCTGTTGCGAGAAATATATTTTGTTGTTGTTGTTGTTGTTGTGGGGTTTAACGCCATCTTTCAGCACGATAGGCCATACATGGCGGCCAGTATTAATGGCGGAGGAAGAAACCGGAAAACCCCGGTAAGAACCACCGACCCACGAGAAGCTACTGGCAAGCTTTGGCTGAATCTTAGACTCGAACCTCCGCAGACAGAGCTGAGATGGCAGTGATCCGTAACGAAGAGCGCTTTAGACCACTCGGCCACTCGGGGCCCCAATATATTTTGTAATCGGGAGGATGTGTTCTTGTCCGACGGGAAAAAGTTGGGCACAATTGTAAGTTATATCGACGGAGAATCGCCTCAATACACACATCTAAGATCTTCAATGCTGGCTTATGTTTCTATAAATTTGCTATCAATGATAAATCGATTTCCTGACACCGCAGTTAGAGTTGCAACGGATTCATTTTATATCAATAAAAGATACTTAGAATCATTGGCTTTTACAAGCAACGATGAATGGAATTCGTGGAGAATAAAAACGGAGATGTTACACGAATATTGTGAATTCGCTGATGTTGCAATTAAGGATGATTATTGTAAATTATCAGAAATGTCGACGACAAAGTCAATGTTCCCATCTGTGCATGATCCAATCACTAGACACAAAACTGTTTATTTGAACGGGCCGGGTGGGTCTGGTAAGACAACTGGAGCGATTGAATTATTTGGAAAATCGGATATGATTGTGCTAACACCTACACACAGGCTTGCCAGGGAGATGAAACAACGAGGAGTCAATTCTTGTACTTATCACAGCTTTTTCAAATACAGCGGCGGTGTGTGGACGTCAGATCGAATGGGAACAAAATATATTCCCGAGAAAATAATTTGGGATGAGATATGTACGGTGCCCTTGGAAACATTAAAAACATTTCTTGTTTGGCTTCTAACGAAAAATACTGCAGTGATTATGTGCGGCGATCACGGTCAACCACCTCCGTTTGTTGGCGCATCTCCACATGATTGGTTAAAAGATTTTGTTGATTATTATGAAGAAGTGTCTGATGATCATAGAGCACTTGATGCAACGTTGAAAGAATTTAAAACATTAATCAGATTACAACCGAATAAAATTCAATGTGAAATTACGCGCGAGATGATTCCTGAAACTTCGATGAGCGACTTTTGGAGCTCGTGGAAACCAGACGATTTGATAGTGGCAAGTAGAAAGATAGTCAGAGACACACTTCAACAGCAGTTATTTCAATTACAACAAGAAAAGTTTCCAATGTTGCCAGTGCCGTTATGTTATAGACCAGCTGATACGCGGTTACAGAATATAGATGTTGATATTCCTGGGAAAACAGAGAAACAGAATTTAGTACTGAATGATATTGTGTTAGTTGATATTAATACTGTCAAAGATGCACTAAAAATGAATAAATCCCCGTGGACGCTAGGATACGCAATGACAATTCATTCATCTCAAGGACTAACTATCAGTGATACAACTGTCTGGATTGTTGATGATCGAATCGAATGGTCAAACTTAGTCTACTTGGCTGTGTCCAGAGTCAGAAGAATATCTCAACTGCGAAGAATTGTCTTGGAAGATTCAATAGCTGATAAAATTAATAATGAAAACAACAGCGACATAATAAGAAAAAAACTCGCCGGTTACAAACAGAGTGACAAAAAAAATAATCGCGACTTTGATCTTGATGTTGAATTTATTATTGAGTTAAAACAACAGCAGAATAATCACTGCGCGAGCTGTAATTGTATAATGCTATGGCAGTATTCGAATAAAAATTCAAGACAATTTACCGTAGACAGAAAAGATAACAATCGCGGTCATACACGTGATAATATCATGTTGACCTGTCTTGAGTGCAATCGACGTCGGGGTGCTAGTTAAGTGATCGGGGTGGTAATTGTGTGTCCTCGGGAATTACTTGTAATTGCTCACGTGTGAATCCACGTTGAGGAGCAGTTGAATCCGACCTGTAGATCGCTGGTCTGCCTGACGATCTTGTCACGGTGGATATCTTGTGTGTGGTAACACTCCAAATAGGATCAGTCGCTCTTCGTTTACCACCTTCAAGTTCACCCGGTTCATATAAATATCTAACTGTAACATCACCCAGTATCGGCTGTGCTAAAGAATCACGTCGTACGGGTATGTTTTTTTGTGATCGCGATGGCAGGTTTCTTGTTGGTTGTTCGTGTAATCTCATTATTTAGTGCAGCTATCACGTCTGGTAATCTTGCAACCCATTCGCGCGATCTCGTATCCTGAATAAATTCCTTCGCGTATTGATATCCAAATAACCGCTCAGCAAGTGTTCGATTGAATCGCTCAACAATTGCCTGATCGCGATGAATTTCAGTATGTCCTCGTCTGATGGTGACGCTATGTTGTTTCATCAGTGATGATACTGCACCCTGAAATTCATTGCCAGGATCAACTTGTAATAAATTTGGCCATCGCAGACCACGTTGATAAATTCGTTTAAACGCAGAAGCAACCTCAGATGCTGTTTTAGTCGTTAACGGTTCAGCATCTTTGTATTTTCTTGCAACATCAACTACAGTTAACGTGTACTTGTATGTATGTCTTCGGATAGTATCATGTGGCAGAAATAATATATCAGCCTGATGAACCTCATTTGGTACACTAACATCGAAATGTGCAAAGTGAATTTGTTTAGGACGCGGCAGATAAATTTGCCATATTGCCTGTCGGGATAACCAATTTTTAGCAGTAACTTTTGTAACTTTTGCTGCTTCAGCGAGTTTACTAATTGCTGCGCTACCTCTCCAATATCCACTTGGGGAATAATAAATCGACTCCATTATATACCAGTACCTAGCGCTAATTTACCTTTCATTGCGGATTTTATCAACCAGGATGCTAACTTTTCTTTGAAAGATTTATCAGTGATGGCATTTAACGCATGAATTAATTTCAAGTCCGCGAGATGGCGCTGTTGCAAATCCTTGCTTCGGTAAGCTACATCATGCGCATGACACGCCTTATCAATAGCATTTATCGGATACTCACCTGGATTTGGCTGATCCTGAGCATCAAGTCTGATATCAAGTCGGGTTCCTGGACCACAGTAATTATATCCTGGAAGATGTTTTTCTCCTGGGTATTTAGCCCACGGTCTTCCTGGTAACTTGGCTAAATTGGCTGCGATATCACCTCCTTTTTAAAAAAAAATAAATTTAAACTTTTTTGTGCCACATCGTTCACACTTGCCTGTAAGCGCTTGTCGATTATTTTTTGTTGTAATTGTTGTCATATCCACAGTTGGGGTACGTGCTCGGCATTTCACACAATATAAATCCATATTATTTTTATGATATATCTAATGGAGATTACTGACTTTTCTGCGTCAAAGCGACGAGAGCCAATTAAACATAACTCAGTGCTACCAAATTCTGTTCGAATGATTATTATAGGCCCATCTGGGTCAGGTAAGACACAGTTCGGGTTTGATATTTCGTACATGAAAAGGAAGGGACCAGCTCTAATCCTTCCTCAACATTTTGAGCAGACTTATTAAAAACGTTCATTTTGAAATAATGGTATTTACTTATTTTTATACAAACGCTTTAACTCGATCGCCGTTTGTGCTTTCGCGCGTACACAAACACACACTCGCGCGTACACAAACACACACACACTTATTAACAGCCTCCTCTTGTTGAAACATATGACGTACTATTGTATTTACCTTTGAGCGCAGATCGTCGCCTTATGCTCACTGTTCTAAATCATACCGTTCAACATGGCGCCTATATAAATTACCCGATGATACCTATACATTTTCAACCCTATTTAACATGGGACACACCTCATTCGCAACACTGTATTACTTACTGCTGGTGCAAAGAAAGCTATGGGATAATAATACCGATGTTAAGAAACAGCTAAAGGGGTTCTAATTCGTTGCTAGTTGGAATCTGAGAGAGAGAGAGAGAGAGAGAGAGATGATAATTTGATTTACTGACTTTTGTGTGCTTAACGCCATTTTTCAGCAGACGATAGGCTATACATGGCGGCCGTTATAAATAATGAAGGAAGAACACGGGAAAACCCCGGTAAGAACCAGAGGCGTAGCTATGATATTTTGCGCCCGGGGACGAACTATAAAATTGGCGCCCCAGCCCCCTCCCCGTTTAATCACATTTTTGAATATTACCCTTGTTTACTTATTATAATGTAACGTTGTAAACCTCATTTTGGCGCCCCGTACCTTGGCGCTCGGGGACATATGTACCCCCCTGCCCCCCCCCCCCCCCCCCCCCAGCTACGCCTCTGGTAAGAACCACCCATCCATGGGAAGCTGCTGGCAAGTTTTCTCACACACCAGTACTGGCTGAGCCAGAGACTAGACCCTAGCGGAGAGAGGTGGATGGCAGGGATTGATAAAAGCAAGCACTTTGGACCACTCGGCCACCCCCTGACTACACACGAGGGCTGGTCATGTCCGAAAAAATCAAAGGCGGAAAACATCTTGTTGGTCTAGGCACAATATAGCCACAGTTGTGCTAATATGTCGCTAAACCACATACATACATACACGTACGTCTCTATGTCCGTCCGTCCGTACATACATACATCCATACATACTGCCGTTGTACTTACAATGTACCCACAACATCAAAATAAATTAGGGATACCATATTTGAACTTTCGAAAAAGAGGACACCTCGGAAAGTGGGTGTATCAGTAATATATATATATATATAACTTAAATGTCGTTTTTAGTAAGTGACGTAATCTTTCCCGAAAATGCCATGCGTCAAAATCGAAAGTGGTTTTGTAATTCCATGTAATGTTTCATTTGGGAGTGGAAGTATCAGACAATCGAAGCGAAAACTAATCGCAGAAGGTACCGGCAAATTTTCGTCGTATTTCATTTACAGACTCCAGTGCGATCGGAAAATAGCCGAGCCATTTCTGTCAGGTGGTGAATTAACCTCGAAGTAGTTGTTGGAATATATATCAGTTTGATATGTTTTTTGATTCATCTCTTTCGAAATGTACGACATATGTAAGGATATCAAAGGCCAAGAATGTGACTTTGTCTCCGTCCGTCGCATGTAAACGAAACTAGTTCTGGATATAGTTCTCTATGGCGACGAATTACATCATCCTGGTACCCTGCGTCGTGGGTTATCCAAGGGTACCCGATGCGAATGATATCGGGGTTTCTTTCTCGACATGACGGAAAAGGCCGAAGGCATTCCGATTGACTCTAGTGGTACAAAACACATTCTTTAGGACACACGGTACTAATGATATGGAAAAATTGGAACCAGCCTGGAAATGGGTGAAGAAAAGAATAAAATAGAGTATATGGGTTTGGGTGAAAAGGATTGGTTAATAATGTAAGTTATGTTTTAGGCAAAATAATCTTTTGAGAGCTTTTCCTAGTTGTAAGTGAAAAAAATAGAGACATTGTTATATTGTTGGAATTTCAGTCCTTTAACGGTCTTGAGTTTGGAACACTCACTACTAAAATTAGCACCTGACTCTTTGGTGCGGAATTGAAAGCACATGTTTCAAACACACGGAGGTCCAGAAAATGCCACGGCTCATATACTTTCCTCGACGCAGAAGCTGACATCCAGGTTTCATTTATACTGATAAATTTAGGTTTGATCATGAGCACTCAAAAATTTTAAGTTATTGAATTTTTATTATCATGGTGTTTGCATAGGTTTACTATGGGAACTGAATTAGTACCGTGAGTCCTTTAACATTAGGAATTTGCGCATTCGCAACTTCGAGGCCAATACCAAGGATAATAACTAAAATATTTGTCTCGTAGAAATAGCCGAAGTTATCCGAACGATGTTTGCGATATAGTCTGGTTCTCTGCTTCGTATGCTTCCTGCCTTGACTCTGCTATACGTAAAGGTGGCGCTCTAGAGTTTCGTATTTTACATAGATTAGAATTTTGAAGAAAAAAGAATTTCTCCGGGTTAATTCGCTGGCTATTTAAAAAAGACCTTGCATATCTTAGGTATTATTCAAAGAACCTTTAATTCCCCTTATTTTGGTGTATGATTGATGGGTGTAATATGGGTTATAGAGGATATAGCTTGGCCTTACTCCAAATGTGCATCTTTCAAAAACTGCTAGCTCCACTTGGTCATTTTCACTTCCGGGACTTTTACTAAATTGTAAAAAAATAAATAAAATAAATAAATAAAAAAAAAATATACGATTTTTAACAAACATTTTTTGTTGCATTTTATATATTTGGTAATTCATCTATTGTATTTTCAGAAGGTGGTATTGTCTAGTTTGGCAAAATTCATTTCCCCTATTTTAAAAGGTGCTAGAGATAGTTTACTTTAGACAGATTCAGGCTCTTATTTAATCACATGGGAGTAGTCATTTTTTATTTAGCAGTGTGCTTAGTTCATGTACAACTTCCATAAGTTCAGTATCCAAAGAAATGTTAACCACATTACATCAGAATACAACAGAGGCATGCCAACATTCTCTCCACTGTATATGTTTCAAATGTACACAACTTCTCCTTACATACGTCACTGTCTCAAAAGTACATAACAACTTATCAGCACCCCCTTAAAATGGAGTGCAACGCAGAGATCATACGAATCAGGGAACCAGACTATTTGCGATAACGAAAGTAACAGAAATCGCGGATATCGTTCCGGATTTTCCATGGAAAATAGATTTCCGGGGCAGATAGATTTCTTAAATGCATTTCGGTAAGTTTGAGCTGTATATTAAAATAATATGATAAATTTATATAACTATAGTCTAAGCAATTGTGTGCAGTGCTTTACAAATTGCTTTCTCAGCCATTTTGTCCAAGACAAGTTACGTTGGAAAAGAGACTTGACCTCACCATTATCTTAATTGTCCAGTTTTGTTTTTAGCTTTTGATTTCCTCCAGTGTGTAATGTCTATAGTTAGTAGGATTTGTAATTATGTGGGTTACTATGAATAGGTACTAGTTCATGAGCTGAAATACAATGGCTGACTTGCTAGTTTTACTGTTTAGTTACCAGTTCTTCAGAACATGTATTTTTATTGTTTCAAATATTAAATGTAAAATAAAATTTCTTTTCTTTATTGCGAGTCCCCCTAAAATGGCATTAAGCACCCAAACATTTAAATAAACGTTTTAATTTACTTCATTAAACAGGACAAAGTACAACTCAGGTGTAAGTAATCATCAATTTTATTATATGTAATTAAGCTGAATTTGATTGACTTCTTGAAACAGTTGTAAAACACATAAGTCTGCATTAACTCCATGTACATTATGGTATACATAATATGACAAGTAAACAATGGGCCACATCCAATCTGGACTTTGAAAAATTTTTTTACAAGAAAACACAATTGCTAAGAAACTAGAACGTTCTTGAATATGTTGCAAACTTGGAGGAAAGAAATTTAGTAGAGGAGACACTATCAAATCTCCAGCTACTCAGAACAAACCAGTTGATTACTGATCTATTCTATTAAATCTGCCTGCAGTTTAGAAAAAAATATGAATCCAAACATGCTTTTTAAATTATCAGCTAACCTAGCCATTGTTCATTCCAATCTGGAATAAGGTTGGGGCCCAAATGGCCCCTAATGGTTAATAAAGTGAGTTCATTTAGAAAGAACTTTACCTGTTTGTTGTTTATTGAAGGATTCAAATACATTATCAGTCACTTCTGTTGTTCATTTATTAATTTTTGCAACAAAAATTAAATTTTCTAGAATTATATGCTTTGAATCAGTTTTTGTAGTCACAGAGTACAGCATGGTTTTCTATCAACTAAAATAATCATATCCTATGTGCAGGGTATGTTTACCTTAGTTGATATGGAGACTAGCTTAAGTCTCACTCAGAAATGACTAAATTAAATTATATAATATAGAAATTAAAATAAATTAAAAAATTAAAATTAAGGATTTATTAAAAAAATTCACAACCTGAAATGATCCTTTTCAGCCCTTCTGTTGCAAGCCTTCCATACTGGTATTTGAATTCCTCATGCCTGATTAACTGTTCCCCTCTAGGATATATTTTGGATAACTGAGTTAATTTTTCTTTCCCATACACTACTTTGGAAATAAATGCAGTAGTGTTTTCACTGAGGAATTAATCTTATGACATTTTGTATCAATGATCATCCATGTGCTGAAGCCAATCAAAATCAGTAGGACATTTCAGTCAGCCAATGAAATTCATCACCTCATGCATATTTGGAAATAAGCACAATCAGTATGAATGGAATACACTTGATTCACTGTAATGACAGCTGTAATGATCTTCTGTCATTATTTACTTACGTCTTTGTATATGCACCTTATAGGTGACATGGAGAAAATTTTCTTGCACTAAAGATGAAAAATGAGGATGATTGCCTAAAGGGCAGAGTCTAAATTGAACATGTCTATCTGTACTTTGGTGAAACATTTATTTTATTCATGTCTTGATAAATAAATCCATTCTTTGGCTGCAAATATCTATTTCACACATGTTGTTGGCACATGCTAATAATAGCGTGTTTAAGAGGAATATTTTTTATCTGCAAGTGGATGGTACTGAAACAAGGCAATGCATATACCTGCAAATACAATTCTGACTTTCGGTTGTTTTAAAAAAAAAAAAATTCTTATCCACTATGTTTGCAGTTTAATTTGTACAGCTTTGGTGTGACTTTTAAGGACAGGTGTCTATTTTTAAATGCTTCACTTCCTTGTCATTATCATCTCTCTCTCTTCAAACAAGCTCTAGTGGGAATTCGATTCCTTTATGTCAAAACCAATATTCGTGTTCCCACTACACTTGCTTCATATGTAGTCTCTCATACACTGTGTGATGTTCTGTCAATAATATTGAGGTAGGGACTTTAGGGGGCAGGGTCCAGTTTTTATGTACAAATTTAATGCCGCAATCAGTGACCTAGTATAAAAAATCATAAAAAATCCAATACACAAGCGAGGTCAAAAAGGTCCATATTTTTAGATTCCTATATTAAAACAAAGCATAAGAATAGTATTCACTTGACCAGAGAAGTCAATGGCAGTTCACAGCAGAAGAGGTTTATGCACCCCAACCCCTATTTTATACCTGCATTTTTCACATCCAAATGCCATTTTTGACAGCATGTGGTGCTCACAGTGCAAACACAAGCCCTTTCCCTGGATGAAAATTTTGAAAAACATTGTCTACTAAATAGTTTGTTGCAGTTCAGAATAGTTGTCATCCAAGCCGTTTTTGAGATACTCTAGTTGCCTTGAACCCACGTGTCTACTGCTGTGGGAGGCTAGCTCTTCTTCCTAACCAACTATTGGTATTTCACTATCAACATACTGCAGAGCAACTATGGAAGGTGTACTTGCCTGACAACAATTTCAAGAACAACACAAGCCCAAAACACCTAGTTCACAAATATATCCATATCTATAAATACTAAACAATAATAGCTGAAAAAGTCACACCATAGCCTTAAGTTAAGAAATTTGCCGGGGCCAATTTACGAAACTGGACCCTGCCACCTTAACAGTATGCAGGAGGAAAATCATGAATGCATGTAAATAATGGAATTTTCATATTTTACTTTTTAGATTTAAAAATCATTGAATTGAGAAAATCATGACTTTTGTTGACTATGGAAGAAATTGGTTAAATTTTAAGAGATTATGCTGTTATTTATTCAGAAGGATCTGGGCTATATCAGGAGGAATTGGCACTGTTTGGAGGATATGATGTACCATCCACTCTACCACAAGTACCCACCATTATGCATTAAATCGCTACATATTTATGATGGCTCAAAGTCCTAACAGATAAAGTATGCATTGAAGTTGAGGTGTTATATATTAAAGTACATATAAGTTGGGTCCAATGGTAAACAACATACACCCTGATTTGCTATTGCACAATCCATTGGAAGATGAGGACCTCTACTAATTACATGAATTCCTAAAATCTGCATGGAACAGATCTGCCCATGCATAACGTGACAGCAGATCAGAGTCTGTGGAGTTTGCACTTAGATCTGGCAAGTACATATGATAATTTTATTCTCTTTGTACTCCACTTGCTTTTTGATGCATTTTTTTCTGATTATAAACAGTGAAAAATATTTCCATAGACATGTTGGAATATGTTTAGTCAACCTGACAGGTAGACTAAATATTTTTCTGAATGTTGCATATATTTGTTCTTTTTTCACTGAGAGTGAGTTTTTAAAACCATGAAAGACTATAGGTTGATTAGGATTGCTGGTGTTGGATATCACAATTTTGACAAATGTTGATGAAAATTTCCATTTTTGTTGCAGGATGAACTGTGAATTCATTTAATTTTGTTGAGATCACTAGTTTTAATACATTGAATTTGTTCTAAGGTAATTTTGGGAATGGACAAGATATGACTATCTGTCTCACCAGATATGGACAGATACGACTACTTGTCTCACCAGATATGTACAGAAATGACTACCTGTCTCATCAGATATGGACAGATATGACTACCTGTCTCACCAGATATGGACTCATATGACTACCTGTCTCATCAGGTATGACTACCTGTCTCATCAGATATGGACAGATATGACTACCTGTCTTACCAGATATGGAGAGATATGACTACTTGTCTCACCAGATATGTACAGATATGACTAACTGTCTCATCAGATATGGACAGATATGACTACCTGTCTCACCAGATATGGACAGATATCACTACCTGTCTCACCAGATATGGACTCATATGACTACCTGTCTCATCAGATATGGACAGATATGACTATCTCTCTCATCAGATATGACTACCTGTCTCATCAGATATGGACAAATATGACTACCTGTCTTACCAGATATGGAGAGATATGACTATCTGTCTCACCAGACATGGACATATATGACTACCTGTCTCACCAGATATGGACATATATGACTACCTGTCTCATCAGATATGGAGAGATATGATTACCTGTCTCACCATATATAGACTCATATGACTACCTGTCTCACCAGATATGGACAGATATGACTACCTGTCTCACCAGATATGGACTCATATGACTACCTGTCTCATCAGATATGGAGAGATATGACTATCTGTCTCATCAGATATGACTACCTGTCTCATCAGATATGGACAAATATGACTACCTGTCTCACCAGATATGGACAGATATGACTACCTGTCTCATCAGATATGGACAGATATGACTACCTGTCTCACTGGATATAGACATATATGACTACCTGTCTCACCAGATATGGACTCCTATGACTACCTGTCTCATCAGATATGGACAGATATGACTATCTGTCTCATCAGATATAACTACCTGTATCATCAGATATGGACAGATATGACTACCCGTCTCACCATATATGGACATATATGACTACCTGTCTCATCAGATATGGACAGATATGACTACCTGTCTCATCCGATATGGACAGATATGACTACCTGTCTCACCAGATATGGACTCATATGACTACCTGTCTCACCAGATATGGACAGATATGACTATCTGTCTCATCAGATATGGACAGATATGACTACCTGTCTCACCTGATATGGACAGATATGACTACCTGTCTCTCCAGATATGGACATATATGACTACCTGTCTCATCAGATATGGACAGATATGACTACCTGTCTCATGAGATATGACTACCTGACTCATCAGATATGGACATATATGACTACCTGTCTCACCAGATATGGACTCATATGACTACCTGTCTCATCAGATATGGACAGATATGACTATCTGTCTCATCAGATATGGACAAATATGACTACCTGTCTCACCAGATATGGACAGATATGACTACCTGTCTCACCAGATATGGACAGATATGACTACCTGTCTATCAGATATGGACAGATATGACAACCTGTCTCACCATATATAGACATATATGACTACCTGTCTCACCTGATATGGACAGATATGACTACCTGTCTCATCAGATATGGACAGATATGACTACCTGTCTCATCGGATATGGACAGATATGACTATCTGTCTCATCAGATATAACTACCTGTCTCATCAGATATGGACAGATATGACTACCCGTCTCACCATATATGGACATATATGACTACCTGTCTCATCAGATATGGACAGATATGACTACCTGTCTCATCAGATATGGACAGATATGGCTACCTGTCTCATTCTATAGGGACAGATATGACTACCTGTCTCACCAGATATGGACAGATATGACTACCTGTCTCACCAGATATGGACAGATATGACTATCTGTCTCATCAGATATGGACAGATATGACTACCTGTCTCACCTGATATGGACAGATATGACTACCTGTCTCTCCAGATATGGACATATATGACTACCTGTCTCATCAGATATGCACAGATATGACTACCTGTCTCATGAGATATGACTACCTGACTCATCAGATATGGACATATATGACTACCTATCTCACCAGATATGGACAGATATGACTACCTGTCTCATCAGATATGGACAGAGATGACTATCTCTCTCATCAGATATGACTACCTGCCTCATCAGATATGGACAGATATGACTACCTGTCTCACCAGATATGGACAGATATGACTATCTGTCTCACCAGATATGAACAGATATGACTGCCTGTCTCATCAGATATGGACATATATGACTACCTGTCTCATCAGATACAACTACCTGTCTCATTAGATATGGACAGATATGACTACCTGTCTCACCAGATATGGACAGATTTGACTACATGTCTCATCAGATACGGACAGATATGACTATCTTTCTCATCAGATATGACTTCCTGTCTCATCCGATATGGACAGATATTACTACCTGTCTCATCACATATGGTTCAGTCACATTTCTAAGTCATTCTGTAAATTTAGATGAACTTTTTATTGAATTGGGAATAATTTTTATCAAGCCAATAAGCTGTAGGAAGCGAGACATGGCATCATGTTTCTGAGGGCATTGTAAGCAGTTTAAGCTTTCAAAATTGAAAGTTTTTCATTTGTGTGTTATTTTCTAATATCCTTGAAAGAGATTCTCATCATTATGGCATGAATCAACATGATACTAAGATAAGTTAATCTCTAACATGCTTGCTTGTCTGTCTGACCTTAGGGTCAAGGGCACAGTCATAGAAAATTTGCATTCAAATTTTGGTTAGCATTCTTCATTTGCTAACATTTCTTCAACACTAATAGTTTTTCATCATACTTGGCATTAATAATTATGAACTAAGACAATTCACCCAGTGACCATGAGTTCATAGTTCACCTAAAGCTCAGTAACAAAAAATTTAGGATAAGGTTTTAGATGAAACTTCCAAAATCCCATGATGCATTGCATAAATCATGATGACGCTACTACAATTCATTCTGTGACATTGCTTGCTCAACTTTTTGACCTTGGGATCATGTGACTGAGATTCTGGCTTTGGCCTTTTTGTTTCATCACTGCTAATTAAAAAAACATGAACACAAAAAACTTAATAAAAAGATCAAAAGGAAAGTGCCTTCACTCATCATGTAGGTAAATGTAGGCATATAGGCAAATATCCTACCCTTCCCCACAAAATGTTGTATAACTACGGTCCAAACAATGTCAAATCACTTTTTTAAATATGCAGTGCAAGTCCATTAGCTATTTTACAGCATTGAATGAAAGGAAACAAACAATACAATCAATGTTCCACAGTTCTGTCCCACTGGAACATTTTAAGACCTTAATAGTAAATAAAAATATTCTTATCACTGTATATTGGGATTAGATAAAGAAATTAATATTTATAAGATTATTTCTTTTACACCTAATGTAAATATGTTCCTAAGAGTTACGTTTTGGTATTAGTTGAATTTAAATTTATTTCTTCATTTCAGTGACAGGACCCTGAAAGGTGATGAAGTTCAGACTGTTTGGAAAAACACTTGCAAACCAGTCAGTTTACACATTTGATATTGGTGTTTTGAAATATATTGTAACTAATGATTGTTTGATCATAAAATGTTTCTTCAAACTTTAAAAATGAGTGCCCTCTACACACTTCTATTCACAGAGTTATCTTTGCTAAGTCTTTTAAAACATTTTATATAAATAATTTCATCCAATGCCTTTTTGGAATACATAGATAAAATTTTCTTGCACAGAAAACTATTGTTGATCCGTTTGACTCACTCTTGCCAAACTGAATGACTATCTATCTACCTATCTATCTATCTATCCATCCATCACAGGTAAATTTGTTTATAAAATAGATGCATGTGCCTTTTCTAATAAACCTTTTAAGTATAGGACATTTTTTGAAAAAATGCTTTACTTTATTTCCTTGTAATGTAAACAGTATAGACCTAAATTCAACATTGAAAACTACACAGGCAGATGAGAGTCTGTGCTGAGACCTAATGATTTTCAGCGAACATTACATAACACATAGGTACAACAGTAGACCTTTATCTTCTACTACTTTATTAAGATATTCATTTTGATATGTATCATTAATATTGTTGGTTACATTTTTCAGTATTATAGTATTTTTTGACAATATGTTTAAGCTTATCCATAACATTTGGCCATTCATTTTAAGCTTACCTCCACAAAGATGGTAAGCTATTGCACTACCCACAGTGTTGGCATTAGCATCAATTTCACACAGGTAAAACATATACAATTATACACCATGATTAAAGCATGGCCATTCTTTTCCTTTCATCCCATGGGGTTCAAGCTGAGGGGGCTGACTTTGTACATACATGTACATTAGTTGTGCATTCATTTTTATGTTTTTCTGGTTAGTTCAGGCTTTTTTGCACTATATAAATACTGTTATACCAATGGAGTCATAAGACATAGTGAGGGAATTTATCCTGACAAGTATTAAACTGTCATTAAAGAAATGGTTGTTGTGATCTATTTTTCATGTTTCACTCACTTTACTTACATTTTGTGTACATCTGACATTTTACTGGCAAAGGCTTAGAAATAGGTTTTTAGCAAATTGTGTACATACTCTTGTACCACGATTTATGAAAGTTGGTGAGGGGATGCATCTTGATACAACCTCATAAAAATAGGTTACTGTGAACCATATGTGATGATTCACTTGTCTTGGATATCCAATCTCATTCACTGTGCATGCCAGAATCATCAGTCTTTATAATTTAATTTGCATATCCCTTACAATAAAAGAAATCCACTGTGGCCTAATTTTACTGGCTTATGTTTCTGGCTCATTACCACATTAGCTTTACTCAACTTTTTAATACTGCTATAGCTGGGATCATAAACCTGGTGAGAGGATGCATCTTGATGAGTTTTACACCCTTAAAATCACTGTGATATATATTTTACACTTTAGTAAACTAATACTGCTTGATGGTACTGTTTATGCTTCCACTATGAGTGTATACATCTATGTTCAGTTTAGTACACCTACAAGGGTACAACATTTGTGAAAATTCATAGTTGTCTCTGGCAACCACTTTTTGAAAAAAAAAACTGTTGCATATCAGATGTTTATGCTTGCTTTATGTAATTACTTCAATTGCCCCAAATTGCTGTAATCAAAATTTGTCAACAACTTTTCTCATTTTGCATAAGTATCAAACAGTACTTGTAACTCTGTGACTATCAGTCCTCCTGATAAAAAGTGTCACACATCTTGGCACATTTATTTAATCTGTTTGAGATTAGCAAATATACGATAATCAAACATATTTCCCTTTCTGATAGTATTTTGTAGTCTAATAGAAAGTCATTGTGACCTACATTTTATGCCTTAAAAACATGGGTTAAGTATTTATGTATATGATTACATAGATTCACCCATGCTAGACCTATATACATCCTAGCCTTCTCAGAAGACTCTATCTAACTAGTACAGTTGGAAGTAGAAATAAATATGTTTATTCAATTGGTACACTTTGCATAGTAATGACTATACTTTTATGCTGCCCTCAGCAGGTTTAACTTTGTATTGTACATGTGAATGGATACAACAGTTATCAAAGTAATTACTGATACATGAGCTATGTACTGCTGGCTGTCACTCCAAGGTTACTCTAAGCCTCTGACTTTTGTGTGTGTGATTTGGATTTTTAACATAGCTTTAAAAAAAATTCAGTCATAACACTATGATGTCTGCAGTGTGGTAGTTTAAAGTGATGTCTGACACCAGGCCAACCAATCCTAGCACTAACCTCTTAATACTGAGCACCTACCAAGGCAGCTGCTACTACCATTTTTATAAATCTTTGATATGATTTGGCTGGGGTTCGAACCCATGACCTCTGGAATGTGAGGCAGAAGCTCTAACCACTAGACCACTGTGACAATCCCTCTGACTTATACCCAGTAAAATATGGCTTCTAAGACAACAAGTCTTTGGTTTTTATGAAATCTTAATCTTACCTCCCCTTTGAAAGAATGTTCTTTGTAATTGTTTTATGTCTTTTGTTGTCCTGTCACAGTAGGTGGGTGGGTAGTTGGAGGGTAGATACATAGGTGTGTTGGTAGTTGGTTGGGTAGGTTAGTAGGTGGGTTGGTAGTTAAGTGGATAGGTAAGAAGGTCATTTGCTAGTTGAGTAGGGAAATAGGTGGGTTGCTAGTTGGGTGGGTGGGTAAGTAGGCAGTTAATTCTCTGCATAATAAATTACTGTGTATATATTGGAGACTGGTGAATGTAGAGTTATGTAGACTTTGATTACTCTCTTGTTTACTTTTGTTCAAAGTTACTGTGTAATACATCTTAAACATTGTAGCCTATGTGAAGTTAATTAGGTTCCATCAGCATTGCCTGCTGGATGTGATTGGTCAGTTCTTATACATTGTAGTCTATGTGAAGTTAATTATGTCCCATTATCATTGACTCCTGGAAGTGATTGGTCAGTTCTTATACATTGAATGTAACCTCAAGGATGGGGTTTGGGGTATGGAGGTGATACAAAATGTTGCAGTTATTTGTAAAAACAAGGGTTAGCTATACTTAAAATCCAATGATTTACTGCAAAATAATTCTTTATAAAATGGAGAAGAAGTAGCCATGCATGCATGATGAATTGTCTGAATGGAATCAAATCTATCCAACCCTAATGTACATTCCTGTGTTTAGCTCTACTAATCCTAGACCAGAGGAGCTTATGGGTGGTCTATTGTCTGTCTGCCATCTATCCATTCAATAGTACACTTTTGTTATTATCACACTTCATAAACTATCTTGAAGATTGCCATGAAACTTTACAAATCCATATTCATCTCAAGTTCATGAAGAGAAAGTCACATCAACATTAGTTTACATCAGCAGATTTTTTTATGATGTCCAGTGTGTCTTGTGAATGGTGCTGCTTGGATATCCAGCATGGCCACCATAATGACCATCTTGAAAATTGTGTTACTTGTTACTCTTCCTGAATGGCTGGTCATATCAACATAGGGTTTTCAATGAATGACTTTTTCTGTGTCTTGTTGATTGTAAATGAAAATGGTACCACCTGGACAAACAGTATGGCCACCACATTGCCATCTTGGAAATATTGTGATTTCAACTTGTTCTGAATGGAAGGTAATATCAGCATAAGGTTTTAACTAAAATATATTTTATGATGTCTAGTTGATCCTAAGTGAAAATAGTGCTGATCTGACATCCAATATGGCCTCCACAGCAGCCATTTTAAAAATCTTGTTGTCCCTACTCCTCTTGGATTTAAAATCAGTAATGACCATCTTGAAAATCTGGTTATCATCACTCCTGTTATTGACATGGGATTTTACTGTTTATGATTGTCTGGGTAGTCCTATATAAAAATAATACTAGTCTGACACACAGTGTAGTGGCCATGGTGTCCATTTTATAAAATTTTTTGTCGCTACTTCTCTAGAAATGGTCCCCATATCAGCATTCAGTTTTAACTGAAAGACTTCATATGATATATAGTGGAGCCTAAATATAGATGGTGGCCATTTTGAAAAACTTCTTATGGCTGCTTCTCCTGAATGGATGATCATATTAGTATGGCGTTTTCATAGAAAGTCTTCTATTGATATATATATTGCTCTGAATGAAAATGGTGCTAATGTTAAATTCAATATGGCCACCACAGGGCTTATTTGAAATCGTATTGTTCAAGATTATCAGAGATGGTTTCAGCACTCAGTATTCAAATGGTCTTGAATTCCTGTAACCTCTTTCCAAAAAATAAGAGCTTCAGTCCATTCAAGGGAAACTTGATAATATTGTCAAAATATTTTTCTTACCAGATGTCAATGACAAAATGGACCACAAGCATTCTGAAACCCACACAGATACTGCAGGTTCTGAAGTCTCAAGGCAGACAGTGGTAACTAAGTTGAGGTTTGGTACATCATCAAGAGAAAGGAGACCAGCTTTGCATAATCTGGGAGAAAAATCCCAATCTGAACCAGGGGAGGACTACCTCACAAGGTCATTGACCTTTTATAGGAATGGGAGCAAGCCAGATTTAAGCAGCAAAGAAGATGGAAATGAAAAAAAAGAAAGGGTCAAGAAGACTGCAGGCAAGTCTAAAACGACTCATTCAGTGCAGGCAGATGAACAACTTGCAGGAAGTAATTTTGGAAGGACAGAATTTCCCAGTAAAATGAAATACTCTTCTGACCTGTCTTCAGCCAAATCAAGAAATGAGTGTTTTGAGCCATCAAAATATTTTTCAGGAAAGAGTTCAGAAGATGATGTTCGTGAAGAAAAGCACTCAGTATCAGAGTTGAGGGCAAGGTTTCAAGGCCAAAATGAAATAACTTCAGTTCCCAAAGTAGGATTTTGCAATGCTCATTTGAAGGAGAGTAAATATAAAGGAGAAGTGTTTGAAAGGTGCTGGAGAGAAAAAGAGAATGGATCCAGAGATAGATGGGAGCCAGAGCATAAAAACCCTTTTCTTGAAACTCAATTAGGGCAAGAAAGAAGGAACAAAGGGATAAAGCACAAGACTGAACATTTGGATGGGACAGGTAAATTGAAGCCAGAAATGAAAAAGATGAGATAAACTAGAGATTAGACTTGTATGGCGACAGCATTAATTTTGCTTAGTGTTTTTCTTGGCTAGTGTGGAGTAGGGTTCCAAACCTCCAATAGATACCCATCCCAATCTATCTCAGCAGTGTTCAAACTGAGTACCCTCTACACACTCCCAGAAACCCAAACATACATCCACATTATTCTGTAGATCAAATTCTTGGCATTGCTTATCTGTGGCCATCCACTTGCACATTTGAACCAGACAGGATGGTGGTGTGTGGTGGGGAAACAGTGAAACTAAGGATACATCTGTGAACAAGTAATCACTGTAACCCACTGGGGACAATTTTCCATGACATGCCATACCCATTTGAAATGCTGGAAACCTTATGCTAGCTATTCTTCTCGCTGCATGATTCTTATTGTTTTCCCTTCACTTTAGTGGGATATTAAGATGCACAGTCTGTCCATCAGTCTATAACTGTCCAATCCTAAGATACTCTGTATCTGTTAGTCTGCCCATCAGTCTATAACTGTCCAATCCTAAGATACTCTGTATCTGTTAGTCTGCCCATCAGTCTATAACTGTCCAATCCTAAGATACTCTGTATCTGTTAGTCTGCCCATCAGTCTATAACTGTCCAATCCTTAGAGATATGCTGTATCTGTCAGACTGTCCATCACTCTATCTCTGTCCAATCCTAAGATACTAAGTAGAAATTCCAATAAGGGGGAGAGGGATCATGTTTGATAATGTACTTCAATGAGTCTAGCATAAGTAGATAACAAGAATTTTATAAAATTATAAATGTAGCTCCAAGGAGAGGGTACAAAATACAAATGTGCAGATATTAGTGAGGGATAACATCTTTAATTACTGCTTCTTTCTGATTATGGTTAGCTATGCTTACAGTGCCTTGCTATACCACCATAGAATTCATGGTGAAGAAGGAATAATCATGTATGCATGACTGAAACCATCTGCATGGAAAGGAACAATGAAACCTACCAGTGCCTAATTAGACTTATAATGCTGTTCTTTAATATTGTCAAAATATTTTTTTGACAGATGTGAGTGGCAGAATGGATAGCACATATTTTGGTGACCCAGCTGACATGGCAGGCTCTGTAAACACCTCAGAAGTCACAAGACAGACAGTGCAAGGTAATTTGAAATTTGACCCATCATCAGGACAGGCAGTACAAAGTAATTTGAGATTTGACCCATCATCAGGAGAAATAGGAGCAGCTTTGTGTAATCTGGGAAACAAATTCCAATCTGAACCAGGGGAGGAATATCCCACTAGATCTATGGTCTTTCACAGGAATAGGAACAAACCAAGTTTAGCTAGTGAAGGGGATGGAAGTGAAACAAAAGAAAGGGTCAAGAAGATTGCAGGTGGCTCTAAAAAGATGACTCATTCAGTACAAGCAGATGGAGAAGCATCATGTTCACTTGGAGGAAGGGATGTGGAAAAGACAGATCCTCCCAGTAAATTTAATAGCCTTTCTGCCTCTGCACTGCAGTCAGAAGAATTTGCTGGGACAAGACCAAGGTATTGGAGAGGAAATGAGAATGGATCCAAATATCAAATGGAAACAGGGGATAGTGTTGTGCTTTCACAGAGGTCAAAGCCAGAACATGAAGTCCCTTGTCTTGAAAATCAGTTAGGGCAAGAAAAAATGAGAAAAGATAGAAAACTCAAGGAATTGTCTGGAAAACCAATGAGGTTCTCTAATTCTAAAGATGAAGAGAAGTTTAAAAAATTCATCAATGCAAAACATGGATCTTTGGAGCAATTACCTTTGCTAAAAGGAAGTGAACCTCTTAGTTCCAAGGAAAATTTTCAATTTGTGGATGGCATTAATAGGCAAGAGGTTATGAAAAGTAAGGAAACGTTGGATACTGATAAAAAAGTAAAAGGAATGAAAGGCAGGGAAAACAAGGATGTACCTACAGCAAAAGGAATGAAAGGCAGGGAAAACAAGGATGCACCTACAGCAAAAGGAATGAAAGGCAGGGAAAACAAGGATGTACATACAGCAAAAGGAATGAAAGGCAGGGAAAACAAGGATGTACTTACAGCAAAAGGAATGAAAGGCAGGGAAAACAAGGATGTACCTACAGCAAAAGGAATGGAAGGCAGGGAAAACAAAGATGTACCTACATTAACAGGAATGGACGGCGGGGAAAACAAGGATGTTCCTACAGTAAAAGGAATGAAAGACAGGGAAAACAAGGATGTACCTACATTAACAGGAATGGACGGCAGGGAAAATAAGGATGTTCCTACAGTAAAAGGAATGAAAGACAGGGAAAACAAGGATATACCTACAGTAAAAGGAATGAAAGGCAGGGAAAATAAGGGTGTAACTTCAAGTAATGGTAAGACAAGGAATAAACAAAATTACAAAACAATGAAGCAGGAAGATCAAATGAATCCCAAATCAATGAAAATTCAGTGTTCTTTACTTTGTGTGCACTTCTCCAATGAGGCTGAAACTGGATCAGACTTGGGGGACTACTTGAGATATAGACTTGGAGATCGATTTAAATACAAATTTGAAGTTCAAAATATTGAAAGAATTACATCAAATGGACAGGGAAATACAAAAGTAACTCTGTCTTTTCCCAGCAAAGTTGTTGCTAAGAAAGCTAAAGAATGCCTACGACAAAGTAACATGAAGTCAGCTACAAAGCTACTTACCTACTTTCCTGAAGAGAAAGTGAGGGAGTTAATTGTTTTAGACCCATGTGAAACTGAATCTAGGTTTGAACAACATTTAAAGATAATAGTGGAACGGGCCACAGAAACTTTGGCATTACACAAGGCAAAAATAAATGAGAAGAGTGAACGAGTGATGAAGCTTGAAGAGAGCCTTTTGGATGGAAATCTGTCAGTGAGAGAATTTGAATGGACAGAATCAAAAATAAAGGCAACAAAAGATAAATGTGAAGAACTTGAACTTCAGAAGAAAGAATTTTGTTTCTACATTAAAAGTGTTCATGACAAGCTAGAGGAAATCAAGAACTCTGTGAAATTTGAAACAAAAATGAATGAAATTAGGATTGCTTTTGGAATAGAGTGCAGACGACTATCAGATGCTTTGCCAATTTATGCACGACGATCAGACATACTCAGTGCAGTGAAGAATTCACAAGTGTCAGTTATATTGGGGGAGACAGGATCAGGAAAAAGTACACAGATGACTCAGTATCTCTACCAGGCAGGATTTGCAGAACATGGTCTTATTGCCTGCACACAGCCAAGAAAGATAGCTGCAGTGACTCTAGCAACACATGTAGCTTCTGAAATGGCATCAGGCATTGGACAAATTGTTGGATATCAAGTTGGCATGAAAGTTAAAAGAACGAAAATTACAAAGATCTTGTACATGACAGACCATATTCTTCTGAATGAGTGCCTCAAAGATAATGAACTTAAAAACTTTTCATGCATCATCATAGATGAAGCACACGAAAGAAGCATTTTTACAGATTTATTGCTTGGAATGATTAAGTCAGCATTGAAGAAGAGACCCGATTTGAAAGTGATAATAACATCAGCAACAATTAATCCAGATATCTTTATTTCCTATTTTGGTGGGGCAAAAAAATGTCCGGTTGTTCATGTTTCAGGTAGGGCATTTCCTGTTGATGTAATATGGCTAAACCCAAAGGATGACGAAAATCCTTTTGATGACTATGTTACTAAAGCAGTTAATATTGCAGTGGATCTTCACCGACAGAATCCACCGGGTGATGGGGACATACTTGTCTTTCTCACTACACCACTTGAAACTGAAAAGTGCTGTGAGGAGTTTGTTCAGAAATGTCGCACAGACAAATCCTTCCAGTGTCTACCACTGCATGGAAAACTTCAACCAGAAGAACAACAGAAGGTCTTTCAGCCAAATACACCAAATAAACGTAAAGTTGTTTTTGCTACCAACAGTGCGGAAACATCTATCACTATTCCTGGGGTTAGATATGTTGTTGATACAGGACTTGCAAAAGAGATGCGGTTCAACCCAAAGCGGAATATTAGTTCACTGTGTGTGTATCCAATTAGCCAGAGCTCAGCAGAGCAAAGGAAAGGGAGAGCTGGAAGGACATCTCCAGGGAAATGCTACAGACTTTACAATGAAAAAACATATGAAACAATGGAAAAAAGTACAAAACCAGAGATTTTGAGAGTTCATCTGGGGCAAGCACTTCTTAAGCTTTTGGAGCTTGGAGTAGATCCTCTCTCTTTTGACTTTGTGGAGTCACCAACACAAGAAGCACTAGAAAATGCCATGCAGTCTCTCCGTGATATTGGAGCAGTTGAAGATGCCAAGATTACCAAACTCGGACACTGGATATCAAAATTGCCTATTGAACCTAGACAGGGGTTACTTTTGAAGAAGGGAATACTGGCAGGCATAGCTATGGAGGCTCTTGTTGTGGCATCATTCAGTGGAGGAGGTGGAACTTTCTATCGATCAGGGACAGAAGAAGAAAAGAAGAAAGCTGATATAAAGAAAATAGAATTTTGCCACAAGGGAGGTGACATTTTGACATTACTCAATGTTTACAGAAGATGGGATAAAGTTGCAGAGAAGCAGAAAGGTGCATGGTGTTTTCAAAATTGTATCAATGCCAAATCATTGAGAGGTGTACGAGAGACAATGAATGAACTTCGAACTATTTTGAAGAGGGACTTGAGAGAAGACATTCTATTTGAGTTCAGATTAGCGGAGGAGGCTGACCCTCTACTGAAAAAAGTACTGATAGAGACTATGAAAGAAAATGTTTGCTGCTTTCTTGGACATGAAAAGGCAGGATATTTTAATTTAAAGAATCACCAGCATGTTCAGCTTCATCCATCATCAGTACTGAAGCCATTAGATCTCCAACCTGAGCTTATTGTTTATGAGCAGGTACTTCAGACATCTGCAGATTTTGTGACCAACATTACTCCTGTTAATGAAGATGAAATGATGTTCTTGCCATCAGAAGTGCTAGATATTTACAAAAGCACAAAGGACAACATACTTGTTTCATTAAAGCAGACATATTGGGCAGGGAAAAAAGTAATGAGACAATTTATTGGTCCACTACATCAGAATAGAAAAGAAGTAGAAGATAGACTGAGTACAGCATGTGAAAATCGGACTGTGGTACTTGATGCCAACAAGATTACTGGAAAGATACAGCTCTACTGTTGTAAGGTGGATGAACAATGCACTGTAAGAATACTTGAAAATGTTTTGGATGGGTTAACTAAGCCATTGTTGCAAAAGTGTGTTGAGGTGCCAGTTGGAAAGTCGGACGGTGGGGTACGAGTTGTTTTGGGTGCGAGTGGTGAGGTATTAAATATACTCATGCCATACCAGTATAGGACCCTCATTGTCAAGCAGAAACTACTATCAGATAAAGAGATAGAGATCTCGGATGTTGAGGAGGTTTTCTCTTTGTATGGAGAGATAACCGACATTAAACCATTCGTGAAGAAAGATGGAAAAGATCCTTCCTACTGGGGAACAGTGACCTACATGAGAGATATAGATGCCAAGAATGCCTTAACTTTGTTTACATCATCTGCAAACAGATTTTTTGACGTCATTCCTCAGTTGCCAAAAACAAATTCTAATACTTCCAGGGATTATAAACTCAAATTATCTTGGTGTCGTAGGCATGGGAAGGGAATCGCGTATGTCAAAATGGCTTGGCCAGAGGACTTCGTAAAAGCTATGGCAGCAAGATCTGTTACAATTGATGGTCGGGTAGTTTCAATTCAGCAATCTAGAGATAATGGTACACATGACACCACAAATCAACTGTATTTGACAGGTTTACGGTATAACATTCTTGAGGAAGATATAAAAGCTGCCTTCAAAGGATTGCTTGGACTCTCAGAAGCACAAGTCAGTGACAGAATAAATCATATTGTTATTCCTAGAGAAGCCTCCAAAACTTCCAAACAGATGTATATTGCACTTCGTGAGAAAATTGAGAGGGAAGTTTCACAGTATGCTCCGAGAGGATCCTTTGATATCACATTTGTACCAGATCCAGTGAAAAATCAGAAATGCGTTCGATACACAGTACTTGTCAGTTTCAGCAACCCTAATGAAGGCCAGACTGCGTTAAATGGGATGCGTATAAATCCACCAAGTTTCGGTATCTATCCTGTTCATGTAACGGCTGACTTGGAAACATCAGTCACTGTCTGGAAGAATGTTTATAAGGCAGTGAGCTCTGATATTGAACACACCATTGAATTCATTATGTCTCACATTCCGAATGTTAGTGTAAAAACCAACAGATCCAGGGCAGGAAATGTCTTTTTAAATATACAATCTAAAGATGCCAGTTTATTGGGTCGTGCGAAAGTATTATTACATGATGTAGTTCAGGGTGATATCCTTGAATGCAGACAAAATAAAGAAATAGCTAGACTTTTTACCAGAGATGGGCATTGTGAAATGAAGAGAATTGAGAAAGAAACTGGAGCTGTTATTTTTGTTGATAACAGGGCAATGTCTGTTTCCATTCAAGGAACACAGACAAGAAGAACAGAAGCTTTGTCTGCCATCAACAAGTATTTGAATACATTGGCAGATCTTCTTGAAAGACATTTACAGTTGAAAGGAGATGGTAAACCACGTGGGTTGATGAAGGAGATCATATCCAAATATGGTACAGACCTTGAACAGATGAAGAAATATACAGGAGTTAAATTCCTGAAACTTGATCTACGAAATCACCAGATAACCATTCTTGGAGATCAAGACTCTGTTGGCAAAATGGAGAAAATGCTACAAGAAATTTGTGATCATTTACAGAAAGGCACTTGTTTTGAACCTTCAGAGCTGCCAGACTGTCCAGTTTGCATGTGTCCAGTGGAACCTTCTAACATGTATCGTCTTGAGTATTGTGGACATCCATATTGTGGTGAATGCATAAACAACCTTCTGAAGTCTGGCATCCAGGATAAAAATTTTCCTATTTTATGTGTTGAAGAAAACTGTGAACAACCTTTGGTTATTGAAGACTTCAATGCTTTTATTCAACAAGGATGTACTACACAACAAGATCTAATGAAATCTTCGTTGAGTCTCTTTGTAAGCAAAAATAATACACAGATCCGCTACTGCATTACACCTGACTGTCATATGGTTTACAGGATCACAGCTGAAGGAATACCATTTGCATGCAGTGAATGTCAGCAAAGGATTTGTACAGCTTGCCATGTTCAGTACCACAATGGCCTAACATGCTCCATGTACCAGGAAGAAAAGAGAGATGAAAACAAAATTGATTCTTGGCTAAGGAAGGACAGAGTAAATAGAAAGCTTTGTCCAAAGTGCTCTGCTCCAATTGAAAAAGCTGGTGGTTGTAATCATATGGAGTGTGAAAGTTGTCATATTCATATTTGCTGGGTTTGTTTGAAGACATTTTCTAGTGGAAGTGATTGTTATGGGCACTTGCGTTCTGCTCATAATTCTTTTGTATAAAGAACCCCAACATCAAATAAACTTAGCAAGAACACCAATATTAAGAGAACTCAACACGAACCCCAACATTAAATGAACTTAAGATGAAACCCAACATTAAATGAACTTAACATGAAACCCAACATTAAATGAACTTAACATAAAACCCAACATTAAATGAACTTAACATGAACCCCAACATTAAATGAACTTAACATGAAACCCAACATTAAATGAACTTAACATGAACCCCAACATTAAATGAACTTAACATGAAACCCAACATTAAATGAACTTAACATGAACCCCAACATTAAATGAACTTAACATGAAACCCAACATTAAATGAACTTAACATGAAACCCACCATTAAATGAACTTAACATGAAACCCAACATTAAATGAACATATCATTAAAAAAGAAATACTTTTTCATTTGTACAAAGAACCCCAACATTAAATGAACTTAGCATTTAAGAAAGACATACATTTTCTTTCGTATCCTAACCCCCAACACTAAATCAACTTAGCATTAAAAAAAGGTACACAGACATACACAGATACACATGCACACATACACACACAAAATACACATACACAGATGCACATGCACATGCAAACATACACACACAACATTCACATACACACACAACATGCACATACACAGATACACACACAACATACACAGACATGCACATATACACATGCACAACATACACAGAGATACACAGATACATGTGCACACATAAACTCACAACATACACATACATTAACAGATACATACACATACACACAACATAAACATACAGACATACACAGATACACATACACATACACACATGACATACACAGATACACATGCACACTTGCACAACATACACAATCATAGATATACATGCACACATACACACAAACCATTCACATACACAGAGATACACAGATACACGCACACATACACACAATATTTTCACTAGGCTTGTCATTTATCTGTATAATCTTTTCCAACTGTCTGGTCAATTTTATGGTTTAGAGCTTAATTAATACATTGAAACCTCACCAGACTGAAACCTCTCTCTATGCCACTTTTAGTCCTCTGCCGTCGGTCTCCGGAAAAAGGGGGGATGCTGATGGGAAAAGATCAGGTGAGAATACCGTCCATTAGTGGATGTAACATAATTACATTCGATATAATCAGTTAAAGTAAATTTACTGTAGAAAATTTTTATTTACTGTAATCATTAGACTTCTATCCAGGGTCCAACACTAGTCATTGAAGATTGTGAATAGACTAGAAGTGCTTACAAATTGCTGTGAGTAAACAGAAATACTCTTGAACCTGAAATATTATTTCTGGTCCCAAAGTTCCCTTCTTGTAATGAAATAACTAAATCAATTTTAAAATAAAAACATTCACATTCAAGAGTTCCATTTGGTCCCGAGGGCTTTTGGTCTTGAGAGGTGTTACTCTATTCAGCCTGTTATTATCTATCCTAATACCAATTGTCTGGACAGATTACACACACTCATAATAAAAGTTCTATATTGATGAAATTTTCAGTTATAACTGTAGAAATATTTATTGAGATTTGAAATTACTGTATCAACAAAACCAAGATGAATAGGACCATTAAAGTAATATCTGTTTATCTCCACAAGAGAGTGTCATATAACTTTTAAATGATTGCTCATACTGTTTAATTTACATTTTACATTTTTATGCCCCCTACACAGTCATTGAGTACTGAAGTTAGATCATTTTTAAGTCATTAACCTATTAGCCAGCCCACTTCATATTTGGAACACTTCTATCATCACCCAGTACTTCTATTTCCCTCAATCTCTTTAGAGAATATATTATGTTGCAATGTTAGTCCATCTATCTGTCTGGTAACAATTTGGTTTCTGTTCAAAACTCGAGTTGTCCATTATCTGCAGTTCACAAATATTGTGGATGGCTTGCACTTTCAGTAAGGAAGAATTTTATTAACTTTTAAAGGTCAAAACTCAAGGTCAGGGTGACTAAAGGACCAAAAGATGATTCTGCAATTTTAACAGTGTCAATTATCTACCATCAACAGTTACCAAACAGTGAGGATCAGTTGCACTGGATCTAAGAAAGAGCCCATTGATTTCAGATTTAAAATGTCAAAACTGAAGGTTATTGATATTGATGAAATAAAAATAGTTTCCACACACTTAAATTAGTTCATATCATGTATCTTAACCAGACTTTGTGATGGCCTGCACTTGGGGTAAGGCAAAAGTCTATTGATATTGAACCAAAGGTCAAGTACACAATGACTAAGGCAAGAAAAATGGTTTCAGCACAATATCATTAGTTCCACATCACAGACATAGATCAATCTTTTTGGATGCATTGCATTTTGGGTAAGAAAGAAGGATGTTAATTTGGGTGTCCAAAGGTCAAAGGTAAGTGTCACTAGCTGGGAAAAGAAAAGTGTTCTGCATAACCGTGCTATTTTAATTGTAGGAATACAATATTTGTTACTATTGCAAAACTTTTCTTTTCTGGGACTCTAGTTCTCTGAGTTCAAGCCTCTTGTAATTAGTATTAGAACGTATTAGTATATAGTATTATAAGTCTTAGTCACAGCCAAATATGGAGTATCATCCTTTATCCTTTTTGTGTGTGCTTATTTGTTAACCCAAATTGACTTTCATTTTGTCTTTTAATGTCTTTTTGGCATTTCATCTACCTATTTATATTGATTGATTGTCTCCTCAGTCTTTGCGTTAGCAGAGTGTTATCTGTAACAGTTGTTTTTGTAAATATCTTTCTTTTTACACTCTGCCTAGTCTTAACAAGAGGGACCATTTTTTGGTGAAAATTAAATCTGATAAAGTTAGGGTTTTTGCTACCTGTTGAGAATTTTCCACTCTCATATATTTGTATGTTTTTACAAGAGTGTGTCAGTCTCACACTACCTACTTTTACCTTTGATATTTGGGGTATTTTGTGACTGCTAAATTCTGCAATGTTTTTGTAGCAGGTAATAGAATGCTGCTATTAAAATGTTGTTTTTTTTTGGGGGGGGGGATAAAGCTTATTTTAATTATGTTTTATTTATCAGCTACTGTTATAAAGATTCCATCCTTCCATACCACTCTGATGTCCTGTGCTATAGATCTAAGTCAAAAGATGTGTACAGTTTAAAGTTTTTAAATGACTTTCATTATTTTAATATTTTATTATCTGTTAGTGCTTATGACAGGCTGTGAATAATACACTGTTTATTATAATTTTAAACTGCTATTATATAAAGTTGCAACAGAGTACCAAAGATAAGTAGAACCCATCAAGAATATTATGCACAATTCTAATTTTTAATGACTTTCATTATCATAATAGATACACATCTTTAAGTGCTACAGACAGTTTTTGGCTAATGCATAGTCTATTTTAATTTTGAACTGCTATTTTACAGAGATCCAACAGAGTGTAATAGTGTAATGTCAAGTTAAGAATCAGTTTTAGTTGTGATTTTTTTTTCTTTAACTCGCTTGACCACAAATCTTAAAGAATTTATTATATGGTACTTCACCCTGTATAGCTTATTGTATGGTCCTGCACCCTGTATAGTTTATTGTATGGTCATGTACCCTGTATAGCTTATTGTATGGTCCTGCACCCTGTATAGCTTATTGTATGGTCTTGTACCCTGTATAGCTTACTGTATGGTCTTGTACCCTGTATAGCTTATTGTATGGTCCTGCGCCCTGTATAGCTTATTGTATGGTCCTGCACCCTGTATAGCTTATTGTCTATCCATCGACATTTGATTGTTACCACTCTGGAGGCAATATTTCTAATCTGATTATGATTCAGACTTGGAATATGGTGTTATATAATCTTGATTATGGCTGACATTGAAAATGAGAAATATCCACAAATATTTATGATTGGCTGAACTTGTTACCTATCCTGAAGTAATGTTTCTGGTTCAATTTTGGTCAAATTTTAACATGAATTTATCATTATGATCAATGTATCATCTGGGTTGGATAGGGAGTGAGATCCACACATATCAATGAGTTGATCTCACATGTAATGAGCTAAGCTTGTTACCACTCTGGAGACCATATTTCTTATTGAATGTGCTCAAGTACTCTGGAGAACAAATGTCTGATTGACTTTCGGTCTTACCACTCTGGAGACTATATTTCTGATTGACTGAGCTTATCACCACTCTTGAGACAATATTTCTGATTGGCTGAGCTTGTCGCCACTCTTGAGACCATATTTCTGATTCAGTTTTGATCAAACTTGGCATATTGGCGAATTTTGTCAACATCACAGAAAAATTAAATACTAATCAGATCTATACATATTAATGAGAGGAACATGCATCTGATTGCCTCAGCTTTTCACCACACATGAAGCAATATTGCTGATCTGATTCTGGAAAATATGTTAACATAGTCATTATGATCAAGGTATCTTTTGAGTTAGATAATGAACAAGATCAATGCATATTAATGATGTAATCTTGCCTCTGATATGCTGAACTTGTAACCAGTCTAGAAACTGTATTTTGATTTTTTGATCAAACTTGGCAAGTTTATCTAAATCATACAGATAGATGGGTACAATTAGGAGCAAGATCCTTGTGTAATAATAATAATAATAATAATAATAGTAATAATAATAATAATAACAATGCTAAAAATAATAGCATTAATAATAAGAATAATAATAAAATAATAATAATAATAATAATTATTATTATTATTATCGGGTGATCTTGCATCAGATCGATTTAACAACACTAAGAATTATTATTTGTTAATTTCTGATCAAACTTGTTAAATGGTTTTATATAGTCAAGATGTTGGATGGTCTCATCAGAACAAGATCTGTGTATATTTATGAGAAAATCTTGTATCTTATTGGATGAGTGATCACCGCTATGGAGACTTATTTTGATCATAGTTTGCTCCAACTTTGTAAATATCATCATTATCTTCAACATATTCTGTATTAAATGAGACCTGCACACATTACAAACATGATTTTCCATCTGGTTAGCTGAGTTTGTTAATTGCCTAGATCTTAAGACCATATATCTTGTACAATTCTGATCAAACTTGGCAAACAGGTTTGATGAATTTGATAATAAGCACAAGAATATCATATTAATTATACCTGTATCTTTGGAATGAATTTTATTGGATTATAGTAGAATAAATAAAATTGACATAATATAAAGTTTATTATTCTTATAACATTACATTGGCATGCTTAGTGAAATGGTTAACTGTTAAATTATGTAAGGTAGGTGAGTGACATGAGGCCCACTTGGGCCTCTCTTGTATCATCCATAACAGATGTTTAATATAATAAGTCAACTCCTTGTTGGATGAAATTTTATACTGATTTATGTAACAATTTTGGATATCTTATATATAATCATGTTATTTGTATGACTGTGTTTGACAACTGTCTAACTGATTTGGGACATGAATCAAGGTAAAAAAAATCTAGTTCCACTTAATTTTAAAATGTTCCAGTAACAAAAGATACAGGTGTTATAAAATTAAAATTCTTAAAGATTGTAAACAAAATTATTTAATTAAATATAAGTAATGAATCCCCAAAATTGGAATAATTTTTAAAAAGTGTAATACATGTATGAAGCATTCTCTTGTATATAAAATAATAAGTGACATGATAATTTATATAAGTAATGGCTTTCAGAAAATCACATGGAAACCACAATGTTTGCAAACATAATAAAAATAACTGATATAATTGAGATATGATGGGGAGAATAAAGAAAAGAAGTCTGAGATGTGAAGCTTTTTAGTAACTGAATTTGAAAACGTATACAATAAATAATGGATTGAATAGCAAAGGTAGTATTAATTAAAGTTTTAAACTAAAGTCTGCAGGCAGATTATATATATATATATATATATATATATATATATATATATATATATATATATATATATATATAATGCTTGATCTTTGTCTTTTACTGAGAGTAGAGTTATTGCCTACCTGACTTTTTCATTTTTAAAAATATGTTTATGTGGATCTGAGTTCAAGACTTTGGGTTTTCTCTTGGAAGTTCTATTGTGTTTTCGGTGAAGTGAAAGATGTATATCAAACGGATTTAGGAAACAATTATTCAGTCCTCTTTCAATAGGGTCTTTGGGAATCTGTGATTCATGTTTATGGTTATGTTCAATTATAATTTGAGAGGAAGTATTTATTTAAATTATTAAGTGGAATTACAAGGTGCTAATTTATTTTGCTTGGACTAAAACACTACTTGGTGATTATTGAGGACTCATTTAAAGACATTCTGGTTAATACATTTATATTATATCAGGACATTCAAGATTATTGGAATTCATTCGGAACATTCCATACTTTGATACTCCTGATTAAATAATTAGGATTAATTACATTTAATGCACTATCCTGTGACTTTTGAATTTTCATTTTGTATTACACTGAAATAAATTCTTTGTTGATTTTACTAAGCTAGTTTGTGTTGTTTCTTCCAGTTACATAGTTTAGGACCACAGAGTAGTAACAGTGTCTATATACATAGTAACAGTGTCTATATACATAGTAACAGTGTCTGTATACAATTTGCCAAAATTTAGAACATTGAGATCTGATATGTCCCCATATTTTAATTGCACTAATTGTATCATATTTTTAGAATAGATTGGGTTCTTAGTGCAATTAATGTATTTTGTCATATATTGTGTTTATTAGATCTGTAAATGTAGATGCTGTTCTTTTCATTTTTGAACTGTTGAGGATCCACAAGAATGTGCTGGAACATATTTTTCTTGGTTACCACCACTTCTCTCTCTCTCTCTCTCTCTGCATGAAAAACTATTATATCCATGTTTGTACATCTATATATTTTTTCTTACCACTGAAAGGTTTACTCATTGCAACTTATATTATAGGATGTATTTATGACAATTAATGCAGCTTTATAAAGTTAACAAAATGAACTCTTACTGGTCTGATTAGGAATGCCACCAGTATCTGTCTACACATTATTTCTGCCAAAGAGGAAGATCTTGGACCAAAAATCATTTTTCACAAAGAACATAAATTTATACATTGATTAAAAGTGTCATGCATTGAGGCTATGGCTTGGACATTTACGAATTTAAATCATAAACATATCAGTTTTAACTTTGACATTGATCTCAGGCCAGATTATGCAGTGAAAATATCACTGTTGTTACAAGTTTGCAATTACTTGGATACTTTCAGCAACAAATTTTTTAAAATAAATTTATATATATAAATCTACAGGCATGATTGAAAAATAAGATATTTTGTGAATCAACCTCTGTTTCTAGAGATACAATTTTCAATCCACTCTTAAAATGACCTGAAGTGAAAGTTTGTTTCATATTACTTTGTTAACATGATCTATGTTAATATATAAAATAATGCATTTACCACAAGGAGTTGAACTGTTTCACTGAATTATTTTTATTCTGTGTTTTAGTATTGCATGTATAACCAATATTTTCCTCACTTGTTAGACAAATTGACTTTGTTAAAACATTTTATAAACCTTACAGTTAATGAGCTTTGATATATTGTTAGATATGTTGTTAACTGTTTTTAACTGTTTGGTTGCATACCTTTCCAATTAATTTATAAATTTAAATAACAGATCTATTCTGTATTATGATGCTTTTTATTATATGCTAATGTTTGCAAATTACTGCTGTAATTTTACTCCTGTTCACAAAATATGAATGTATAAATAACATAATTCTATGGGATATTATGATGGAATTAAAGGGGTAAAAAGGTAATAAATCCACTAAGTAAAAGCTATATATTTGTCAAACGTACCTTGTAAATAACACCTGGTAGAAGCCCTGAATCTGAAAAACTGAAAAAATATTAAGTGTTGTGACATTTATAGGTTTTACCTTAGTTATTGAATGCTGGAAATTGAACAAAAAATTAAGTGTTACAACAGTTACAGGTTTTACCACAGTTATTGAATCCTAGAAAAATTAAAATAAATAATAAGTGTTCCAACAGTTATAGGTTTTACCACAGTTACTTAAGGGAGCCGCAGTAGCTCAGTCAGTTGAGTGTAAGGTAGGAATATGTTATCTATTAATAAACAGGCCAGCCTGGATCAGCAGATCTCTTTTCTTTTCATGAAGCAAGGAGATGGTGTTGAGTGAAGACCACAATCAGGCTGTTAAGAATGCCTATGACTGTCGCGTTTATAGCAAGAAATTTGACCACGACCATATGCGACACCATTGCCATAATGTTGGACAAGACTGCAGAGCCGCCTATCAAGCTGCACATGTACCCAGACAAAATTAAACAGCTGTTGTGATTCATAATCTGGGTGGCTAGGATGGCCATCTGATTATGGTGGTTGTCACAACAGTGTCAGAGAAAATGATAAGTGTAATTCCAAACAACTTGGAGAAGTCCACGATGTTCTCACTAGGTTAGTTGCCATTTGCAAGTGCGTTTTCCCACATGATTACACGAGTAAGCCATTCGAAAAGAAAGCAGCTTCCACTTACTACAGCTAGCTTAAGCACCATTGTATAACCACAAACAAATTATGAACAAGCCCTGAATATATGAAAGATATCTGGCAGCAAAATCCTGGGCGACTATCATAACCTCTACCAAAAAAAAAGCGAACCGATGAGCCTCTGCTACCGTATGTGTTTGAAGCATTTCATGACACCTCTCTCCAACACAAATGCCTTGACCCAGGCTATTAATATAGTTTGCCGGGTATGAGCAGGGGTGCCCTTATGCAGACTATGATAGCGAAAATCCAAACAGCTAGGTAACCTACCTTATTCCAACAACCTCTATAGCTGGACCAAATTGCAGTCTATCAAATGGCTGCTCTAAGTGGGTTCATTCAGTTAACTTTGTTGGCGAGATTATCGTCATTGCGGCTGATTCTCAAAAATGATACATCCTAGAATTAGACCTCGAGTATTTGGAGAAGTTCATTACACACAACAGCGACTGTCCAATGGCTCCTGAGGTTATTATCCATTATCATTTAAGAGAATTGGATGAGGAAGTATAAGCGCAATCTAATGTGCGAACATGGAGGTACTTTCACTGAAAAAGAAAATCTCCATCCCAAACTGTATGACATATTGTTTGCGAAGCAATAAGAGATTCGCATGGATGGAGGCATTTTACTGATGGTAGTTAAAACCGCCTTCTGCCACAGCCTTTGCTTGGAGTGTATCCAGAAAAGAAAAGAATATCACCATGACTACCACTCACTCCAAACGCAACAAAATGGGGTTCGCCGTATAAAAAAAGGATTAGCCTACACCCACTGGACGTTAAATAAATATATAGTTCCTAATGTCATCACAATGCTGGTATATGGCCACTACTGAAGCACACAGTCCGAACTACTGGAAAAGCCGAAATTGATTGGATGGCAGGAATATCACGAAATCGCCACGCCCACCAGGGCCGTTAAGCACCTCAACGAGCTCCGTTACGATGGCATCGGTAGAGATACCATGGTTTTGAAGAACGAAGCTTCTGCGCTGAGCGTCGCTACCAAACAGATGTTATATAGGTGGCTGGCCCGGGATGACAAACCCATCAGCCATGGTGATTCACTTGCCATTTTTAAAGCCCCTTGCCACTACTTATGTCTCACCAGCCCTTTGGGTATACATCTAGCAAGTCATTTCCTCGATTGTCACGGACACTTTGTTGAGAAGGTTATCGTGAAAATACTTATAATCGCGTGTTAAATCAGCGTCTTGCATCCTGTCCTGGAAGAGTAGGACTATCATCTTCATACTTTTCGCGGGAGCGTTGATGTTGATATTCTACACACTGTTGCTCTTGTTTGGTACCGCCCTGCAGTAGTGCAGCGCTCTGGTCTGTAACACAGACACTTTTCCCATGTACTGATTTTAAATGATGTGAGATCTGCGTGGGACAATGGTCGACCTCCAACAAGAAAATATTGTTGGTGTAACTCGCCCCATTAGGAGTACTGCAGATGACCCCGTCGTAGTCTTTACTCATCATTTCAAAGGTGAGATGGTCTGAAAGGCCACGATTAGTAGAATAGCATGTGGTCATTTATCAGCTAGATGTTTTGTGGCAAGAAGAAAGAAACGGCTTCCAAACGAGGCAGCGATATACATTTAGGTCTAGGTGGCGGCAACAGTCCTGTAAGCAAGAACACGTATAGCGGCATTGTTCGTGTTCTGTATGCTATATTAAAACCCGTTAGTCTTCTCATTTTCAGTCAGCCAAATACCTTTGCAGATGAACCAAACTGCCTCCAGTTACAAAAGATCATTTGTCGGAGCGTGGTGTTTCAAAAGATGCATGTCGAGATTATAAATAATTAGTCCAATGATTACAAAGCTCAATAACCACATCGCCGTAGAAAATGAAAAGCTGGCACGGGTGGAAAATGAGATGAACCTAACTCAAAAGGACAATGCAAGGATGATACTGGAGATACGAGACTGCATGCGATAGCATTTAAAACCTAGAAGCAAAATCTCAGGCCTCAGTTAGAAGTAGCCAGCACGAGCCGAGTAGCCTGTCACTCCCAGGTAAGCCGGATTAGAGAAACCATGAACAGGAGGGAGGACATAACCTTAGCCCAGAGGCTGAGAACACTTCCGCCAACAGGGTATCACCAGATATTCAAAACGTGCAATAACAATAGTTGTCCCTTCTTTATTTTTTTTAGTCAACAGTTGCACAAGTGCCTAGTGCGCGAACGTTAAAACTACAAGAACCACAGCGATGCCAGCCACAATTAATGCCGTTTTATTGGTTCCTGAAATTCAGCTTCCACAACGTTTTTACCTCATCCGCTGTGCGTGGCTTCCTTGCAGAGCCGGTGTAACCAGCAATAGCAATAATCGATGCGATAGGAGATCCAACAGGCGAAATGTAACGCAGCTTGCTGTTTGTCGACGAGCAATATGTGTCAAAATCCAGCTCTTCATGCTTCGTTGTCTGTGGTTGTTGAATGCTCTCTTTTCGAATTAACTTCAGCAACTGCAGTATGTGACACGGGACGGGCTGGTGTCCTTCTGGAGCCGCGTAGACACTGACACATCCCTTCTTTTTTCTTTGAACAGATGGCTGTTATATACCGAATGGTGGACACAGTCACTTCAGTTAGTAGTGTTATGGCAATAAATGTGTGGGTTTGTATCAATGATATTCAACGGAAAACCTTTAAAATGTTGGTGGCTTTACACTCATCAACGACAACGACACTATCATCGTCCCTGGCTCCCAGTATTACTTCAATAACCTCAATGTAGTTTGGATGACGGATCGTGGGCCTCTGTTGGAATTCGTTTAAACGGGGTATTAATGACACATAATGGTATTATTCTTGCTAACGTCTCATACGAAAGCGTTCCAACTAGCTTTGCGTCTATGTGTTAGACAGCATTAGGTTGGAGGGTCTTAAAGTCACCGCACAGCCGATTGGATTTTCAACTAATCTGATAATCATTGGCTAGCTCTTCGCAACGAATTTGGCAAGTAATTTGACCTCGCACAGCTTGAACCACTAGCTCTTTGTAAAGTGAAATCACAAGCAAAGCCATGGAGTTGGTGCAGCCATACAAAGTTAAGGAATATGAAACACTGGTGCCGCCTAACGATCCCGAGTGGGCGGACGATGTTGTAGTATTGGATCAGCTCGCAAAAGCAAGCGTCTGAGCAACAGGGAATATAAACCACTTGTAGAAGAATATATGCACCAACATGGGGTTGACATACCCAGGTTCACATTAACATGGAATAAGGGTGAAAAGCATATAGATGTTAAGCACTGAGACCGCTCAGAGTAACTTAAGCGAAGTCACGCACTGATTGATGCTATTGTTCTTTCGCTGCAGCAGAAACAAAAACCAAGCTACTGCCATCGGGTGGTCGTGGGCACGATTGATACTTAAATTCCAATATGGTATTTGGTGGAATGTATCACTAGGCTTAACAGACAAAACATGTGTGTGTGATGTTTGAAAAATTCACGTTCTCCTGAATTACAGTACTTGCCCACAAAGAAGCAAGTAATCACTAAACGTACGGACTGACGGGACGAAAGTTGCAACTCTTGGGAAGAGTATTTGTCGGCGTATGGAAAGTTGTGCCATTTCCGGATCTAAAGTTATTAAGGAAACTACTATTTTCGTTTACATCTATGTCTTGCCAGTACACCAATCCAATAGGATAGAGGTGTTGCTTGCCGAGAAGCTAAACCCCAACTTTGCCGGAAAACTAAGCCCCCAACGTTGTCACCATTAAACTTTGATAGCATGCTTCTCATAGAGATATTTAAGTGTTGCAGTATCAAAAACTCCAATACAAAAAGGTACAACAACGCGGTAGACGCGTTTAATGGTGTTGGTATCTTTCTTAAGGCTGTGTCTGTAGGCAATGTCTGAGATAGCAATGATTGCCGCCCTTTGCCTTTCGCCGCAGCTGGTTTTCAGCTCACAACTTTGGGCTGCAGATTTGTTTTCTATGGCCGGAAACTTCATTATCCGGTAGCTTTCTATAAAAGCAACAACAAAAAAAAAGAATAAAAGAATAACAAGTAAAATAAAATAAAAAGACGAATTATTTGTCTTCTCAAAGACAAACCTCAACATGATATTGAACCACATATCCAAGGCGTTTAAGTTGATCCTCGATGAAGTCGACAAACATTTGGCCAATGCAAAATAAGATATGAGCTGCGTCGTACAAGGCATTCGCTTCGGTTGTCATCAACGAGGTGGCAAGAAATGGAACAATAGCTAGAGGGAAAGCAGAACCGCGAAGAGATTATACGAAGCATCACTGCAAATTATCAACAAGATGTATTTCGTCTGTTTAAACAGCTGAACACCAAAAACGACTGAAACAATACGGCCGCTAAACAGCTGTGGCGGCAGCTTTCTTGCTCTCATACTCAGACTCAGCAATTAAACATAGATCAAAACATAAGGCCTAGTCCCAGCGTGCCATCATCATAGGATGTATTTCTTTTACTTTGATTACAGCTTCTGCGACATGTTTTTTTTTTATAAAAAAATTATTTTTGTGAGTGCATAAAATAAACCAAACACTGGCAGCCTCGCGTTCAACCGCTATCTTTCGATATGGTTTTATCTGTAACAGCATGTCGTGCACAATCAGTGTTGGTTTTAGCAGCATCTTTATTTATGACCACCAAATAACCAAGTCCCAGAATAGTGAGTGTTGTACTTGTCACGTGTAAAAGCACATCATTAAGAAAGAGCATGCGCACATTTCGCATTGCTCATGTTAAATACGCCTTTGGATCTTAACGAACAATTTTTTAACAACCTTTAAGCAGCAGAGAGGGTGAACAGACCACTTGCTGGGAGGTCCATTTTTAAAAAAAATAAAGCTTCGTACGACAACTGAAAATAAAAGGTCAATAACGTCAAACCGAAGTCTCGAACAAAAACTGAGACTTTCTCTAACCGAGTTAGTTTTTGTTTTTAATTTTTCTTTGTCGTTTGTGTTTTTCAAAATTTTGTTTACTCACCTTGACACTCCGTTGTGGTTGCACACTCTCTGCTGCTATAAATATGTGAGCAATTGAATCATTATTATATCAATCTCTCAACCAAAGATTTTACCAAGACCTATACGATATCGTGATCGAAGATATGTAAATTTATTGTTATAAATCCGTCTGGAGTAGATTATGCTTTTGAAAAGAAGTTTTTGAACTTAATCATGCTCATGTCCCTTGAACACCAAGTCTGATGAATATTTCGCAGAGTATGTGTATCGACTCCATTAAACACGACTAAAATATTACAATTATCTCTGATCCCTTGAGGTATTTGTATATATCGCTGAGTAACATAAATCACGTCTGTGTTTGTATGCCTGCCTCGACAAAATATTCTAGCTGGATTTGATTGTTTGTCCATCATTACATCATCGTATACTACGAAATTATTAATAAATCCGTCGAGGTCATCTACAGATAGGGCTTCATCAGTATCGTTGATAAAATCATTAATATCATTGCCGTCCTTGTCCAACAATTTTACATTTTCATTAAAATCTTTAAGTACATCATAACATCTCTGATCATCAACTGACGGGGCTACTACATACAACTTATCCTATTTGAGCCATCTCATTATCAGATTAAGTAATAATTGCGTCTTACTAGACCAGGATGGACCTATGATAATTGCTCTGATAGAATTTGGTAGCGCTGGATGATGTTTTACTGGCTGTTGCTTTCGTATCGCTGAGAAATCAATGACATCCATGTTATACAAATATAATAAATAATATGAATCTATATTGTGTTCCGTGTAGAGCATCCACACCCACAAGTGGATTAACAACAATAACAACAAAAAATAAAAAAACTTGCACTTACAGGCAAATGTGTGAAGTGTGGTACAAATAAATATAAATTTATTTTGTCTTGTATGAAGACAGGTGGTGATATCGCTACTTCATTAGGAAAATTACCAGAAACTCCATATGCTAAATACCCAGGAGAAAAACATCTTCCAGGATATAATTATTCTGGTCCTGGAATCCGACTTGATATCCGACTTGACGAACGAGATCAACCAAGACCTGGAGAGTATCCAATAAGTGCAATTGATCAAGCATGTCACATTCATAACGTAACTTACACAAATCCAGATCTGCAACAACGACATATTGCAGATGTAAAGTTGATTCACTCGTCAAATTCCATTAAAAAACAAATCTTTCAGAGAATCATTAGCTAATTGGTTCGTAAGTTCCGCGATGAAAAGTAAACTAGTATTAGGAGCTGGTAATTAATCAACCAATTATTATAAAATAATGGAATCGATTTATAATAGCCCAAAAGCATATTGAATGGGTAGAGCAGCGATTAGTAAGCTCGCTGATACTGCAAATGTTACATTTTCTGTTGCTGCACATTGGTTAGCACGACAGGCAATATGGCAATATTAGCTACCACCACCTAAAAAAAATCCACATGCACATTTTGAAGTCAGCACTCATAATGATGTTCACCAAGCAGATATTTTATTTTTACCACACGATACTATTAAAATTGGTAGACGCCAATCACGTGCATACAAATACGCGTTGACTGTTGTTGACGTTGCAAGTAGATATAAGGAAGCAGAACCACTATCAACTAAAACGGGAGATGAAGTTGTATCTGCTTTTGAACGAATTTATCAACGAAGACCCTTGCGATGGCCACAACTGCTACAGGTTGATCCTGGCAAGGAATTTCTTGGTGCAGTATCATCTCTGATGAAAAAACAACGTCAAAATCGGACGAGGACATACTGCACTTCATCGCGATCAGGCATTTGTTGAACGATTTAATCGAACACTTTCTGAGCGGTTATTTGGATATCAATATGCGAAGGAAATAATTCAGAAAGATATGAGATCTCGCGAATGGGTTGCAAGATTACCAAGTGTGATAACTGCGTTAAATAATGAAATTACTCGTGCAATTTCTATGAAACCCATTAATGCAATTACAAAAAACATATACCAATACAACCACATGACTTTTCAAAACAACCAGTACTAGGTAATGTTACTGTAAGATATTTATATGAACCGGGTGAACTTGAAGGTGGTAAAAAAGAGCGACTGATCCTATGTGGAGTATTACGACACACAATTTCCAGCGTGGTAAGCTCTACGGATAGACCTGCAATCTACAGATTAGTTTCAACTGCTCCTCAACGTGGATTTGTACGCAAGCAATTACAAGTAATTATTGAAGACACACAATTACCACCACATTCACTTTTCTAAACTGGCACCTCGACGTCGATTACATTCAAGACAGGTCAGCATCACATTTTCGCGTGTGTGACCAAGACTACTATGAATTCTATCTACGGTATATTATTTGGATTATTAATTGAATGCTGTCACAACATTACTGTGTTACAGCTCGCATAATGATTATTCTGTCGTTGTTTCAATGCCATGATAAATGCAGCATCGAGACCAAAGTCGCGCTTATCTTTTTGTCACACTGTTTATAGCTATTTTTTTCTTGCTATATCGTCGTTCATTTCATGAATTTGATTATTTTCTGTGAAGTCTATGATAACTCTCCGCAGCTGAGATATTCTTCTCACTCGAGACAGTTCGAGATAAATTAAGTTTGACCATTCGATACGATCATCAACGATCCAAACATTTGTATCAGAGATGGTTAATCCTTGTGATGAATGAATTGTTATTGCGTATCCTAGAGTCCACGGAGTTTTGTCCATAGTTAACGCTCTCTCAACAACACTGACAGGATCTAAAACAATATCATTTAATACAAGATTTGGTTTGTCTAACGATGGTTGTATATCAGCGTCGATATTTTGTCGTCGCGTATCTGCTGGTCGATAACACAATGGTACGGGTAGATTTGAAACTTTTTCTTTATGTAACAAAAATAATTGTTGTTGAAGTGTATCACGAACTATCTTTCTAGCCGCAACCATCAAGTCATTTGGTCTCCATAAATTTAAAAAATTGTTTATAGGAGTTTCTGAAATTATCTCGCGCATTATAGCATACTGAACTTTATTCGGTTGTAGTCTGATTAATTTCTTAAACTTTTTTCATTCTGGATCAAGCGCTCTATGATCATCAGTTATTTCTTCATAATAATTCACAAGTTTTTCAGCCATTTATGTGGAGATAATCCAACAAAATGTGGTGGTTGACCATGATCACCACACATTATTACAGCAGTATTTTTTGTCAATAACCAATCAAGAAATAGTTTTAACGTTTCTGATGAAACGTTACATAATTCATCCCAAACAATAATCCCTGGAATATGTTTCTCGCCCATGCGTTCATGAGTCCTTTATCTCCCTTCCATCGAAAGGATTTGTGAAAACTGCATGATTTAATATTTCTTTCTTTCATTTCTCTTGCGAGTATGTGTGTAGGTGTTAATACAACTATATCAAAATTCCAAAATAATTCAATCGCACGAGTTGTTTTACCAGAACCTTCCAGACCCATTGAGAAAAACAGTCTTATTTCTGGTCACAGGATCATATACCGATGGCACAGATGACAATTTTAATATTTGACTTTTTTGTTAATAAATATCCTTAATTTCAACGTCGGCGTATTCAGAATAATTGAGTATATTTCTTGTTTTATTCACCATTCACCCCATGATGCATAAGTACCGATATGTAGTTGTTCTAGCAAACCTGTATTTTTTTTTATTGATATAAAATGAATCCGTAGCGACTCTGACAGCAAACCCAGAAGCTCTACTTATCATCGGTAATAGGTTTATGGAAACGTACGCGAGCATTGAATATATTAAATGAGTCAACTGCGGTGACTCACCATCATTTTAACTCACAATTGTACCTAATTTAATTCCGTCTGATATATTAACATTTCTTCGACTTATAAATGTGATTATATTCGTTGTATCAGCAATTATAAAATTATTATTATTATTATTATTATTATTATTATTATTATTATTATTTAAATCAGGCCTGGATTCTATCACAGTCATTACTTCATTGTAAATTTTAATCATCTCCGTGAACTCAAAATCTGATATTTTTCTATCACTAATACTTGTTGATAATAGGGAAGATACTTAAGAGCATGCTAGCGTCGCTGTGTGTAATTTTATTACATAATCATGGAAGTTATTCATTTGTGCATGTACTTATTTATTTTTTGCAATAATATTCAGAAGGTCAGCATTAATTGTTGCAGCTGAAACACAAATTGTATCATTTGCTGGTGATGCCATTGTTATTGTTGATAATAATACGCCGGTTCCAGCAAGACCAGCAGACGCAGAATACACAATTATGTCAACAACAAATACAAGTCTGCGATATTCTTTACTTTTAATGTATATTTATCAACGATATTGTTTAGGTTTTTACGCCATTCACGTGTTTGATTATATCTAAAACGTTTAACGTTGATCGGAATGCTCATTATATTTTAATTAGGTGGAAATTTGGCGACAAATTCCTAATCCACTTCCGGTTTTTGGTTCAGGAGGTTTTCCAATCAGTCCAGTATAGAAAGCTTCTTCCTCTTCTTCTTCTTGTAATTGTTGTTCTCTTCTTTTTACACGATCTTGAAACAATTCAAATTATTCTTTATTATCAGCATCTTTAAGATCATTAGAACTAAAACCAGTACTGATGAAAAATACATTTTAGTCCAACCATCTTCTGTCCAGGATCCAACATATTCAGGTTCTAAATATCTAATCATTTCATTATGATTTGCAGCAATATCTACTTGTCTATTATAATCCGCATTTCTAATACTCTGTAAACCCTCAGTCGTAAATTTTTCTTTAAGAACAACTTCAGTTTTTGGCTGAGGTTTAGCGTTAGATACAATTTGTGTTGCTGACGTTGTTGTAATTGCTGTTCTCTTTTTCTTACCTCTTTTTTTTACTTTTTGATAATTAGGATCATCATCATCTTTGAGAGAACTTTGTTTAGTAAAGATGAGATATACATATTTAATCCAATCATCTTTCGTCCAAGGTTTAGCATATCTGATTCTTACATATTTTCCAATTTTATCATAATTTGCAGCAATATCATAAACTTCTGCTTCTGCATTCGTGATAGCATTAAAATCTTTAATCGTCAATTTATTTTCAAGAGCAACTTAAGGTTTAGGTTTAGGTTGACTTTTAAGATGTTGCCCTATCTTGAGGTTGAGCAGCAACTATTTCACCCGGAAGATCTCTTAAAATATTTTTTGTCTGTTTGGTTCTTCTTGCTATCTTTTTAGCTTGCTCAGCAGTTTGTTTTAATGCAGGAATAAGACCTTCACTGGCTTCTTCAACTCTTTAAGTAACCTTTGTAACAGGTTTACAAAAATTGTTCTTTATTTTCTGCATATTAAACTTGTGCTTCTTGTCGTTGCAGTTTTTGTGTAAGAGCATATGGAACAGTAATATATCTTCTAATTGCTTCTAATCTTTCTCTAGCTGATCTACTAGTGTAAGATTCCATTATTGATATAATAATGATTTAATTACTCACACATTTATAGCAACAGAGAGGGTACGACCACAAATGAGTGTCACGGTGGGTAAACAAAATTTTGAAAAACACGAACGACAAAGATAAAGAAACATAAAATATAACCCAATTAGAGAAACTCTCGGTTTTATTGTTAGAGGTTTCGGTTGACGTTATTGACCTTTTATTTTCATTTTTCGCAGGAAGCTTTATTTTTCAAAAATGGACCTCCCAACAAGTGGTCTGTTCACCCTCTCTGCTGATCTTTATGATATCAATTATCAACCGTCCATTCTGGCCTCCAACAGATTCATTGATTTGAAACCTATGGATCCGTTAAAACCAGAGCACGTCCAACTAGTTCACATTATAACGTTCATGCGATGGATTTCCTCTGGTAGTCACTTGGTTTGATTGATGCACACAGTAATTCGCATCGGTTAAACTAGAATGGAATGAGAGCGCTTACAGATTATAGGCCTATTTTCCCTTATAACCAGACCACAGTATTAGTTGAACATGTATAGTTCAGACTAACTACCGTTGCCTTCATACTTAAGGACGCCCCAAATGTACAATATTTAATGTCAGGCGAACAGCCATTTAACATATTCTGAAATGTTCTTATGCATATATTTGGGGATAAATCAACCTTACTTGCAGTGGTGGCCTAAAATAACACATCGCCAAAAGAACTCGGTATGACAACAGCCTAAATTGGAAAAATTATAAAATAACAACATCTAACCCCGATGACATGGGATATTTGAATGGTTACAGCTGTAATCTTTATGATTACTCAACACAAAGTAATAAAATATAGTAGTGTCGTAAATAAAACCGCTTGTACCAAATGAAAAGCCATCGATTTTATAAATTAGTATTTAGTTTATATAAGCACGCTTAAGTGAGTTGTGACCGTATGGATTTGCTGATGAAAACTAGTGCAAAAGTTACAACCACTGGGACAGAAGTATATTTTTATATTTATTTATTTGGGGACACCTGGTAGTCTGTAATAATTCATTCCTGTAGCCTGACACCTGGCAATCAGTATTAATTCGTTCCTGTGGTACAACACCTGATAACCTGTATCAATTCGTTCCCATATTATGATAGTTAATTGCGTGCTGGACTTGGATCGATGCTGGTTGTATACATAGACTCAATTATCTGCACTTCTTCTTCCAGGAATATCAGAATACCAGAATTAACCTCGGAAGTCCTAGCTTTCGTTTTACTCAGGGAACATCAGTGGGGGTTGAATTCAGGCAAGTGATAATCTGAAAGTTTCAGGAATTTTTAGTCTTGTTTTGCCCTAGAAGCTCCAATGGACTTAAATTCAGACACATATGTAATGAGTGGAGGCGAGATCCTTCCACAATGACGGTATGGAACTGAACAAATTCTGCCGGGGTGAGGGCGGAGGGCAGTCTAAGTGCATAAACTATATAAATCATCTTAGGATTGAGAGGTATGGGTTATGAGATGACCTTTTGCGTCTCCGCCATTCAACATTTTTTCTCCAGTATTTGTACCTTTTGACATTTTAAGCACCAATACATGACATCAAAAGCCACAAGCCCAATGACAAGACAGCCTTTTAAAGGCCTGCTGATCCAGTCCACATCAGATTGGGTGGGGGAGGCTGGAGCAGGACCTTCTGGTTGTAGAGGGCAATTCCGATATAACAAAATGAAAACGTACAATATAATTAATATTGCTTGATATTAGCAGAGAATTAAAGAGGTAAAGAGTCAATAACTCCACTTGGTAAACGTCGTATGTTTTTCAAAGCAAAGGGAATAGGAGCGACATAATATGCCTCTCAAACAATTAAAACAACACCACCAATAGAATCAGAGAAATCTGAAATAATCTTTCAAAACTGTTGCAAAATTGTAAGCATTTGAGGACTTATGGGCTTTACTACAGTTATTTATTTTTATAAAAAAAAACACAAACCTCAGGCTATGTGTGCTGTTGTAGCATTAGTTTCCCCTCTCCCGCTTAACTGTAACATTACCTGAGGTACTAAATCACTCATGTTGTTCTAATCTACAATATCATCTAACGAAATCGAATACAAATTATATTTATGCTGCAAAAGACTTTGTTTCACTAGTGCAAACTTGCTCATTTATTAAGGTCACGAAAGAACCAACTTCTTTTAAAAGTACCAGCTTCTTTTACAACTGATGTTTTGGTGTCAGACTCAGGGTAAATCATTGCTACATTTGATGTGCATGCACTTTAATGCCTTAAATCACGCATAGATGTGTTACGTTGTTTCAACGAAGTCGCACCACACCTATGAGCAACATCAAAATAAGGGAGGGGGCATTCTCCTCCCCCATTTTTAAAAATAAAGTGAGAAGTATATAGATGTATCTCTTTGATCTGACCACTCCGGTGGCCTAGTGGTTAATGCGTCTGCCTCGGATGCGGAAGGTCGCGGATGCTAACCCCGGCGAAATCATACCAAAGACTTATAAAAATGGTACTAGCAGCTGCCTCGCTAGGATTTCAGCATTAACAGGTTAGTGTTAGGACTGGTCGGCCTGGTGTCAGGATAATGTGACTTGGTGGGACATCATGCTACATGTCTGCGGCATGATGCTCCAGTGATAGACATCACTATAAACAGTCACACTGCAGACATCTTAGCGATACAACTGAAAAATTGTTAAAGCTACGTCAATAATCCAAATCACACACACACACACCGGGACATGTATCTGTGTTGACTGAATTCAAGTGTACTTAAGTCAAAGTCTAGGAGGTCTATATTGCTGATAAACCACATTGCGCATTTGACAAATGAGTTTCTCACAGACGTAAAGGTCGTGTAATGTAAGTACATAGACAGAGAGGGCACTGGATCTTAGTGCATTCAAAATAATACCACTGTTTCGCGTTAAGGCAAATCAATAAATTGACTGACAAATTTCGAGTATTCCAGTACCCTGTTAATAGGTGTGACATTTCATATCAGTAAAGATTGATTAATGTATTTTCATGGCTGGTACACAAGCTGCAAAGCAACAAACTATCGAAAACTGGACACTACCATAATACTAAATCTACTAAACACTAAATAGCAATGATATGCAGGTATGCTATAAAGTTGACTAATACAGATGCAGACATGCCATAACCTGTCGCTGATTCTTCTAATATGAGGATCATATTATTTGCTCCACTGTTTCTTTCACTTTTCAAGAATAAAATAAGCTTTAAAAATGACGTCGGGAGGATAAGTTGAATACAATAACATAATAACGGTCAGAGACTTGCAAAATGGCTAAAATTAATTCCAAGAGCTTTCTTTCTAAACGTCAACTTCAAAACATTGCAAGCAAAATGCACAAACGGTGGAAAATTAAATCGATGTTGGTTAAAATCAAATACTCGCTTATAATACACATTCACTAGGTATTTTTAAAACTGCGCCCGTGTATACAAAACGATACTGGCTTTAACAAGAAAAGATTCCAATAAAGGCAATCTCACCACATCCCACCACTTTCTCATTCTGAACCATATACAAGAAACTTTGGGTTCCCTTAAATATTCATCCAGCAGAGCAAAATGCGTCCCTTTGCAATGTTCACATCTTTCTTTCCTGTTTGGATTACCCGAAAGCAGATAATGATATCAAATAATCCTGGTACGTGGAGGGGTGCATGGTTGGCTTACGTAGCGCACCGATTAAAATTATAAAAGGAAAAAGACCAAGTAACATTCTGTGTAGAGAAAATAACTGGTTGTAAGACAGAGTTAGACAAATGAATCATTACAATCTTCAGTCATTATATTGATGTGTTTGAAGTGGATGCTAAGGTAATAGCCTAGGAATCGTTTGATTCATTTATGTTACAGAAAATGCATATTTTCAGGCTTGCGTAGACCAGATGCAATATTGCAATTCAGAATAAGAATATCGTTGGGTAATGATAGATATGTACTTCTAAACGGTTGCGTGTTTTGTAACGGTTATTTTGCTCCAAAAAGAACATATTTGTTGCCAAAAATTGTGTCTTAAGTTTGCAAATTTATTTGCGGAGAATTTATTTCTCAAACTGTTACTATATATGAAATTCTTAAATATGTTGGAATAGGCTGTATCAGTTGCTATTAATGCCAAATTAAGCTGCCTGAAACATTTGTCATTTGCATGTTATCGTATGTATTTTGCACTATTTTGTAGCATTTCATAAATCATTTGAAATTAATACATTGTATTTGTAGCGTGTAATAAATAAGCAGAACATAAAGTCAACCCCTATAAAATTTCTCCCTTGAAATATTTCCAAATTTAATTTTTACGATTATGGATACCCATGGCTATTAGAAATATACCAAACTCATGTGCAAGTCATGTGACTGTGAAACACAATTTAAGCTTCGTCTATAAAGTTAATTCTTACCGATTTGGAATGCCTTCGATTATCAGCAAGCGACAGCGCAAATTAAGTGTTCCTTTATTTTTGGATCATAGTTACATACGTTGTGTTCTTACAATATTTACATATACATGATAGGTGAAATGGACAACTGTTAAATTATGTAAACAATGTGAGACAAATCAAGCCACCTTGGGCCTATTGCTACAAATGTTATTAATATATCTATTTACATACCTTTCTGATAGTCATTTTCAACTCTACAGGTAGCACACCGGATTAAATTTAGAATGATCCTGCGCACGGCGTTCAGCCTCCATCTTTCAGAGTAAGTTGTCTGCTTGTAGTTGCCTGTTGCAACGACTACTTCTGAAAACATCTGGAAAGAAAGTCATCCATGAAACTTGGCATACAGTGCCATCTAGAAGTCTATTTGACCATAAAGAAAATGGTGCTCCTCACACACCAACATAGCTGCCATGGTGCTATCATTAAAAAAGTTATCACTGTTCTACACAATGAAGCAAATTATTACCTAAAGAGTGATACGTTAACGAAGACTAAACATGAAACTATTGGTATATTTTTATTTCCTTTTGCAGCCGTTTTAAGAAAGTGGAGTAATTGACAACGAATGTGATGACCAGACGGTGTAATCTAGCATAGCATTATTATGGCTGAGCTAGAACAGACCATATTCAAACTTGTGAAAAAATACCATCGCTTCAAGACGACTGAGGGGGCAAATGTATTCGATGTAAAAATTATTATTTTATCATTGACACGTGAAAATCGAATTTTCAATTACTTCCTATTTACAGACATGTTTTTATATTTATCGAGGGCAACGCCTTCTTTATAACACCGGTACGCACTAACTTAAGAAAACTTGCTCGTAACCATCACCCGTTTTATTTCTGTTGTAGCCCCAGGGGAGTGGGTTAGTGCAAAGTTGTATACTTGCTATTGTTTTAGTAATTTTATTTTAATTTTGTCTTTTCCCACGTACGGGATGTTAAAATAAAAAGCAAAACAAAGAAATATAAATACAAACAACGACCACAAAACAAAACAGCATCCCCAAAATATGACGAGATCACCTAGTCACTAGCCAAATAGCCACCTTGTCACTTAGCCGAATATATAAACGATTGCTATGACATGAAACACACAGCCAAACGAAAAGAAACTTATCCAAACCAGCTAAAAATTCTGGCTTTGGATGAATTCGTAACTTTTGCTTCTTACTGCTGACGATGACACCACTCTTGCAGTATATTAATATTCCTCGTTTCAATATCTGTAATGCTGATGCCTCCCCTTATTTAGAGTTTCTCTCTCTCCTTCGCCCCTGTCTCTCATACATATGTACTGCTACTAAATAATGATCATGATAATGAAAGTCAGAGAATATACAGATACAATTATTATATGTTGCCAACATAAAATAATAAGTAGAAGCAGAAATGGTAGAAGAAGCAGAAGGGACAGATGCTGAAGAAATAGACAAGTTGTAGAAGATGAAGTAGAAGAAGAAGAAAAAGTAGAAAAAGAAGTAAAAGATGATCTAGAAGTCGAAGTAGAATGAGGTTTAGAAGAAGTTAAAAAAGAAGTCAAGGTAGAAAAAGTAGAAGACGGAGTGGAAGAAGAAGTTAAAGAAGTACTAGAAGAAGAAGTAGAAGTCGAAGAAGATCATATGAGAATAAAGGCAAATACCATTATAAGAAATATCCTAAACACCTAACTGCATTGAACCTTTATGTCACTTTAATTGTGACTAATAAAACAGAACACAAAATAAAAATCTGCATACATGTTGTTGTTGTTGTTGTAGGGTTTAACGCCATTTTTCAGCACGCAATAGGCTATACATGGCGGCCAGTATTAATGGTGGAGGAAGAAACCGGGAAATCCCCGGAAAGAACCACCGACCCTCGAGAAGCTACTGGCAAGCTTTCTCACATATCCACATTGGCCGAATCCGAGACTCGAACCCACGCAGACAGAGGTGAGATGGCAGTGATCCGTAACGGTCAACGCTTTAGACCACTCGGCCACTCGGCTGCATACATGTAGATATAATCATAAATATGTGCGCATGCGTGGATGCATCAAAGGATTTTAATACCTGAAAATAAATTTGAGCATGATAATGCATTCATGTGATATGATGTTAGGTATAAAAAGGCAGTTTACATCTATGCATTGGTCGTATCTAACACTTCGCAACTTATCTAAATTATTGAAAAAATCTTTTGCATATATCATTGAAAACTAGAAAGTTTGTTTTGCCAATATTGTGGAAAATTAGAAGTTTGCAATGCCAGTATTTTTGAAGACTAGAAAATAAATTTAGTTTGCATTACCAATATCGTTGAAAATTTTAAAGACTGTATTGTCGATATCATTGACAACTAAAACGTTTCTATTGCCAATTTCATTGACAACTAGACATTTTGTATTGCTAATATCATTGACACCTAGAACGTTTATATTGTCAATTTGATTGACAACAAGAAAGTTTGTATTGCCAATATCACTGACTAATAGAAAGTTTGTATACTTAAGCCTATCTTACCCTACTGACGCTATGACAGTGAAATAAAACGCCAGTTATCTTGCACTTTATTTCGTTTACACACTTGACATATTCTGTCGTTCACACCAAATGCGGAATATCAACCAAGTTAAAAGTGCCATGTGTAACTTGTGACAAATATGATCCTTCCTTTATGTTCAAATCTGATTCAATTTAAAATCTAGCTTGAAGATATTAAGTGCTCTAAAGTTTGACGAACCGAACTTCTCAGTCCATTCCGGTTAGTAGTTTAGAAACAAAGAGTTATCGAAATCGATTGAATTAACTGAGAATTTATTTAAATATTTGTCTGCGAAATCTACATGATTAAGTATACAAATAGGGAGTCCTTGACCGAAGGGATATAGCATCTCTGTATTACGCTTGTTATTGGTTATCTCATTCAGTTCCTTCATCCAAATGTACGTTAATCTGTGTTATCTGAACTTTGCACTTACTGATGAGGGTGATCATATTTGGAATGATATTTCACAATTATAAATAGCTGACAATTCAATTGTAAAATCTGAATGCAGCTTCATGGGTATGTGGGTGGAGAGAGGGACAAGGAAAAACAGATGAAGATATTTGTAATAGCTGCCATTGTTTTCTATTCTACCGGTTGCTACTAGTATAAGTCACACAGATAACTATGATCCTGTGGAAACAAACCACAAAACATCATTCTCAATAAAGATTAACCATGCACACATGACCGAAACTGTCGGCATGGAAAAGAGCAATAAAATGACATCATACTTAACTTATAATATCTGTTTAAATATTGTCGAAATAATTTACTTGTCAGATGTGAGTACCAGAATCAATGACGGACCTTCCTTATCCCGTAGAGAAGGCAGACATTGAAGAAAGAGAGAAGCATTGGTGCTGAGTCAAAAAGTGTTTTTGACCTGATGGAAAACATGGATGTACCTACAGATAATGGTACGAAATTGAAAAGAGATGGGTATCAATGATAACACGAGATAAAAAAAGAGCCCAAAGTCATGAAAAATAAATCTTCAATACTTTGTGTCAACTTCTCTGATAAAACTGAAATTGGATCAAACCTGGCAGACTATTTGAAGTTCAAAATATTGAAAGCATTACAGCCAAAGCTCAGAGTAGTAGAGAAGTAACACAGTGTTTTCCAGGCAAAGTTACTGCCACTAAAGCTGATGTTTACAAGATAAAAACCACAACCTGGATTATGTAAAATGACAAAACCTAGACCTTGACCCATATAAACATATTTACTTCTATTAATACTAATAATGATTATAACCCCATACACATACAGAATAATTTAGCTATGTATTATTTGTTTACACAGAATAACATTTTAAAAATCGATTCAGGTCCAGCCGAAATGAATTTAATTCTGGATAAGATCAAGTCCAACATACAATGTTACATTACAATAGCATGTAATGAAATAAAAATTTTTTTAAATAACAACTAAAAATCAATTTAAATAAAATTTACTTAACACTTCCCATCATAAAGAAAAAGAAAGAAGTACGCAATGAAGCTTTCTTTTTACAATTTGTAAAATATACATGTGATTATTTTTTAAAACATGAAATCTTATAAATGGCACAAAGTATACATGAAGCAAACTATTTCTATACACGTGAAAATACATCTGCTATTAAATTGCCTTTTCCTTGGACGTGCCTGATGTCATTATTGTATTTATGCAACGTCAAACTCCATCTTCATAATCTCATATTTTGTTTATCATCTTGCCAATGAAAGTAAGGGGTGGTGATCACTAAACATAATAATCGAAGAAGGAGCTGAACTAATGTAGATTTCAAAGTGTTGTAATGCCAATATCAATGCCAAACATTCCTTCTCGATTGTGGAATAATTTCTCTGGTGCTTATTTAATTTCTCAGAAAAATAGCACACTGGATGATTTACATCATTTCTGTCTTCTCGAATCAATGCTGCTACAATCCCAACTTCACTTGCATCAACATACAGTTAAATGATTGCATGAAATTTGGAGCTGCAAGAACTGATGTACTCTTAAGTATTGCCTTTAACTTGTTGAAAGCCTTCTGACAATTTTCAGACCAAAGAGACATGGTTTTCTTACTCAAAACATTTGTCAGGGGCTCAGCAATTATGCAAAAATTGGAACAAAATTTCCGATTGTATCCAGCCATACCCCAAAATCCCATCAGTTGCTTTCTACTGATAGGTACATGGAATTCAGAGATAGCTTTGACCTTAGCATATATAAGTTTAAATTGTCCATGTCCTACGATATGTCCTAGAAATGTTACACAAGCACGGCAAAACCCACTTTTAAATAAATTAATTGTCAAATTTGCATTAGTGAGTCAGTCAAAGAATTTCCGAATTGTCGCTAAATGATCTTTACAGGTGTCGTTGTAGATGATGACGTCGTCGATGTAAGCATCACAATTATCTAGACCAGATGTAATCATGTTAATTAAAAGTTAAAAAGTAATAGTTGAACCTTTCATCCCCAACGGCGTCACTTTATATTGACAAAGTCCAGCTGGAGTCACGAATGGCGAAATTTACCTTTGCCCTTTCCATCAGTAGAATTAGCCAAATTTCTTTTAGAAGGTCAGAAATATTGACATATTTTGCATTTCCAATTTTATCAATGCAGTCATCGATTCTTGATACTGGAAATGAATCTGTGTTAGTCACACCGTATACCTTTATATAGTCAGTGCACATACGGAAGGTATTATCTGGTTTCGGAATAAGTATACATGGTGAACTCCAGTCACCTTTACTCGGTTCTATGAAACCATTCTCCAGCTAATACTAAAGGGTTCATCCTGTATGGGTTTTGTTTCACATGTGTTTACTTTAAAATCTGAATGTTATGGTAGATGTTATTTGTTCTTGTAGGAACATTTGGAAATAAGTGCTCATATTCAAGTAATAACTTCTTTAGTTCATTCTTTTCTTGTTGCTTCAGATGTTAAAGTTTCTGTTCCAGATTAATTATAATTTCTGAATTCCGAAGATTTGTTACTCCAAAGTCAAAAGAGTCCGATTGCATTCCTGCGTTTAAATCCTCACTGTGTGGGACAGGTGATACTAAATTAATTGCATTATTAACCTAGCGATCACTACCAACATAATCCTTTAACATATTTATATGGCAAAGTTGTTTTTAGTTTTGCCTCTCAGGAGTATCTTTGATATAACTTAAATCACTTACTTTTCTTTCAACTGTTTAAGGACCACAATACTTAGTCTGATGAGGATTTTGTGGTGAGGGCAAGAGAGCCAGAACTCTATCACCAGCTGAAAATCCTTTTCTTTGTGTTTGTATCATACCTTAATGTCATTGTTGACTGAGAAGAGTGCAGATTAGTTCTTGCAAACACAGAAGCTTTTGACAACTTATAATTAAAATTGGAAACATAATCGAGAAGCATTATTTCTGTATCTTCTTTAGAAATAAGTTTCACTTTTAACAACTTCAGTGGTCCAAAGACAGTATTCCCAAACATTAGTTCCAAGGGACTGAATCCTAAAGATTTTTGAACTGATTCCCTAACACCAAACAATAGTAAATGAGCGCCTCCATCCCAATCTTTACCCGTATCAGAACAGTATGACCGCATCATATTTTTTAAAATTTGATGAAATCTTCCTAAAGCCCAATGGATCTCAGGTGATAGAGACAACATTTAAATTGCCTAATTCGTACAGAAATTGCTGGAAAATTCCAGACATTAACTGTGATCGTTGATCAGATTAGACAAATTGAGTACAAAAGACTTATCAAAGCTTTTACTATTGTTTTAGTTTTAATATTCCTCAAAGGAATTGCCTCAGGGAATCTTGTGGATGTACACATTATGGTGAACAAGTATTGGTTACCTGACTTGGTCTTAGGTAAGATACCAACACAATCTACCATCATTCTGCTGAACGGTTCAAGTACAGGAATAGATTGCAGATGAGACTTGGGTATCTTTTGAATGGGTTTTCCTACCATTTGACATGTGTGTCAAGATCTTCAGTATTTACAAGCATTGTTTTTAATTTTTGGCCAATAAAAGTGATTCAAGATCTTGTGATAAGTCTTACTGCTTCCGAAATGACCAGCCAAAGGAGTTTCATGGACCAGACTAAGAATTTCCTATCTGTACGATTTTGGAACTACTATCTGATAGCCCACTGACCACTCTTCACTAGCAGGTACCTCAGGTGGTCTCCATTTTCTCATAAGAATGCTATTTCAAACGAAATAACAAACAGGTACTTCCGTGGCTTCAGTATCACTAATAGGCCTTTGAAACCAAGAGGAGATTTCATGATATTTTGATGTTCGATGACAAGTGATTGTCGTTTGTCACCCTGATTAGAATAAAGTGAATGAGTAGTTAAAATAGGATCACTGTGGTCAATACCCTTTGAGTGATCCAAGCAAGGAGTAAAATTGACCTCGTCAAATGCTTGACCAATACATGTGTCAGCTAAAGAAATACGTTCCTGATCAACATCATTTGCAAGAGCTTTCTTTGCCATAGCTCTAGTAACTGCATAAACAAGGTATAAATCAGGGATTTCTTTTTCAACAGGATTGACTTTCTGATCCAAATAAGGCTTGTCAGTTACAAATGGATTAACCATAACCTTATCTCTAGCTAGGTCAGTCATTGTTTAGTAATAAATGAAAGCCCTAGACACTAAGTATCAGACTGTCACGGGTCCTGAGGCTAAGTCTGATGATAAATTTACACATTGGAGAGGAACATTATCAAAGCCGCACTTTACTCCCTGAATAAGAACACTCTCATTAGAAGAAGACTTCTCGAAAAATGCTAAGCACATGTTAATAAAAGACTCTGAGAAACTCCTGTCTCCCCTAAAATTGCAATAGGGATAGGATCACCCAAGAAAGATATAGAACCTTTCGACATGAATGGTTCATAATTTTCTTTAATAAAATCAGACTAGGGTTTTATTGCTTTCAATACATAATCATTATCTTGACCTCTTTTAAATAAGAGCATTTGAAATAGATATGTCTTGATTATGTTGCTTTTTTCAATGTGTAGCAATCACACAAATAACGTGTCCTTTCTTCTTGCAATAGGTACACGTAGGAAGAGATAATGACTTCTGACCAGTCTTATCAGAAACGTGATTTGTAAAAGTTGTGCTAGACTGCGATTTGGAAGGGCTTGTATTATGCTGAAATATGATATTACCAGACGGCTGATGAGTGGAAGACTTACTGATAAAATAAACTTTATGAGCTAAGGAATACTCGTCAGCAATACGAGCAGCATTTTCTAAGTTTCTACCTTATGCTCAACAAGGCAAGTCTTAACGTCAATATGGACACAATTCTTGAACTCTTCAACTAATATGAGTTGTATGAGATTTTGGTAATCTTGATGAACTTTCTTGGCTAAGCACCGCCTGTCAAATAACTGCTATATTTCTCTTGCAAATGCGATATGAGTTTCTCCAGTTTCTTGTTTTTAATTTCTGAACGTTTGTCGATAAGCCTCAGGTTCTTGCTCATAACCCTTTAAGATAATTCTTTAACCAGATCGTAGTCAGCCCTTTGCTGTACTGACTGGGAAGCGTCAATGTCTCGAGCGTTGCACTTTATAATAATAGAGTCCAATGCTCTCTTGGCGATTTCGAATTTTCAGTAATTCTTTTCTAATGAGGAAAATATGTAGCTACATCTTTTTCCTTAAAAGGGGGTACTAACGTAATATTCTTAGTAACATCAAAAGTTGAATTTTTTTGTAAAGTGGAGGATTGCATTTCGACTGCCAGCACTGATTCTTTTAATCTAAATTGATACTTCCTTTCTTCCTTTTCTCTTTCTCTCTGCATCTGCATTTGCATTTGTTTTTCTCTTTCCTCTTTCTTTATTTACATTTAGTTCTCCTTTTTCTCTAATTGCATTTATCTCTCTCTATCCCTCTTCTTTCTTCAATTGCATTTTTTCTCTCTCTTTCCTCTTTATCTAATTGCATTTGTTTTTCTTGAAGCTCATAAACCTTAACTGGATTACATTCTTGTATTTTAATTTCAATTCCATAACATGTAAATTAGAGCCGACTAATCAAATCCAAATCACTTTTATCTAAAACATTCTTTTTCTCCAAATGTTGGACCAAAATATTTTTTTATTTCTTGATTCGTTAAAGAAGTCTTTGCTTCGGAAAGATCATATTTTCTGGCAAGCTGAAGCAATTTATCCTTTCTCAAAGAGTCTAACTGTTACTGGGGAGGATTTTAAATAAAGATCTCTACTTTAGATGTCATATTAAAAGCTTGTTGGTTTCACTAAAGTTGTCTAAAATGTATAATAATACTGGAAATTTAAATAATTCCAAATAAAGTTGAATCGAAATTTCAAAAAAGATCTTCTGAATTATTTTAGAGAAATTCGTATCCCAAGGACGAGCACCCAATTTTCAGTTACGAATCTATGCTCTTAAAATAAGTAAGAAACCTTAATGAACATTGATCTGGTGTAAGGAAACAAAAATGACTGCCTTACTCAGAAGGTCTTATCAGGGTTGACAGTTCTGTCAAGAAAAACGACACCTGCTTGGTTACAGATTATTTATACATGCATTTCACATACTTGGAACCAAATTCTCTTCCTGTTTGAAATTACAAATGTTGGTCAAGGATCAAGATACCTTGTGCGTTAGGTATTTTCCAAAATTTATCTTGCAATAAAACCTTACCTAGATTGTTTCATATTGAAATATAAATCATCGCTTATTTCTATGTAGACCAGTACAATTTATGTACCTATGGTATTGAAGATTTGGGTCATAAAGTAAATACGTATCACGCGTGTCTATTTAAACTTTATTTGTATATGATAAAACAATGTTGCTTAAAATATGTACTATATAATATCACCAAATACTCATCACGCAGCCCAATACCACGCCTCTGCAGTCCTGTCCTTAAATGGGTACATTTGGTATAGAAGTAGGATAATTAAAGTCAAACTTAATTTTTTTTAGAATTTATTTATAATAATGCATGGTTATATTTATTACATGTTTTTAACATAATATTATTACATACTCTCTTTTCTCCCTGTACCACTCCTACCCATGGGTCATACCCCTGTGTGGGGTTATCCATCCATGTGTTGTACCACTCCTACCCCTAGGTTATACCCCTGTGTGGGGCTATCCAGCCATGTGTTGTACCACTCCTACCCCTAGGTCATACCCCTGTGTGGGGCTATCCAGCCATGTGTTGTACCACTCCTACCCATGGGTCATACCCCTGTGTGGGGCTATCCAGCCATGTGTTGTACCACTCCTACCCCTAGGTCATACCCCTGTGTGGGGCTATCCAGCCATGTGTTGTACCACTCCTACCCCTAGGTCATACCCCTGTGTGGGGCTATCCAGCCATGTGTTGTACCACTCCTACCCATGGGTCATACCCCTGTGTGGGGCTATCCAGCCATGTGTTGTACCACTCCTACCCCTAGGTCATACCCCTGTGTGGGGCTATCCAGCCATGTGTTGTACCACTCCTACCCATGGGTCATACCCCTGTGTGGGGCTATCCAGCCATGTGATATACCACTCCTGTTGGCGCATTATTTTAACACAAGTCTTTTTGCACAATGTCTTAAATCATTAATTATAGACCTATGCTACTGTGATATGGGGCTTTTTCTCTTGAGTGTGGAAAATAAGCCATTTGCACGTATTAAATTGTAAATGTTCACTGTGTATATGTACAAAACAGTGATATTTATAATTATCTTGATGTATATTAAAACACAACGCATGAAATGGTATAAAAGGCTACATCTCAACATCTAATTCAACCTTTTTCAGTCCTCTGCTAACACGTCTGTGGTAAATTTACTTGTCTGATCCTGTTAAAATTATGGGCATTTAAATTAAACATTTGTTAGACCCTGTAGTTAAGATGCGACACAAATGCATCATGTCACATACATCTCTATCAGCATCTTTGAAATCCTTGGTGTTTTGAGAAAAAATTGGGGGTATACCTGACCTGTAACAACTCTCAAATTACAAAATGCAGAGGTCACAGTTTCTGTCTCTTTGCAGAGGGTACAAACTTGATTTAAATGTTTCAAAACGCATGCCGCTTCTGTTTGTGGTCAGTGGATTGTTGATCAATGAAAATTTAACCTAATGACAAAATGATCCCAAATGATGGATGTAATCACAGTGTGGAGTTCTGATCTTCTGGTACAACTTTAACTTAAACAGCCGTAGCCATCACTGAAAATTTTATTTTGTTCTCGGAGTTTGATATATTTGTACCTTGCATGTACAGGATTGTCAATTTTGTCATAGTAATTACATGTTAGTACATGTATGATTTAGTGCACTATATAATATGTTTTATGTAGATTCTGGTATTGAAAAGAGAAAGTTGTCTGAAGCCCTTTAATATCTGGTGCCATCTCCATCTATCGTCCGCTGTTTGTCTTCATCATTAATTTTTCTCTCACCAGAGGTGAAGAGAACCTTACACACAAATGTTGTCCACAATGCTAATTTCAAATACTTTTAGGTAATTGGTAAAAGTGTAATATAAAGTTATAAATCAGCTTTAATTATGAGCTGTTTTATTATCCATGACTGGTGCTTTAATATTGCGTGTCAGTTCTTGCTTGTTGAATACAGTTTTATATCAAGAATTCTGTAGTATGTAATTTATAGCATATTATCTTTTCATCGTATAGAATCACTTACTGCTTGATACAATCCTGTGATAAGCAACTACATGTATCCACTTGATTTGAAGATGCTTCGTGGACATAAGTATATCAAATATCAGGGATTTAGTAAAGTGCAACAGTGGTAGCTTTCAGAAAAATTAAATGAACGCCATCATATTTTGAGAATTAATAAAGATGAAAGATTATGTGAGATATGATGAGGAAAAGAGACTATCAAGCTTTCTTAATTTGAAACTTTGAGAAAATAAATTAAACAGGAGCGATACTGTCAATTGAGGTTCAAAAGAAATGTCTGTGGTGGATACATTCATTTCACTCAATAGCTAGTAACTGACAGGATAAGGAAATTTATGAGTCAATATTTCTAAAATGCTACGAGATATATGTACAACATAGACACCTGTAATATGTCCTTATATTTTAATGACATTATCACGTATTTAAAGTATATTAGGTTCTTAGATTGTTAATTGTATCTATCATATTAATCAATACTTGTAAATAAATCTATATGCTAGTCTGGTTGTTTTCTAATTGGACAAAGTACACCATAATTACTGGATGTGTTTGTTGTGGTTGATATTAGGTTTTGATCTTTCTCTTTCTCTCTCTCTCTCAAAAGCTTCCTGGTCATATAAGAGATTGTATGATGCTTATTTGACATCTACCTATTTATGGTGAGATATAAAGTTAATGAAAATAATGTTTTATCCATCCTTTCACGATTTGTCTTTTGCGTTATCATTTATGCCATTATTATCTGTCTATTAATAAAATCTTTCAAAAAGTTTCCTTGTTGGAAAACAAAAAAGAAACATATAGAGATTGGTTAAAATAGATGTTCAGTATAAAGCACAGACAATGTGAACTGACTTTTAAAGGAGCTCAATATCTACCAATCAACCCCAGCATCCAAAATAGATGAAAGATATTGACTGTAGCTGTATGCAGTGGTATACTATCCATGGTAATGACATTACATGTTAAAATGTCAGCTGTTGAACTGCATCCTCACTCACATGCACAATAAACTGCAAACCTGTTGAGAATAACCTATCACAAATACGATGCAAAATGATTAGCAAAGATAGTGTACCACGCATAATTGTTCATACTTTTAACTGGTGGACGAGAGAGAGAGAGAGAGAGAGAAAGAGAGGTGTGAGGTGGGTGGCGTTGATTACACAGATTAATGCTATTCAGTTAGATGATACTTACCAACCTTCCTGGCAGACTAGCAGGGCTATATATGAAAACTTTTGAAAATGACAGTTTTAATGTGCGTATATCAAGCTCAAATTTGCAATCTTGAGAAAGCCAATAGGAAAAGTCGTTTGAATCATATAATCATATGTTCGAAACAACAGAATAAGCAAGCGCGAGATAGCAAGTCAGAAAGTTGGTTTTAATCATCTGATTTCTCCATATATCGCATATTCAAGAATCAAGATTGTGCATTAGAACCACGAAAATACAAATTACTTCTTGAATATTCAGTTAGGAGGGAGATCACGTGATAAAAATATTTCTATGACTGGCTCTCTCATGTTAGCGTTTTCAAGCTTCGATGAAGCTAATTCGTTCTGTAATTGTATAATTGAAGGAACTCGTGTACTTGGTTCTCTCGAGATTATGTTTTAGAACATTGAATACGCACATTCGAGCTTCGACAACGCGACAAAATTGTCATGTTATGTCCCTGTTTTTGGCTTGGTAGTTGAATTATGCAAGTTTCTATTTTGCGTAATGGAGAAATTTAGTGCGCATAATGAACGGTTCAGTTTCGTGCATTACAGAGATTATGTGATTGAAACATAACTTCTGGTTTGTTCTTTGAATCCGTATAATCCAGCCATGTGAGAACAAAGCATTTCCAAGCTATGGCCCCTGTGACTTGACATAAATGTTGTCACTTTTAACTGAAATATCTCAAGAATAAAGTGGTGACATGTTCAGAACGAAAGCTTAAGTTTCAAAGAAAATGCTATGCTATTACCACTATATAGTTTACTAATCGTATTGATACCATGTTGTGCCGTTTCAAGCAATTTATTCTGAATATATACGAACTCATAAATGTAACAAGGTTATACTTCAGTGTATACGAGTGTCAAGTAATGCTATAGTTATCAAGAAGATATTTGTCGACAAGTGGAAGAAAGTTACCGTCAATGTTTTTATCCATTGTTAATTGGTTCAAAATACAAACTATGTCGAGGGGTCACCACAAATGCGACTCAGCAGTGAGTGCCAGGTCCTTTTGTCAAATCCAGATTGATAATACCGGTTTTATCTGTGCGTCGCACCATCGATGCAAGTTCATTTCGCATAAAGACAACAAGAACATGCTTGACTGATTCTGCTATCTCAAGTAAATCAAGATTTGTTAATGGCGTGGCCTTCTGCGTGTTGTACCTAGTAATCGAAGACCTCTTCACGATGGTATTTGACGATTTGTTCCTGGTAATCGAAGACCTTTTCCTTTTTTATTTGTATGCGACTCCTGGCCACTTTTTCAAAGCCATCCCGGATGCAGTTCCGACGGCCCCTGGCTTCACATGAGGACTAGTCATGTCTAAAAAAAATCAAAGGCGAAGAACAATTTGTTGGTCTAGGCACTAAATAGCCATAATTGTGCTAATATGTTGCTAAACCACATACATACATACATGCATACATACATACATACGAAGATACATACTTCCGTTATAATGAACCCACTATATCAAAATAAATTAGGGATACTATATTTGAACTGTCAATAAAGAGGACACTGCGGAAAGTGGGTGTATCTGTAATATATATAGAGAGAGAGAGAGAGAGAGAGAGAGAGAGAGAGAGAGAGAAAGAAGGAGAGAGAGAGAGAGAAGGCGAGAAAGGAGGACGTGGCCAGGAAAAAGATAACTTATGGTAACCCTAAATAAATAAATTAATTAATAAATGAATAAATTAATAAAATAAAAAGACAAAGCATAGTCTGCTATTCATTACATTTGAAGAAAATACAATACTGAGATCGTAAAAAAACATAGCTGGCATGTTTTCGAACAGTTTTCTATTGGAGACGAACCGCTAGAAAAGTTTTGGAACACAACTTTGATGCTGTAAGAAAGAAATCCAGTAAAACTGTAAGCTTAATCTCGTTTTAAGTAAGGGATGTAATATTTCCTGAAAAATCCATGCTTCAAAATCGAAAGTGGTTTTGTAATTCAATGTAATGTATCATTTGGGAGTGGGAGTATCAGACGATCGAAATGACAAGCTAATCGTACAAAGTACAGGTACTGATCTGGTGATAAAAGCTTACGATTACACAATGACGGTCTTGACTTCAAATTGTTACTGATCTTTTAGATCCGGCGGCCTAACTTGTATATTATTACCTTAAAAACCGCGGCCTATCTGACCAGACTGCCATTTGGACCAGTCTTTGCAATTGTTTATCCGTATTGTAAGATTATATTTATATCATATATAATGCAATTATGAGATGTCACAAATTTACGTCGGATTTTATTGACAGACTCCAGTGCGATCGGAAAATAGCCGGATCATTTCTGTCAGGTAATGAAATAACTAAGAAATTAGTTGTAGGAATACACATCAAATTAATCTAAAGTTCTTCATTTGCAAATATTTCTTAAACCCTAACAGTTTCTCTTCATACATGGCATTAATCATTATGAACTTAGAAAATGCACCATGTTACCCTGGGTTCATAGCTCAGCTAAACCTCAGTAATAAAGAAATTTATGATATGGTTTTGAATAAAGTTTTTTCATTTATATATATTTCTTAGATCCTTTGATGTATTGTCTTCATACATTGGATAAATCACGACTAAGCTACTACAATTCATTCTGTGACAGGCTTGACCTTGGGATCATGTGATCGACACTCTGCCTCTGGCCTTCTTGTTTCATCACTGATAATTATAAAAACATCGGAAAAAAAGAACTTAATAAAAAGATGAAAAGGAAAGTGCCTTCACTCAACATGTAGGTAAATGTAGGCATACAGGCAAACATTCCACCCCTCCCCTCATGACGTTTTATAACTATGGTTCAAGCAAATTCATATCGCTGTTTTAAATATGCAGTGTAAGATCTTTAGTTATTTTACAGCATTGGATGAAGGGATATAGCCAATACAATCAATGTTCTACAATTCCGTTCTACTGGAATATTTAAAACATTAAAGGTAAATAAAGAATATTTGTATCATTGTGTATTGGGATTAGATAAAGAAAATTAATATTTATAGGATTATTTCTTTCACACCCATTGTAAATATTCTCTGAAGAATTTGGTATCAGTTGTATTTGAAATTCGTCTTCATTTCAGTGGCTCCCATGAAAGGCAAGGAAGTGCAGACTGTTTGGAAAAAGAAATGCAAACCAGTCTGTTTACATATTTGATATCAGTACATAAATGCAAACCAGTCAGTTTACATATTTGATGTCAGTTCTTTGAGATACACAGTGATTAATGACTGATTTATCATACAATGTTTCTTGACACTTTAAAAATGAATGCCCTCTACACACACTTATTCACACTGTTATCTTTGTTAAGACTTTTTTTATATAAATAATTTCTTCTAACGCCTTTCTGGAATACACAGATAAAATTTTCTTGCACAGAAAACTATTGTTGATTAGTTTGTCAAACTGAATGACTATCTACCTATCCATCTATCACAGGTAAATTTGTGTAAATATAAATAAGTGTGCCTTTTATAATAAACCGTGGACGTGTGGGACATTTTTAAAAAATGCTTTACTTTATTTCCTTGTAAAGTAAACAATATAGACCTAGATCCAACATTGAAAACTACAGAGGCAGATGAGAGTCTGTGCTGAGTCCTAATGATTTTCAGTGATTAGTACTTACGATATAGGTACAGCAGAAGACCTTTTGCTACTTTGTGAAGATATTCATTTTGATATTGTATCAGATATTGTTTGTTACATTTTTAAGTATTATAGTACATTTGTCAGTATATTTAAACAAAAACTTTCCTAAACAAAATAGTCGTTCAGAGTGGCCATATTGAAAATCTCATTATCTCTGTTCATGAAGAGAAAGTCACATCAACATTAGTTTACATGAGCAGATTTTTTATGATGTCCAGTGTGTCTTATGAATGGTTCTGCTTGGATATCTATCATGGCCACCAAAATGGCCATCTTGAAAATTGTTTTATTTGCTACTCCTCCTGAATGGCTGGTCATATCAACATGGGGTTTTCAGTGAATGACTTTTTCTGTGTCTTGTTGAGCTTAAATGAAAATGGTACCGCCTGGACAAACAGTATGGCCACCACACTGCCATCTTGGAAATATTGTGACTTCAACTTGTTCTGAATGGAAGGTAATATCAGCGTAAGGCTTTAACTAAAATATATTTTATAATGTCTAGTTGGTTCTAAGTGAAAATAGTGCTGATCTGACATCCAATATGGCCTCCACAGCAGCCATTTTGAAAATCTTGTCCCAACTCCTCTTGGATTTAAAATCAGTAATGACCATCTTGCAAATCTGGTTATCATCACTCCTGTTATTGACATAGTATTTTGCTGTTTATGATTGTCTGGGTAGTCGTATATGAAAATAATACTAATCTGACACAGTGTAGTGGGCATGGTGTCCATTTTATAAATTGTTTTGTTGCTACTTCTCTAGAAATGGTGGCCACATCAGCATTCAGTTTTCACTGAAAGACTTTTTATGATATCTAGTGAAGCCTAAATATAGATGGTGTGAACTTTATACCAAATGTAGGTGTCATGGTGGCCATTTTGAAAAACTTTTTATAGCTGCTTCTCCTGAATGGATGATCATATTTTATGGAGTTTTCATAGAAAGTCTTCTACTGATATATATAAAGAAGAGCTTCAGTTCATTCAAGGAAACTTGATAATAATGTCAGAATATTTTTCTTACCAGATGTCAATGACAAAATGGATCACAAGCATTCTGAAACCCACACAGATACTGCAGGTTCTGATGTCTCAAGGCAGACAGTGGTAACTAATTTGAGGTTTGGTACATCATCAGGAGAAAGGAGACCAGCTTTGCATAATCTGGGGGAAAAATCCCAATCTGAACCAGGGGAGGACTACCTCACAAGGTCATTGACCTTTTATAGGAATGGGAGCAAGCCAAATTTAAGCAGCAAAGAAGATGGAAATGAAAAAAAGGAACGGGTCAAGAAGACTGCAGGCAAGTCTAAAACGACTCTGTCAGTGCAGGCAGATGGACAACTTGCAGGAAGCAATTTTGGAAGGACAGAATTTCCCAGTAAAATGAAATACTCTTCTGACCTGTCTTCAGCCAAATCAAGAAATGAGTGTTTTGAGCCATCAAAATCTTTTTCAGGAAAGAGTTCAGAAGATGATGTTCGTGAAGAAAAGCACTCAGTATCAGAGTTGAGGGCAAGGTTTCAAAGCCAAAATGAAATAACTTCAGTTCCAAGAGTAGGATTTTGCAATGCTCATTTGAAGGAGAGTAAATCTAAAGGAGAAGTGTTTGAAAGGTGCTGGAGAGAAAAAGAGAATGGATCCAGAGATAGATGGGGGCCAGAGGATGAAAACCCTTTTCTTGAAACTCAATTAAAGCAAGAAAGAAGGAACAAAAGTATAAAGCACAAGACTGAACATTTGGATGGGACAGGTAAATTGAAGCCAGAAATGAAAAAGATGAGATAAACTAGAGATTAGACTTGTATGGCGACAGCATTAATTTTGCTTAGTGTTCTTCTTGGCTAGTGTGGAGTAGGGTTCCAAACCTCCAATAGATACCCATCCCAATCTATCTCAGCAGTGTTGAAAAACTGAGTAACCTCTAGAAACTCCCAGAAACCCAAACATACATCCACATTATTCTATAGATCAAATTGTAGACATTGCTTATCTACGGACATCCATTTGCACATTTGAATCAGACTAGGACGGTGGTGTGTGGTGGGGGAACAATGAAACTAAAGATACATCTGTAAACAAGTAATCATTGTAACCCATTAGGGACAATTTTCCATGACATGCCATACCCATTTTAAGTGCTGGAAACCTTATGCTAGCTATACTTCAGGCTTCATCATTCTTATTGTTTTCCCTTCACTTTAGTGGGATACTATGATACACAGTCTTTCCATGAGTCCATAACTGTTAAATCATAAGATACACTGTATCTCTCAGTCTGTCCATCAGTCTATAACCTATAACTGTTCAATCCTAAGATACACTGTATCTCTCAGTCTGTTCATCAGTCTATAACTGTCCAATCCTAAGATACTAAGCAGAAATTCCAATAAGGGGGAGAGAAACATGTTTGATATTGTGCTTCACTAGCATAAGTAGATAACAAGAACCATATAAAATTATGAACGTAGCTCCAAGGAGAAGGTACAAAATACAAATGTGCAGATATTAGTGAGGGATAACATCTTTAATTATTGCTTCTTTCTGATTATGGTTAGCTATGCCTACAATGCCTTGCTATACCACCATAGGATGGTGAAGAAGGAATAATCATGTATGCATGACTGAAACCATCTGCATGGAAAGGAACAATGAAACGTAAAAGAGCCTAATTATTCTGATAATGCTGTTCTTTAATATTGTCAAAATATTTTTTAACAGATGTGAGTGGCAGAATGGATAGCACATATTTTGGAGACCCGGCTGACATGGCAGGCTCTGTAGACACCTCAGAAGTCACAAGACAGACAGTGCAAGGTAATTTGAAATTCGACCCATCATCAGAACAGACAGTACAAGGTAATTTGAAATTTGATCCATCATCAGGAGAAATAGGAGCAGCTTTGCGTAATCTGGGAAACAAATTCCAATCTGAACCAGGGGAGGAATATCCCACTAGATCTATGGTCTTTCACAGGAATAGGAATAAACCAAGTTTAGCTAGTGAAGGGGATGGAAGTGAAACAAAAGAAAGGGTCAAGAAGATTGCAGGTGGCTCTAAAAAGATGACTCATTCAGTACAAGCAGATGGAGAAGCATCATGTTCACTTGGAGGAAGGGATGTGGAAAAGACAGATCCTTCCAGTAAATTTAATACCCTTTCTGCCTCTGCACTGCAGTCAGAAGAATTTGCTGGGACAAGACCAAGGTATTGGAGAGGAAAGGAGAATGGATTCAAATATCAATTGGAAACGGGATAGTGTTGTGCTTTCACAGAGGTCGAAGCCAGAACATGAAGTCCCTTGTCTTGAATATCAGTCAGGGCAAGAAAAAATGCGAAAAGATAGAAAACTCAAGGAATTGTCTGGAAAACCAATGAGGTTCTCTAATTCTAAAGATGAAGAGAAGTTTAAAAAATTCATCAGTGCAAAGCATGGATCTTTGGAGCAGTTACCTTTGCTAAAAGGAAGTGAACCTCTTGGTTCCAAGGAAAATTTTCAATTTGTGGATGGCATTAATAGGCAAGAGGTTATGAAAAGTAAGGAAACGTTGGATACTGATAAAAAAGTAAAAGGAATGAAAGGCAGGGAAAACAAGGATGTACCTACAGCAAAAGGAATGAAAGGCTGGAAAAACAAGGATGCACCTCCAGCAAAAGGAATGAATGGCAGGGAAATTAATAAGAATGTACATACAGTAAAAGGAATGGAAGGCAGGGAAAACAAAGATATGCCTACAGTAACAGGAATGGAAGGCAGGGAAAACAAGGATGTGCCTACAGTAAAAGGAATAAAAGACAGGGAAAACAAGGATGTACCTACAGCAAAAGGATTGAAAGGCAGGGAAAACAAGGATGTACCTACAGTAAAAAGAATGGAAGGCAGGGAAAACAAAGATGTACCTACAGCAAAAGGAATGAAAGGCAGGGAAAACAAGGATGCGCCTACAGTAAAAGGAATGGAAGGCAGGGAAAACAAGGATGTACCTACAGCAAAAGGAATGAAAGGCAGGGAAAACAAGGATGTACCTACAGCAAAAGGAATGGAAGGCAGGGAAAACAAAGATGTACCTACATTAACAGGAATGGACGGCAGGGAAAACAAGGATGTTCCTACAGTAAAAGTAATGAAAGGCAGGGAAAACAAGGATGTACCTACAGTAAAAGGAATGGAAGGCAGGGAAAACAAAGATGTATCTACATTAACAGGAATGGACGGCAGGGAAAACAAGGATGTTCCTACATTAAAAGTAATGAAAGGCAGGGAAAACAAGGATGTACCTACAGTAAAAGGAATGAAAGGCAGGGAAAATAAGAGTGTAACTTCAAGTAATGGTAAGACAAGAAACAAAAAAAGTTACAAAACAATGAAGCAGGAAGATCAAATGAATCCCAAATCAATGAAAATTCAGTGTTCTTTACTTTGTGTGAACTTTTCCAATGAGGCTGAAACTGGATCAGACTTGGGGGACTACTTAAGATATAGACTTGGAGATGGATTTAAATACAAATTTGAAGTTCAAAATATTGAAAGAATTACATCAAATGGACAGGGAAATACAAAAGTAACACTGTCTTTTCCCAGCAAAGTTGTTGCTAAGAAAGCTAAAGAATGCCTACGACAAAGTAACAGGAAGTCAGCTACAAAGCTACTTACCTACTTTCCTGAAGAGAAAGTGAGGGAGTTAATTGTTTTAGACCCTTGTGAAACTGAATCTAGGTTTGAACAACATTTAAAGATAATAGTGGAACAGGCCACAGAAACTTTGGCATTACACAAGGCAAAAATAAATGAGAAGAGTGAAGGAGTGATGAAGCTTGAAGAGAGCCTTTCGGATGGAAATCTGTCAGTGAGAGAATTTGAATGGACAGAATCAAAAATAAAGGCAACAAAAGATAAATGTGAAGAACTTGAACTTCAGAAGAAAGAATTTTGTTTCTACATTAAAAGTGTTCATGACAAGCTAGAGGAAATCAAGAACTCTGTGAAATTTGAAACAAAAATGAACGAAATTAGAATTGCTTTTGGAATAGAGTGCAGGCGACTATCAGATGCTTTGCCAATGTATGTATCAGACATACTCAGTGCAGTGAAGAATTCACAAGTGTCAGTTATATTGGGGGAGACAGGATCAGGAAAAAGTACACAGATGACTCAGTATCTCTACCAGGCAGGATTTGCAGAACATGGTCTTATTGCTTGCACACAGCCAAGAAAGATAGCTGCAGTGACTCTAGCAACACATGTAGCTTCTGAAATGGCATCAGGCATTGGACAAATTGTTGGATATCAAGTTGGCATGAAAGTTAAAAGAACGAAAATTACAAAGATCTTGTACATGACAGACCATATTCTTCTGAATGAGTGCATCCAAGATAATGAACTTAAAAACTTTTCATGCATCATCATAGATGAAGCACATGAACGAAGCATTTTTACAGATTTATTGCTCGGAATGATTAAGTCAGCATTGAAGAAGAGACCTGATTTGAAAGTGATAATAACATCGGCAACAATTAATCCAGATGTCTTCGTTTCCTATTTTGGTGGGGTAGAAAAATGTCCAGTTGTTCATGTTTCAGGTAGGGCATTTCCTGTTGATGTAATATGGCTAAACCCAAAGGATGACGAAAATCCTTTTGATGACTATGTTACTAAAGCAGTTAATATTGCAGTGGATCTTCACCGACAGAATCCACCGGGTGATGGGGACATACTTGTCTTTCTCACTACACCGCTTGAAACTGAAAAGTGCTGTGAAGAGTTTGTTCAGAAATGTCGCACAGACAAATCCTTCCAGTGTCTACCACTGCATGGAAAACTTCAACCAGAAGAACAACAGAAGGTCTTTCAGCCAAATACACCAAATAAACGTAAAGTTGTTTTTGCTACCAACAGTGCGGAAACATCTATCACTATTCCTGGGGTTAGATATGTTGTTGATACAGGACTTGCAAAAGAGATGCAGTTCAACCCAAAGCGGAATATTAGTTCACTGTGTGTGTATCCAATTAGCCAGAGCTCAGCAGAGCAAAGGAAAGGGAGAGCTGGAAGGACATCTCCAGGGAAATGCTACAGACTTTACAATGAAAAAACATATGAAACAATGGAAAAAAGTACAAAACCAGAGATTTTGAGAGTTCATCTGGGGCAAGCACTTCTTAAGCTTTTAGAGCTTGGAGTAGATCCTCTCTCTTTTGACTTTGTGGAGTCACCAACACAAGGAGCACTAGAAAATGCCATGCAGTTTCTCCGTGATATTGGAGCAGTTGAAGATGCCAAGATTACCAAACTCGGACACTGGATATCAAAATTGCCTATTGAACCTAGACAGGGGTTACTTTTGAAAAAAGGAATACTGGCAGGCATAGCTATGGAGGCTCTTGTTGTGGCATCATTCAGTGGAGGAGGTGGAACTTTCTATCGATCAGGGACAGAAGAAGAAAAGAAGAAAGCTGATATAAAGAAAATAGAATTTTGCCACAAGGGAGGTGACATTTTGACATTACTCAATGTTTACAGAAGATGGGATAAAGTTGCAGAGAAGCAGAAAGGTGCATGGTGTTTTCAAAATTATATCAATGCCAAATCATTGAGAGGTGTGCGAGAGACAATGAATGAACTCCGAACTATTTTAAAGAGGGACTTGAGAGAAGACATTCTTTTTGAGTTCAGAATAGCAGAGGAGGCTGACCCTATACTAAAAAACGTGCTGATAGAGACTATGAAAGAAAATGTTTGCTGCTTTCTTGGACATGAAAAGGCAGGATGTTTTAATTTAAAGAATCACCAGCATGTTCAGATTCATCCATCATCAGTACTGAAGCCATTAGATCTCCAACCTGAGCTTATTGTTTATGAGCAGGTACTTCAGACATCTGCAGATTTTGTGACCAACATTACTCCTGTTAATGAAGATGAAATGATGTTCTTGCCATCAGAAGTGCTAGATATTTACAAAAGCACAAAGGACAACATACGTGTTTCATTAAAGCAGACATATTGGGCAGGGAAAAAAGTAATGAGACAATTTATTGGTCCATTACATCAGAATAGAAAAGAAGTAGAAGATAGACTGAGTACAGCATGTGAAAATCGGACTGTGGTACTTGATGCCAACAAGATTACTGGAAAGATACAGCTCTACTGTAGTAAGGTGGATGAACAATGCACTGTAAGAATGCTTGAAAATGTTTTGGATGGGTTAACTAAGCCATTGTTGCAAAAGTGTGTTGAGGTGCCAGTTGGAAAGTCGGACGGTGGGGTACGAGTTGTTTTGGGTGCGGGTGGTGAGGTATTAAATATACTCATGCCATACCAGTATAGGACCCTCATTGTCAAGCAGAAACTACTATCAGATAAAGAGATAGAGATCTCGGATGTTGAGGAGGTTTTCTCTTTGTATGGAGAGATAACCGACATTAAACCATTCGTGAAGAAAGATGGAAAAGATCCTTCCTACTGGGGAACAGTGACCTACACGAGAGATATAGATGCCAAGAATGCCTTAACTTTGTTTACATCATCTGCAAACAGATTTTTTGAAGTCATTCCTCAGTTGCCAAAAACAAATTCTAATACTTCCAGGGATTTTAAACTCAAATTATCTTGGTGTCGTAGGCATGGGAAGAGAATCGCGTATGTCAAAATGGCTTGGCCAGAGGACTTCGTAAAAGCTATGGCAGCAAGATCTGTTACAATTGATGGTCGGGTAGTTTCAATTCAGCAATCTAGAGATAATGGTACACATGACACCACAAATCAACTGTATTTGACAGGTTTACGGTATAACATTCTTGAGGAAGATATAAAAGCTGCCTTCAAAGGATTGCTTGGACTCTCAGAAGCACAAGTCAGTGACAGAATAAATCATATTGTTATTCCTAGAGAAGCCTCCAAAACTTCCAAACAGATGTATATTGCACTTCGTGAGAAAATTGAGAGGGAAGTTTCACAGTATGCTCCGAGAGGATCCTTTGATATCACATTTGTACCAGATCCAGTGAAAAATCAGAAATGCGTTCGATACACAGTACTTGTCAGTTTCAGCAACCCTAATGAAGGCCAGACTGCGTTAAATGGGATGCGTATAAATCCACCAAGTTTCGGTATCTATCCTGTTCATGTAACGGCTGACTTGGAAACATCAGTCACTGTCTGGAAGAATGTTTATAAGGCAGTGAGCTCTGATATTGAACACACCATTGAATTCATTATGTCTCACATTCCGAATGTTAGTGTAAAAACCAACAGATCCAGGGCAGGAAATGTCTTTTTAAATATAAAATCTGAAGATGCCAGTTTATTGGGTCGTGCGAAAGTATTATTACATGATGTAGTTCAGGGTGATATCCTTGAATGCAGACAAAATAAAGAAATAGCTAGACTTTTTACCAGAGATGGGCATTGTGAAATGAAGAGAATTGAGAAAGAAACTGGAGCTGTTATTTTTGTTGATAACAGGGCAATGTCTGTTTCCATTCAAGGAACACAGACAAGAAGAACAGAAGCTTTGTCTGCCATCAACAAGTATTTGAATACATTGGCAGGGCTTCTTGAAAGACATTTACAGTTGAAAGGAGATGGTAAACCACGTGGGTTGATGAAGGAGATCATATCCAAATATGGTACAGACCTTGAACAGATGAAGAAATATACAGGAGTTAAATTCCTGAAACTTGATCTACGAAATCACCAGATAACCATTCTTGGAGATCAAGACTCTGTTGGCAAAATGGAGAAAATGCTGCAAGAAATTTGTGATCATTTACAGAAAGGCACTTGTTTTGAACCTTCAGAACTGCCAGACTGTCCAGTTTGCATGTGTCCAGTGGAACCTTCTAACATGTATTGTCTTGAGTATTGTGGACATCCATATTGCGGTGAATGCATAAACAACCTTCTGAAGTCTGGCATCCAGGATAAAAATTTTCCTATTTTATGTGTTGAAGAAAACTGTGAACAACCTTTGGTTATTGAAGACTTCAATGCTTTTATTCAACAAGGATGTACTACACAACAAGATCTAACGAAATCTTCGTTGAGTCTCTTTGTAAGCAAAAATAATACACAGTTCCGCTACTGCATTACACCTGACTGTCATATGGTTTACAGGATCACAGCTGAAGGAATACCATTTGCATGCAGTGAATGTCAGCAAAGGATTTGTACAGCTTGCCATGTTCAGTACCACAATGGCCTAACATGCTCCATGTACCAGGAAGAAAAGAGAGATGAAAACAAAATTGATTCTTGGCTAAGGAAGGACAGAGTAAATAGAAAGCTTTGTCCAAAGTGTTCTGCTCCAATTGAAAAAGCTGGTGGTTGTAATCATATGGAGTGTGAAATTTGTCATATTCATATTTGCTGGGTTTGTTTGAAGACATTTTCTAGTGGAAGTGATTGTTATGGGCACTTGCGTTCTGCTCATAATTCTTTTGTATAAAGAACCCCAACATCAAATAAACTTAGCAAGAACACCAATATTAAGAGAACTCAACATGAACGCCAACATTAAATGAACTTAACATGAAACCCAACATTAAATGAACTTAACATGAACCCCAACATTAAATGAACTTAACATGAACCCCAACATTAAATGAACTTAACATGAAACCCAACATTAAATGAACTTAACATGAAACCCAACATTAAATGAACTTAACATGAAACCCAACATTAAATGAACTTAACATGAAACCCAACATTAAATGAACTTAACATAAAACCCAACATTAAATGAACTTAACATGAAACCCAACATTAAATGAACTTAACATGAAACCCAACATTAAATGAACTTAACATGAAACCCAACATTAAATGAACATATCATTAAAAAGAAATACTTTTTCATTTGTACAAAGAACCCCAACATTAAATGAACTTAGCATTTAAGAAACACATATATTTTCTTTCGCATCCTAACCCCCAACACTAAATCAACTTAGCATTAAATAAAGGTACACAGACATACACAGATACACATGCACACATACACACACAAAATACACATACACAGATGCACATGCACATGCAAACATACACACACAACATTCACATACACACACAACTTGCACATACACAGACATACACAGATACACACACAACATACACAGACATGCACATATACACATGCACAACATACACAGACATACACAGATACATGTGCACACATAAACTCACAACATACACACACACATACGTTAACAGATACATACACATACACACAACATAAACATACAGACATACACAGATACACATACACATACACACATGACATACACAGATACACATGCACACTTGCACAACATACACAATCATAGATATACATGCACACATACACACAAACCATTCACATACACAGAGATACACAGATACACGCACACATACACACAATATTTTCACTAGGCTTGTTATTTATCTGTATAATCTTTTCCAACTGTCTGGTCAATTTTATGGTTTAGAGCTTAATTAATACATTGAAACCTCACCAGACTGAAACCTCTCTGTATGCCACTTTTAGTCCTCTGCCGTCGGTCTCCAGAAAAAGGGGGGATGCTGATGGGAAAAGATCAGGTGAGAATACCGTCCATTAGTGGATGTAACATAATTACATTCGATATAATCAGTTAAAGTAAATTTACTGTAGAAAATTTTTATTTACTGTAATCATTAGACTTCTATCCAGGGTCCAACACTAGTCATTGAAGATTGTGAATAGACTAGAAGTGCTTACAAATTGCTGTGAGTAAACAGAAATACTCTTGAACCTGAAATAGTATTTCTGGTCCCAAGGTTCCCTTCTTGTAATGAAATAACTAAATCAATTTTAAAATAAAAACATTCACATTCAAGAGTTCTGTTTGGTCCCGAGGGCTTTTGGTCTTGAGAGGTGTTACTCTATTCAGCCTGTTATTATCTATCCTAATACCAATTGTCTGGACAGATTACACACACTCATAATAAAAGTTTAAATCAGACATTCTATATTGATGAAATTTTCAGTTATAACTGTAGAAATATTTATTGAGATTTGAAATTACTGTATCAACAAAACCAAGATGAATAGGACCATTAAAGTAATATCTGTTTATCTCCACAAGAGAGTGTCATTTTGTGCACTTAAAATATAACTTTTAAATGATTGCTCATACTGTTTAATTTACATTTTACATTTTTATGCCCCCTACACAGTCATTGAGTACTGAAGTTAGATCATTTTTAAGTCATTAACCTATTAGCCAGCTCACTTCATATTTGGAACACTTCTATCATCACCCAGTACTTCTATTTCCCTCAATCTCTTTAGAAAATATATTATGTTGCAATGTTAGTCCATCTATATGTCTGGTAACAATTTGGTTTCTGTTCAAAACTCGAGTTGTCCATTATCTGCAGTTCACAAATATTGTGGATGGCTTGCACTTTCAGTAAGGAAGAATTTTATTAACTTTTAAAGGTCAAAACTCAAGGTCAGGGTGACTAAAGGACCAAAAGATGATTCTGCAATTTTAACAGTGTCAATTATCTACCATCAACAGTTACCAAACAGTGAGGATCAGTTGCACTGGATCTAAGAAAGAGCCCATTGATTTCAGATTTAAAATGTCAAAACTGAAGGTTATTGATATTGATGAAATAAAAGTAGTTTCCACACAGTTAAATTAGTTCATATCATGTATCTTAACCAGACTTTGTGATGGCCTGCACTTGGGGTAAGGCAAAAGTCTATTGATATTGAACCAAAGGTAAAGTACACAATGACTAAGGCAAGAAAAATGGTTTCAGCACAATATCATTAGTTCCACATCACAGACATAGATCAATCTTTTTGGATGCATTGCATTTTGGGTAAGAAAGAAGGATGTTAATTTGGGTGTCCAAAGGTCAAAGGTAAGTGTCACTAGCTGGGAAAGGAAAAGTGTTCTGCATAACCGTGCTATTTTAATTGTAGGAATACAATATTTGTTACTATTGCAAAACTTTTCTTTTCTGGGACTCTAGTTCTCTGAGTTCAAGCCTCTTGTAATTAGTATTAGAACGTATTAGTATATAGTATTATAAGTCTTAGTCACAGCCAAATATGGAGTATCATCCTTTATCCTTTTTGTGTGTGCTTATTTGTTAACCCAAATTGACTTTCATTTTGTCTTTTAATGTCTTTTTGGCATTTCATCTACCTATTTATATTGATTGATTGTCTCCTCAGTCTTTGCGTTAGCAGAGTGTTATCTGTAACAGTTGTTTTTGTAAATATCTTTCTTTTTACACTCTGCCTAGTCTTAACAAGAGGGACCATTTTTTGGTGAAAATTAAATCTGATAAAGTTAGGGTTTTTGCTACCTGTTGAGAATTTTCCACTCTCATATATTTGTATGTTTTTACAAGAGTGTGTCAGTCTCACACTACCTACTTTTACCTTTGATATTTGGGGTATTTTGTGACTGCTAAATTCTGCAATGTTTTTGTAGCAGGTAATAGAATGCTGCTATTAAAATGTTGTTTTTTTTTGTTTGGGGGGGGGATAAAGCTTATTTTAATTATGTTTTATTTATCAGCTACTGTTATAAAGATTCCATCCTTCCATACCACTCTGATGTCCTGTGCTATAGATCTAAGTCAAAAGATGTGTACAGTTTAAAGTTTTTAAATGACTTTCATTATTTTAATATTTTATTATCTGTTAGTGCTTATGACAGGCTGTGAATAATACACTGTTTATTATAATTTTAAACTGCTATTATATAAAGTTGCAACAGAGTACCAAAGATAAGTAGAACCCATCAAGAATATTATGCACAATTCTAATTTTTAATGACTTTCATTATCATAATAGATACACATCTTTAAGTGCTACAGACAGTTTTTGGCTAATGCATAGTCTATTTTAATTTTGAACTGCTATTTTACAGAGATCCAACAGAGTGTAATAGTGTAATGTCAAGTTAAGAATCAGTTTTAGTAGTGATTTTTTTTTCTTTAACTCACTTGACCACAAATCTTAAAGAATTTATTATATGGTACTTCACCCTGTATAGCTTATTGTATGGTCCTGCACCCTGTATAGCTTATTGTATGGTCTTGTACCATGTATAGCTTATTGTATGGTCCTGCACCCTGTATAGCTTATTGTATGGTCCTGCACCCTGTATAGCTTATTGTATGGTCCTGCACCCTGTATAGCTTATTGTCTATCCATCGACATTTGATTGTTACCACTCTGGAGGCAATATTTCTAATCTGATTATGATTCAGACTTGGAATATGGTGTTATATAATCTTGATTATGGCTGACATTGAAAATGAGAAATATCCACAAATATTTATGATTGGCTGAACTTGTTACCTATCCTGAAGTAATGTTTCTGGTTCAATTTTGGTCAAATTTTAACATGAATTTATCATTATGATCAATGTATCATCTGGGTTGGATAGGGAGTGAGATCCACACATATCAATGAGTTGATCTCACATGTAATGAGCTAAGCTTGTTACCACTCTGGAGACCATATTTCTTATTGAATGTGCTCAAGTACTCTGGAGAACAAATGTCTGATTGACTTTCGGTCTTACCACTCTGGAGACTATATTTCTGATTGACTGAGCTTATCACCACTCTTGAGACCATATTTCTGATTGGCTGAGCTTGTCGCCACTCTTGAGACCACATTTCTGATTCAGTTTTGATCAAACTTGGCATATTGGCGAATTTTGTCAACATCACAGAAAAATTAAATACTAATCAGATCTATACATATTAATGAGAGGAACATGCATCTGATTGCCTCAGCTTTTCACCACACATGAAGCAATATTGCTGATCTGATTCTGGGAAATATGTTAACATAGTCATTATGATCAAGGTATCTTTTGAGTTAGATAATGAACAAGATCAATGCATATTAATGATGTAATCTTGCCTCTGATATGCTGAACTTGTAACCAGTCTAGAAACTGTATTTTGATTTTTTGATCAAACTTGGCAAGTTTATCTAAATCATACAGATAGATGGGTACAATTAGGAGCAAGATCCTTGTGTAATAATAATAATAATAATAATAGTAATAATAATAATAATAATAACAATGCTAAAAATAATAGCAATAATAATAAGAATAATAATAAAATAATAATAATAATAATAATAATTATTATTATTATTATTATTATTATCAGGTGATCTTGCATCAGATCGATTTAACAACGCTAAGAATTATTATTTGTTAATTTCTGATCAAACTTGTTAAATGGTCTTATATAGTCAAGATGTTGGATGGTCTCATCAGAACAAGATCTGTGTATATTTATGAGAAAATCTTGTATCTTATTGGATGAGTGATCACCGCTATGGAGACTTATTTTGATCATAGTTTGCTCCAACTTTGTAAATATCATCATTATCTTCAACATATTCTGTATTAAATGAGACCTGCACACATTACAAACATGATTTTCCATCTGGTTAGCTGAGTTTGTTAATTGCCTAGATCTTGAGACCATATATCTTGTACAATTCTGATCAAACTTGGCAAACAGGTTTGATGAATTTGATAATAAGCACAAGAATATCATATTAATTATACCTGTATCTTTGGAATGAATTTTATTGGATTATAGTAGAATAAATAAAATTGACATAATATAAAGTTTATTATTCTTATAACATTACATTGGCATGCTTAGTGAAATGGTTAACTGTTAAATTATGTAAGGTAGGTGAGTGACATGAGGCCCACTTGGGCCTCTCTTGTATCATCCATAACAGATGTTTAATATAATAAGTCAACTCCTTGTTGGATGAAATTTTATACTGATTTATGTAACAATTTTGGATATCTTATATATAATCATGTTATTTGTATGACTGTATTTGACAACTGTCTAACTGATTTGGGACATGAATCAAGGTAAAAAAAATCTAGTTCCACTTAATTTTAAAATGTTCCAGTAACAAAAGATACAGGTGTTATAAAATTAAAATTCTTAAAGATTGTAAACAAAATTATTTAATTAAATATAAGTAATGAATCCCCAAAATTGGAATAATTTTTAAAAAGTGTAATACATGTATGAAGCATTCTCTTTTATATAAAATAATAAGTGACGTGATAATTTATATAAGTAATGGCTTTCAGAAAATCACATGGAAACCACAATGTTTGCAAACATAATAAAAATAACTAATATAATTGAGATATGATGGGGAGAATAAAGAAAAGAAGTCTGAGATGTGAAGCTTTTTAGTAACTGAATTTGAAAACGTATACAATAAATAATGGATTGAATAGCAAAGGTAGTGTTAATTAAAGTTTTAAACTAAAGTCTGCAGGCAGATTTTATATATATATATATATATATATATATATATATATATATATATATATATATATATATAATGCTTGATCTTTGTCCCTTACTGAGAGTAGAGTTATTGCCTACCTGACTTTTTCATTTTTAAAAATATGTTTATGTGGATCTGAGTTCAAGACTTTGGGTTTTCTCTTGGAAGTTCTATTGTGTTTTCGGTGAAGTGAAAGATGTATATCAAACGGATTTAGGAAACAATTATTCAGTCCTCTTTCAATAGAGTCTTTGGGAATCTGTGATTCATGTTTATGGTTATGTTCAATTATAATTTGAGAGGAAGTATTTATTTAAATTATTAAGTGTAATTACAAGGTGCTAATTTATTTTGCTTGGACTAAAACACTACTTGGTGATTATTGAGGACTCATTTAAAGACATTCTGGTTAATACATTTATATTATATCAGGACATTCAAGATTATTGGAATTCATTCGGAACATTCCATACTTTGATACTCCTGATTAAATAATTAGGATTAATTACATTTAATGCACTATCCTGTGACTTTTGAATTTTCATTTTGTATTACACTGAAATAAATTCTTTGTTGATTTTACTAAGCTAGTTTGTGTTGTTTCTTCCAGTTACATAGTTTAGGACCACAGAGTAGTAACAGTGTCTATATACATAGTAACAGTGTCTGTCTACAATTTGCCAAAATTTAGAGCATTGAGATCTGATATGTCCCCATATTTTAATTGCACTAATTGTATCATATTTTTAGAATAGATTGGGTTCTTAGTGCAATTAATGTATTTTGTCATATATTGTGTTTATTAGATCTGTAAATGTAGATGCTGTTCTTTTCATTTTTGAACTGTTGAGGATCCGCAAGAATGTGCTGGAACATATTTTTCTTGGTTACCACCACTTCTCTCTCTCTCTCTCTCTCTCTCTCTCTCTCTGCATGAAAACTATTATATCCATGTTTGTACATCTATATATTTTTTCTTACCACTGAAAGGTTTACTCATTGCAACTTATATTATAGGATGTATTTATGACAATTAATGCAGCTTTATAAAGTTAACAAAATGAACTCTTACTGGTCTGATTAGGAATGCCACCAGTATCTGTCTACACATTATTTCTGCCAAAGAGGAAGATCTTGGACCAAAAATCATTTTTCACAAAGAACATAAATTTATACATTGATTAAAAGTGTCATGCATTGAGGCTATGGCTTGGACATTTACGAATTTAAATCATAAACATATCAGTTTTAACTTTGACATTGATCTCAGGCCAGATTATGCAGTGAAAATATCACTGTTGTTACAAGTTTGCAATTACTTGGATACTTTCAGCAACAAATTTTTTAAAATAAATTTATATATATAAATCTACAGGCATGATTGAAAAATAAGATATTTTGTGAATCAACCTCTGTTTCTAGAGATACAATTTTCAATCCACTCTTAAAATGACCTGAAGTGAAAGTTTGTTTCATATTACTTTGTTAACATGATCTATGTTAATATATGAAATAATGCATTTGCCACAAGGAGTTGAACTGTTTCACTGAATTATTTTTATTCTGTGTTTTAGTATTGCATGTATAACCAATATTTTCCTCACTTGTTAGACAAATTGACTTTGTTAAAACATTTTATAAACCTTACAGTTAATGAGCTTTGATATATTGTTAGATATGTTGTTAACTGTTTTGAACTGTTTGGTTGCATACCTTTCCAATTAATTTATAAATTTAAATAAAAGATCTATTCTGTATTATATTGCTTTTTATTATATGCTAATGTTTGCAAATTACTGCTGTAATTTTACTCCTGTTCACAAAATATGAATGTATAAATAACATAATTCTATGGGATATTATGATGGAATTAAAGGGGTAAAAAAGTAATAAATCCACTAAGTAAAAGCTATATATTTGTCAAACGTACCTTGTAAATAACACCTGGTAGAAGCCCTGAATCTGAAAAACTGAAAAAATATTAAGTGTTGTGACATTTATAGGTTTTACCTTAGTTATTGAATGCTGGAAATTGAACAAAAAATTAAGTGTTACAACAGTTACAGGTTTTACCACAGTTATTGAATCCTAGAAAAATTAAAATAAATAATAAGTGTTCCAACAGTTATAGGTTTTACCACAGTTACTTAAGGGAGCCGCAGTAGCTCAGTCAGTTGAGTGTAAGGTAGGAATATGTTATCTATTAATAAACAGGCCAGCCTGGATCAGCAGATCTCTTTTCTTTTCATGAAGCAAGGAGATGGTGTTGAGTGAAGACCACAATCAGGCTGTTAAGAATGCCTATGACTTTCGCGTTTATAGCAAGAAATTTGACCACGACCATATGCGACACCATTGCCATAATGTTGGACAAGACTGCAGAGCCGCCTATCAAGCTGCACATGTACCCAGACAAAATTAAACAGCTGTTGTGATTCATAATCTGGGTGGCTAGGATGGCCATCTGATTATGGTGGTTGTCACAACAGTGTCAGAGAAAATGATAAGTGTAATTCCAAACAACTTGGAGAAGTCCACGATGTTCTCACTAGGTTAGTTGCCATTTGCAAGTGCGTTTTCCCACATGATTACACGAGTAAGCCATTCGAAAAGAAAGCAGCTTCCACTTACTACAGCTAGCTTAAGCACCATTGTATAACCACAAACAAATTATGAACAAGCCCTGAATATATGAAAGATCTCTGGCAGCAAAATCCTGGGCGACTATCATAACCTCTACCAAAAAAAAAGCGAACCGATGAGCCTCTGCTACCGTATGTGTTTGAAGCATTTCATGACACCTCTCTCCAACACAAATGCCTTGACCCAGGCTATTAATATAGTTTGCCGGGTATGAGCAGGGGTGCCCTTATGCAGACTATGATAGCGAAAATCCAAACAGCTAGGTAACCTACCTTATTCCAACAACCTCTATAGCTGGACCAAATTGCAGTCTATCAAATGGCTGCTCTAAGTGGGTTCATTCAGTTAACTTTGTTGGCGAGATTATCGTCATTGCGGCTGATTCTCAAAAATGATACATCCTAGAATTAGACCTCGAGTATTTGGAGAAGTTCATTACACACAACAGCGACTGTCCAATGGCTCCTGAGGTTATTATCCATTATCATTTAAGAGAATTGGATGAGGAAGTATAAGCGCAATCTAATGTGCGAACATGGAGGTACTTTCACTGAAAAAGAAAATCTCCATCCCAAACTGTATGACATATTGTTTGCGAAGCAATAAGAGATTCGCATGGATGGAGGCATTTTACTGATGGTAGTTAAAACCGCCTTCTGCCACAGCCTTTGCTTGGAGTGTATCCAGAAAAGAAAAGAATATCACCATGACTACCACTCACTCCAAACGCAACAAAATGGGGTTCGCCGTATAAAAAAAGGATTAGCCTACACCCACTGGACGTTAAATAAATATATAGTTCCTAATGTCATCACAATGCTGGTATATGGCCACTACTGAAGCACACAGTCCGAACTACTGGAAAAGCCGAAATTGATTGGATGGCAGGAATATCACGAAATCGCCACGCCCACCAGGGCCGTTAAGCACCTCAAGGAGCTCCGTTACGATGGCATCGGTAGAGATACCATGGTTTTGAAGAACGAAGCTTCTGCGCTGAGCGTCGCTACCAAACAGATGTTATATAGGTGGCTGGCCCGGGATGACAAACCCATCAGCCATGGTGATTCACTTGCCATTTTTAAAGCCCCTTGCCACTACTTATGTCTCACCAGCCCTTTGGGTATACATCTAGCAAGTCATTTCCTCGATTGTCACGGACACTTTGTTGAGAAGGTTATCGTGAAAATACTTATAATCGCGTGTTAAATCAGCGTCTTGCATCCTGTCCTGGAAGAGTAGGACTATCATCTTCATACTTTTCGCGGGAGCGTTGATGTTGATATTCTACACACTGTTGCTCTTGTTTGGTACCGCCCTGCAGTAGTGCAGCGCTCTGGTCTGTAACACAGACACTTTTCCCATGTACTGATTTTAAATGATGTGAGATCTGCGTGGGACAATGGTCGACCTCCAACAAGAAAATATTGTTGGTGTAACTCGCCCCATTAGGAGTACTGCAGATGACCCCGTCGTAGTCTTTACGCATCATTTCAAAGGTGAGATGGTCTGAAAGGCCACGATTAGTAGAATAGCATGTGGTCATTTATCAGCTAGATGTTTTGTGGCAAGAAGAAAGAAACGGCTTCCAAACGAGGCAGCGATATACATTTAGGTCTAGGTGGCGGCAACAGTCCTGTAAGCAAGAACACGTATAGCGGCATTGTTCGTGTTCTGTATGCTATATTAAAACCCGTTAGTCTTCTCATTTTCAGTCAGCCAAATACCTTTGCAGATGAACCAAACTGCCTCCAGTTACAAAAGATCATTTGTCGGAGCGTGGTGTTTCAAAAGATGCATGTCGAGATTATAAATAATTAGTCCAATGATTACAAAGCTCAATAACCACATCGCCGTAGAAAATGAAAAGCTGGCACGGGTGGAAAATGAGATGAACCTAACTCAAAAGGACAATGCAAGGATGATACTGGAGATACGAGACTGCATGCGATAGCATTTAAAACCTAGAAGCAAAATCTCAGGCCTCAGTTAGAAGTAGCCAGCACGAGCCGAGTAGCCTGTCACTCCCAGGTAAGCCGGATTAGAGAAACCATGAACAGGAGGGAGGACATAACCTTAGCCCAGAGGCTGAGAACACTTCCGCCAACAGGGTATCACCAGATATTCAAAACGTGCAATAACAATAGTTGTCCCTTCTTTATTTTTTTTAGTCAACAGTTGCACAAGTGCCTAGTGCGCGAACGTTAAAACTACAAGAACCACAGCGATGCCAGCCACAATTAATGCCGTTTTATTGGTTCCTGAAATTCAGCTTCCACAACGTTTTTACCTCATCCGCTGTGCGTGGCTTCCTTGCAGAGCCGGTGTAACCAGCAATAGCAATAATCGATGCGATAGGAGATCCAACAGGCGAAATGTAACGCAGCTTGCTGTTTGTCGACGAGCAATATGTGTCAAAATCCAGCTCTTCATGCTTCGTTGTCTGTGGTTGTTGAATGCTCTCTTTTCGAATTAACTTCAGCAACTGCAGTATGTGACACGGGACGGGCTGGTGTCCTTCTGGAGCCGCGTAGACACTGACACATCCCTTCTTTTTTCTTTGAACAGATGGCTGTTATATACCGAATGGTGGACACAGTCACTTCAGTTAGTAGTGTTATGGCAATAAATGTGTGGGTTTGTATCAATGATATTCAACGGAAAACCTTTAAAATGTTGGTGGCTTTACACTCATCAACGACAACGACACTATCATCGTCCCTGGCTCCCAGTATTACTTCAATAACCTCAATGTAGTTTGGATGACGGATCGTGGGCCTCTGTTGGAATTCGTTTAAACGGGGTATTAATGACACATAATGGTATTATTCTTGCTAACGTCTCATACGAAAGCGTTCCAACTAGCTTTGCGTCTATGTGTTAGACAGCATTAGGTTGGAGGGTCTTAAAGTCACCGCACAGCCGATTGGATTTTCAACTAATCTGATAATTCATTGGCTAGCTCTTCGCAACGAATTTGGCAAGTAATTTGACCTCGCACAGCTTGAACCACTAGCTCTTTGTAAAGTGAAATCACAAGCAAAGCCATGGAGTTGGTGCAGCCATACAAAGTTAAGGAATATGAAACACTGGTGCCGCCTAACGATCCCGAGTGGGCGGACGATGTTGTAGTATTGGATCAGCTCGCAAAAGCAAGCGTCTGAACAACAGGGAATATAAACCACTTGTAGAAGAATATATGCACCAACATGGGGTTGACATACCCAGGTTCACATTAACATGGAATAAGGGTGAAAAGCATATAGATGTTAAGCACTGAGACCGCTCAGAGTAACTTAAGCGAAGTCGCGCACTGATTGATGCTATTGTTCTTTCGCTGCAGCAGAAACAAAAACCAAGCTACTGCCATCGGGTGGTCGTGGGCACGATTGATACTTAAATTCCAATATGGTATTTGGTGGAATGTATCACTAGGCTTAACAGACAAAACATGTGTGTGTGATGTTTGAAAAATTCACGTTCTCCTGAATTACAGTACTTGCCCACAAAGAAGCAAGTAATCACTAAACGTACGGACTGACGGGACGAAAGTTGCAACTCTTGGGAAGAGTATTTGTCGGCGTATGGAAAGTTGTGCCATTTCCGGATCTAAAGTTATTAAGGAAACTACTATTTTCGTTTACATCTATGTCTTGCCAGTACACCAATCCAATAGGATAGAGGTGTTGCTTGCCGAGAAGCTAAACCCCAACTTTGCCGGAAAGCTAAGCCCCCAACGTTGTCACCATTAAACTTTGATAGCATGCTTCTCATAGAGATATTTAAGTGTTGCAGTATCAAAAACTCCAATACAAAAAGGTACAACAACGCGGTAGACGCGTTTAATGGTGTTGGTATCTTTCTTAAGGCTGTGTCTGTAGGCAATGTCTGAGATAGCAATGATTGCCGCCCTTTGCCTTTCGCCGCAGCTGGTTTTCAGCTCACAACTTTGGGCTGCAGATTTGTTTTCTATGGCCGGAAACTTCATTATCCGGTAGCTTTCTATAAAAGCAACAACAAAAAAAAAAAGAATAAAAGAATAACAAGTAAAATAAAATAAAAAGACGAATTATTTGTCTTCTCAAAGACAAACCTCAACATGATATTGAACCACATATCCAAGGCGTTTAAGTTGATCCTCGATGAAGTCGACAAACATTTGGCCAATGCAAAATAAGATATGAGCTGCGTCGTACAAGGCATTCGCTTCGGTTGTCATCAACGAGGTGGCAAGAAATGGAACAATAGCTAGAGGGAAAGCAGAACCGCGAAGAGATTATACGAAGCATCACTGCAAATTATCAACAAGATGTATTTCGTCTGTTTAAACAGCTGAACACCAAAAACGACTGAAACAATACGGCCGCTAAACAGCTGTGGCGGCAGCTTTCTTGCTCTCATACTCAGACTCAGCAATTAAACATAGATCAAAACATAAGGCCTAGTCCCAGCGTGCCATCATCATAGGATGTATTTCTTTTACTTTGATTACAGCTTCTGCGACATGTTTTTTTTTTATAAAAAAATTATTTTTGTGAGTGCATAAAATAAACCAAACACTGGCAGCCTCGCGTTCAACCGCTATCTTTCGATATGGTTTTATCTGTAACAGCATGTCGTGCACAATCAGTGTTGGTTTTAGCAGCATCTTTATTTATGACCACCAAATAACCAAGTCCCAGAATAGTGAGTGTTGTACTTGTCACGTGTAAAAGCACATCATTAAGAAAGAGCATGCGCACATTTTGCATTGCTCATGTTAAATACGCCTTTGGATCTTAACGAACAATTTTTTAACAACCTTTAAGCAGCAGAGAGGGTGAACAGACCACTTGCTGGGAGGTCCATTTTTAAAAAAAATAAAGCTTCGTACGACAACTGAAAATAAAAGGTCAATAACGTCAAACCGAAGTCTCGAACAAAAACTGAGACTTTCTCTAACCGAGTTAGTTTTTGTTTTTAATTTTTCTTTGTCGTTTGTGTTTTTCAAAATTTTGTTTACTCACCTTGACACTCCGTTGTGGTTGCACACTCTCTGCTGCTATAAATATGTGAGCAATTGAATCATTATTATATCAATCTCTCAACCAAAGATTTTACCAAGACCTATACGATATCGTGATCGAAGATATGTAAATTTATTGTTATAAATCCGTCTGGAGTAGATTATGCTTTTGAAAAGAAGTTTTTGAACTTAATCATGCTCATGTCCCTTGAACACCAAGTCTGATGAATATTTCGCAGAGTATGTGTATCGACTCCATTAAACACGACTAAAATATTACAATTATCTCTGATCCCTTGAGGTATTTGTATATATCGCTGAGTAACATAAATCACGTCTGTGTTTGTATGCCTGCCTCGACAAAATATTCTAGCTGGATTTGATTGTTTGTCCATCATTACATCATCGTATACTACGAAATTATTAATAAATCCGTCGAGGTCATCTACAGATAGGGCTTCATCAGTATCGTTGATAAAATCATTAATATCATTGCCGTCCTTGTCCAACAATTTTACATTTTCATTAAAATCTTTAAGTACATCATAACATCTCTGATCATCAACTGACGGGGCTACTACATACAACTTATCCTATTTGAGCCATCTCATTATCAGATTAAGTAATAATTGCGTCTTACTAGACCAGGATGGACCTATGATAATTGCTCTGATAGAATTTGGTAGCGCTGGATGATGTTTTACTGGCTGTTGCTTTCGTATCGCTGAGAAATCAATGACATCCATGTTATACAAATATAATAAATAATATGAATCTATATTGTGTTCCGTGTAGAGCATCCACACCCACAAGTGGATTAACAACAATAACAACAAAAAATAAAAAAACTTGCACTTACAGGCAAATGTGTGAAGTGTGGTACAAATAAATATAAATTTATTTTGTCTTGTATGAAGACAGGTGGTGATATCGCTACTTCATTAGAAAAATTACCAGAAACTCCATATGCTAAATACCCAGGAGAAAAACATCTTCCAGGATATAATTATTCTGGTCCTGGAATCCGACTTGATATCCGACTTGACGAACGAGATCAACCAAGACCTGGAGAGTATCCAATAAGTGCAATTGATCAAGCATGTCACATTCATAACGTAACTTACACAAATCCAGATCTGCAACAACGACATATTGCAGATGTAAAGTTGATTCACTCGTCAAATTCCATTAAAAAACAAATCTTTCAGAGAATCATTAGCTAATTGGTTCGTAAGTTCCGCGATGAAAAGTAAACTAGTATTAGGAGCTGGTAATTAATCAACCAATTATTATAAAATAATGGAATCGATTTATAATAGCCCAAAAGCATATTGAATGGGTAGAGCAGCGATTAGTAAGCTCGCTGATACTGCAAATGTTACATTTTCTGTTGCTGCACATTGGTTAGCACGACAGGCAATATGGCAATATTAGCTACCACCACCTAAAAAAAATCCACATGCACATTTTGAAGTCAGCACTCATAATGATGTTCACCAAGCAGATATTTTATTTTTACCACACGATACTATTAAAATTGGTAGACGCCAATCACGTGCATACAAATACGCGTTGACTGTTGTTGACGTTGCAAGTAGATATAAGGAAGCAGAACCACTATCAACTAAAACGGGAGATGAAGTTGTATCTGCTTTTGAACGAATTTATCAACGAAGACCCTTGCGATGGCCACAACTACTACAGGTTGATCCTGGCAAGGAATTTCTTGGTGCAGTATCATCTCTGATGAAAAAACAACGTCAAAATCGGACGAGGACATACTGCACTTCATCGCGATCAGGCATTTGTTGAACGATTTAATCGAACACTTTCTGAGCGGTTATTTGGATATCAATATGCGAAGGAAATAATTCAGAAAGATATGAGATCTCGCGAATGGGTTGCAAGATTACCAAGTGTGATAACTGCGTTAAATAATGAAATTACTCGTGCAATTTCTATGAAACCCATTAATGCAATTACAAAAAACATATACCAATACAACCACATGACTTTTCAAAACAACCAGTACTAGGTAATGTTACTGTAAGATATTTATATGAACCGGGTGAACTTGAAGGTGGTAAAAAAGAGCGACTGATCCTATGTGGAGTATTACGACACATACAATTTCCAGCGTGGTAAGCTCTACGGATAGACCTGCAATCTACAGATTAGTTTCAACTGCTCCTCAACGTGGATTTGTACGCAAGCAATTACAAGTAATTATTGAAGACACACAATTACCACCACATTCACTTTTCTAAACTGGCACCTCGACGTCGATTACATTCAAGACAGGTCAGCATCACATTTTCGCGTGTGTGACCAAGACTACTATGAATTCTATCTACGGTATATTATTTGGATTATTAATTGAATGCTGTCACAACATTACTGTGTTACAGCTCGCATAATGATTATTCTGTCGTTGTTTCAATGCCATGATAAATGCAGCATCGAGACCAAAGTCGCGCTTATCTTTTTGTCACACTGTTTATAGCTATTTTTTTCTTGCTATATCGTCGTTCATTTCATGAATTTGATTATTTTCTGTGAAGTCTATGATAACTCTCCGCAGCTGAGATATTCTTCTCATTCGAGACAGTTCGAGATAAATTAAGTTTGACCATTCGATACGATCATCAACGATCCAAACATTTGTATCAGAGATGGTTAATCCTTGTGATGAATGAATTGTTATTGCGTATCCTAGAGTCCACGGAGTTTTGTCCATAGTTAACGCTCTCTCAACAACACTGACAGGATCTAAAACAATATCATTTAATACAAGATTTGGTTTGTCTAACGATGGTTGTATATCAGCGTCGATATTTTGTCGTCGCGTATCTGCTGGTCGATAACACAATGGTACGGGTAGATTTGAAACTTTTTCTTTATGTAACAAAAATAATTGTTGTTGAAGTGTATCACGAACTATCTTTCTAGCCGCAACCATCAAGTCATTTGGTCTCCATAAATTTAAAAAATTGTTTATAGGAGTTTCTGAAATTATCTCGCGCATTATAGCATACTGAACTTTATTCGGTTGTAGTCTGATTAATTTCTTAAACTTTTTTCATTCTGGATCAAGCGCTCTATGATCATCAGTTATTTCTTCATAATAATTCACAAGTTTTTCAGCCATTTATGTGGAGATAATCCAACAAAATGTGGTGGTTGACCATGATCACCACACATTATTACAGCAGTATTTTTTGTCAATAACCAATCAAGAAATAGTTTTAACGTTTCTGATGAAACGTTACATAATTCATCCCAAACAATAATCCCTGGAATATGTTTCTCGCCCATGCGTTCATGAGTCCTTTATCTCCCTTCCATCGAAAGGATTTGTGAAAACTGCATGATTTAATATTTCTTTCTTTCATTTCTCTTGCGAGTATGTGTGTAGGTGTTAATACAACTATATCAAAATTCCAAAATAATTCAATCGCACGAGTTGTTTTACCAGAACCTTCCAGACCCATTGAGAAAAACAGTCTTATTTCTGGTCACAGGATCATATACCGATGGCACAGATGACAATTTTAATATTTGACTTTTTTGTTAATAAATATCCTTAATTTCAACGTCGGCGTATTCAGAATAATTGAGTATATTTCTTGTTTTATTCACCATTCACCCCATGATGCATAAGTACCGATATGTAGTTGTTCTAGCAAACCTGTATTTTTTTTTATTGATATAAAATGAATCCGTAGCGACTCTGACAGCAAACCCAGAAGCTCTACTTATCATCGGTAATAGGTTTATGGAAACGTACGCGAGCATTGAATATATTAAATGAGTCAACTGCGGTGACTCACCATCATTTTAACTCACAATTGTACCTAATTTAATTCCGTCTGATATATTAACATTTCTTCGACTTATAAATGTGATTATATTCGTTGTATCAGCAATTATAAAATTATTATTATTATTATTATTATTATTATTATTATTATTATTATTATTATTATTTAAATCAGGCCTGGATTCTATCACAGTCATTACTTCATTGTAAATTTTAATCATCTCCGTGAACTCAAAATCTGATATTTTTCTATCACTAATACTTGTTGATAATAGGGAAGATACTTAAGAGCATGCTAGCGTCGCTGTGTGTAATTTTATTACATAATCATGGAAGTTATTCATTTGTGCATGTACTTATTTATTTTTTGCAATAATATTCAGAAGGTCAGCATTAATTGTTGCAGCTGAAACACAAATTGTATCATTTGCTGGTGATGCCATTGTTATTGTTGATAATAATACGCCGGTTCCAGCAAGACCAGCAGACGCAGAATACACAATTATGTCAACAACAAATACAAGTCTGCGATATTCTTTACTTTTAATGTATATTTATCAACGATATTGTTTAGGTTTTTACGCCATTCACGTGTTTGATTATATCTAAAACGTTTAACGTTGATCGGAATGCTCATTATATTTTAATTAGGTGGAAATTTGGCGACAAATTCCTAATCCACTTCCGGTTTTTGGTTCAGGAGGTTTTCCAATCAGTCCAGTATAGAAAGCTTCTTCCTCTTCTTCTTCTTGTAATTGTTGTTCTCTTCTTTTTACACGATCTTGAAACAATTCAAATTATTCTTTATTATCAGCATCTTTAAGATCATTAGAACTAAAACCAGTACTGATGAAAAATACATTTTAGTCCAACCATCTTCTGTCCAGGATCCAACATATTCAGGTTCTAAATATCTAATCATTTCATTATGATTTGCAGCAATATCTACTTGTCTATTATAATCCGCATTTCTAATACTCTGTAAACCCTCAGTCGTAATTTTTTCTTTAAGAACAACTTCAGTTTTTGGCTGAGGTTTAGCGTTAGATACAATTTGTGTTGCTGACGTTGTTGTAATTGCTGTTCTCTTTTTCTTACCTCTTTTTTTTACTTTTTGATAATTAGGATCATCATCATCTTTGAGAGAACTTTGTTTAGTAAAGATGAGATATACATATTTAATCCAATCATCTTTCGTCCAAGGTTTAGCATATCTGATTCTTACATATTTTCCAATTTTATCATAATTTGCAGCAATATCATAAACTTCTGCTTCTGCATTCGTGATAGCATTAAAATCTTTAATCGTCAATTTATTTTCAAGAGCAACTTAAGGTTTAGGTTTAGGTTGACTTTTAAGATGTTGCCCTATCTTGAGGTTGAGCAGCAACTATTTCACCCGGAAGATCTCTTAAAATATTTTTTGTCTGTTTGGTTCTTCTTGCTATCTTTTTAGCTTGCTCAGCAGTTTGTTTTAATGCAGGAATAAGACCTTCACTGGCTTCTTCAACTCTTTAAGTAACCTTTGTAACAGGTTTACAAAAATTGTTCTTTATTTTCTGCATATTAAACTTGTGCTTCTTGTCGTTGCAGTTTTTGTGTAAGAACATATGGAACAGTAATATATCTTCTAATTGCTTCTAATCTTTCTCTAGCTGATCTACTAGTGTAAGATTCCATTATTGATATAATAATGATTTAATTACTCACACATTTATAGCAACAGAGAGGGTACGACCACAAATGAGTGTCACGGTGGGTAAACAAAATTTTGAAAAACACGAACGACAAAGATAAAGAAACATAAAATATAACCCAATTAGAGAAACTCTCGGTTTTTTTGTTAGAGGTTTCGGTTGACGTTATTGACCTTTTATTTTCATTTTTCGCAGGAAGCTTTATTTTTCAAAAATGGACCTCCCAACAAGTGGTCTGTTCACCCTCTCTGCTGATCTTTATGATATCAATTATCAACCGTCCATTCTGGCCTCCAACAGATTCACTGATTTGAAACCTATGAATCCGTTAAAACCAGAGCACGTCCAACTAGTTCACATTATAACGTTCATGCGATGGATTTCCTCTGGTAGTCACTTGGTTTGATTGATGCACACAGTAATTCGCATCGGTTAAACTAGAATGGAATGAGAGCGCTTACAGATTATAGGCCTATTTTCCCTTATAACCAGACCACAGTATTAGTTGAACATGTATAGTTCAGACTAACTACCGTTGCCTTCATACTTAAGGACGCCCCAAATGTACAATATTTAATGTCAGGCGAACAGCCATTTAACATATTCTGAAATGTTCTTATGCATATATTTGGGGATAAATCAACCTTACTTGCAGTGGTGGCCTAAAATAACACATCGCCAAAAGAACTCGGTATGACAACAGCCTAAATTGGAAAAATTATAAAATAACAACATCTAACCCCGATGACATGGGATATTTGAATGGTTACAGCTGTAATCTTTATGATTACTCAACACAAAGTAATAAAATATAGTAGTGTCGTAAATAAAACCGCTTGTACCAAATGAAAAGCCATCGATTTTATAAATTAGTATTTAGTTTATATAAGCACGCTTAAGTGAGTTGTGACCGTATGGATTTGCTGATGAAAACTAGTGCAAAAGTTACAACGACTGGGACAGAAGTATATCTTTATATTTATTTATTTGGGGACACCTGGTAGTCTGTAATAATTCATTCCTGTAGCCTGACACCTGGCAATCAGTATTAATTCGTTCCTGTGGTACAACACCTGATAACCTGTATCAATTCGTTCCCATATTATGATAGTTAATTGCGTGCTGGACTTGGATCGATGCTGGTTGTATACATAGACTCAATTATCTGCACTTCTTCTTCCAGGAATATCAGAATACCAGAATTAACCTCGGAAGTCCTAGCTTTCGTTTTACTCAGGGAACATCAGTGGGGGTTGAATTCAGGCAAGTGATAATCTGAAAGTTTCAGGAATTTTTAGTCTTGTTTTGCCCTAGAAGCTCCAATGGACTTAAATTCAGACACATATGTAATGAGTGGAGGCGAGATCCTTCCACAATGACGGTATGGAACTGAACAAATTCTGCCGGGGTGAGGGCGGAGGGCAGTCTAAGTGCATAAACTATATAAATCATCTTAGGATTGAGAGGTATGGGTTATGAGATGACCTTTTGCGTCTCCGCCATTCAACATTTTTTCTCCAATATTTGTACCTTTTGACATTTTAAGCACCAATACATGACATCAAAAGCCACAAGCCCAATGACAAGACAGCCTTTTAAAGGCCTGCTGATCCAGTCCACATCAGATTGGGTGGGGGAGGCTGGAGCAGGACCTTCTGGTTGTAGAGGGCAATTCCGATATAACAAAATGAAAACGTACAATATAATTAATATTGCTTGATATTAGCAGAGAATTAAAGAGGTAAAGAGTCAATAACTCCACTTGGTAAACGTCGTATGTTTTTCAAAGCAAAGGGAATAGGAGCGACATAATATGCCTCTCAAACAATTAAAACAACACCACCAATAGAATCAGAGAAATCTGAAATAATCTTTCAAAACTGTTGCAAAATTGTAAGCATTTGAGGACTTATGGGCTTTACTACAGTTATTTATTTTTATAAAAAAAAACACAAACCTCAGGCTATGTGTGCTGTTGTAGCATTAGTTTCCCCTCTCCCGCTTAACTGTAACATTACCTGAGGTACTAAATCACTCATGTTGTTCTAATCTACAATATCATCTAACGAAATCGAATACAAATTATATTTATGCTGCAAAAGACTTTGTTTCACTAGTGCAAACTTGCTCATTTATTAAGGTCACGAAAGAACCAACTTCTTTTAAAAGTACCAGCTTCTTTTACAACTGATGTTTTGGTGTCAGACTCAGGGTAAATCATTGATACATTTGATGTGCATGCACTTTAATGCCTTAAATCACGCATAGATGTGTTACGTTGTTTCAACGAAGTCGCACCACACCTATGAGCAACATCAAAATAAGGGAGGGGGCATTCTCCTCCCCCATTTTTAAAAATAAAGTGAGAAGTATATAGATGTATCTCTTTGATCTGACCACTCCGGTGGCCTAGTGGTTAATGCGTCTGCCTCGGATGCGGAAGGTCGCGGATGCTAACCCCGGCGAAATCATACCAAAGACTTATAAAAATGGTACTAGCAGCTGCCTCGCTAGGATTTCAGCATTAACAGGTTAGTGTTAGGACTGGTCGGCCTGGTGTCAGGATAATGTGACTTGGTGGGACATCATGCTACATGTCTGCGGCATGATGCTCCAGTGATAGACATCACTATAAACAGTCACACTGCAGACATCTTAGCGATACAACTGAAAAATTGTTAAAGCTACGTCAATAATCCAAATCACACACACACACACCGGGACATGTATCTGTGTTGACTGAATTCAAGTGTACTTAAGTCAAAGTCTAGGAGGTCTATATTGCTGATAAACCACATTGCGCATTTGACAAATGAGTTTCTCACAGACGTAAAGGTCGTGTAATGTAAGTACATAGACAGAGAGGGCACTGGATCTTAGTGCATTCAAAATAATACCACTGTTTCGCGTTAAGGCAAATCAATAAATTGACTGACAAATTTCGAGTATTCCAGTACCCTGTTAATAGGTGTGACATTTCATATCAGTAAAGATTGATTAATGTATTTTCATGGCTGGTACACAAGCTGCAAAGCAACAAACTATCGAAAACTGGACACTACCATAATACTAAATCTACTAAACACTAAATAGCAATGATATGCAGGTATGCTATAAAGTTGACTAATACAGATGCAGACATGCCATAACCTGTCGCTGATTCTTCTAATATGAGGATCATATTATTTGCTCCACTGTTTCTTTCACTTTTCAAGAATAAAATAAGCTTTAAAAATGACGTCGGGAGGATAAGTTGAATACAATAACATAATAACGGTCAGAGACTTGCAAAATGGCTAAAATTAATTCCAAGAGCTTTCTTTCTAAACGTCAACTTCAAAACATTGCAAGCAAAATGCACAAACGGTGGAAAATTAAATCGATTTTGGTTAAAATCAAATACTCGCTTATAATACACATTCACTAGGTATTTTTAAAACTGCGCCCGTGTATACAAAACGATACTGGCTTTAACAAGAAAAGATTCCAATAAAGGCAATCTCACCACATCCCACCACTTTCTCATTCTGAACCATATACAAGAAACTTTGGGTTCCCTTAAATATTCATCCAGCAGAGCAAAATGCGTCCCTTTGCAATGTTCACATCTTTCTTTCCTGTTTGGATTACCCGAAAGCAGATAATGATATCAAATAATCCTGGTACGTGGAGGGGTGCATGGTTGGCTTACGTAGCGCACCGATTAAAATTATAAAAGGAAAAAGACCAAGTAACATTCTGTGTAGAGAAAATAACTGGTTGTAAGACAGAGTTAGACAAATGAATCATTACAATCTTCAGTCATTATATTGATGTGTTTGAAGTGGATGCTAAGGTAATAGCCTAGGAATCGTTTGATTCATTTATGTTACAGAAAATGCATATTTTCAGGCTTGCGTAGACCAGATGCAATATTGCAATTCAGAATAAGAATATCGTTGGGTAATGATAGATATGTACTTCTAAACGGTTGCGTGTTTTGTAACGGTTATTTTGCTCCAAAAAGAACATATTTGTTGCCAAAAATTGTGTCTTAAGTTTGCAAATTTATTTGCGGAGAATTTATTTCTCAAACTGTTACTATATATGAAATTCTTAAATATGTTGGAATAGGCTGTATCAGTTGCTATTAATGCCAAATTAAGCTGCCTGAAACATTTGTCATTTGCATGTTATCGTATGTATTTTGCACTATTTTGTAGCATTTCATAAATCATTTGAAATTAATACATTGTATTTGTAGCGTGTAATAAATAAGCAGAACATAAAGTCAACCCTTATAAAATTTCTCCCTTGAAATATTTCCAAATTTAATTTTTACGATTATGGATACCCATGGCTATTAGAAATATACCAAACTCATGTGCAAGTCATGTGACTGTGAAACACAATTTAAGCTTCGTCTATAAAGTTAATTCTTACCGATTTGGAATGCCTTCGATTATCAGCAAGCGACAGCGCAAATTAAGTGTTCCTTTATTTTTGGATCATAGTTACATACGTTGTGTTCTTACAATATTTACATATACATGATAGGTGAAATGGACAACTGTTAAATTATGTAAACAATGTGAGACAAATCAAGCCACCTTGGGCCTATTGCTACAAATGTTATTAATATATCTATTTACATACCTTTCTGATAGTCATTTTCAACTCTACAGGTAGCACACCGGATTAAATTTAGAATGATCCTGCGCACGGCGTTCAGCCTCCATCTTTCAGAGTAAGTTGTCTGCTTGTAGTTGCCTGTTGCAACGACTACTTCTGAAAACATCTGGAAAGAAAGTCATCCATGAAACTTGGCATACAGTGCCATCTAGAAGTCTATTTGACCATAAAGAAAATGGTGCTCCTCACACACCAACATAGCTGCCATGGTGCTATCATTAAAAAAGTTATCACTGTTCTACACAATGAAGCAAATTATTACCTAAAGAGTGATACGTTAACGAAGACTAAACATGAAACTATTGGTATATTTTTATTTCCTTTTGCAGCCGTTTTAAGAAAGTGGAGTAATTGACAACGAATGTGATGACCAGACGGTGTAATCTAGCATAGCATTATTATGGCTGAGCTAGAACAGACCATATTCAAACTTGTGAAAAAATACCATCGCTTCAAGACGACTGAGGGGGCAAATGTATTCGATGTAAAAATTATTATTTTATCATTGACACGTGAAAATCGAATTTTCAATTACTTCCTATTTACAGACATGTTTTTATATTTATCGAGGGCAACGCCTTCTTTATAACACCGGTACGCACTAACTTAAGAAAACTTGCTCGTAACCATCACCCGTTTTATTTCTGTTGTAGCCCCAGGGGAGTGGGTTAGTGCAAAGTTGTATACTTGCTATTGTTTTAGTAATTTTATTTTAATTTTGTCTTTTCCCACGTACGGGATGTTAAAATAAAAAGCAAAACAAAGAAATATAAATACAAACAACGACCACAAAACAAAACAGCATCCCCAAAATATGACGAGATCACCTAGTCACTAGCCAAATAGCCACCTTGTCACTTAGCCGAATATATAAACGATTGCTATGACATGAAACACACAGCCAAACGAAAAGAAACTTATCCAAACCAGCTAAAAATTCTGGCTTTGGATGAATTCGTAACTTTTGCTTCTTACTGCTGACGATGACACCACTCTTGCAGTATATTAATATTCCTCGTTTCAATATCTGTAATGCTGATGCCTCCCCTTATTTAGAGTTTCTCTCTCTCCTTCGCCCCTGTCTCTCATACATATGTACTGCTACTAAATAATGATCATGATAATGAAAGTCAGAGAATATACAGATACAATTATTATATGTTGCCAACATAAAATAATAAGTAGAAGCAGAAATGGTAGAAGAAGCAGAAGGGACAGACGCTGAAGAAATAGACAAGTTGTAGAAGAGGAAGAAGAAGAAGAAGAAGGGACAGACGCTGAAGAAATAGACAAGTTGTAGAAGAGGAAGTAGAAGAAGAAGAAGAAGGGACAGACGCTGAAGAAATAGACAAGTTGTAGAAGAGGAAGTAGAAGAAGAAGAAAAAGTAGAAAAAGAAGTAAAAGATGATCTAGAAGTCGAAGTAGAATGAGGTTTAGAAGAAGTTAAAAAAAAAGTCAAGGTAGAAAAAGTAGAAGACGGAGTGGAAGAAGAAGTTAAAGAAGTACTGGAAGAAGAAGTAGAAGTCGAAGAAGATCATATGAGAATAAAGGCAAATACCATTATAAGAAATATCCTAAACAACTAACTGCATTGAACCTTTATGTCACTTTAATTGTGACTAATAAAACAGAACACAAAAAAAAAATCTGCATACATGTAGATATAATCATAAATATGTGCGCATGCGTGGATGCATCAAAGGATTTTAATACCTGAAAATAATTTTGAGCATGATAATGCATTCATATGATATGATGTTAGGTATAAAAAGGCAGTTTACTTCTATGCATTGGTCGTATATAACACTTCGCAACTTATCTAAATTATTGAAAAAATCTTTTGCATATATCATTGAAAAATAGAAAGTTTGTTTTGCCAATATTGTGGAAAATTAGAAGTTTGCAATGCCAGTATTTTTGAAGACTAGAAAATAAATTTAGTTTGCATTACCAATATCGTTGAAAATTTTAAAGATTGTATTGTCGATATCATTGACAACTAAAACATTTCTATTGCCAATTTCATTGACAACTAGACATTTTGTATTGCTAATATGATTGACACCTAGAACGTTTATATTGTCAATTTGATTGACAACTAGAAAGTTTGTATTGCCAATATTACTGACTACTAGAAAGTTTGTATACTTATGCCTATCTTACCCTACTGACGCTAGGACAGTGAAATAAAACGCCAGTTATCTTGCACTTTATTTCGTTTACACACTTGACATATTCTGTCGTTCACACCAAATGTGGAATATCAACCAAGTTAAAAATGCCATGTGTAACTTGTGACAAATATGATCCTTCCTTTATGTTCAAATCTGATTCAATTTAAAATCTAGCTTGAAGATATTAAGTGCTCTAAAGTTTGACGAACCGAACTTCTCAGTCCATTCCGGTTAGTAGTTTAGAAACAAAGAGTTATCGAAATCGATTGAATTAACTGAGAATTTATTTAAATATTTGTCTGCGAAATCTACATGATTAAGTATACAAATAGGGAGTCCTTGACCGAAGGGATATATCATCTCTGTATTACGCTTGTTATTGGTTATCTCATTCAGTTCCTTCATCCAAATGTACGTTAATCTGTGTTATCTGAACTTTGCACTTACTGATGAGGGTGATCATATTTGGAATGATATTTCACAATTATAAATAACTGACAATTCAATTGTAAAATCTGAATGCAGCTTCATGGGTATGTGGGTGGAGAGAGGGACAAGGAAAAACACATGAAGATATTTGTAATAGCTGCCATTGTTTTCTATTCTACCGGTTGCTACTAGTATAAGTCACACAGAGAACTATGATCCTGTGGAAACATACCACAAAACATCATTCTCAATAAAGATTAACCATGCACACATGACCGAAACTGTCGGCATGGAAAAGAGCAATAAAATGACATCATACTTAACTTATAATATCTGTTTAAATATTGTCGAAATAATTTACTTGTCAGATGTGAGTACCAGAATCAATGACGGACCTTCCTTATCCCGTAGAGAAGGCAGACATTGAAGAAAGAGAGAAGCATTGGTGCTGAGTCAAAAAGTGTTTTTGACCTGATGGAAAACATGGATGTACCTACAGATAATGATACGAAATTGAAAAGAGATGGGTATCAATGATAACACGAGATAAAAAAAGGAGCCCAAAGTAATGAAAAATAAATCTTCAATACTTTGTGTCAACTTCTCTGATAAAACTGAAATTGGATCAAAACTGGCAGACTATTTGAATAATAGACAGGGAGATGTGTTCAAACACAAGTTTGAAGTTCAAAATATTGAAAGCATTACAGCCAAAGCTCAGAGTAGTAGAGAAGTAACACAGTGTTTTCCAGGCAAAAGTTACTGCCACTAAAGCTGATGTTTACAAGATAAAAACCACAACCTGGATTATGTAAAATGACAAAACCTAGACCTTGACCCATATAAACATATTTACTTCTATTAATACTAATAATGATTATAACCCCATACACATACAGAATAATTTAGCTATGTATTATTTGTTTACACAGAATAACATTTTAAAAATCAATTCAGCTCCAGCCGAAATGAATTTAATTCTGGATAAGATCAAGTCCAACATACAATGTTACATTACAATAGCATGTAATGAAATAATTTTTTTTTTAAATAACAACTAAAAATCAATTTAAATAAAATTTACTTAACACTTCCCATCATAAAGAAAAAGAAAGAAGTACGCAATGAAGCTTTCTTTTTACAATTTGTAAAATATACATGTGATTATTTTTTAAAACATGAAATCTTATAAATGGCACAAAGTATACATGAAACAAACTATTTCTATACACGTGAAAATACATCTGCTATTAAATTGCCTTTTCCTTGGACGTGCCTGATGTCATTATTGTATTTATGCAACGTCAAACTCCATCTTCATAATCTCATATTTTGTTTATCATCTTGCCAATGAAAGTAAGGGGGTGGTGATCACTAAACATAATAATCGAAGAAGGAGCTGAACTAATGTAGACTTCAAAGTGTTGTAATGCCAATATCAATGCCAAACATTCCTTCTCGATTGTGGAATAATTTCTCTGGTGCTTATTTAATTTCTCAGAAAAATAGCACACTGGATGATTTACATCATTTCTGTCTTCTCGAATCAATGCTGCTACAATCCCAACTTCACTTGCATCAACATACAGTTAAATGATTGCCAGAAATTTGGAGCTGCAAGAACTGATGTACTCTTAAGTATTGCCTTTAACTTGTTGAAAGCCTTCTGACAATTTTCAGACCAAAGAAACATGGTTTTCTTACTCAAAACATTTGTCAGGGGCTCAGCAATTATGGAAAAATTGGAACAAAATTTCCGATTGTATCCAGCCATACCCCAAAATCCCATCAGTTGCTTTCTACTGATAGGTACATGGAATTCAGAGATAGCTTTGACCTTAGCATATATAAGTTTAAATTGTCCATGTCTTACGATATGTCCTAGAAATGTTACACAAGCACGGCAAAACCCACTTTTAAATAAATTAATTGTCAAATTTGCATTAGTGAGTCAGCCAAAGAATTTCCGAATTGTCGCTAAATGATCTTTGCAGGTGTCGTTATAGATGATGACATCGTCGATGTAAGCATCACAATTATCTAGACCAGATGTAATCATGTTAATTAAAAGTTAAAAAGTAATAGTTGAACCTTTCATCCTCAACGGCGTCACTTTATATTGACAAAGTCCAGCTGGAGTCACGAATGGCGAAATTTACCTTTGCCCTTTCCATCAGTAGAATTAGCCAAATTTCTTTTAGAAGGTCAGAAATATTGACATATTTTGCATTTCCAATTTTATCAATGCAGTCATCGATTCTTGATACTGGAAATGAATCTGTGTTAGTTACACCGTACACCTTTATATAGTCAGTGCACATACGGAAGGTATTATCTGGTTTCGGAATAAGTATACATGGTGAACTCCAGTCACCTTTACTCGGTTCTATGAAACCATTCTCCAGCAAATACTAAAGGGTTCATCCTGTATGGGTTTTGTTTCACATGTGTTTACTTTAAAATCTGAATGTTATGGTAGATGTTATTTGTTCTTGTAGGAACATTTGGAAATAAGTGCTCATACTCAAGTAATAACTGCTTTAGTTCATTCTTTTCTTGTTGCTTCAGATGTTAAAGTTTCTGTTCCAGATTAATTATAATTTCTGAATTCCGAAGATTTGTTACTCCAAAGTCAAAAGAGTCCGATTGCATTCCTTCGTTTAAATCCTCACTGTGTGGGACAGGTGACACTAAATTAATTGCATTATTAACCTAGCGATCACTACCAACATAATCCTTTAACATATTTATATGGCAAAGTTGTTTTTAGTTTTGCCTCTCAGGAGTATCTTTGATATAACTTAAATCACTTACTTTTCTTTCAACTGTTTAAGGACCACAATACTTAGTCTGATGAGGATTTTGTGGTGAGGGCAAGAGAGCCAGAACTCTATCGCCAGCTGAAAATCATTTTCTTTGTGTTTGTATCATACCTTAATGTCACTGTTGACTGAGTAGAGTGCAGATTAGTTCTTGCAAACACAGAAGCTTTTGACAACTTATAATTAAAATTGGAAACATAATCGAGAAGCATTATTTCTGTATCTTCTTTAGAAATAAGTTTCACTTTTAACAACTTCAGTGGTCCAAAGACAGTATGCCCAAACATTAGTTCCAAGGGACTGAATCCTAAAGATTTTTGAACTGATTCACCAACACCAAACAATAGTAAATGAGCGCCTCCATCCCAATCTTTACCCGTATCAGAACAGTATGACCGCATCATATTTTTTAAAATTTGATGAAATCTTCCTAAAGCCCAATGGATCTCAGGTGATAAAGACAACATTTAAATTGCCTAATTCGTACAGAAATTGCTGGAAAATTCCAGACATTAACTGTGATCGTTGATCAGATTAGACAAATTGAGTACAAAAGACTTATCAAAGCTTTTACTATTGTTTTAGTTTTAATATTCCTCAAAGGAATTGCCTCAGGGAATCTTGTAGATGTACACATTATGGTGAACAAGTATTGGTTACCTGACTTGGTCTTAGGTAAGATACCAACACAATCTACCATCATTCTGCTGAATGGTTCTTCAAGTACAGGAAGAGATTCAGATGAACCTTGGGTATCTTCTGAATGGGTCTTCCTACCATTTGACATGTGTGTCAAGATCTTCAGTATTTACAAACATTGTTTTTAATTTTTGGCCAATAAAAGTGATTCAAGAACTTGTGATAAGTCTTGTTGCTTCCTAAATGACCAGCCAAAGGAGTTTCATGGACCAGACTAAGAATTTCCTATCTGTACGATTTTGGAACTACTATCTGATAGCCCACTGACCACTCTTCACTAGCAGGTACCTCAGGTGGTCTCCATTTTCTCATAAGAATGCTATTTCAAACGAAATAACAAACAGGTACTTCTGTGGCTTCAGTATCACTAATAGGCCTTTGAAACCAAGAGGAGATTTCATGATATTTTGATGTTCGATGACAAGTGATTGTCGTTTGTCACCCTGATTAGAATAAAGTGAATGAGTAGTTAAAATAGGATCACTGTGGTCAATACCCTTTGAGTGATCCAAGCAAGGAGTAAAATTGACCTCGTCAAATGCTTGACCAATACATGTGTCAGCTAAAGAAATACTTTCCTGATCAACATCATTTGTTAGAGCTTTCTTTGCCATAGCTCTAGTAACTGCATAAACAGGGTATAAATCAGGGATTTCTTTTTCAACAGGATTGACTTTCTGATCCAAATAAGGCTTGTCAGTTACAAATGGATTAACCATAACCTATCTCTAGCTAGGTCAGTCATTGCCTAGTAATAAATGAAAGCCCTAGACACTAAGTATCAGACTGTCACGGGTCCTGAGGCTAAGTCTGATGACAAATTTACACATTGGAGAGGAACATTATCAAAGCCGCACTTTACTCCCTGAATAAGAACACTCTCATTAGAAGAAGACTTCTCTAAAAATGCTAAGTACATGTTAATAAAAGACTCTGAGAAACTCCTGTCTCACCTAAAATTGCAATAGGGATAGGATCACCCAAGAAAGATATAGAACCTTTCGACATGAATGGTTCATAAATTTCTTAAATAAAATCAGACTAGGGTTTTATTGCTTTCAATACATAAGCATTATCTTGACCTCTTTTAAATAAGAGCATTTGAAATAGATATGTCTTGATTATGTTGCTTTTTTCAATGTGTAGCAATCACACAAATAACGTGTCCTTTCTTCTTGCAATAGGTACACGTAGGAAGAGATAAGGACTTCTGATCAATCTTATCAGAAACGTGATTTGTAAAAGTTGTGCTAGACTGCGATTTGGAAGGGCTAGTATTATGCTGAAATATGATATTACCAGACGGCTGATGAGTGGAAGACTTACTGATAAAATAAACTTTATGAGCTAAGGAATACTCGTCAGCAATACGAGCAGCATTTTCTAAGTTTCTACCTTATGCTCAACAAGGCAAGTCTTAACGTCAATATCGACACAATTCTTGAACTCATCAACTAATATGAGTTGTATGAGATTTTCTTATTCTTGATGAACTTTCTTGGCTAAGCACCGCCTGTCAAATAACTGCTATATTTCTCTTGCAAGTGCGATATGAGTTTCTCCAGTTTCTTGTTTTTAATTTCTGAACGTTTGTCGATAAGCCTCAGGTTCTTGCTCATAACCCTTTAAGATAATTCTTTAACCAGATCGTAGTCAGCCCTTTGCTGTACTGACTGGGAAGCGTCAATGTCTCGAGCGTTGCACTTTATAATAATAGAGTCCAATGCTCTCTTGGCGATTTCGAATTTTCAGTAATTCTTTTCTAATGAGGAAAATATGTAGCTACATCTTTTTCCTTAAAAGGGGGTACTAACGTAATATTCTTAGTAACATCAAAAGTTGAATTTTTTTGTAAAGTGGAGGATTGCATTTCGACTGCCAGCACTGATTCTTTTAATCTAAATTGATACTTCCTTTCTTCCTTTTCTCTTTCTCTCTGCATCTGCATTTGCATTTGTTTTTCTCTTTCCTCTTTCTTTATTTACATTTAGTTCTCCTCTTTCTCTAATTGCATTTATCTCTCTCTATCCCTCTTCTTTCTTCAATTGCATTTTTCTCTCTCTTTCCTCTTTATCTAATTGCATTTGTTTTTCTTGAAGCTCAATAAACCTTAACTGGATTACATTCTTGCATTTTAATTTCAATTCCATAACATGTAAACTAGAGCCGACTAATCAAATCCAAATCACTTTTATCTAAAACATTCTTTTTCTCCAAATGTTGGACTAAAATATATTTTTATTTCTTGATTCGTTAAAGAAGTCTTTGCTTCGGAAAGATCATATTTTCTGGCAAGCTGAACCAATTTATCCTTTCTCAAAGAGTCTAACTGTTACTGGGGAGGATTTGAAATAAAGATCTCTACTTTAGATGACATATTAAAAGCTTGTTGGTTTCACTAAAGTTGTCTAAAATGTATAATAATACTGGAAATTTAAATAATTCCAAATAAAGTTGAATCGAAATTTCAAAAAAGATCTTCTGAATTAATTTAGAAAAATTCGTATCCCAAGGACGAGCACCCAATTTTCAGTTACGAGTCTATGCTCTTAAAATAAGTAAGAGAACCTTAATGAACATTGATCTGGTGTAAGGAAACAAAAATGACTGCCTTACTCAGAAGGTCTTATCAGGGTTGACAGTTCTGTCAAGAAAAACGACACCTGCTTGGTTACAGATTATTTATACATGCATTTCACATACTTGGAACCAAATTCTCTTCCTGTTTGAAATTACAAATGTTGGTCAAGGATCAAGATACCTTGTGCGTTAGGTATTTTCCAAAATTTATCTTGCAATAAAACCTTACCTAGATTATTTCATATTGGAATATAAATCATCGCTTATTTCTATGTAGACCAGTACAATTTATGTACCTATGGTATTGAAGATTTGGGTCATGAAGTAAATACGTATCACGCGTGTCTATTTAAACTTTATTTGTATATGATAAAACAATGTTGCTTAAAATATGTACTATATAATATCACCAGATACTCATCAGGCAACCCAATACCACGCCTCTGCAGTCCTGTCCTTAAATGGGTACATTTGGTATAGAAGTAGGATAATTAAAGTCAAACTTAATTTTTTTTAGAATTTATTTATAATAATGCATGGTTCTATTTATTACATGTTTATAACATAATATTATTACATACTCTCTTTTCTCCCTGTACCACTCCTACCCATGGGTCATACCCCTGTGTGGGGCTATCCATCCATGTGTTGTACCACTCCTACCCTAGGTCATACCCCTGTGTGGGGCTATCCATCCATGTGTTGTACCACTCCTACCCCTAGGTCATACCCCTGTGTGGGGCTATCCATCCATGTGTTGTACCACTCCTACCCCTAGGTCATACCCCTGTGTGGGGCTATCCAGCCATGTGATATACCACTCCTACCCATGGGTCATACCCCTGTGTGGGGCTATCCATCCCTGTGTTGTACCACTCCTACCCCTAGGTCATACCCCTGTGTGGGGCTATCCAGCCATGTGATATACCACTCCTACCCATGGGTCATACCCCTGTGTGGGGCTATCCAGCCATGTGATATACCACTCCTACCCATGGGTCATACCCCTGTGTGGGGCTATCCAGCCATGTGATATACCACTCCTGTTGGCGCATTATTTTAACACAGGTCTTTTTGCACAATGTCTTAAATCATTAATTATAGACCTATGCTACTGTGATATGGGGCTTTTTCTCTGAAATGTGGAAAATAAGCCATTTGCACGTATTAAATTGTAAATGGTCACTGTGTATATGCACAAAACAGTGATATTTATAATTATCTTGATGTATATTAAAACACAACGTATGAAATGGTGAAAAAGGCTACATCTCAACATCTAATTCAACCTTTTTCAGTCCTCTGCTAACACGTCTGTGGTAAATTTACTTGTCTGATCCTGTTAAAATTATGGGCATTTAAATTAAACATTTGTTAGACCCTGTAGTGAAGATGCGACACAAATGCATCATGTCACATAAATCTCTATCAGCATCTTTGAAATCCTTGGTGTTTTGAGAAAAAATTGGGGGTATACATGACCTGTAACAACTCTCAAATCACAAAATGCAGAGGTCACAGTTTCTGTCTCTTTGCAGAGGGTACAAACTTGATTTAAATTTTTCAAAACGCATGTTGCTTCTGTTTGTGGTCAGTGGATTGTTGACCAATGAAAATTTAACCTAATGACAAAATGATAGTCATAGTAATTACATGTTAGTACATGTATGATTTAGTGCACTATATAATATGTTTTATGTAGATTCTGGTATTGAAAAGAGAAAGTTGTCTGAAGCCCTTTAATATCTGGTGCCATCTCCATCTATCGTCCGCTGTTTGTCTTCATCATTAATTTTTCTCTCACCAGAGGTGAAGAGAACCTTACACACAAATGTTGTCCACAATGCTAATTTCAAATACTTTTAGGTAATTGGTAAAAGTGTAATATAAAGTTATAAACCAGCTTTAATTATGAGCTGTTTTATTATCCATGACTGGTGCTTTAATATTGCGTGTCAGTTCTTGCTTGTTGAATACAGTTTTATATCAAGAATTCTGTAGTATGTAATTTATAGTATATTATCTTTTGATCGTATAGAATCACTTACTGCTTGATACAATCCTGTGATAAGCAACTACATGTATCCACTTGATTTGAAGATGCTTCGTGGACATAAGTATATCAAATATCAGGGATTTAGTAAAGTGCAACAATGGTAGCTTTCAGAAAAATTAAATGAACGCCATCATATTTTGAGAATTAATAATGATGAAAGATTATGTGAGATATGATGACGAAAATAGACTATCAAGCTTTCTTAATTTGAAACTTTGAGAAAATAAATTAAACAGGAGCGATACTGTCAATTGAGGTTCAAAAGAAATGTCTGTGGTGGATACATTCATTTCACTCAATAGCTAGTAACTGACAGGATAAGGAAATTTATGAGTCAATATTTCTAAAATGCTACGAGATATATGTACAACATAGACACCTGTAATATGTCCCTATATTTTAATGACATTATCACGTATTTAAAATATATTAGATTGTTAATTGTATCTATCATATTAATCAATACTTGTAAATAAATCTATATGCTAGTCTGGTTGTTTTCTAATTGAACAAAGTACACCATAATTACTGGATGTGTTTGTTGTGGTTGATATTAGGTTTTGATATTTCTCTCTCTCTCTCTCTCTCTCTCTCTCTCTCTCTCTCTCTCAAAAGCTTCCTGGTCATATAAGAGATTGTATGATGTTTATTTGACATCTACCCATTTATGGTGAGATATAAAGTTAATGAAAATAATGTTTTATCCATCCTTTCACAATTTGTCTTTTGCGTTATCATTTATGCCATTATTATCTGTCTATTAATAAAATCTTTCAAAAAGTTTCCTTGTTGGAAAACAAAAAAGAAACATATAGAGATTGGTTAAAATAGATGTTCAGTATAAAGCACAGACAATGTGAACTGTCTTTTAAAGGAGCTCAATATCTACCAATCAACCCCAGCATCCAAAATAGATGAAAGATATTGACTGTAGCTGTATGCAGTGGTATACTATCCATGGTAATGACATTACATGTTAAAATGTCAGCTGTTGAACTGCATCCTCACTCACATGCACAATAAACTGCAAATCTGTTGAGAATAACCTATCACAAATACGACGCAAAATGATTAGCAAAGATAGTGTACCACGCATAATTGTTCATACTTTTAACTGGTGGACGAGAGAGAGAGAGAGAGAGAGAGAGAGAGAGAGGTGTGAGGTGGGTGGCGTTGATTACACAGATTAATGATATTCAGTTAGATGATACTTACCAACCTTCCTGGCAGACTAGCAGGGCTATATATGAAAACTTTTAAAAATGACAGTTTTAATGTGCGTCTATCAAGCTCAAATTTGCAATCTTGAGAAAGCCAATAGGAAAAGTCGTTTGAATCATATAATCATATCTTCGAAACAACAAAATAAGCAAGCGCGAGATAGCAAGTCAGAAAGTTGGTTTTAATCATCTGATTTCTCCATATATCGCATATTCAAGAATCAAGATTGTGCATTAGAACCACGAAAATACAAATTACTTCTTGAATATTCAGTTAGGAGGGAGATCACGTGATAAAAATATTTCTATGACTGGCTCTCTCATGTTAACGTTTTCAAGCTTCGATGAAGCTAATTCGTTCTGTAATTGTATAATTGAAGGAACTCGTGTACTTGGTTCTCTCGAGATTATGTTTTCGAACATTGAATACGCACATTCGAGCTTCGACAACGCGACAAAATTGTCATGTTATGTCCCTGTTTTCGGCTTGGTAGTTGAATTATGCAAGTTTCTATTTTGCGTAATGGAGAAATTTAGTGCGCATAATGAACGGTTCAGTTTCGTACATTACAGAGATTATGTAATTGAAACATAACTTCTGGTTTGTTCTTTGAATCCGAATAATCCAGCCATGTGAGAACAAAGCATTTCCAAGCTATGGCCCCTGTGACTTGACATAAATGTTGTCACTTTCAACTGAAATATCTCAAGAATAAAGTGGTGACATGTTCAGAACGAAAGATTAAGTTTCAAAGAAAATGCTATGCTATTACCACTATATAGTTTACTAATCGTATTGATACTATGTTGTGCCGTTTCAAGCAATTTGTTCTAAATATACACGAACTCATAAATGTAACAAGGTTATACTTCAATGTATACGAGTGTCAAGTAATGCTATAGTTATCAAGCAGATATCTGTCGACAAGTGGAAGAAAGTCACCGTCAATGTTTTTATCCATTGTTAATTGGTTCAAAATACAAACTATGTCGAGAGGTCACCACAAATGCGACTCAGCAGTGAGTGCCAGGTCCTTTTGTCAAATCCAGATTGATAATACCGGTTTTATCTGTGCGTCGCACCATCGATGCAAGTTCATTTCGCATAAATACAACAAGAACATGCTTGATTGATTCTGCTATCTCAAGTAAATCAAGATTTGTTAATGGCGTGGCCTTCTGCGTGTTGTACCTAGTAATCGAAGACCTCTTCACGATGGTATTTGACGATTTGTTCCTGGTAATCGAAGACCTTTTCCTTTTTTATTTGTATGCGACTCCTGGCCACTTTTTCGGAGCCATCCCGGATGCAGTTCCGACGGCCCCTGGCTTCACATTAGGACTAGTCATGTCTAAAAAAAATCAAAGGCGAAGAACAACTTGTTGGTCTAGGCACTAAATAGCCATAATTGTGCTAATATGTCGCTAAACCACATACATACATACATACTTCCGTTATAATGAACCCACTATATCAAAATAAATTAGGGACACGATATCTGAACTGTCAAAAAAGAGGACACTGCGGAAAGTGGGTGTATCTGTAATATATATATATATATATATATATATATATATATATATATATATATATATATATATATATATATATATATATAAAGAGAGAGAGAGAGAGAAAGAGAGAGAGAGAGAGAGAGAGAAGGCGAGAAAGGAGGACGTGGCCGGGAAAAAGATAACTTATGGTAACCCTAAATAAATAAATTAATTAATAAATTAATAAAATAAAAAGACAAAGCATAGTCTGCTATTCATTACATTTGAAGAAAATACAATACTGAGGTCGTGAAAAAGATAGCTGGCATGTTTTCGAACAGTTTTCTATTGGAGACGAACCGCTAGAAAAGTTTTGGAACAAAACTTTGATGCTGTAAGAAAGAAATCCAGTAAAACTGTAAGCTTAATCTCGTTTTAAGTAAGGGATGTAATATTTCCTGAAAAATATATGCTTCAAAATCGAAAGTGGTTTTGTAATTCAATGTAATGTATCATTTGGGAGTGGGAGTATCAGACGATCGAAATGACAAGCTAATCGTACAAAGTACAGGTACTGATCTGGTGATAAAAGCTTACGATTACACACTGACGGTCTTGACTTCAAATTGTTAATGATCTTTTAGATCCGGCGGCCTAACTTGTATATTATTACCTTAAACACCGCGGCCTATCTGACCAGACTGCCATTTGGACCAGTCTTTGCAATTGTTTTTCCGTATTGTAAGTATATATTTATATCATATATAATGCAATTATGAGATGTCACAAATTTACGTCGGATTTTATTGACAGACTCCAGTGCGATCGGAAAATAGCCGGATCATTTCTGTCAGGTAATGAAATAACTAAGAAATTAGTTGTAGGAATACACATCAAATTAGTCTAAAGTTTTTCATTTGCAAATATTTCTTAAACCCTAATAGTTTCTCTTCATACATGGCATTAATCATTATGAACTTAGAAAATGCACCATGTTACCCTGGGTTCATAGCTCAGCTAAACCTCAGTAATAAAGAAATTTATGATATGGTTTTGAATGAAGTTTTTTCATTTATATATATTTCTTAAATCCTTTGATGTATTGTCTTCATACATTGGATAAATCAAGACTAAGCTATTACAATTCATTCTGTGACAGGCTTGACCTTGGGATCATGTGATCGACACTCTGCTCTGGCCTTCTTGTTTCATCACTGATAATTATAAAAACATCAGAAAAATAGAACTTAATAAAAAGATAAAAAGGAAAGTGCCTTCACTCAACATGTAGGTAAATGTAGGCATACAGGCAAACATTCCACCCCTCCCCTCATGTCGTTTTATAACTATGGTTCAAACAAATTCATATCGCTGTTTTAAATATGCAGTATAAGACCTTTAGTTATTTTACAGCATTGGATGAAGGGAAATAGCCAATACAATCAATGTTCTACAATTCCGTTCTACTGGAATATTTTAAACCATTAAAGGTAAATAAAGAATATTTGTATCATTGTGTATTGGGATTAGATAAAGAAAATTAATATTTATAGGATTATTTCTTTCACACCCATTGCAAATATTCTCTGAAGAATTTGGTATCAGTTGTATTTGAATTTCGTCTTCATTTCAGTGGCTACCATGAAAGGCAAGGAAGTGCAGACTATTTGAAAAAAGAAATACAAACCAGTCTGTTTACATATTTGATATCAGTAAAGAAACGCAAACCAGTCAGTTTACATTTTTGATGTCAGTGCTTTGAGATACATAATGATTAATGACTGTTTTATCATACAATGTTTCTTGACACTTTAAAAATTAATGCTCTCTACACACTCCAATTCACACTGTTATCTTTGTTAAGTCCTTTTTTATATAAATAATTTCTTCTAACGCCTTTCTGGAATACACAGGTAAAATTTTCTTGCACAGAAAACTATTGTTGGTTAGTTTGACTCACTCTTGTCAAACTGAATGACTATTTAACTATCCATCTATCACAGGTAAATTTGTGTAAATATAAATAAGTGCCTTTTCTAATAAACCTTGGACGTGTAGGACATGTTTAAAAAATGCTTTACTTTATTTCCTTGTAATGTAAACAATATAGACCTAGATCCAACATGAAAACTACAGAGGCAGATGAGAGTCTGTGCTGAGTCCTAATGATTTTCAGTGATTAGTACTTAAGATATAGGTACAACAGAAGACCTTTTGCTACTTTGTGAAGATATTCATTTTGATATGTATCAGATATTGTTTGTTACATTTTTAAGTATTTTAGTACATTTGTCAGTATATTTAAACAAAAACTTTCCTAAACAAAATAGTTGTTCAGAGTGGCCATATTGAAAATCTCATTATCTCTCTTCATGAAGAGAAAGTCACATCAACATTAGTTTACATCAGCAGATTTGTTTATGATGTCCAGTGTGTCTTATGAACGGTTCTGCTTGGATATATAGCATGGCCACCAAAATGGCCATCTTGAAAATTGTGTTATTGGCTACTCCGCCTGAATGGCTGGTCATATCAACATGGGGTTTTCAATGAATGACTTTTTCTGTGTCTTTTTTATCTTAAATGAAAATGGTGCCACCTGGACAAACAGTATGGCCACCACATTGCCATCTTGGAAATATTATTATTTCAACTCCTTCTGAATTCTTATCAGCATAAGGCTTTAGCTAAAATACATTATATGGTGTCTTGTCATAAGTGATAATAGTGCTGATCTGACACATAATATGGCCTCCAGAGGAGCCATTTTGAAAATCTTGTTATCTCTACTCCTCCTGAATTTAAAATCAGTAAGGACCATCTTGAAACAAAATCTGCTATTGACATGAGATTTTCACTTTATAGTATTATATAAAACATAATGCTGATCTGACACACAATGTAGTGGCCATGGTGTGCATTTAATATTTTTTTTTGTTATCTCTCAGCATTCAGTTTTAGATTCGGTTTCATATGGGTTTAAAATAATAACTTCCCTCACTTTCTCTTCAATAGCATGATTCCATGCGAAGAAAGTTTACTGGGAGACTCAGATGAGATAAACTGGAGATTAGACTCATATGGTAACAACATTGAATTCCCTCGTAATTGTCTTTGGTGTTCCTTTTGGCTGGAGTGAAGAAGGGATCAAAAACTTCCAATAAAAAAAACCCTGGCCATCCCCACCCCCGGTCATCATCTCATCAGTTTTCAAACGGAGTGCCCTTTACATTCACAATATTATCCAGATCAAAAGTCTTGGCAGCCGTTGCATGCCAATGACCATCAATTTGCTCATTTGAAGCAGACTAGGGTGGTGGCATATGGTGATACATCTATGAGCATGTAATCATTGTAAACCACTGAAGACATTTTCCATGACATGACATACCCATTTGAAGTGCAGGAAAATTTGTGGTATACTTCTGGCTTCATTATTCTTATTTTTGTTGCTGTTATCGTTTCACTGTATTGTGGATATTAATATACATTGTCAGTCAGATTGTCCATCTTTCTGTAACCATCTCCTCCTAAACTAATAAGCGAAAATTGTAATTAAATGGGAGAGGGATCATGTTTAATATAACTTTCATCTATAAGTATATGACAAGAAATTTTTAAAAATCTGAAAGTATATCACAAGAAGTTTATAAAACTCTGAATGTAGCTCCTAATTTTAAAAAGTACAGATATTTGTGGTGGATAACATCTTTACTTGTTGTGTTCTTTATGTGTAGGGTTAACTGTGCTTAGAGGCTTAGAGTGCATTGCTTTACCAAAGTAAAGTCTTTTTGACACTCGTTAGTAAGGACTAAGCATACACGAATGACTGAAGCCATCTGCATGAAAAAGAGCAATGAAATATATAAATATTTTTCATACGTAAAATTTATATTACTGTTCTTTAATATTGGCAATAATTTTTTAACAGATGTGAGTGGCAGAATGGATAGCATGTATTCTGCAGACCAGGCCAACATTGCAGACTTTGTGGATCTCTCAGAAGTCACAAGACAGATCGTGAAAAGTAATTTGAGATTTGATACATTGTCTGAAGAAAGAAGACCAGATCTGCTTAATCTGGGAAACAAACTCCAATCTGAACCAGGGGAAGATTACCTCGCAAGGTCAGTGACCTTTTGTAGAAATGGGGGTAAGTCAGATTTAAGCAGAAAAGAGAATGGATCAGAGTTGAGAGCAAGGATTGTAGGCCAAAATGAAATTCCTTCAGTTCCCAAAGCAGAATTTTGTGATGTTAATATAAAGAAGAGTGAACATAAGGGAGAATTGTTTGGAAGTCATAGAAGAGAAAAAGAGAATGGATCCAGAGAAATGGTCAAAAAGAATACAGGCATCTGTAAGAAGAAGACTCATTCAGTGCAAGCAGATAGAGATGTATCAGATCAACTTGGAGGAAGGGATATGGGAATGTCAGAATCTCCCAGTAAATTTAATAGCTTTTCGTCTTCTGCGCTGCAGTCAGAAGAAATATTTGCTAGGGCAAGACCAAGGTATTGGAGAGAAAAAGAAAATGGAACCAAAGATAGAACAGAAACAGGGTGTAGTATTGTGCTTCCACAGAGGTCGAAGCCAGAACATGAAATCCCTTGTCTTGAAAATCAGCCGGGGCATACAAAATTATGCAAAGATAGAAAACACAAGGATTAGCCTGACAAATCAACGTGGTTCTCTATTCCTAACGATGAAGAGAAGTTTCAAACATTCATCAACGAAAAACATGGACTTTTGGAGCAATTAGCTTTGCTAAAAGTAAGTGAACCTCTTGGTTCCAAGGAAAATTTTCAATTTCTGGATGACATTAATAGGCAAGAGATTATGAAAAGTAAGGAAACACTGGATACTTATAAAAAAAGTAAAAGGAATAAAAGGCAGGGAAAACAAGGGTGTACCTACAAGTAATGGTAAGAAAATGATGAAACAAAATTACAAAACAATGAAGCAGGAAGATGAAATGAATCCCAAATCAAAGAAAATGTGGCATTCTTTACTTTGTGTGAACTTCTCCAGTGAGGCTGAAACTGGATCAGACTTGGGGGACTATTTGAAATATAGACTTGGAGATGGATTTAAATACAAATTTGAAGTTCAAAATATTGAAAGGATTACATCAAATGGACAGAGAAATACAAAAGTGACACTGTCTTTTAACAGCAAAGTTGTTGCTACAATAGCTAAAATATTCCTACAACAAAGTAACAAAAGGTTAGCTACAAAGCTAATTATCTACTTTCCTGAAGAGAAAGTGAAAGGGTTAGTTGTTTTAAACTCATATGAAACTGAATCTAGGTTTGAACAACATTTAAAGATAATAGTGGAATGTGCCACAGAAACTTTGACATTGTACAAATCAAAAATAAATGAAAAGAGTAAAAGAGTGATGAAGCTTAAGAACCTTAAAGGAAGAAAACTGTCATGGAGAGAATTTGAAAGCACAGAATCAGAAATAAAGGCTACAAAAGATAAATGTAAAGAACTTGAACTTCAGATGAAAGAATTTTGTTCCTACATTCAATGTATTTATGGCAAGCTAGAGGAAATTAAGAACTCTGTGAAATTTGAAACAAAAATGAAAGAAATTAGGATTGCTTTTGGAATAGAGTGCAGGCGACTATTAGATGCTTTGCCAATGTATGCACGACGATCAGACATACTCAGTGCAGTGAAGAATTCACAAGTGTCAGTGATATTGGGGGAGACAGGATCAGGAAAAAGTACACAGATGGTACAGTATCTCTATCAGGCAGGATTTGCAGAACATGGTCTTATTGCCTGCACACAGCCAAGAAAGATAGCAGCAGTGACTCTAGCAACTCGTGTAGCGTTTGAAATGGCTTCAAGTGTTGGACAAATTGTTGGATATCAAGTTGGCATGAAAGTTAAAAGAACGAAAATTACAAAGATCTTGTACATGACAGATCATATTCTTCTGAACGAGTGCCTTAAAGATAACAAACTTAAAAACTTTTCATGCATCATCATAGATGAAGCACACGAACGAAGCATTTTTACAGATTTATTGTTGGGAATGATTAAGTCAGCATTAAAGAAGAGACCTGATATGAAGGTGATAATAACATCGGCAACAATTAATCCAGATGTTTTTGTTTCCTATTTTGGTGGACAAGAAAAATGTCCAGTTGTTCATGTTTCAGGTAGGGCATTTCCTGTTGAAGTAATATGGCTAAACCCAAAGGATGACGAAAATCCTTTTGATGACTATGTTACTAAAGCAGTTAATATTGCAGTGGATCTTCACCGACAGAATCCACCGGGTGATGGGGACATACTTGTCTTTCTCACTACACCACTTGAAACTGAAAAGTGCTGTGAGGAGTTTGTTCAGAAATGTTCCGCAGACAGATCCTTCCAGTGTCTGCCACTGCATGGAAAACTTCAACCAGAGGAACAACAGAAGATCTTTCAACCGAATGCACCAAATAAACGTAAAGTTGTTTTTGCCACCAACAGTGCGGAAACATCTATCACTATTCCTGGGGTTAGATATGTTGTTGATACAGGACTTGCAAAAGAGATGCGGTTCGACCCAAAGCGGAATATTAGTTTACTCAGTGTGTGTATAATCAGCCAAAGCTCTGCTGAACAAAGGAAAGGGAGAGCTGGAAGGACATCTCCAGGGAAATGCTACAGACTTTACAACAAAAAAACATATGAAACAATGGAAAAAAGTACAAAACCAGAGATTTTGAGAGTTCATCTGGGGCAAGCACTTCTTAAGCTTTTGGAGCTTGGAGTAGATCCTCTCTCTTTTGACTTTGTGGAGTCACCAGCACAAGAAGCACTAGAAAAGGCCATGCAGTCTCTCCGTGATATAGGAGCAGTTGAAGATGCCAAGATCTCCACACTCGGACACTGGATATCAAAACTTCCAATTGAACCTAGACAGGGGTTACTTTTGAAGAAAGGAATACTGGCAGGCATACCTATGGAGGCTCTTGTTGTGGCATCATTCAGTGGAGGAGGTGGAACTTTCTATCGATCAGGGACAGAAGAAGAAAAGAAGAAAGCAGATTTAAAGAAAATAGAATTTTACCACAAGGGAGGTGACATTTTGACATTACTCAATGTTTATAGAAGATGGGATAACATTGCAGAGAAACAGAAAGGTGCATGGTGTTTTCAAAATTGTATCAATGCCAAATCATTGAGAGGTGTGCGAGAGACAATGAATGAACTTCGAACTATTTTGAAGAGGGACTTGAGAGAAGACATTCTATTTGAGTTCAGATTAGCGGAGGAGGCTGACCCTATACTGAAAAAAGTGCTGATAGGCACGCTGAAACAAAATGTTTGCTGCTTTCTTGGACATGAAAAGGCAGGATATTTTAATTTAGTTAATAGCCAGCTTGTTCAAGTTCATCCATCATCAGTACTGAAGCCATTAGATCTCCAACCTAAGCTTATTGTTTACGAGCTGGTGCTTCACACATCTGCAGATTTTGTGACCAACATTACTCCTGTTAATAAAGAAGAAATGATGCTGTTGCCATCAGAAGTGCTAAACATTTACAAAAGCATGAAGTTCAACATACGTGTTTCATTAATGCAGACATGGTGGACAGGGAAAAAAGTAATGAGACAATTTATTGGTCCACTACATCAGAATAGAAAAGAAGTAGAAGATAGACTGAGTACAGCATGTGAAAATCGGACTGTGGTACTTGATGCCAACCCGATTATTGGACGGATACAGCTCTACTGTTGTAACGTGGATGAACAATGCACTGTAAGAATGCTTAAAAATGTTTTGGATGGGTTAACTAAGCCATTGTTGCAAAAGACTGTTGAGGTGCCTGTTGGAAAAACAGGCGGGGGAGTACGAGTCGTTTTGGGTGCGGGTGATGAGGTATTAAACATCCTCATGCCGCACCAGTATAGGACCCTTATTGTCAAGCAGAAACTACTATCAGATAAAGAAATAGAGATCTCGGATGTTGAGAAGGTTTTCTCTTTGTATGGAGAAATAACAGACATTAAACCATTTGTGAAGAAAGATGAAAAGGATCCTTCCATCTGGGGAACAGTGACCTTCAAGAGAGATATAGATGCCAAGAACGCCGTGACTTTGCTTACATCATCTGCAAACCGATCTTTTGAAGCCATTCCTCAGTTGCCAAAAACAAATTCTAATACCTCCAGGGATTTTAAACTCAAATTATCTTGGTGTCGAAGACGTGGGAAGGGAATCGCATATGTCAAAATGGCTTGGCCAGAGGACTTTGCAATAGCTATGGCAGCAAGATCAGTTTTAATTGATGGTCAGGTTGTTTCAATACAGCAGTCTAGTGATAATGATACTCATGACACCACAAATCAACTGTATTCGAGAGGTTTACGGTATGACATTGTTGAGGAAGATATAAAAGCTGCCGTCAAAGGATTGCTTGGACTCAATAACAGGATAAAACATATTGTTATCCCCAGAGAAGCATCCGAAACTTCAAATCAGATGTATAGTGCACTTCGTGAGAAAATTGAGAGGAAAGTATCACAGTATGCCCCGAGAGGATCCTTTGATATCACGTTTGTACCAGATCCAGTGAAAAATCAGAAATGCGTTCGATACACAGTACTTGTCAGTTTCAGCAACCCTAATGAAGGCCAGACTGCATTAAATGCCATGCGAAGAAATCCGCCAAGTTTTGGTGTCCATCCTGTTCATGTAACCGCCGAGTTGGAAACATCAGTCACTATTAGGAAGAATGTTTATGAGGCAGTGAGCTCTGAAATTGAACCCACCATTGAATTCATTATGTCTCGAAATCCAAATGTTAATGTAAAATGCAACACATCCAGGGCAGGAAATGTCTTTTTAAATATAAAATCGAATGATGCCAGTTTATTGGGTCATGCGAAAGTATTATTACATGATGTAGTCCAGGCTGATATCCTTGAGTGCGGACGAAATAAGGAAATAGCTAGACTTTTTACCAGAGATGGGCGTTGTGAAATGATGAGGATTGAGAAAGAAACTGGGGCTGTTATTTTTGTAGACAACAGAACAATGTCTGTTTCCATTCAAGGAACACATAGAAGTAGATCAGAAGCTTTGTCTCACATCATCAAGTATTTGGATACTTTGGTAGATCTTCTTGAAAGACATTTACAGTTGAAAGGAGATGAAAAACCACGTGGGTTGATGAAGGAGCTCATATCCAAATATGGTACAGACCTTGAACAAATGAAAGAATACACAGGAGTTAAATCCCTGAAACTTGATCTACGAAATCACCAGATAACCATTCTTGGAGATCAAGACTCTGTTGGCAAAATGGAGAAAATGCTACAAGAAATTTGTGATATTTTACACAAAGGCACTCGTTATCAACCTTCAGAGTTGCCAGACTGTCCAGTTTGCATGTGTCCAGTGGAACCTTCTAACATGTATCGCCTTGAGTACTGTGGACATCCATATTGCGGTGAATGCATCAACAACCTACTTAAGTTTGCCATCCAGGATAAAAACTTTCCTATTTTATGTGTTGAAGAAAACTGTAAACAACCTTTGGTTATTGAAGACTTGAATGCTCTTATTCAACAAGGATGTACTACACAACGAGATCTAATGAAATCTTCGTTGAGTCTCTTTGTAAGCAAAAATAATACACAGTTCCGCTACTGCATTACACCTGACTGTGATATGGTTTACAGGATCACAGCTGAAGGAATACCATTTACATGCAGTGAATGTCATCAAAGGATTTGTACAGCTTGCCATGTCCAGTACAACAATGGCCTAACATGCTCCATGTACCAAGAAGAAAAGAGAGATGAAAACAAAATTGATTCCTGGCTAAGGAAGGACAGAGTAAATAGAAAGCTTTGTCCAAAGTGCTCTGCTCCAATTGAGAAAGATGGTGGTTGTAGTCATATGGAGTGTGAAAGTTGTCATATTCATATTTGCTGGGTTTGTTTGAAGATATTTTCTAGTGGAAGTGATTGTTATGGGCACTTGCGTTCTGCTCATAATTCTTTTGTATAAAGTATCTTAACATCAAATAAACTTAGCATGAACCCCAATATCAAATGAACTTAGCATGAACCCCACCATTAAATGAACTTAGCATGAACCCCACCATTAGATGAACTTAGCATGAACCCAACATTATATAAACTTAACATGAACCCCAGTATTAGATAAACGTAGTATGAACCCCAACATGAAATGAACTTAGCTTAACCCCAACCTTAAATGAACTTAGCATGAACCCCAACATTAGACGAACTTAGAATAAACCCCAATATTAGATGAAATTAGCATGAACCCCAACATTAAATGAACTTAGCATGAACCCAAATATTAGATGACCTTAGTATGAACCCCAACATTAAATGAACTTAGCATGAACCCCAACATTAGATGACTTTAGCACGAACCCCAATATTAAATGAACATATCTTTAAAAAAGACATACGTTTTCGTTTTTATGAAGAACCCCTACAGTAAATGGACATACTTTTTCATTTGTACAAAGAACCCCAACATCAAATGAACTTAGCATTTAAGAAAGAAACATATTGTCTTTTGTATAAAGAACCTCTAACACTTAATCAACATATCATTAAGGAAAGATCTTCCTTTTATTTTTTTCAGCAGATTTTGTTCATGTATGAAAAGGCAGAATGGGAATTTAAAACACAGATCAGCCATTTTGACTGGATTACATTTTAAATACACATAAAACGTATGAGAATGAAATGATTACCATATTATATTTAGCTCTTAAAGTTATCATAATATTGCCATCACAATCCATCTACATTGTCAAGATCTGACAGTTTGCAAAGATTGTAAATAAGCATCATGTGGAAGAAAAGAACTCTCTTAGAGGTTAATAAGAAATTGGGACTTGCAGCGAATCTTGTTGATTATTTTGGTAGTTACTCTTTAATATGTCATTTATGTTACTTGACTTTAGCATATATCTATGCATCAAAACATTGTCATGCACCATGTGTAGTTTGTTGTCCATCCATTAACACTTGTTTGATTCTTACCACTCTGGAGGCAATATTTCAGACTTGTAATATCGGGTTATAAAATCATGATTTCTGGATGACATCGATAATATTGGCTGAACATGTTACTTTTCATGAAGTAATGTTTCTGGTTCAATTATCATGGTCAAATATTATCATGGACTTTATCATCTGGGTTGGATACAGAGTGAGATCCCTGTATATCAATGAGGTGATCTTGCATGTGTTTGTATAACTGTGGAAACCATGTTTCTTATTGAATGTGCTTCACCACTCTTTAGACCAAATGTCTCACAGACTAGGAATATAACCACTCTGGCCACCAAATGTCTGATTGACTGGGTTGTTACAATTCTGGAGACCAAATTTCTGGATGACTGGGGTTGTTACCACTCTGGAGACCAAATGTCTGTTGTTACCACTCTGGAGATTATATTTCTGTTTGATTGAGCTTGCCACCACTCTGGAGACCATATCTCTGATTCAATTTTGATCAAACTTGGAATGTGGTCGAATTTGGTCAAGATCTCTTAGTAGTTTAATACTAATCAAGATCAATGCATATTAATGACATGAAGATGCATCTGATTGGCTGAGTTTGTTACCACTCATGAAGCAATATTGCTGATCTGATTTTCGGAAAAATTTAACATAATCGTTATGATCTAGGTATTGTTTGTAGTTAGATAATGAGCAAGATCCAAGCATATTAATTATGTAATATTGCATCTGATAGTCTGAGCTTGTAACCAGTCTCAAAATTGTATTTTAATTTTTGATCAAACTTCATTAGTGTATCTAAGTTATAAAGATAGATGGATATAATTTTGAACAAGATCCTTGTATAATACTACTACTACTAATAATAATAACAACAACAACAATAATAAAAACAACACCACCACCACCACCACCAACAACAATAATAATAATAATAATAATAATAATAATAATTGGCTAGCTAAATGTCAATGCTAATAGCTATTATTTGTTACTTTCTAATCAAACTTGTTAAATGGTCTTATATAGTCAAGATGTTGGATAGTCTCATCAGAGCAAGATCTGTGTATATTTATGAGAAAATCTTGTATCTTATTGGTTGAGCGCTCATCACTATGGAGATTATATTTTGATCTTAGTTTGCTCCAACTTTGTAAATATCATCATTGTCATAAACATATTCTGTATTAAATGAGACCTGCATGTCTTACTAACATGATTTTGCATCTGGTTAGCTGAGCTTGTTACTTGCCTAGATCTTGAGACCATACATTTTGTACAATTCTGATCAAACTTGGTAAATAGGCTTGATGAATTTGATAATGAGCATGAGAATAATTATGCATATTAATTATGCCTGTATCTTTGGAATGCATTTTATTTGATTATAGTAACATAAGTAAAATTGACAAGATATAAAGTTTTGTATCCTTAAAACACTACATTGGTAACTGTTAAGTTATGTAAAGTAGGTGAGTGACATCAGGCCCACTTGAGACTCAGTAGTATCATCCATAACAGGTGTTTAATATAGTATGTCAACTCTTGTTTGTTGGATGAAATTTTCTACAGTTTTATGTAAAAATGTTTGTTTATCTTATTTACAATTATGTTATTTTCATGACTGTATTTGACAACTGTCTAACTGATTCAAGGCAAACATTTTTTAAAGTTCCATTTGATTTAAAATGTTTTAATAACAAGGTGTACAAGTTTTATAAAATTACAACTCTTCAAGATAGAAAAAAAATTGTTTTATTTAATTAAATATATGTAAGTAATAAGTCCAAGAAATATAATAATGAAGTATTCCAGGTATATAAAAGAAAAAGTTATTTGATAATTTGTATAAGTATTGGCTTTCACTTGGAAACCACATTTGCAAAGAAAATAATAATAAATGATATAATTGAGATGTGATGAAGAGAATAAAGAAAAAAAGTAGTTTGAGATCTGTAATTTTTTATTAACTGAAAATGTATACAATAATGAATGGATTGAATAGCAAAAATAGTGTTAATGAAAGTTTGAAACAGGTCTTCACTCAGAAAAATTTAACAAATAGATTATAATTGACCCAAGATAGATTTTATGAGTCATTAGATACCTGACTTACTGGAAATCGTGATAACATAAAACCCCATATCAGAGCAGTAAATAAGAACATGTGCATGAAATAAAATATCTAATATCTTGGCCATTGATCTCTGGCCAGAGTAGGAGATGGAAATATCACAGTTGTTAGAAATTTTCAAATACCGGGATACTTTTAAGCAACAAAATTTTAAAAAGAAATTTATATATAAATCTACAGGCTTGATTGATAAATAAGATCTTTTGATAATCAACCTCTAATTCTGGAGACAAAATTTGAATTACAGTCTTAAGTTGACCTTAGATGAAAGTTTGATTCGCATTACTTTTTCGACTTGATCTATATAATAATACATTTGCCACAAATAGATGAAATGTTTCAATGATTTATTTTTATTTAGTGTTTTAATATTGCATGTGTAACCAACATTTTCTTCATTTAACTTTATAGCCAAATTGACTTTGTTAAAATATTTATAGATGTTACAAATACTGAGCTTTAATATATTGTTTAATATACTGTTAACGGTTTATGTGATGTTTTGTTGTATACATCGCAATTTTTTAAAATAAATTTAAACAACAAACGTACCCTCTTTTTATAGGTTTGTTTCAGTACTAATATTTGCAACTTACTTCCAGAATTTTAAAAATATGAATGTATAAATAACTTAGCTGTATGAGATGTTCTCCGCCATGTTCACTAATGCTTTCAGAGATGGAGATGTTGGATTCGGCATCAGGTACTGTACAGACGGAAAACTGTTCAACCCCAGGAGGCTTCAAGAGAAAAAAAAATGTTATGACAAACACCATCAGGGAATTCTTATTTGCTGATGACTGTGCCCTCAACGCTGGCCCAGAAGCCGACCTGGAACGCAGCGTTGACAAGTTCCATTCTCACCAACAGTACCAAGAAGACTGAAATAATACATCAGCCGACACCTGGAAAGCCCTATGTCGAGCCCAACATCATCAACAGCCTAAAACTCACCGTAGTGAACCGCTTCATCTACCTTAGCAGCACACTGTCACAGAGCGTCACTATTGACGACGAAGTGAACCTCTGCATTGCCAGAGACAGGTCAACTTTCGGCAGACTGTATGCCAACGTCTGGAATAGAAGAAGCATCAACATCTAGACCAAACTAAAGGTCTACAAGACAGTTGTGCTCCCCACACTTCTTTACGCATGCGTGGACGGCGTACCAACGCCACGCCAGGAAGCTGAACCACTTTCACACCACAAGTCTCAGGAAAATTCTCAACATCAAGTGGCAGGACAAGGTTCTAGACACTGAGGTACTCGCCCAAGCAGATATGCTCAGCATCTACACCATCCTGATGCAGTCCCAGCTACTCTGGGCGGGACATGTTGTACGCATGCCAGACCACCAGCTGTCTATAAGACTCTTCTATGGCGAGCTACGGAAAGGACAGCGATCCCACGCAGGCCAGAAGAAACGTTTCAAAGACAATATGAAAGCTGCATTGAACGCGTTCAACATAAACCCTGATTAATGTGAGCAAACAGCACGCGCTCGAGTCACTTGGTATTCCTCCGTGAACAAAGGCTCCAAGTTGTGCGCATCTAACAGGACAGCAGATGCAGAGCTGAAGAGTCAAACCAGAAAAGCGCGTGCCATCAACCCTTCTGGAGATGTCCCCCTCTTCCCTTGTCCCTTATGCAAACGAACATTCCGTGCAAGGATTGGCCTCATCAGCCACATGCGCATGCACAGAACAGAACCTGCCCTTCCAAACCTCGGTTGACTAGAGTGGTCCTCATCGACTCGACGGACGAACCACAACATGAGATATTATGATGGAATTAAAGGGGTTAAAAGTGAACCAATTCGCTTAGTAAAAGATGTAAATTTGTCAAAAGTGTCTTGTAAATAACACTTGGTAGAATCCTTGAATCTATTTACTAAAATAAATATTAAGTGTTGCAACAGTTATTGGTTTTACCACAGTTGTTAATCCTAGAAATTTGTAAAGTAAATATTAAGTGTTGCAACAGTGATAGGTTTTACAACAGTTATTGTATCCTAAGAAAACTAAAATAAATATTAAGTCTTGCAACAGTGTTAGGTTTTACCACGGTTATTGAATCCTAGAAATTAAAATAAATATTAAGTGTTGCAACAGTTATAGGTTTTACCACAGTTATTTAGGGGAGCTCAGTAGCTCAGTCAGTTCAGTTTCAGAATAATGATCAAAAGATTATGGTATCTATATATTTACAGCCCCGTCGGGGTCAGCTGCTCTCTTTTCCTTTCATGAATTATAACAACAACATGACTGTACTTTAAGATGATATTTGTAAACATATTTACATAGCCTTCTAACCTCAGAGTAGTATAGAAATGAACTTGTTTAAAAAGTTGATGAGAAAATGACCCACATCCAGGTAATCGTTTTGTGTCCTAGTTGTTTTTATATAAGATTGAAGTTGTAAACATAGTCCTGATTACTATTTAAATATCATTCTTTGTGGAATCACTTTTAGTTGTGTTCAGTAATAGTTTTGGAGGAATTATTTTTCTAAATTATTCACTGGAATTACAAAGTGCTGTTTGACACCTTGGACTAAAACACTAATTTGAGGTTATTTTGAATGCATCTATATATATATATATATATATATATATATATATATATATATATATATATATATATATATATATGGTATGAGGGGCTAATAAATACTCACGACTGTTGATTGGGAAGATAGATGAGTGCATCAGGAACTGTATGGCTATGACGAGTAAAATTCACACGCAGATGTAAGACAGGGGCAGAAGAACATACACCTAAGTTAATGGGGGGTCGACAACAGAAGGAAACGTTTTGCTCTTTGTTACTAGTGTGGGATTCCAACACTGAAGACATGACAAAATAGTGGTCTAATGCATGGGGCATATGGATGGGTATGTACCCGCTGTAAATATCTTTATTTGAAAAGATGACCTCTGCTGCTGCATATTAGAACATAAATCAGGCTCGTTGCTTGCAGATACTGTTTGCGTCGGTGAAGCAGAAAAGAACCAGCATGTCTGGCTAAAGAACATTAACATACTGTTACAGAAACAAAGCAAAAACGGGCAAGAAGTGCATCTGCAGGCACTGCCTCCACGTCTTTAGCCCAATAGACCTATTACAATGCCAAGATTGCCATGGCATAAATGAAAAGCCACAGCCAGTCCTTACCGAAGAAATACAGCACTATCCTAACCTTCCAGAACCACCATCGCAAGGTACGTGTTCCCTACATTATCTATGCTGACCTTCAAGCACTCAGCATTCTAGTAGAAGGCTGTGGCGTCTATCCAGCGCAAAGCAACAAACGTACAATTGCTGACCAGTCCCCATGAGGTTTTTTTCATACAGTCGTCTGCAGTGATGGAGTTTACAATTAGACAGCTTTATATCAATGTAATAAGGCTGTTGCCACTTTCCAGAGTCTAGAGCGTGAGTTAGCTGAGATCAAAGAGGGACTCTGAAATCCTGTGGAGATTGTGTTGAGTGAAGACCACAACAATGCTTTTATGAAGCCAATGACTGTCGCGTGTATGGCAAGAAATCTGACCACGACCGCATGCGAAACCATTGCCATAATGTTGGAAAAGCCTGCAGAGGCGTCATCAAGCATGCAGTCTCATATACACATATACCCAGATTTTTTTAAAAAAAATGTTGTGATTCATAATCTGCATGTCAATGATAGCCATCTTATTATGGAGTCTATCGGAACAGCATCAGCGAAATGATAAGTGTTATTCCGAACAACATGGAGAAGTAAAAGATTTTCGCACTAGGGTTTTGAAATCCTACACTTATGAACAGCTGCCTCGACGCTAAAGTTTTAATTTGCATGGGCGTTTACCCATATGAATACCAGAGTAACTGTAAGCAATTCGAATTAACGCAGTTTCCACCTTCTACATTGTATGACCAAAAGAAAAAACTATGAACAAGCTCAAATGTGTGAAATACCTTTAGCTGCACAGTCCAGTGCGACTATCATATCCTTTTCCAAAATAAAAAAGAACAGATGAGCTTCTACAACAGTATGTATTTGAAGCACTTCACGACATCTCGCTCCAGCACAACCACCTTGACCCAGCCTATTACTATAGCTTGCTGGGTATGAGCAGGGATGCCCTTCTGAAGACTATGATAGTGAAAATCCAAACAGCTACTGACAACCTTTTTAACTGGACCATACTGCAGTCTAGCAATTGGCTGCTCTAAGTGGGTTGATTAACCATATTCAGTTATTTTTCTTGGCGAGATTATTGACATTTCGGCTGATTCTCTAAAATGACACATCCTAGAATTAGGCCTCGAGTTTTCGGAGGATTTCATTATACACATCAGCACCTATCCTCTGACTCATGAGGCTGTTATCTAATATAATTCAAGAGAATTATCTGAGAAAGCAAGTATCAGCGCGATATAATGTGCCAACTTGAAGGTACGTTCACTGAAAAAGCAAATCTCCATCCCACACTGCATTATATATTGCTCTGGCACAGCCTTTACTTGGAGTGTCTCCAGGAAAGAAAAGTGTTTCACCACATTATGACTGCCACTCACACCAAACACAACAAAAGGGGGGTTCTCCGCATAAACAAGATGAGCCAACACCTACTTGGAGCTAAAAAATGAATAGCTCCTAATATAATAACAAACCTGGTATATTATCATTACCGTAGCACACAGTCGGAACTGCTGAAAAAGCCGAAACCGATTTGATGGCAGGAATACCACGAAATCACCACGACCACCAGTTCCGTTAAGCACCTCAACAAGTTCTTTTACGATGTGATCGGTAGGGACACCAATTTTTGTAAGAACGAAGCTTCTGCGCTCAGCGCCACTACTGAACATATGTTTTATAGGTGGCTGGACCGGGATGTCAAACCCATCAGCCAGGGTGATTCTCTTACCATTTTAAGGCCTATTACCACTACTGGTGTCGCACCAGCCCATGGTTATATATCTATCTAGTCATTCCCTCGATTGTAACGGACACTCTGTTGAGAATGGTGTCGTAAAAATACTCAGAATTGTGCGCTAAATCAGCTTCTTGTGTCGTGTCCTGGAAGAGTACGATTATCGTCTTCATACTTTTCGCGAGATTGATGTTGATATTCTACACACTGTTGATCTTGTTTAGTACCTCCCTGCGGAAGAGCAGCACTCTGGTATGCAACATAGCCACTTTTCTTATGTACTGATTTTGAATGATACGAGATCTGCGTGGGATAATAGGTCGACCCCCAACAAGAAACTACTGTTGGTGTAACTCGCCCCATTATGAGTACTGCGGATGACCCCATCGTAGTCTTTAAGCGTCATTTCAAAGATAAGATGGTCTAAAAGGCGCGACTGGTACAATGGCATGCGGTCATCTAGCAGCTAGATGTTGAGTGGCACGAAGAAAAGGCTCCCAAACAAGGCAGCGTTAGACGTTTAAGTCTAGGTGGCGGCAAAAGCTTGCAAATGCTTGCACGTAAAGCGGCTTTTTCGTGTTCAGTGTGCCATAGTAAACCCCGTTCGTCAGCTCTTTTTCAATCAGCTAAATACCTTTGCAGACGCCCTAAATTCCAGTGTCTGCTATGCCGGCAAGCTCATTGCCATCGAACCTGACAATAATCTTCTTAACCATAGCGGCCTTTGTTTTTCACTAGTGTACGTTGGCCTCTGCATGAGCGCCTGTAACACGGCATAATGTACTTGTGAATGCAGGTCTAATGGTACCAGGCACAATAATATCGTTGCCGCCAAGATCTGGAAATTGGAAAGTAAGCACATTGGATGATCGACACTATTTTCATCTTCTCAAACCAACACTGCCCCAACCCCAACATCACCTGCATCAACAGACAGTTTAAATAATTAGCTGAAATTTGGAGCTTGTCCATGTCCCACGATATGTCCTAGAAATATTACACCAGCACGACAAAAAACCTCACTTTTGGATAAATTAATTGTCAAACTTGCATCAGTAAGTCTGTCAAAGAATTTGCGTATTGTTGCTAAATGATCTTTCCAGGTGTCGTTGTAAATTATCTAGACCAGATGTAATCATGTTTATAAAACGTTGAAAAGTACTAGGCGAACCTTTCATCCCAAACGGCATCACTATATATTGATAAAGTTCTTCTGGAATCACGAATGCCGAAATTTCCTTTGCCCTTTCCGTAAGTGAAATTTGCCAAAGTTCATTCAGAAGGTTGAATTTGGTGATATACTTTGCATTTCCAATTTTATCAATGTCGTCGATTCCTGGTAACGGAAATGAATACGTTTAAGACACACTGTTCACCTTTCTATAATTAGTGCACATGCGAAAAGTATTATCTGGCTTCGGAACAAGTATGCATAGTGAACTCCAGTTACTTTCACTCGGTCCTATGAAATCATGCTCCAGCAAAAACTGAATTTTCTTTTTTCAAACATTCCTGTTTGAGAGGCTTCATCCTGTACCGGTGATGTTTTACAGGTGTGGAATTTACAGCTGCAACGTTATGGTAGATTTTATTTGTTCTTGTAGAAACATATGGAAATAAATGCTCTTATTCAAGTAATAACTGTTTTAGTTCATTCTTGTCTAAGACTTGTTGTTGCAAATTTGAAAGTTTCTGGTACAGATTATTCATGATTTCTGAATTTAGAATATTTGTTTCTCTAAAGTCAGTATAGTCCGATTGCATTCCGTCGCTTAAATCCTCACTGAGTGGGACAGGTACAACTAAATTAAATGCAAGAATAACCTGGCTATCTTTCTCAACTTGCTCATTTAACATATTTATTATGCAAAGTTGTTTTCGTTTTCGCCTCCCAGGAGTATTTGTGATATAACTTAAATCATTTACTTTCTTTTCAACCGTGTAAGGACCATAATAATTTTGAATAGGATTGGCAAGAGAGACAGAACTCTATCATCAGACTGAAAACTACTTTCCTTTGTATTGTTATCAAAACTTAATTTCATTTTTGACGTAATAAAGTGAAGATTAGTTCTTGCAACCTCACAAGTCTTAAACAACTGATACTTAAAGTTGGAAACTTAATCGAAAAGATTAATTTCGATATCTTCATGAGGAAGAAGTTTCTCTTTTAACAACTTCAGTGGTCCACGCACAGTATGTCCAAAAACTAGTTGAAATGCACTAAAACCTGAAGATTTTTGAACTGGTTCCGTAGCAGCAAACAATAATAGATGAATGCCTTCATCCCAATCTTTGCCCGTATCAAAACAATATGACCGAATCATATTTTTTCAAAGTTTGATGAAATCTTTCTAATGCCCCTTGCCTATCAGGGTGATAGGCAGAAGACTTGAATTGTTGTATGCCTAATTCGTACATAACTTTCTGGAAAATTCCAGACATAAAACTTTACCCTCGATCAGATTGGACAGATTTTGGAAGGCTAAATTGAGTTTTTTTTAAAAAAAACTTTATCAAAGCTTTTACTATTGTTTTAATTTTAACATTCATCAAAGGAATTGTCTCTGGGAATCTTGTTTACGTACACATTATGGTCAACAAGTATTGGTTACCTGAAATGCAGGAATAGGTTGCAGATGAGCCTTAGGTATCTTCTGATTGGGGTTTCCTACAATTTGACAAGTGTGACAAGATCTGCAGTATTCACAAAAATTACTTTTAATTTTTGGTCAATAGAAGTGATTCAAGATGTTGTGATAAGTCTTATTAATCCCTAAATGACCAGCGAAAGGAATTTCATGGGCCAGACTAAGAAATCCTATCTGTGCGATTTGGAACTACAGTTTGATACTTTACTGACCACTCATTACCACCGAGTGCCTCAGGTTGTCTCCATGTTCTCATAGGAATCCCATTTTTAACGAAATAAGAAACAGGTACTTTCGTGGCTTCAGTTTCACTAATGACCCTTTTAAACAAACATAATCTTTTTCCTGTTCGACGACAAGTGATTGTATTTCGTCACCCTGATTAGAATAAAGAAAATGAGTAGTTAAAAGAGGATCACTGTGATCAATACCGTTTGATTGATCCAAACGAGGAGTGAAAGTGACCTCATCAAAAGCCTGACCAGTCCATGTGTCAGCTAAAGGAATACCATAGCTCTAGTTACTGCACAAGTTGGGTATAAATCAAGGAATTCTTTCCCAATATGATTAACTTTCTGATCCAAACAAAGCTTGTCAGTTACAAGTGGATTAACCACAAATTTATTTCCATCTAGGTCATTGCCTAGTAATAAATGAACGTCCTTAATGGGTAAAACATACACTGTTCCGACTGTGACGGGCCCTGAGACTAAGTCTGAGTGACAAATTTACACAATAGAAATGAGCATTAACAAAGCCGCACTCTACTCCCTGAATAAGAACACTCATTAGAAGAAAACTTCTCAGAAAAAGAGCATAGTACCTGATAATAAAAGACTCTGAGAAGGTCCCTTGTCCCTAACAATTTTAATAGGGATAGGGCTGGCCGAATCTCTCATGAGTGATACAGAACCCTTCAACATGAATGGTTCATAATTCTTCATAAACAAATCAAACTGGTGTATTAAACCCAACAATTGTGTTGTTTTCAATACATGACCGTGACCATGACCTCTTAGAAATAAGATTATTTGGAATCTGTATGTCTTGATTCTGTTGTTTATTTTTCAGTTTGTAGAAATCAGAAGTAACGTGTCCTTTCTTCTTGCAGTATGTACAAGTAGGAAGAGATAAAGACTTCTGATCAATCTTATCAGAAACTTGATTTCTAAAAGTTGTGCCAGATTGAGATTTGGAAGGGCTCGTATTAGTCTGAAATATATTTTTTTTTACCAGAAGACTGGTGAGTGGAAGACTTGCTTACAAATGAAACTTTATGAGCTAAGGAATACTCGTCAGCAGTGCGAGCAGCATTTTCTAAAGGTTCAACCTTATGCTCATCAATATAAGTCTTAAGGTTAATATGGACACAGTTCTTGAACTCTTCAAGTAAGACAAGTCTAAAGTTTTCGTAATCTTGATCAATTTTCTTGGCTAAGCACCACCTATCAAATAACTGCTCCTTTTCTCCTGCAAATTCGACATGAGATTGTCTAGTTTCTTTTTTATAGTTCCTGAATTTGTGTCTAACTCATAACCTTTAAAGATTCATTTCTTAGCCAGATCATAGTCAGCTCTTTACTGTACTGACAGGGAAGCATAGATGTCTCGGGCTTTGATAGAAAGTGCACTTTGTAATAATATAGTCCAATGCTCACTTGGCCATTTCGAAAATTAAGCAATTTTTTCAAAATGAGGAAAATATTTTCAACTTCTATTTCTCTAAAGGGGGACACTAACCTAATATTCTTTGTAACATCGAAACTTAAAATTATATGTAAGGTTGGAATTGCAAGCTCTAATTCTTTTAATCTAAATTGAAATTCTCTTCCTTTTCTTTTTGCATTTGCATTTGTCTCTCTCTCCTCTTTCTCCAATTGCATTTGCATTTGTTTTTCTCCATCCTCTTTCTCCAATTGCATTTGCATTTTATTCTATCTTTTCTCTTTATCTGATTTCATCTGTCTTTCTTGAAGCTCAAGCGTTCTTAACTCTACTTCCATCTTGTATTTTAATTTTAATTCCTTTACTTTTTTGCTAGGGTCTGATACAGATTTACTAATCAAATCCAAATGACTTTTATTCAAAACATTCTTTTCCACCAAATATTGGACCAAAATATTAAAATCTCAAAAAATAATCCAAGAGTTAAAGACATAAATCCTAGTAATTTAAAGTCCTGAATAAAATTTAGTAAAATCCCGAAGAGATCCAAAACTGAAGGCGATGATGTGTCTGTTATAGCCTACGAAGTACTGATGTGTCATCAGTCATTTGTTTATTCACAGTAATATTATTCCAGGTTTGGATATATTATAAATTGCAGTGAATGTCTTTATCCAAGAATTTTATCTGAGCACTATTGTATTTCCAGAGAAAATAATCACTTGAATTCAATAATTTAAAGACAATAAAATTCAACCCAAACTGTTCAAATTACAATGCAACTTGAAGGTGCTAGATGTTAAAGCACAACTGACTAAATTCTCACAATCACAAGATTATAGTGTTCTCTACTTGACCTCAGGTCACATTACCTAATGGAAAATAACCTTCTAGAATTTTTTAATAAACCTTGTTTAATTACAACACAATAACCTGTAAAACTCACTCAGGAATCTCAACAAAAAACTGATCCAAATCAACATATTTATTCCTTCTTTTTTACCTGTATAATAATCCTGATATTTAGCTCATACACAAAGAGAATAATTTAGCTATGTATTAGTTGTTGACATAAATGAAATAAAAAAATGAAAAAAGTCAGTCAGGTCAAGCAGAGTTTTAATGTCAGTGCACAGCCGATTGGATATTCAGCTACTCTGACAATCATTGGCCTGCTCGTCGCAAATAATTTGGCAAGTTATTAGACCCCGCGCAGCTTAAAACTACAAACTCCTTGTAAAGTGAAATCACAAGCAAGCGATATGTTATAGGGGTATGGGCATCCATGCAAAAATAAGGTATATGGAACGCTGGTCCCGCCTGACGGTTCCGAGTTAGCGGACGATGTTGGAGCATTGGATCAGCTCGCAAAACCAAGCGTCTGACATCAACAGGGAATACATTCCACTCGTTTCAATGTTACAGTACCAAAAACTCCAATACAAAAAGAATGGGCACGCGCTAGACGCGTTTAATGGTGCTGATGTCGTTCTTAAAGTTACATCTGTAGGCAATGACTGGGATTGGCCTATTGTTAGCAATGATTGTCGCCCTTCACCGCATTTGTGTTTGAGCTCACAGCTTTGGGCTGCAGACTTTTTCAATGGCCAGAACTTTCACCACTCGGGAGCTTTCCATGAGAGCTAAAAGCACGCCGAAATATGTGTCCTCGCCCAGACAAACCCCAACACAGTATTCAATCACAAGTCAAGGCATTTAGGCTGATCCTCGATGAAGTCGACAAACATGTGGCCATGAAAAATTAGATAAGAGCTGCATTGTACAGGGCATTTGCTTTGGTTGCCATCGACGAGATGGCAAGAAACGAATTAATGGCTAGAGGGAAAGCAGAAAAAGAGAGTATTCGAAGTATCGTTGGAAATTCTCAATATGATGTATTTCATCTGTGTAAAAAGCTGAACACTAAAAACGACTGAAACAATAGGGCCACTAAAACAGTTGTGGTGGCAGCTTTCTTGCTCTCAGACTCAGCAGATAAACGTTGGTCAAAACATAGTTCCAGCGTGCCACCATCATACTGTTTTTATTTTACTTTGATTTCAGCTTCTTGACATGTTGTTTTAATTATTTTTGCGCGTGCATAAAATAAAACAATTGCAGCCTCGGATGCAACCACCATCCTTCCGTATGGTTTTATCTGTAGCAGCATATCGTGCATATTCAGTGTTGGTTTTAGCAGCATCTTTATTTATTACCACCAAATAACCAAGTCCCAGAATACTGAGTGTTGTACTTGTCACGTGTAAAAGCGAGTCAGTAAGAAAGAGCATGTGCACATTTTGCTTTGCTCATGTTAAAGACGCCTTTGGATGTTAGCGAAGTAGCAAATATATAATAATTTTTAACAAACTTTATGAGATCAACCGTCCATTACGGCCTCCAACAGATCGACTAATTTGAAATCTATGGATCCGTAAAACAGAGAAAATCCATCTACTTTATATTATCATGTACACTTGGCTGGTTTCATTGATCAAAACAGCTAAACTCAGGGCCGTAAAGAGCGATCACAGGCCCTGGGGTAAGAAACACCCGGGCCTCTCCTTGTTCTTGTTCAAACAAAAGTTTTCTTTTATAAAATCAAAAAGTGTTGTTCGGATATATCCCGGGTTGCCCCCCCCCCCCCCCCCCCGTTTGTCGGCCCTGGTTAAACTAGAATGACGCAACAGAAGGCGTTTAGACCTACCTTTCCTTATATGGATTATAGTGTTAATTAATCATGTATAGTTCAGACTAATTAACATGAGTCCATACTTAAGGACGCCCCAAATGTACAATATTTAATGTGAGGTGAATATTCTTTAAATCTACTCTGAATAAAGTCCATACTTTAAATGCATGTTCTCATGCATGTGTCTGGGAATAAATCAACCTTACTTACAGTGGTGGCCTAAAATATCACATCGCCAAAACAACTCTATATATCAACAGCCTAAATTGGGTAACAAAAATTATAAAATAACTGCATATATTCACGATATTTTAATGTTTACCACTGTAATCTTTATGATTACTTAACACAAAGTAACAATAGGTGGTAATGTGGTAAATACAACAGCTTGTACCAAACGAAAAGCCGTCGATTGTATAAATTATGTTTATATTTATATAGTCATGCTTAGGTGAGGTTTGGCAGTATGAATTTACTGATGAAAACTAGTGCAAAAGTTACAACGATTGGGAGAGAAGTATATCTTTATTTTTATTTAATTGGGGACACCTGGTCGTCTGAATTAATTAGTTTCTGTAGTATGACACATGATACTCTGTATTAATTCGTTCTTATAGCATGATACCTGGTAGTCTGTATTAATTCGTTCCCTTGATATGACACCTGGAAGTCTGTATTAATTCGTTCCTATATTATGACACCTGGTAGACTGTATTAACTTGTTTCTATAGTATGACACCTGATAATCCGTATTAATTCGTCACCATAGTATGACAGTTGATTTGGTCGAAACTGGTTGCATACACACACTCAATTATCAGCACTTCATCTTCCTGGGATATATGTTATCATGGTCAGAATTAACTTCGGGAGTCATAGTTTTCGTTTTACTCAGAGACATTCAGTTGGGGGTTGAAATCAGGCAAGTGATCGTGTGAAAGTTTGAATTATTTCAGGAATTTCTAGTGTTTCGCCTTAGAAGCTCAAAATGGACTTGAATTCAAACACGTATGTAATAAGTGGAGGCGAGATCATCAGCAATGACCGTATGGAACTGAACAAATTCTGCCGGGGTGGGGGACAAGCTAAGTACGTAAACCATAGAAATTATCCTAGGACTGACAATCAGATGACCTTTTCCATCTCCCAGATCCAATATTTTTCTCCATATCTGTACCATTTGACATTTTAAGCACATCAAGATACTACATCTGAAACCACAAGCACCATGGCAAGACAGTCTTTTAAAGGTCTACTAATTCCAGCACACTTTAGATGGGGTAGGTGGGGGCTGGGGCATGACCTTCTGGTTGGAGAGGGCAAAATATTAACGCACCCAATTTACATCTACTAAGGAGTATATTCCAAACTTTAAAAAAAATAAGAACGAACAATATAATTAATTGTGCATGATATGAGATAATTAAAGAGGTAAAGAGTCAATAACTCCACTTGCTAAATGTCGTATGTTTGTCAAAGGAAAGGGAATACGGGAAACATAAAATGCCTGTCAAAACAATTTTAAAAAACTCGATCACTAGAATCAGAGAAATCTGAATTAATCTTACAAAACTATAGCAAAATTTAAGTACTTGAATACTTGTGGGTTTTACTACAGTTAATAAAAAATAGACACAAAACTATAGATGCCTTAAAGTTGTGGCTATTTTCAAAGATACCGCTGGCAATATGCTATGGTATGTGTGCTGTTGTAGTATCAGCTTTCCCCTTAACCTTAACATTACCTGAGCTACTGAATCACTAATTTTGTGTTCTTCTACAATATCACCTAAAGAAATCGTATGCAGATTACATTTGGCTGCAAAAGATTTTGTTTCACAAATGCAAACTTGCTAATTTGTCAAGGTCACGAAAGTACCAACTTCTTTTAAAACTCATTTTTGGTGTCATCTTCTAGCGGCTTAAAGATTCAAGGTAGATTACTCTACTGCATCCGATGTGCATGCACTTTTATACCATCACGCATTATTGTCTGATGTGGTTCTATAAAACCGTTCCATTCCCACAGGCAGGAGTGGGCTGTGGGGGCGTTTTTTTTTAAAAAAAGATTCGATTTTGGCTTTCTTCCCCTGCCCACACCTACCCGGAAAAAATAACATACCAGGACATTTTTTTTTTGCCTGGACATGTATCTGTCTTGATTAAATTTAAGCATGCTTAAGTCCCAGTCTTGGAGGTCTATATTGTTTTTATACCACATTCCGCATTTGACTAGTGAATTTCTCACAGACGTAAGGGTCATGATATGTAAGCAGGTAAACAGGGAGGGCACTGAAACGTAGTGGATGCAAAAATGATACCACTGTTTCGATAATTCCAGTACTCTCTTTAACTAAAATTTGACGTGAGCAATGATTATCTGTGACTTTCTTTAATCATACTTTCCCAATCAGCTACACGACCGCTCCGGTGGCCTAGTGGTTAGAGCGTCCACCTCGGATGTGGGAGGTAGTGGGCTCGATCCCCGGCCGAGTCATACCAGAGACTTACATAAATGGTACTAACAGGTGCCTCGCTTGGCGCTCAGCATTAAGAGGTTAGTGTTAGGACTGGTCGGCCTGGTGTCAGGATAATGTGACTGGATGGGACATCATGCTACATGTTTGCGGCATGATGCCCCAGTGTTAGACATCACTATAAACTGCCACACTGCAGACATCGTAGCAATATGACTGATAAATTGTTAAAGCTACGTTACAAAACCAAATCACACACACACACACACACACACACACACACACTCAGCTACACAGTAACCTATGGTCTCAGTATTGACGAATGCAGAATGCCTAGGTCAGCACACATTATAAAGTAACAAAGTGCAGTATATTGAATACAGCCTATACCATACTTGGCATAATGTTGAAGTATGTGTGTGTGCGTGGTAAGACTTTTAGGATGGTTGAGAAATAGAAAAAGTTTAATGTGGTCAGAATAATGGGATAACGGTTTTAACATCTGAAAACTTCTACATCACCTACAAGAGAAAGAGAGGGAGGGGAGCATTTGTGCCAATGGCCACTGCTAACTCAAAATTTAAAATATAAGAAAACAATTTAGCAAAAAGGAGGGCTGCTACTAAAAAATGATCATGATATTGAAAGTCGGAATATATGAAGATACAATTACTATATGTTACTATCGCAACCGAAAAGAAGTAGAAAAGTGGAAAACGCAGAAGGGAAAGACGTCGAAGAAACAGAGTAAATTAAACTTGAAGAAGCCGTGATAGCATAACAAGAATAATCAGACGGTGAAACAGTAGAAAATGAAGTAAAAGAAAAAGAATTATAAGAAGTAGTAAAGGAAGTTGAATACGAACTAGAAAACGAAGTAGAAGTAGTGGAAGAATTAGAAGATGAAGTAGAAGTAAATAAAGAATCAGAAGATGTAGTAGAAGATGAAGAAGAAGTAGAGGAAACAGCAGTAAAAGAAGTAGAAGAAGACCTAGAAGTCGAAGTAGAAGGAGGTTTAGAAGAAGTCAAAGGAGAGGCAATATAAGAAGAAGATGAGGCAGAATAAGTAGAAGATGAAGGAAAAGAAGTAGCAGAAGAAGAAAAAGAACAAAAGAACAACATATTACAAAGGCAAATACCATTATAAGACCCTTAAAGGCAAATAGCATGATAAGACCCAAAAAAGCAAATAGCATTATAAGACCTTAGAAAGGCAAATATCATTTTAGGACCCTAAAATACAAATCGCATTATAAGACCCCAAAAAGACAAATACCATTTTCAGACCCTGAAAGGCAAATAACATTTTAAACCCTAAAAAGGCAAATAGAATTATAAGACCCTAAAAATGCAAATAGCATTTAAAGAAACCTAAAAGGCAAATAACATTATAAGACTCTAAAAAGCAAATACTATTATAAAACCTTACAAGGAAAATACCATTTTCAGAACCTAAAAGGCAAATATCATTTGAAGACCCTAAAAAGGCAAATACCATTTTAAGGTCATAGAAAAGCGAATACAATTATAAGACCCTAAACACCTAACCACAGTGAACGTTTATGTCACTTTATGCCAAGTAAAACAGAACACAAAATACCAATTCGCCTACATATAGATGTAAAAATAAATTAGGATGTGCGCATGCGTGGATGCATAATTACTAAAACTAAGTTTGAGAATGATATTGCATTCATGTAATATGATTTTAAGTATACCAAGTTAGGTTTACTTCTATGCGTTGATGGTATCAAACACTTTGCAGATTCTCTAAATTCATTAATAATTTTTTGCATATACCATTGAAAACCAGAAAGATTGTTTTGCCAATATCGCTGACAATTAGAAATTTAAGTTGCCATTATTATTGAGGGTTAAAAATAAATTTTGTTGGCATTCCCAATATCACTGAAAATTTGAAGGTTTGTATTGCCAATATAATTGACAACTAGAAAGTTTGTGTTGTAAATATCTAGAATGCTCGTATTATTTTACCTAACTCCATTGCCTTCATGACAGAGAAATTAAATATCTATCATCCTTCACTTTATTTTGATCACAAACTTGACATATTCTGTTGTTCACACCAAAGGAGGAATGTTGACCAAGTTAAAAGTGCCAGGTGTTATGTTCAATTTGTGATATATATGATCTTTAACTTCGGTTCAACTTTAATTAAATTTGAAATCTGACTCAAAGATAATTAATTCTCTAAGCCTTGACGCACCGAATATTTTCAGACCATTCGGGTTAGTAATTTAGCAACAGACTCTAGCTATCTCTGAAAGATCCTAGCTGAGAAAGAGTTCGGAAAAAACAACTGTTGTGACGGATGAGTACCACGCATATTTTTTATTTTCCCTCCAACAAAAAATAAACCAGCTTCAATTTAAAGTAAATTTGCAATATTTTTTAATATCGATCATCGCAAATATATTTATCATGCAATTTGGATTTGATATAATGCATCTATGCAACAACGGGGAATGTGTGCTTCTGACTATGCATCATATAGGATAATATTTTAGTGGGAGACTTTTTAATTTGGAACTTTGAGTGAATCCAAATTTCGACAGGAAATTCTTCTTTCCTAAAATAAATACCACATGTGTGTTTATATGTTATCCTCAACAGGTTTAACAATATCGTAAGTGTGAATGAATCTAGAAATTACATTAGAGGACTGCTTGCTGTATGCTATTCAGGTGACAATTTACCTGAAATGGCTTATCAAGATAATTATTCATGCATGTGTATGCCGCTGTCACTCCAAGGTTACACAAAGCCCATGGTTTACATTTAGTAAAGTCTAGTTTTCGTCTGGCTTTCTTCGAGTAAAATCTGTCTTTCATCTTGCTTTCATCCAGTAAAATCTAGTTTTCATTCAGGTTTCATCCAGTAAAATATGGCTTTCAGGGATGGACAACACAAATATCAAACAGATGATAAGGATATTCATTTAAAATATAATATAAAACAATATCAGTCTTTGATTTTTATCAAACTAATATGTTACCGCCTCATGGTTATTAAGGAAAGAATGTTTTTCTTTATTGCATTTTATGCCATGTCGCAGTAGGTAAATATTTGGTTGGGTAGGAAGCTACAAGGTATGTCTGCACACTATTGTATTGAAAAGTGTTGATTAAAAAATAGATGTATTAATTGTAAAAGGACGAAAGGTACTGATGTAAAGATAAGAGCTTGCAAAAATTGATTGGAAAACAGGCTAACGCCACTTTAATCAAACTGATCTTCTGCAATATAATCAATGGCCTCTGGAGTCCAGAAAAAGCTACGTAGATATGAGATATGACATTGTTGATTATCCTGTGGTTTTAGACACTGATGATCAAAATTGTTATATACATCTAAAATATCGCCAGAGGTGTGAGTGACAAAGGTTTATAACCTTGTTTAGGTCTCATCAGCAGTCACTGCTGGAAATTATTGATCACTTCTTAGGTCTGACATACATGTGGGTTGAGCGACTGTAGGTTGGTTGGTATGGATGTTCTATCAGTGTAAACTATGGGATCAAGATCTGAACGAAATGGGGTTGTATTTAACAGCCAATGTCAGAACAGAGGTTCATTTTTCAGCTGACCTATAGAAACTACGAGAGTTATTGTGCCGCCCACAGTGTCGCTTGGGTGTCCACACAGATAAATGCATACACAAGTACATCCTTATTGCATATCAATAATTCTTTCTAGCATGGGTCCAAGGCAAGAACTTCAAGTGGCTTTAATATCACCTACCCACGGATATATGGCAAAGTGGGCTAATGTCCATACTCTTTTCATAAGGTGTGCATTTTTTGGTTTAAGGTTATAAATTTAGACGAAGACAGTTGCACCCAACATATATAATATTATACATAGACTCTTCAAACTGTATGGCTATATGCATCTCGATGAGCACGTTGTCTTCGATAAAAAGGTAGATATATGTGAATCATATTTTATGCGTCACTGACTTTGGTCAAACTTTGTATTTCAACTTTATTTTACTTGTTTTGTTTCTGCTAGAAAGATCAAACATGATGAATTTATGCATCTATGTTAGTACCCTTAAGAGAAAAGAAAGTCATTGTGACCTACATTTCATATTTTACTGACTTTGGTTATTTCTGCGTTTAGATCATTACCAATAGATAGATAGATAGATAGATAGACAGACAGACAGACAGATAGAGAGATAGATATATATATATAGATAGATAGACAAACAGACAGATAGATAGATAGATTGATATATAGATAAATAGATAGATATAGCTATACCTTTACTTTGGGTATCCTCTACTCAGCTGAGATTAGTCGTACCATTTTTCTTGTAATGGGTACCCATTTTTAGAGGACCCAGTTTACATCAAAATGCTTGTTACCCTTTTGCGTATTTTGTACATTCAAGACTGTCAAATGATATTATCTACAAAAACAGTCAAAAATTACATCTATATATTCAGCTAAGATTTTTATTACAGACTGTATCTCATATTATCATGTGAATTAGGCGATTTGAAACAATCAGTGCGACAACAGAAAATGATGATAGCAATGATGACATAACATCAAGGGATTCCTATCATAAACTGGAGGACAGTTAAGAACAACAAATCGCACGTTTCACAAGAGTACTCTCTCTTGTATAAAATCTATATTTAAAGATTTTGACTCAGAATTGAATCATTTTGCACAAACAGTTACATCTAATTGAAAAAGAAAGAAATTTCTAGAACTAGAGAAACATTCTTCAAACAAATACTTTTGTTAATACAGTTAGAAGCAATAGTGAACACATACATGCATATTAAAGAGGAAACGAAATTCCAGAACTAGAGAAACAGTCTTCAAATAAATACTTTTGTTAGTAGAGTTAGAAGCAACAGTGAACACAGACATGTACATTAAATAAGATGAAGCAATAAAGAGTTAAGCTTGAAACCTCAGTTGTGTAATGGTCAGTATGATATACTCGAGTTTTAAACACAGTTCAGTGTTATTGCAGAAATGAATGACTGCATTATCATACAAGATCACTATATTTAACTAACAGTCCCACTGGTACTGCTCATTCCTTACTTGATGATATTGAATGATATGAAAGAAACGATTTCTACAATTTACTAAAAGTACTAAATTCAAGGTTTAGAACTATAAAAAAGTTACACCATATAGCACATAGCTTAAATATATAGTTTGTGGATAATCGTGAATCAATTCCTTGATTATTATAGAACATATGAAACTGACCATGCAGACATATACTGATGCAGCTGGTGAAATTATTAAACTTTTAGCTGGTGACTTTTCTATTGACAACTAATAGGAATTCGAAACCATGCTGAGACTTGGAGAATGTAGTCCTAAAATGCTTAATGAGGTTAAAACAGTCGCTGTTAACATGGAAGATAAACAGAGACAGAAGAATACGTACTCCTTTTTTGAAAGGGAGGCCACAATATGGACAATAGTACAAAGATGGGAAAATTTGTTTAAATAGTAGACAAATTGCAGTCAGAAACATGACAATAAACCACACAAACTGGAACACAAACAAGATTACAATAATGGCAATTTCAGAAGAAACGATCCCTAATGAGATTATGTTAAAATGGTTTAAACGGTTTACATATAATACTAACAGATACAATTGGGTTTTGAACAGAGAGTTCTAAACCAAATTACAAGGTACAAAACAAAGCATAGTTTTAGAAATAGGAAGGCAAGAATGAAGACAGACCAGGTGTCGGGAAAACAAATGAACCAAGCTTGGGACCGAAGCGCGACTAGAAAGAAATAAACACCCAATTCAATTATACGGAACAGATTATTGACTGATACGGGATATTTTGGTAAATATTAACATAAATTGTGCTCCTGTGATATGTGAAACATAACAAATGTTACAGTTTGTAGTAGCAAGGCTATAACATCTTGGTCTGAAAATTATCAACCTGAGGCAACTGCATTATAAATTATACATTTAACTGTATCAGAACAAAAAACAAGCCTCTTGGTGAAAAACAGTGGTAAATAATATGTTTTTGAATCGTACCTTCACACATGATGTATTATTAGGAGATATACAACAAGATGACGCATTTGGTATTGACTTTTTAAAGAGTCACAAATATGACCCAATCATCAGACAAGGTTATTTAAATCTTAAAGTAGAACATGCACCATGTTATATGAAATCAGATGAAGGAAATCAATATGCTGTAGAATTGTTTTAACTAAGACGGTTAAGGTATTTCCAGAATCTGAAGTCACTGCAATTGGCAAACCAGTTAACCAATATGATAAAGAAGCAATGACTTCATTGAACCATTTTCAAACTTTTGGAGAAAACTGCTTTACTAGTAGCAAAAGTTTAAATGCATTCTAAAATGGATACATTCCTCTCAGAATTGAAAATTTAGGATGAACACCAGCTCAGTTGTATAAAAATATGGTTACTGAGGAATTACAATAACTTCAAGATGCATATAGTAAAAAAGTTGGTGTAATAAACCGTAAAGAGGGTAGTATTAAACAATTGCTAGAAAATCTAACAAGGATGCTTCAAAGGTCTTCTAAAAATCTGAATGAAGACCAAACTGACAAATTAAAATAATTCTTGATAAAACATTGGATTATCATTCAGCTTTGTGATAAAACACCAAACTGATACAAGATATACAAATCTGTTGCAAATATCCCTACAGAATACTACTTGATGAAATACACGTTGCTGAGAATGAAAATAATAAAATGATAGAAAATAGAATTACAGAAAAATTTCCACCAAGTCCATTTAAATAGATAAAATAGTGAAGAATGAGATCGACTTTGTGTTTGTCAAATCCATATCCTTCAGTGCTGTTAAATAGGTCCAAATCTACAATTAAATATTGCAAAGATAACGTACGTATTCCCGGAATCCACACAAACATGAGTTCAAAAGGTTTAAAGCAAATAAAAGTTTCAACAAATGTTATTACAGTCTTCACATTATAGCAATGCATAACAACATGTCTACTACGTTTATCTTGTCTACACAAGTGGTTTGTGCAAACCGTTATGTTTCAAAATGACCAAATTCGGAATCAGTTGGTTAGTTTAGCGGAAATCTCGATTCTAAAAGTCTTTAAGGATAGCCTTTCCTATTCAAATAGCTTTTTACAATTTTTGCTGCATATTAAATATTATTCTTTAATCTGACCAATTCCCTTACCTGATCAGTTTTTCTGATTTTCTAAACAGTTAAAAGTTCGGATGAAATGTGAACAGTTGTTTCATCATGGTATCATGTTTCAACAAATACGTATAGTTTAGGCCGATTTAGAGGCACTAGTCCTTCCAAAATCAACTTACATTATGACAAGGAAGTTAAAAATCAATGTGATTTTATATAAGAAAATAATATACTTGTACAGTTTGATATTCATTCCCTCATGTCTGTTGAAATATTTTACACCTTCATGTTATTCCTATTAACCTTCGGAAAGGATCCAAAAATAAATATGCCAAAACGTGCCTGTCATGAGGACAATTAGGGTTTAGAAAGATATAATCAAATATCAATTTGTTTTTTGGACATCAGATACGATTTAAGAATATACAAGATAAATTATCTTCGATCGGTATCTCGAGCGAACAGTCTACTGGTATTTCAATGACGTGGAACAATGGCAAGCGTCATTTTGTTATTGGCATACCGATTTAATATGTTTGTTAGCAGTCTTGAATCATTACAGATTTAACAAAATTGGATATATTTGGGTAGATACGAACCTACCAAACCTACAATTGCTTCCTGTTGACCACTTTTATCAATAATTATCAACACGCCTATAGTAAGTGAGAATTTGCTACATTGGGGATGGGCGGAGGAAGGGTTGCGATGCTGAGAAAAACCCTGGGATTTTGTAAATAGAGAGTCATTATGCTGTAGATAAAATTCCTAGACAATAAATATAATATTAAATAAAATAATATTGAGTTAAGAAAATGGTGAAAATAAATGAATCAAATACGACAGTGATTTTTCCAAAACCAAAATATTTCACCATGTGATGATTATAATGATCAATAAATATAGAGGGTCTTCAGGCGTACATACCCTAAATTCTTTTTTAAATGATAAAATGATGGCTTCTAATTGGTTAAGTACACTAATGGCACTAGTCACTACAAAAATGAGAAAAGAGAGAAAGAACTCAGTGGAGCACATCCATATGTATTGATATGTCAACTGTTTTAGTTCTGTATTGCTTCGTTCATCCAGGAGAACCATTTGATTTCAAATAAGATCGAATCCATAAACTAAATATGCTGAAAAGTGAATAGCAAGAAAGGATTTGTCAGTTTAACACCATTTTAGCACATGATAGTCTATTCGTGGCGGCCAATGTATCTGGCAGAGGAAGAACCCGGGAAAACCCAGGAAAGAACCACCAGTCCACTGTGGCCTACACTACAAGCAAGATTTCTCGTATACCTACGATGACCAAACAAAGGCTCAAACCCAAGCGGACAGATGTCAGGTGTGTGTAATTTGTAAAGGCAAGTGCTTTGACCGCTATCCAGCCGAGGCCGCGGAAAGGAAGAGAATGTAGGTTAAGAATGAACCGGAATATATCGCATTTCTGTTTTTGAATATCTGATACGATTTGAGAATACATAATACAAAATACCTTAAATCTGTATGCCAACAGGAATTTTTTTTATGCAATTCAATGACGTGGACATAATGACAGGACCGTTTTTCGTGGTGGCATACCAATCTACGATATGTTGTTGAGTATATTCTTAAATATTATCAGATGTAACAATATGCGATATATTCGGGTAGATTTGAAACCGACATTTTCTTCCTGTTAGTAACATTTAACAACATTTATTTTCCGTCTTCTTGGCGGTTATGCAATTGAAACATAATCATGAGCACGTTAGTTATTTAAAGAAACAGACGATGCAAATAAAAGACATTGCAACATTAGGGACCCACTATCGATCTTTCAAGGTGGAGGTTTGGGGGGTGCCAGCCTAGGATATTTTTTGAAATAGAGAAATGACTATGGAAAGGCTCAGCTTTAATTTCATAAACGTTAACTTTAAAATTCTATAAAATTAATATAAGGTCAAGAACAATCGTGGAAATAATACGGCACAAATTTCTCCAAAATCAAAGTCATTTGATAATTATATTGAATTCATAACAAAATAAAGTATAGTGTCAGATTCTCCCACTGATACAGCTTTGATAGCTGATGTTCTAAACATTCGGTTTTCATTTTTGTTATACGCTTTACGCTTTGTTATACGCTTTACCAACGTACGGCTTTTACAAGTGAACATCAATGTCTGCACTGCTTTTGCGCAATTCTTTATGATCACGGAACACATAAATTGCTATTTTCTGTTTATTCTGGAAGGATGTTGGCACGCATGTCGGTCCTGAATAGGTTGCAACTGATATATTAACCATGCTGTCTTATAGTTCACGAAAATAGGTGCCATAACGGAAGAGAAACAGAAAACCACTGTCTTTTTAGTGGTCGTTGTTATTTATTACAGGTGGTCATGGATAATAATTAAATACATATTTAACGAGGAGAGATGAACTTCTTTTATCTTAATAAGTCTCGTATGAATCTGATTGGGGGCCAAAATCGACGCATACTAAACCATGCTTTTCATAACAAATGGCAATAAAGCTAAATGTTTGGATATAAGAACAACATGCCATTAGTGGTTTATTTCAATCTTTCTAACACAATATTCTGGTCAGTGAGGGTTTATTTGCTTCGCTGGGCATCTGTAGCTAAACTTAATCCTCATCCATCTGTGAAATCAGTTTGAGGAAAGGATAACAACACATTTAGCAAGGGTTAGATAATGACATTAAAAGTCAATACAAATGGACTCCTCTTTCGTAGCCAATTACAATAAGACAGGAAAGGTTAAAGCTTGTTCTACTTATAAGAAAACAGAAGTTGAAAAACATTTTTCCTTTCGAAATGAACAAAAAATATATAAAGCTGTCTATGTAGACGGGGAACTACTAATATCTAATACTGACAGGTATTAAATGCGATTTTCAGCCGTTGTACATTGAATGCAATCTTAATTTCATCGTTTTTCGATACTGCAAGTGTAAAATGTAGAGTGAAGTATTGGAGTGGCGTGTGGAGTCTGGAGTCTGGGTTTTATTAATCAAGATGAAATTACATTGTTTGTGCGTATGTGTACGTCTGAGCCTGTGATTATAACTTTTAAAGTAAAATTGCTTTTATCATCAGATTTAAGATCATAGGACTTTGATACATTAAAAATGTTGTTGCTGTTGTAGGGTTTAACACCATTTTTGAGCACAATATAGGCTATGCATGGCGTTCATTATAACTGGTGGAGGAATAACCTCGGAAAACCCGTGGTGGGATGATACTGTTATATTAACCGCTGTTTTTAAGACCATGATTTCTCGTGTATAAAGCACAGTAATATAGCTGCAATATCGAAACGTATGTAGCATCGTGTTAGGAACGATTTAGATTACAACCTTTGAGAAGATACATATAATAAAATGCTCTTGAGATTTTGGAATTCATTGTCAAAAAGCTCTTTAGTTTGGAAATCTGTTGAGAACCCTGCCTTTGTGTCTAAGGGGGGATACTTTATCAAAACAGTAACATGTTTGTTTCTACCTTGAGATTCATTATCCATACTTTATACAGAATCAAATGAATAGTGCATAGTTTTTATTATATATGCAGTATTTAACGTATTATTATGACTAGCTTTATTTCTTAAAGATGTTCATGAATTAAGTAGTTGTCCTATTGAAGGCCCTATTTACTAGTCACTAAAAAAAATGAATTTTAGAGGCACAGGCTGCATTACTGTTTAAAAAATTAGAAATTAATGATTGAATGATGGACTACTATAGTATTAAGGTTGTTAACGGAGCAACATAACACTTGTACCCTAGTCTTACTGTATAAGATGTCGCCCCTGATATGTATAGTGGGATTAAGGTTGGTCATTGTCTTACTTTCTGAACAAACCGTGCCAGTGGTCTATTGGTTACAGCGTCTCCCTCGGATGAGGGAGATCGTGTGTTCGAAGCCCGGCCAAGTCATACCAAAGACTTATACAAATGGTACTAGCAGCTGCCTCGCTTGGCACTCAGCATTAAGAGGTTAAAGCTAGCACTGGTTGGCCTGGTGTCAGGAAATGTGACTGCAGGGCTGGCCTTAGGCTGATTGGACCGATTTTAAAGTTTGTTTTCAAATGCCTTGTTTACAGATGATCCGAATCGGGCCTCAAGTTTTCTAAGGCCGGTGCTGTGTGACTGGGTGGGACAAGATGCTATATGTCTGTAGCCTGATGCCCCAGTGATATACATCACTAAAACTGTCTCACGGCAAACATCATAGCGATATAAATGAAAATGTTTAAAGCTACATTAAAAATTCAGATCGCACACGCACACACATTTCCTAAACAATTTCTGTAGCATACATGTTCCATCGTCTAATTGATTTGGTCATACTGTAGTTAACATGACGCCTTATTACTTGTGGAAGTATATCCAGACAGAATCAAGTAGTTAGTTTTTTAAAACTTTTGACCAACAAAAGTTATGTCATTTTGTTAAAACAATATACACTCAGTTCAAACATATTGGGCATATCTCTGTTTCCATAACTATTCAATCTACTGAAATGGTGGTCAACACATTTTGAAAAACAACACTACTTGATTTTATCTGTATTTACTTCTGTAAGGAGAAAGGCATCAGAGCAAATTTTGTATGATTAACACACTTAGAATAAAATCTGGCGGTTTCATTAATATGGGCTAACTAGTATGAGAGATATTCTCGTTGTTGACTGCCGATAGAATATGCTATATATCAGTGATTGTTCAGGCAGTGCATGGACCCTCCACCAGTATATATCAGGGGTGATGCCATACATGGCATGACTGACTGGTACCCTAGTAGCAGCGTCTTATAATGCTTTTAGCTTCTGTTGCATAGTAAAAACGTGAATGGGTTGTTGATACAACCAAAGACTGATTGTCCTGACTCGTTGGAAGATATCAACATTGGGCTTGATAAATGGTCCTTCAAATAATGAACTGATATAAAGCTCAAAGTTTTGATATAGATGAAATTCAGCTTGTTAAAATTCTAGTTGATTGGTTTAAATACAATGACTTTGATTTGAATGACCTCAGTTTGCATGTTAAATTTTCATTGTTTTCTTCAAATTGCAATCCAATATTTCTCATTATTATTAAAAATAGCAGGAAGGATGATGTTGTCATTGTGCTATACAAAGTCTGTCCGATTATTCTGCAGTATTGCTTTGTCCATTTATATGTCTTTGTGCTAATATTTAACCCAGATATGTATCATAGACACTGTGTCATGTACAGCAAATCATGTTCTGTCTAATGTGTTTTATGTATCTGATATGTAGTTTTCTTAGCTTCGGGAAATGAGATGATGAAACTATGCAAATATACATTATAGATCACCATTTGCGCATGTTTTATAGGTCCCAGTGTTAAAGGTTAGATCATGACACTTATAAGACCTTTACCAGGTTTGGTTACCTTGTTATAGCACTTTTGATAATGAAAAGAATTGGCAAGTATCCCGTTCTTACATTTTATTTAATATACAATTTATTTGAAGATTTATTCTTACCGATGTTATTGAAGAAATTTGATTAATTTGCATTCAGGTCAAGGATTATTAAATTGGTGTTTACCTTTTCATATTTTTCTTAACCACATAGTTTTCCTGTCAGTGAAGTAGTTCTTTAATATTTGTCATTGATTTAAAAAGCATTGAACGTCTTACGCTGTTTCAAAAATGTAAATTTGAATATTTCCATCAGAAAATAGAGTGTTGCCTCTGAAGTCAAGATTACCTCAATATAAGTATCCATTACGGTTTCTTAACATGCTGTTTAAATGTTGCTTCTGTTTACATATATGCTCTTTCGGTACATATTTTTCATACTAGTTTTAAAGAAGTTTTGATTTTAATTTTATTACCCATAGTAGACTGAGACATGTATACTTTGGCAAGTCTAGTACAATGTTATTGTTCCAACTTAAGTTTGTCTAAATATTCTGTATACAAAACTTATTAAACATCTTTTAGATGAACCTGTTCATGCAACTGCTCTATTTGTCAGATATTTAAAAGATCAGTCAACGAGATTATGTCACATTTATATTCTTGACTTGCATTTTAGCACCTTTGTTTAGTGTGCGCAAAGGTCTGCTGCCCACTTCTCATTTTTATGTCTACTGGACTTCGCGGAAAACTCTTATCGGAATCATAGCATAGAGAACTTAAAGGTTTTTACTTGCTTCTTTATCTAAATAGGTAAAGATGAAATTATTTGAATAACTCAAATACCTTTACATTTTATAATGGAAATTGTCTTGCTTCTTGATGTTCCTTCCAAAACCAAAATGACTGTTTGACGTTCCATCAAGTTTGGAAGGAACTACCTTGTCTGATTGTAAGAGATTTTTTATACTAATGACGTTTTCATGTAACAAAATGCAGTAGTATTGCAAATGTCTTCCTGTGATGACATTTTTTTTAAGACTCCTCCACCAGAGATAGAAGTTGATGTCATTTCGTTCATCTGTCAACACCATAGATTACACTCAATGTTACAGTTTTTCCATTCTTTCACTTTAATACCATTGTAACCAACATTTTGAACATTGTTCATGAGTGGTCTCAACGTGCAGGCTGTGGTCAGCGTCTTGTATTTATTCAATAATGACATACAAATTGACTGAAATAACTTTTTTGGGTTGCATCTTTTATATTAAACATTTTTTGTGGAAATGATGATCGTAGCCATTTACTGTATGCAGAGAAATATGTGTCATATTCATTCATGCTTACCTGGATTGGTTAATTAGATTATAATACAATTGAATTATTTATTTATTCTCAACTTCCTACTGTTATTTCTTTGTAATACTTTGGTTTCAAACATTATTGGGTAGGTGGCCATATCAGCTCAGTAGGTGGATCACTGTGTTTCGTAATCCAATGGTCATGAGTTCGCTACACTGGAGGGGAAAAATAAAGCCGGATTTTATGTCCTGAATCAGAACACTATGACTATATTTTCTCTCAGATACGGACAATGTACATGATAATAAAAGAATCTGAGAAACTCATGTCTCCCTTACATTTTAAAAGGGATAGGTTTGGCAGAATTTCCTGCAGGTGATATAGAGCCTTTCAACATGAATGGTTTATAATTACAAATAATAACATCAGACTGATTTGTTGGGTCCAACAAATGTGTTGCTTTCAATACAGGACTGTGTCCTTGACATCTTAAAATAAGAACATTTGGAAAGTCTGTCTTTATTATGTTGCTTTTTTCAATCTGTAGCAATCATAAAAAACATGCACTTTCTTGTTTCAGTAAGTGCACATAGAAAGAGATAAAGATTCCTTATCGGTCTTGTCATAAATATGATATCTGAAACATGTGCCAGACTGAGACTTGAGGGTACTGATATGAGACTGGGCTGATGTTTACCAGAAAATTGCTGAGAGGAAGAATTACAGACAAAATAAACTTTTGAGTCAAGCACTAATAATCAGTTGTATGAGTAGCATTTTCTAACGTTTCAACCTTATAGTCGCCGTTCTAGTTCTTGACGTCGCTATGGACACAAATCTTAAAACTTTCGTCTAATATAAGCTCTCTGAGGTTATGTTAATCTTGATCAACCGAGCGTCACCAATCCAGTATTTGTTCTTTTTCTCTTGCAAAATTCTACATAGGTCTGTCCGGATTCCATTTTATAATTCCCAATCTGTGTTGATATACGCCAGGTACCTACTCATAACCCCTTACGATATATTCCTTAACCACATCACAATTGACACTTTGTTGTAATGACCGTGAGGCATATATTTTATTAGCTTTGCCAAAAAGTACACTTTGTAAACATATATTCAGTGCTCTCTTCACCATATTAATCTACTTCCTATTCTCTAAAAATTCGTACTAACCTATTAGTTATGATAGCATCAAAACATGAGCTTTATTATGTTGCTTTTTTCAATCTGTAGCAATCATAAAAAACATGCACTTTCTTGTTTCAGTAAGTGCACATAGAAAGAGATAAAGATTCCTTATCGGTCTTGTCATAAATATGATATCTGAAACATGTGCCAGACTGAGACTTGAGGGTACTGATATGAGACTGGGCTGATGTTTAAAAGAAAGGAGGAGCTGCTTTTCACTTTTCAGTTCTAATTTTTTAATCTAAATCGCATTTCCCCTTTTTCTTTTTCTCTCTGTTTCTTCATCACTTCTTTTTATTTCCATTTGCCTTTCGACCACTCCGGTGCCCTAGCGGTTAGAGCAATCGTCCGGATGCGGGAAGTCGCTGCTTAGAACCCCAGCAGAGTCATACCAGAGACATACAAATGATACTAACAGCTGTCTCGCTACATGTTCAGCATTAAGAGGTTAGTGATGGGACTGGATGGCCTGGTGTTAGGATAATGTGACTCAATGGGACAGCCGCATGATGCCTCAGTGCCCACTATATACTGCCACGCTGCAAACATCGTAGCGATATGACTGAACAATTGTTAAATCTATGTTAAATATCCAAATCACACACAAATTCCATTTGCATATCTTCTTTTTCTATCTCTATCTCACTATATCACTCTCTGATCTTTCTGCAACTATGTCTTTTTGCAATTGCATTTGTCTTTCTTTTCTTCAAATGATTTCCAGATGTGATATGAACAAATTCCAATATTGAACTTGATGATATGTCAGTAGCCTCGAATGTGCTAATGTGAAAACAGTCTTCTCGTATCAAGGTGATATAATCCGAAACGACTTTGAATGAATTCAGTACAATTCCTAAATAGTGATTTAGTCCAAGAATTAATAATGAGCACCTTGAAAATCCAGTCAATAATTTAAACAAATGAATCCTCTGAAATATTAATTAAAACGCAGGCTAAATTGAGTCATGAAAAGCTGATGTTAAGACATTCAATAAAGAAGTTCTGTTTACTTCTGAAATTGTAAAAAGAAATATTCACAACAGAGCGAGGTTGAAGGTTATTGTGAGATTATGTTAAGTTTTACACAAGGTCAGGTCTCTTACTAAATCTTTAGTTAAGAACATGTGATTCAGCAGGTAGACTAAGATTTCCCAAGAGAAATATATAATCTAAAATCTTAGAGAATTATTAGCGATATATTATATTGTTTACACAACAATACAAGTTTTTTCAGGTTCTCATTAAAATCAATTACTGACCAAGTGTAATCTCACAATTTAGATATACATAACAAATAATCATGGATAAAGGCCAACAAAATGCGAATTAAATATACATATCATGCGTTGTTACATGTTTTTAAAATTTCGCTTTTATATGCAGTGGTATCTAGAGTCTCTGTTACTTCTCACATTTATAATAAGAGACAACATCCTAGCATTGTACCACCTGTAAATTATGTACAAGGACAAACCACCACCAGGTTTGCTTTTATTGTAAAATACCACTGTAACCAAACATAGTCTAATTGTAAATTTCCATCATTTTAGAACAGCAAAATGGAAACCGAAGTTTACAGCTATATGGGGATGCCCTGCTACCATTGGTCTAAAATGTATTTCAAACTGAAATAGAGCATGTCTTTGATCAAGGCCAACTGAGAAAGCGAATGGAAATTTACAACTGTACAGAACTCCGTTCCTCTCCTTAGTCCAACACTGATTGGTGTATAATTCTGAGCAATGAGGAGGGGAATCCCTAGCACTTGTCATATTCTTCTGAGGTAATGCCTTGTTTCGACAGTGGTATTTTGCAATAAAATCAAATTAAAATGTTCAGATATTCACATGCACGATCACTTTAATTGAACTATGCTCATTGGTTCTAAATGAAAATAATGCCACTCAAACATTCAACATGAAAGTTTACCAAACATAGCCTAATTGGGTCTAAATGAAAATGATGCCACACAAACATTCAATACGGCCAACACATCATACATCTTGAAAATGTTGTTCTCGCTACTCCTGTACGGATAGTCGCACCAGTTTGAGGTTCTCACCAACAGACTTCGTGTAATGTCTTGGTCCTAAATTAAAATGGGGCCGATGTTAGGAGTGGCCACCATGGTAGGCATCTTGAAAATCGTCTTACTACCCCATAATAGTACACTATATAGCCATCGGGTGTTCACGTAAAAACATATGGTGTCTAGGTTTTTCTAAATAAACATGGTGTATATCTAATGTCTAATATGGACACAACAGTGTTGCTTTCGTCCTATTAGTTTGATCTTCTAGGAAGAGGGTTCATAAACTTGTTATGATATGTGATCTAAAGCTGTTTCAATGTAATATATTACATGTAAACACTTGAATATTGATTGTGTCAGATGTTCAAAACTAGGAATAAAAAAAATAACTGAATCTGATTGTATGCTCTCCACTTCGCCCATCTCGTACACTTGTTATAGTCGTAAATATCGTCATTAGGTACTAGTACAAGTCCTCAGTTTGATGCAGAATAATAGATACTCGTATTATTGTTATTAGGGCTTTCAAAATATGCTTGCCTGATGCCAGGAAGAAGTTCATATTAGCCTCGAGCATTATCGCTCGACAAGGCGAAAAAATTAAGAGATCGAGTACAGTTCGTAATTCTTTATGTTCTGCTGTTTTCATAAATTGCGATCTCAAAAGAAAGTTCATAATCATCTCCTCTATGTATCATTACATATATCGCAATTATCTTTTAAATAAGGGTCCACAACTTCTGTAATCAGTCTATCCCTGTTAAAGTGCGTAATTTCCATTTAACAAATGGATAAGCCAGTGTTGTCAAATTATTTAGTTTTAAGAAAGAAAAAAATATTCCATAAAGTCTAGCTTTCATTAGGAGGAGTGGAAACTTGAATTTAACAACGTTTCCTAAAGCAAAGCAAATAAACCCTTTCGAAGAAAAGTATTTAATGTTTCAGTTCAATGTATTTATCTAACCCTTGCCCTTCTCGCTATAGTCTCGTTCCCAATTCTAGTAATTTCAAACCCATAATATATTTGTCTATGTATATACACATGCATATAAATGCGTTCTTACCCTTCCTTACCTTCTCGCGTGCATATTTATCTTCATTTACTATTTACACACATCTTTTTGATAACTTTAATTATGGGGATATAGTTTTAAGGCATAGTCAAAGAAAAAAGGGAAAATAAATTAACTGTAAAACGAATGTTACGCACTTTCCTTAACTTCCCGTTTTATTCGGTCTAAAGTTTCAACTTTAGTTGTGATATATTTTCATATAATTTGTCAAGCGCAGATCTCCCAAAGGCAACTTCAGGAAAGTCATAATGACTTTGGGGGTTTCACCCGAGTACTCTTTCTAGTTGGACCTAAATGCAAGTGTTTACGCTTGGATAAGCCCCAGCGGCCTTGAAAATAGTGTTGTCTCTATTCATTCTGAATCGAAGCTCATATTAACATGTGGTTTCTTTAAAAGTCTCCAAATGATGTCAAGAAGGTATTAAATAAAAATAGAGCCGATTACACGCTCAATATGGACACCACATTGGCCATCAGGAAAATAATCAAAACGCTGTTTCTTCTCTAGAACGGACGGAATCTCAACATGGGTATTTCATGAAAACGCTTTTTATTATGTCGAATAATCTGAAGTGAGTATTGTGCTTAGTTGTCATCCAATATGGCAGTCATTTTGAACATTACATAATCACTACATTTCCAGAACAGACGTCATATGAGCATTGCCTTTTCACCATAAGACTTCGTATGATATTAATTGATCCTAAATAGCAATGGTGTCACCAGGATATTCACTCTAACCACCACGGCAGCCAGCTCGAAAATCCTGGTTTTGTTACTCTGTCTGTACAGAAAGTCCTATCATCATAGGGGTTTCACCAGAAGACTTCCTATAATATCTAGATGTGATTAATATGATGCCCACAACGAAAATCTCAAAACTCTTTTCCATAGTTACTTATTTTAACGTCATATCACTATTAAATTTTCAAAGAAAGACTTCTTATGATATCTTGTCGGTGCTAAATGGAAATGGCGCTGAGCAGACATCCAGTACAGCTATAATAGCAGCCATCTTGAAAATCTTGTTATTGTTACTCCTCCTAAATAGAGTCGTATTGATATGGGATTTTAACCAGAAGACTAATTGTGATATCTAAGTTGGTCCTGAATAAAAAATGGTGCCGGTCTGACCTCAAATATGGCTGCCACAAAATGAACGTATTGAAAATCTTATCACTAATTTTCCTGAATGGATGGTCATATAAGCTTGGGGCTTTCACTTAAAAGATTTCTGGTGTTGTCTAGTTTGTCATTACATCCAATATAGCTGTCACAGTGACCAATTTGAAAATCTTATCGCTCAGTAATATCAGAGATGGTTTCATCATTCAGCACTTAACTAGAAGAAATGGTCTTAGGTTCATGAAATTAGTTTTGCACAGGGAAGCGTCTGTCCCTTCAGGGGATTCTTCTTCTTACAAAAATTGTTTCCGGAAAATGATACAGTGGATGAACTCAATACGTTTGTGATTGTATCTGATGATATAGGATATATGTTTCAGTTATTATTTCAATGCTTTATTATATTGTAACTAATTAATCTGTATGTCGAGGTATTAAAACTCGTGGCACACCGTTGGTTAAACTAGTGGGATTTAGTTGGTAATATTAACGCGTCATTATTAATTTCCCAATGAAATCCTAATAATTGTCTCCATATTTTAAAGGCAATTTTGAACAATTGTGACGAACTGGATGACTATTGCTGTATGATCCCGAACTTGTTCAACTTATGAAACACCTTTAAGCTGACTAAAGATCAAAGAAAAACATAAACATGGTTAATGGGCTTCATCAACCCATTAGGCAAGTTGTTGTCTTCGGTTCTTTCTGTATAAGCTTTGCAATTATGTGTTATATGATTTACTCAATGATATTCATATTTTTCTTGAAGCAATAGACGTTTTGTGCTTTTCATACCCACCATAAACAGATGTGTGGTCTTTCTATTAAACTGTCAGTTTGCTATTTCATTTCCAGATAATCATTAAAGTCATCCTGCATCTGTCGTTCCTAAATCTTGTAAATTCATTGAGTCAAGGTCACATAATGCAGTTAATTCTAAAGCACAGCCGTTCACCCGACTTTGTGGATGGTTAGCACTTTGGGTAAGGAAGAAGACAATTGAATTTGGAAGAAGTCGAAGGTATAGTATCAATAGTATAATGGTTTCCACACAAAAACGCTTGTTCTACAAGCCTAGACTAAACTTTGTAGATTGCAGGTCTTTGGAGTAAGGTGAAAACCTGTTAATTTGGATGTCAAATCAATGTCACCGTGTCTATAAAATATTACAAATTACATTTCTTGACAATACACTTGCACCAAAAGATGTGCATGGCTTAAACACTGAATAAGTAAAATGTTTATTGATTGTGTGAAAAACATTCAAAGGTGAAGGTCATCGTGACTAAGAATAAAAATGGTAGTTGTATAATACGTTATATGCTATGGACCCTGACGAAAGTTGTGAACTTGCACTTATAGGAAGGAAGAGTCTATTGATTTGGAGGTCAAAAGGTCAGAAATCATGGTCATTGTTATTTTAAAAAATGGCTTCTACATAAGTTTGTTCATGAGTAACAATTGTCCAAGTTTCGTGGATGGCTTGCACATGGGAATAAGAAAGAAACTTACCATTTTTGTAGTCAATTGTCAAAGGTTAAGGTCATCATAAATCTGAATATATTGGATTTTTGCACAGGATATCTACTTCAATACTGTATACATTGACCGAAGATCAAAATCAGTTACCCATTGGTTATTGGTTTCGTTACAATTAGGTACAGGGTAAGTTTAATTTAGGAAAACACGAGCTTCTAAATCAGTCATGTAGTGATCTCCTATATTATCAACTTGGGTCTATTTAGAAGATACCATAGATAATATGTACTAAAATCATCTGGGAGTGGCTTGTACATTTATCAGTAATTAAAACATGTGATAAACGTTGTGCGTAATACTGACACAGCAGTTCGTGTTACTTTCATATTAAGTAAAGTATAGTGAACATTATATAATTACTGTTTCCGAATCTCTTGGCATCCGTCCGTCTACGGGAGACGATGGCGTAGCTCCAAAGTACGCTTTTGCTTATCCTTCTTTTTAGCTCTCTTTTCAGCTTGTTTTATTCTTCTCTTTTCCTCTGCGTTTTGAACTCCCTGCCTGACAGCTAGACGCCAGCTGGAACGGTTGTTTGCACAGCTCTCCCAGTCGTTGACATTGATGTTTGCTGTCTTCATATCCTTCTTGCAAACATCTTTGTAGCGCAGATGTGGTCGTCCATTTGGTCGTGCACCTTCTGCTAACTCCCCATATAACAGGTCCTTGGGAATGCGACCTGGGTCCATTCTCTTGACATGGCCGAGCCACCGAAGGCGCCTCTCGCTGAGTATGGAGAACATGCTGTTCATGTTGGCGCGTTCTAGAACCTCTGTGTTGGGTACTTTGTCCTGCCACTGGATGTGCAGAATGCGCAGCAGACATCTCAGGTGGAAGCTGTTGAGTTTCCTCTCGTGTCTTGCATAGGTGGTCCATGTTTCGCTGCTGTAGAGAAGTGAGCTGAGCACGCACACTTGGTAGACACGCAGTTTGGTCTTCTCTGTGAGGTTGGGGTTGTTCCAGACCCTCTGGTTAAGTCTGGCCATCACTGCTGCTGCCTTGGCAATCCTGCCGCCCACCTCAGAATCAATGGAGAGTGAGCTGGAGATGTTAGACCCGAGGTATGTGAAGTTCTCGACAACTTCCAAATTGTACCCATCGATGGAGACAGAGGGAGGGGAGTCTGTGTCCTGTGCCATGACATTCGTTTTCTTCAAACTGATGGTCAGTCCAAATTCCTTACATGCATGGGAGAGGCGGCATACCAGCTGCTGAAGTCCATCTTCCGTGTGTGATGTCAAGGCTGCATCGTCGGCAAAGAGCAATTCACGGATGAGTACCTCTGTGACTTTAGTCTTAGCACGGAGACGGGCGATGTTGAACAGCTTGCCGTCAGCCCTGGTATGGATGTACACTCCCTCGCTGCAGTCCTTGAATGCGTACTGGAGAAGCATGGAGAAGAAGATGGCAAAGAGCGTCGGTGCAAGGACACAGCCTTGTTTGACTCCGCTAATGACTGGAAATGCTTCAGATGTTGCGCCATTGAAGTACACTGTGCTGTGCATGTTCTCGTGGAACGACATAATGACAGCAAGCAGACGTGGGGGGCAGCCGATCTTCTGCAGGAGTCTGAAGAGTCCACTCCGACTAACCATGTCAAACGCCTTCTTCAGGTCTATGAGGCAATGTAGAGGGGCATCTGCTGCTCGCGACACTTCTCCTGCAGCTGACGTAGTGAGAAGATCATGTCTACAGTTGACCTGCCGGCTCGAAATCCACACTGGGACTCTGGGTAGACGCGGAAGGCTAGGATCTGCAAGCGCGCCAAGGCAACACGGGCGAAAGCCTTTCCGACGATGCTGAGGAGGGAGATGCCCCGATAGTTGTTGCAGTCGCTACGGTCTCCTTTGTTTTTGTATAAAGTGACGATGTTGGCGTCACGCATATCCTGTGGGATGTATCCCTGTTCCCAGCAAAGGCAGAGGAGTGTGTGTAGGGGCTGGAGCAGTGCTGGTTTTCCGCTCTTGAAGACTTCAGGAGCCTTCCCACAGGCAAGGCAATCGATGGCTTTTCCGAGCTCTTCCAGGGTGGGCTGTGTGTCTAGCTCCTCCATGACAGGCAGGTCTGGAATGGCGTCCAGGGCAGTTCCAGTGACATTGTTTTGGGTTGCATATAGTTCGAGATAGTGCTCAACCCATCGCTGCAGTTGTTTCCAGGGGTCTGTGATGACTTCACCCGTCTTGGACTTGAGGGGGGCGGTCTTGTAGCTGGGGGGGCCTGTCGCCTTTTTGATACCCTCATACATTCCTCTTGTATCCCCGGTGTCAGCAGCTGTCTGTATACTGTTGCAAAGGTTCAGCCAGTAGGTGTTGGCACAGCGGCGGGCGGTCTTCTGGGCGTTATTCCTTGCAATCCTGAGGGCTTGTAGTGTTCTGGGGCTAGGTGCAGCTTTGTATGCCAGGAGGGCTTTCCTCTTTGCCTCAGTCACGGGCTCCATCTCCTCCCAGTTTGCCTCATACCAGTCGACATTCTTTCGCTCCCTCTTCCCGTAAGCTGTGATGGCTGAATTGTACACAGAGTCACGGATATGAGACCACTTGAAGTCAATGGTGTCATCAGGTGTCACTTTGGTGAGGGCTTCCTTCAGTTTGCTGATGAACTGCTGTGTTTTCTCTGGGTTGCTTGCACAGCAGGTGTTGATGCGTGGGTGACCCTTCTTCTTGGCGTGGTGCAGCTTCTTGGGTAATATTCGCACCTTGCTGGCCACGAGGGAATGGTCCGTGTCACAATCGGCACTGTGGTAGCTGCGGGTAAGGAGGACACTGGCCAGTTCTGCACGCCTGGTGATGACGAGGTCTAGCTGGTGCCAGTGACGTGAACGTGGGTGTCTCCACGACACCTGGTGGATCTTCTTGCATTTGAAGAAAGTGTTGGTCACACATAGGCTGTGGGAGCAGCACATCTCCAGCAGTCGCTGACCATTCTCGTTGATCTTGCCCCTTCCGTAAAAGCCGAGACAGGTGGACCAGGCCTCATGGTCAGCTCCCACTCTAGCATTGAAGTCTCCTAGTAAGTAAAGGCTTTCATTGTTGGGGATACTGGATATTGCCTGATCCAGAGCCTCATAAAACTTGTCTTTCTCCTCGTAGGTGGAGCAGAGGGTTGGGGCGTACACACTGAAGATGTTGACCGGGCCTAAGGATGTTGACAGCCGGAGGGCAAGGATTCTCTCAGTACCTGATGATGGAGGTTCAATGAAGGCGATTAGCGTGTTCTTGACGGCAAAGCCTACACCATGCTGCCTAGGTTCATCCAAGGGCTTCCCCTGCCAAAAGAATGTGTAATTGGCTTCCATGATGGTGCCGCTGTCAGCCAGTCGGGTCTCCTGGAGGCAGGCAATGTCGATGTTCAATCGGGAGAGTTCTCTGTCAATGACGTCAGTCTTCCGTGCATCGTCGATCTGCTGTAGGTCAGTGGTCAATCCAGGACACATGGTCCTGATGTTCCAGGTTGCAAAATGAAGAGTTGGAGTCTTTTTATTTGTTCTTTTAGTCTTTCCTGGTGCAGAGTTTTGTGGCCCACTTGTCGAGATGGTTCTCTAAGCTCCATGCACCCAGTGAAGCAGGCAGGCCATGGCGAGCAGCACCTTACTGAATGGGGGCTGCCCAGCTTGAGGCGGGCGGTAGCTGTCCAGTGAGACCTGGTGATCTCTCCCACCGTCCATACTGTTTCCGAATAATGGATATAAATTATGATTTCTTTGAAAGCTGTCGACTTTTTATCTGCATTCGATTTAATGGAGTTCCTGTTGTCAGTTTTAATCTTTTCATTATTATCTCTTTATGGTAATAATCAAAATATTGTGTATGGAAAATGAAAACTGTTTCCTCCCTTATTTTGATTTTCATAGTACTAGTACAATAATTACGTTCCATACGATGCCTATTGTATGTTTTTATTCACCAACAATTGTTATATTTGATGCTCCAAAGTTTTCTGATATCATTTTGTCCACTATCAGATCAGCAGTTCCTACACGATTTCATATGTTCCACAAACGTAATATTGAAGAATTGCACGACAAGTTAGGAGCATAAGCCCTTCCCCAAAAATATAAACATAAAGTACAGCTATGTAAAATATTAAAGGCGAAATTCTGATAGCGGTATATAAAAGAAGCAGATAAAAGCTTAAACATGTAAAATCATTGTAAAGATATGTATAAACCGCATGTCCTCAAAAAGTCTAAGATCTTCTTGGGTGATGAATAATCATAACGTTTCGTCACCGAGTGCACACCAGAATACTTGTCTTAAACCGACACACTGGACTAGGGTGTTTTCTACTGTCAGTGGAAACAATCAGGATATGCACTCCTGTAGAGGTTCAGTCTTCAGAAGGTTTACATGAGTCATGTATGCCTGTACTGTGTGTCATCGGCATGAGACAGGTTTGTCTGTACTGTGCGTGATTGGCATGAGACATGTGTGCCTGTACTGTGTTTGATCGGCATGTGTCAGGTGTGTCGATACGGTGTGTGATCGGCATCAGCATTACATTGTGCTCATATGCTGCCTGTGACTTCAGTACCAATTAAATATTCTGTTTTGTTCTGCAAATAACTAAATACTTTGTTGATATTTTAAATGGGTATCGACTGTTTTATAACTATGACCAGTTAAGTCTGAGAGAATGTTACAATTCTAATGTTCACTACAGGCAAAATCACAAGAATTTGAATGTATGCTTAATTAGTGATACTTATTAATAAGTGAACTAAAGACTTGGCACTGATTCTAGTTGCCGTTAGCTATCCAATACAAGCAATTAATATAATTCAATTATGAAGCGAGGATATTGTGCTAATGACGGAATTTCAGGGATGGAGTAATTGGATTGCAGGTGAGAACGTTGCTATGCCTTGACACCGTAACTCTAGCTCTTCACATCGTGGTTCAGGCTGTTGTTTCGCTTGAATCTCCAGATTTGTGTGAGTTCTAAAGCATCATCTGTGGGTTATAAAAAAAGACCTCAGTCTATTTGCAAAGTGTTTTTGAAATAAATTTAAAAAGCTCTTGTTTGAAAATTAACTAAGATAAAACAAATTTTACTGTGTCCTGATATTTATTGATGAGACATGAATTTAAATGCTGGTGTTCCACAAAGATTCATATTTGGACCTATTCTGTTCTTGTTTCTAATCTACGTCAATGATATTGCAAACTGTAATAGCTCCCGGTTGTTTTACAGATCACTCACTTCTGTAATATCAGTTCTTAAATAGAACTAGCCATGAATATGATCTAATAAAACCACATCATTGGTCCAAGAAATAGCGGTTTAAGTTGTATTACAAAGAACAATGGCTATGCGTTTTTCGCGAAAGAGAAAGTAGTAGATACCCGAACATGCTTTTAAAAATACTAATCTTAAGTATGTGGATTCTAAGAGTCATGTGTAATTATTTCTTTCTTCCAATATCAAATATTTAACGCACTTAAAAACTGCATCGGAACAAATATCCAATCTTCAAAAACTAAACTAGAAACTTAGCAGGGACATTTTATTAAAAGTATATACAACTTATATCAAGCCCATCTTGAAAAAGCAAGTGTAGTCAGAGATAAATATTCATCGATAGATTGAGAAAAAAGTGATAAACTACAGCTTAAAGAGGCAACAATGGTTGCAGGAATTCCAAAATGTAGGAGTGGGTAATCTGTCTATTCTGAATCTAAGTGGGATAGTCTGCAAGCTAGACTCTTTCAGACATTCCTAATTAACTCTCGATAATATTAAAACGAGGCAAATTCCTATCTCACAGCAATACCCCACCACGCCTTTGACCGAACACATAGATTACAACCTTCGACGTTCAAATAATAGTCACTTGCAATATGAGGCTGAAATTCTACTAAATAATGTTGTATACCCTCAACAGTGGATAGGATAACCAATGTAGCATGTCCTATGTCCAAATATCGATCCAGTAAAATACCTAGTTTTAGTAATAATTAGAAGAAGCGTTTGAGGAAGATGTATGTCAGTTATAGGTCGTACAGTATTTTTCTTGTCATTCATTCTTGTGGGACATAGTTGTGTAATTAATATGAGTATAAACGAGTCATGTGCTTTGCGTGCACTTAAATATACGTTATGCATTTCTACGTGGCTTTTTTCCCTATAGTCATCGCTTCAAAATGGTTTATTTTAACATTATTGCAAAATATAATTTCTTCCTTTTGAGAGAAATTAATCGGAGTGTTCCATTAGTGATGCATTAGTTGCTTTTATCGTATTTCAAGTAATAAATGTTAAGTACTTTGAAGTTGAGAACCAAATAATTCTTGATGTCCAAGATAGTTCATCAGTCATAACAAAAGAGTTAGCATAGCAACAGGAGAATGTGCTGTCCGTATCCCAGTTGTCATGCTAGTACAGTAATTATAATTTATCAGAGGTAACAAAGAAGTAACTTCTCGGTATATTGTTAAGAATTTATTATTTTCTTCTTTTTTTTTTTTTTTGTTAGTTGCGGAATCATAATGCGACTTAACAGCTCATCGATCTCTAGCATTAGTGTGAGGCTGGCATTTTTAAAAGAATAAAGTGCGTTTATTCATAAGTGTCCTCTATATTCACTAGTCAATAAAATCATCAAATGGTGCTAGAATTTTGTTTGAGAGAAATTATTGCCGCATTTGATAAACTTCTCGACCATTTTATTAACTTTATATAAAAGTTTTGATGTTATGTTCCTTTCTCCAGGAAATTTAAGTTCATTCATTATGAATAGCAATATAGGCACACCAGTGATTGCTTTATGTAGAAAAATCCCAAGCATTCTCCATCTAGACTTTATCAGTTTTGCCAATAAGTACACTTAGTAACAATAAAGTCAAATGCTCTCTTGGCCGTTAAAGTTTTCAGGAATTTTCTCAGTTTGAGGAAAGCATTGATCTATTTTCTTGATAAGTAGGTACTAGCCTAAACTTGTGGTAACATCAAAACCTGAACATTTGCGCAAAAGCGGGAATGCTTTCAGCCTGACAGATCAAATTCTTGTAAACTATAGTGCATTTCCAGTTTTTCTCAGTGAACCTCTCTCTCTCTCTCTCTCTCTCTCTCTCTCTCATTCTTAGAGTCCTCAATAATCCCTACGTAGTTTTTGTTAAGTAGAAAAAACATTACTTATGGATTATTTAGGACTCATTTGAGAACACAATTAAAAATGATTCGACAGACTGAACTTAAAATTGGAATGAATTGTTCACCTATTTCTTTATATACAGACGGTCACCTGACCCAGTGAAAAACAAAAGGCCCTAGGTGTAGGTCACTCCATTGAATATTATCACCAAGTTCGCTAGATCCTGAACTCCTGAACTCAAATACAAATAAACAGCTTTGAAAACATGGCAATAATCAGGTCATAACTCTACCCTCAATCACGGACAAAGGTCAGTCACAATAGAATTTAAATATACGTGCTATTAAATGTACGTGCTATTATAATAATATATTGAAATACACTTTAGTTACAAAAGAAATAACTTATTTAGTCTAAAGATCCATACTCCAGTTTGTGACTCATTTCATTGATACTACAAAGCTATGTGATAAGGTTAGTTCAGTCGGCTCAGACTGAACTACGCTGACTGCTTCTGCTTCTGTTATCACAAACCTCTCAAATAAATTTCATGGTTCTGCTAATCTATACACTTTTCTTCATAGGTTTTCTAAACAAATATATCCACATATAATGACAGAAAGTCTATGCTTGTTAACACATTTCAGGTATTCATAAACATAGAGCGGGTTGATTTTTATAATGATGACGGCATCAAATTCTTGTAATAATCAAGACCAAATGTATTATTAATTGTTAATTCATTTGATTGCCTGATAATGCTAGGTCCAGAGGGAAGCTTACAGACATCAATGATTAACTAGTACTCATCTGTGAATGGAGAAAATTTCTTAGATGTGCTAAATACAAAATTGTGGGGGTATTAAAAGTATGAAACATTTTAATGTCTTATTTAATAGCAAACATAGAGAGATTGAAAACGCAATGATTTAACCATGATTTAACCAATCATTTTTTAAATCTTTAATGTTCATAAAATTGAGAACGTTCAGATGAATCCTTTTTAAAAATTCAACAATTCTTGTGTTAAACAACGGTTACAAATTGATAAGTAATGCAGGTTTACTTTAAAAACGGCAATGAAACTATTCTTAGCTTACATGGGAACAGAAAGATTTACATGAAATGCTGTCGGGCATTTCTGCCAACCTAAGGTTTCCGTCACCAATATGGAAGCAAAATGCCTACCGAATACGACTAATTGACGAAAATAAAATACTGCAATGCTTACCATTTGAAAAGAGGCATTTGTCACCAGAATATTCTGATCAAAATAATAACAAATTTGGATACACCGAATACCACGCGTGTGTTTTCTTGACTCGCGATATGTCGGCCTGTTCTGAGCATAGCTTTGAAAGGATGTAATGTTTATTAATCGGGTTATGGAAATGAAATACATTACTTTGGACTGTTTCTGTCAGCATTTCGGTCGAGTAATTTGGTCAGCTTTATAGCTGGTTTTACAAAATTCAACGTAACCATGCCACTAAATGGGAAGTTCAACATTTCATATACAAAATAAGCTATTATGTTGAAGAGAACCAGCAATAAATAGGATGTGATGTGTTTACAACGTCTCGTTTATGGGGGAAAAAAATTACTAAAGAATTTAGAAACAGACTATACGCCAGGGAATTTCTTGAGAATCCCGTTCTAGCAGTAAGTTCACATTTTGAATAGCAGAAGATTTTGTACGTGTGAGACAGCTTCTTGCAATAGTGGAAACTTGGATTAAAATGCAGTATTGTTTTAAGGTATACATTTCATCTTTAATATAATGTATTTATTTTATGATTCTAAAAGATACATAGTAAATAGGATTTTCTGGGTTAAAAGTTCAAGGTCATGGAGTGGGTCTTATGTAGACATTTAGAAATCACATTTTTATATGCAATAGGGTAGAAATGTGGAATATGTTGGGTTTTTTTAAACTTTATGAATAGTACTTTCCTTAATTAAGGGAAGACCGTTCTTTCTTTATACAAATTGGATTTTTTGGTCAAAAACATCATGTGATCAAATTTGTACAGGAATGTCGTATCGTAGGCCGATAAATCGGCCCTTCATCCGTGATGATATTGACTTTCTAGCGAGGGAATGTTATCGCCTATTCATTAAAAGCTGCAATTATCTGCATTCAAATTTGCATGCACACATCAATGTATATTTTATACACTTACCGGTACTTCTCGTGGCTGTTCAGCTACCGTGGGCTGAAGGATTCTTTTTGTGACATGTAGATTATATTTCCTGAGCAAATCATATGTTTAGTGACTTGTAAATCCACCTGGAATAGCACAATCATCTGTCCTGTGGCCATTTTGAATTTCGCGCTTGGTATGGCTGGTACTAATTACACTGGTCAACAGTGAAATCATTACTGACTTGAAAAGGCCCTAATCTGTAGTATTTTGGTGTGCCGAACACGAATATAACCGTGAAAAATTTGTATTGGCTCTCGTTTTGAAGATATTCATATACCTCATTTTCTATGTTTCACTGTGTAAATTTCTCCAGTAGGACTGCAGCAACATCCGGAATAATGATGTAACATTGCATAATACCATCATGCTCACATCATCCACAGTTGATTGCATCATTTTCTGATGCAATGCAATACTAATGCCATGCGGCTGCTGAAGTAAGTTGACGTCAGCAGTGTACTATACATGTGTAGGCCTATTATACTAATGCCAGGCGGCTGCTGAAGCTGACGTAAGCAGTGTACTATATAAAGCCCAATCAGATAGGTTCAGCATTTAAAATATTTTAGACGTTGTGCGAGACAGTTCAAGCTACTGTTACATAAAACTTATTATTTTATCCATTTACGTACAATAAAGAACAGTAATGCCTCGAAAGTGTGTTAATACCGCGGACAATTTTTGCTATATTTGTGGGGAAGTGACGTTTGCCAACCAGAAGAAAAGTATCAATTCTCAAGTGAAGAAGGCATATCATCTTTACTTCGGATGCAAGGTTGGTGACCAAGACAAGCCTTGGGCTCCGCATATATGCTGTGCTACATGTACAACACAGCTTTCACAGTGGTTGAATTGCAAAAGGTCATCAATGCCGTTTGCAGTCCCAATGGTGTGGAGAGAGCCAAGCAACCACCTAAATGACTGTTACTTCTGCTTGGTTCCTCCTCTTTCCGGCGGAATAACGAAGCGAAAGAAGTCGAGAATAGTCTACCCAAACATTCCGTCTGCATTGAGACCAGTTCCACATGGTGAGGGACTTCCTATTCCAGAACCTCCAGCAGAATATTCTCTTGATTCATCTGACGAAGACAAAGGTGAGTCGACCTGTTCTTCTCCTGGTCCATCAGCATGCAGTGATCCAGATTTTCACTGTGGTGCATCATCAACCCCACACAGAATAACACAGGAAGAACTAAATGACCTGATTCGTGATTTGGACTTATCAAAGAACAAGGCAGAATTGCTAGGATCAAGACTCCAACAATGGAATCTTCTAGAAGAAGATGTCACAATTACTGCATATCGAAAGCGCCACCAGCAATTGGAGCCTTTCTTCAGAAAGGAAAGTAATCTGATATTCTGTTCCGATATTGAGGGCCTCATGAATGCTTTAAAAATCACTCATGACCCACAAGAATGGAGACTATTTGTGGACTCTTCGAAACTGAGTCTCAAGGCTGTGCTTTTGCACAATGGAAACATTCTTCCATCTATTCCAGTAGCGTATGCTGTCCACATGAAAGAGACATACGATAACTTAAGGCAGCTACTGAATTCCATTGAGTATAACAAGTACAGCTGGCACCTCTGTGGTGATTTGAAGGTAGTTGCCCTTTTAATGGGACTGCAGCAAGGATATACAAAATACATGTGTTTCTTATGCGAGTGGGATAGCCGAGCAAGGGAAATGCACTACATGAGGAAGGAATGGACTCACAGGCAGAATGTAGCCATTGGAGAGAAGAATATCCAACACCCAGCTCTGGTTGAGGCTCAGAAAATCTTGCTACCACCCCTTCACATCAAACTAGGTTTGATGAAGAACTTCGTGAAAGCCATTGACCGGACTTTGCCAGCATTCCGATACCTGCATGAAAAATTCCCTCGACTCAGCGAAGCAAAGATTAAAGAGGGAGTTTTTGTGGGTCCTCAGATTCGAGAGCTTTTCAAAGATGACCGGTTCAACAACTTGCTGGAAGGTGACGCGAAACAAGCATGGAATGCTTTTCGCCTAGTTTCTACAAACTTCCTCGGAAATGTTAGGGCAGAAAACTATAAGGAACTAGTAGAAGACATGTTGATGAAGTATAAGAAACTTGGCTGCAATATGTCTCTAAAGATTCACTTCCTTCATTCCCATTTGGATTTCTTTCCTAGCAACTGTGGTATTGTTAGTGATGAACACGGCGAACGTTTTCATCAAGATATCGCAACAATGGAACAAAGATACCAGGGAAAATGGTCCACTACAATGCTGGCTGACTACTGCTGGACACTCCTCAGAGATGCTCCCGAACAGCTGTACAAGAGACAGGCGAAGAAATCTAAGATGTAGTCAATGACTTGATTTTTTATAGGTAGGCTATTACAGTTGACCTTTTACTATTGGAATGCATTTCGTTATGTAAACATTAATTTCTTGCAGATTACAAAAAAACTAGAGCCAATTTTGCAATTTGACTGTCATATTCGTGTTCAGCACATAAAAATTGATAAGAATTGACTAATTTTATTTCAGTAACATGACTTTTGTAAAAATTTGTTGTCCAGTGTTACCGGTGTGTGTCTAAAGTGTACGCACGTTTGTTCCGGAATGATCTGCATGCAGCAAAATTACATATTTTAATGAACAGGTGACATCAGACCCACAACATCGTCCATCAGTATCAACACAGATTTGTGGGCTTTATTTATCGGACTAGTCGTATCCTTGCGCAGAATTACCCGACGCGCAGAATTGGCCGACATGATGGGTAACAGTTTTATATATTTGCTTAAATTTACCTGTACGTTAACATTTGTGTTATTTAACAATACACTAAATTTGTATGTTTTTGTATATTTTAGATAGTTCGTACTTAAAAGTTGTTTCACAGTTTTAGTAGTAAATTGCCTAAATTGACAAACATATTCAACTAAGGCCTTTGTACCTTTTACAGCTACGGTCATATGAAAAATATTATTATTCGAGCACAGAAGTTATTTCAATAGATCGTATCCTCGCCGTAAATCTGTATAAATTGTCAAATAGGTGTATAAAGGGATCCAAGTGAGACCCAAGTTTTGTACTGATATTTGTATTGATCCAATGTTGTGAGTTAGCACCTGAGCGTGGTTGTTTTTACGTGCAAAGACAAATATAATTCTGAATACATCACGGCCTCCTTGTTAGAGAAATATTACAAACTAGGTCGTCAGAAAGATTAATTTGTATCTGTAATTACAGTAATTGACCCTGTTTTGAAAGTTTTCACATAAACTTGACTCATTGTCACATGTAAAGGCAAATACATTTCTGAATACACCAAGACCACCTAGGAGATCAGAACAAATTACTGATTACCTGTGAAGAAAAATGTGCTCAGTCATTGAATATATATTGTAAACCTTTCGTAAGTGGAATAACAAACACTATGTGCTCGTTCCCTTGACGCAAACTTACAATGTAAAATCGACTCTTTCCATGGTGATAAAGTTGTTGTTGTTGTAGGGTTTAACGCCATTTTTCAGCACACGATAGGCTATACATGGCGGCCAGTATCAATGGTGGAGGAAGAACCCGGTGAAAAACCCCGGGAAGAACCACCGACCCACGAGAAGCTACTGGCAAGCTTTCTCACATACCCACATTGGCAGAATCAGAGACTCGAACCCACGCAGACAGAGGTGAGATGGCATTGATCCGTAACGGAAAGCGCTTTAGACCACTCGGCCACTCGGGGCGCCTTCTATGGTGATAAAGAATGTATTATTTGCAAGTCAGCCCTTCGGAGGTGTATGCGTGTGTTCTCTGAGCAATTCTGTTTGCTGTCATATCACTAATTTTTGTGGGGTACCAATGTATCTGGACTTCGTTGTTGCTCAAACCACGAATATAAAGACCGTGGAAAACTTAACGTCATATGTTAAAAAACCACCCACCCACCTTTTTTGTCGATTGTGTTTCTTTCTTAAAAATAAATGAAGTTATTTGATAAATGAAAGTCATTTCTGTAATTTCGTAATAAAAGTAGCTTTTAGGCGTGTTTGTTTTATTTAAAAAGAATTGTAATCAATTTGATATTGTTTCAATGCACACGTACCTATCCTAATATCCAGTATCTGTAATTTTCACTGTCTTACTGTTTCGTAAAGTATTTGTGGCTTACAACAATCATCAATATTCAACTAAAATATTTTCCAAAAGGAATTATAAAAACGTCTGCTTTAAGATTCACTCATCAAAGTTTATAGTGTGACCTTAATGTCAACTTCGCACCAGATATAGATGAAATGGAAGAATACAAACTGGGATGGAAGAAGGGAAGTTGGTGACGGGTTCAAAACACAATTCTGCGTTCTCATTATCTCTTTGCTATATCAAAATGTGGGAAAATATATTGTCAAGTTTTTTGTGGGATTTTTGTTTTTCAGCATGATGACATCGGAGAGGAATGCATGATGACAGGACATAATGGCAAACTGGAAGAAAGATGGTTGGAGGAAATGAGGTTTTCAAAACACCGTTCGTTTCCTCTGGAGGAAATGCAAATGCGAAATATGATGGATGATTCTTGTCAACTACTAAGCTCATCTGCATTCTCACCTGCTTTCTTATATTTTCCCACACGAATTAAGTATGACACCACTATTCGCTATTTCTGTTTTCCCGAAAAAGATCAACACTGTTTAAATTGCGATATTGCCACTAGCAAATTATGATCAAGTTCACTTATTCCTCACAATAGATATAATTTGATATCAGCGTTTATATACCCATTGATGAATCTAAAATTAAATATGGGTTTACTGAAAATACTGTGACCCGTTTTCATTCAAACTACCACACTGCATACATCGTAGCGATATGACTTAAAATGTTAAAGCTACGTTAAAAATCCAATACAAACGCATACAGAGAGCATACGTTGATTTAGAAGTTGACATATTTATTCCAGATACACGTAATGACATAAATACTTACGATCTAATCAGAAACTAGTCAGTTCTGATGTGCACAAGCATTAACTCATTTATAATGCTACACTAATGTTAATATAAAAAATGTATTCCCTGCTTGATTGGCCAGTTGATGTAGTAACAGCAACAAAACTGTATATTAATTACAAAATGCTTGCATTTGTCTGATTAACTAATCACGAACAGTCAGACAAGGATATGAAGGAAGACTTCACGGATGCATAAATATTGTTAAGGAAACAAGGTTAATTTGCTGGAAAGGCACAGCGTGCAAAATCAAGATATTGAACTTAATCAATATTAAAATTGGATAGCGGCCAATAACAAGTCACGTAGGCCTTAAACGGACTTTGATATGACAAGTTGATTTTGACAACGTTTATAAATCTCACGTAACAAGTACACAAACATATCTCTATCTCTCCCTCGATATATAGTGCATCAACTTAAAGTACTCCTTTGCACCTCGACTCTCTCCGTCTGAGTATGGAATTATTACATAACATTTTGTATTCACTTTTTGGCATATTGTTCATGCACTAGAAACTTGCACAACAAGTTGCAACACTATAGCAAAAAGTATTCAGAGACGCTATGTATGACTTAATGCTGGGGCTAATAAGGATTACAACCGAAACTTACCGGCATAAACTTTTCTTCCTAGGTCAACTCTGCACCCTGTCCAATAAAATCATCTCCAAGCAAGTATTGCTCCTAGCGAACGTGTTTAGGAAGGAACGTAAATAGTCCAATATCGCACTTTTGGTGTTTTAAAGTGAGAACAAGAACTTACCAAGTATCGTAACAAATAGTATTGGTCAAAACCATAGTTTTAAAAAAAATGTCTGTTGGCAATATGAAAATGTTTACATATTGTAATCAGTAACCTGACGAAACTGTTAGTACAGCTAACCAATCTGATACGGTACTTGCGGTTCTTCGTTTTTCAGTGAAGTAGTCTAGGAGAACTAAGAAATGGATAAAAACAAAGTCTTACCTTAGGATGTGTTTTCTTTCTTTTTCCAAACAAAATGATTTTGATTAGTTAACCAAGGATATATTGAACACATTTATTTGATTAGTTAACCAAGGATATATTGAACACATTTATCCCTTTAAAGAATTTCAATTGATACATATGATAGAATAACAAGATTGCTAGTTTTGCTTTTTCGACACTTTTCTGTCTAACGGGATTGACTTGGTATGTTATGCCTGTCTAACGGGATGGACTTGGTATGCTATGCCTGTCTAACGGGATGGACTTGGTATGTTATGCCTATCTAACGGGATGCACTTGGTATGTTATGCCTTTCTAACGGGATGGACTTGGTATGGTATGCCTCTCTAACGAGATGTACTTGGTATGTTATGCCTCTCTAACGGGATTGACTTGGTATGTTATGCCTGTCTAACGGGATCGACTTGGTATGTTATGCCTATCTAACGGGATGGACTTGGTATGTTATGCCTGTCTAACGGGATGGACTTGGTATGTTATGCCTCACTAACGAGATGGACTTGGTATGTTATGCCTCTCTAACGGGATGAACTTGGTATGTTATGCCTCTAACGGGATGGACTTGGTATGTTATGCCTCACTAACGAGATGGACTTGGTATGTTATGCCTCTCTAACGGGATGAACTTGGTATGTTATGCCTCTCTAACGGGATTGACTTGGTATGTTATGCCTGTCTAACGGGATCGACTTGGTATGTTATGCCTATCTAACGGGATGGACTTGGTATGTTATGCCTGTCTAACGGGATGGACTTGGTATGTTATGCCTCACTAACGAGATGGACTTGGTATGTTATGCCTCTCTAACGGGATGAACTTGGTATGTTATGCCTCTAACGAGATGGACTTGGTATGTTATACCTCTCTAACGGGATGCACATGGTATATTATGCCTTTCTAACGGGATGGACTTGGTATGTTATGCCTGTCTAACGGGATTGACTTGGTATGTTATGCCTGTCTAACGGGATTGACTTGGTATGTTATGCCTGTCTAACGGGATCGACTTGGTATGTTATGCCTCTCTAACGGGATGGACTTGGTATGTTATGCCTCTCTAACGGGATTGACTTGGTATGTTATGCCTGTCTAACGGGATCGACTTGGTATGTTATGCCTCTCTAACGGGATGGACTTGGTATGTTATGCCTGTCTAACGGGATGCACTTGGTATGTTATGCCTCACTAACGAGATGGACTTGGTATGTTATGCCTCTCTAACGGGATGCACATGGTATATTATGCCTCTCTAACGGGATGGACTTGGTATGTTATGCCTTTCTAACGGGATGGACTTGGTATGGTATGCCTCTCTAACGAGATGTACTTGGTATGTTATGCCTCTCTAACGGGATTGACTTGGTATGTTATGCCTGTCTAACGGGATCGACTTGGTATGTTATGCCTATCTAACGGGATGGACTTGGTATGTTATGCCTGTCTAACGGGATGGACTTGGTATGTTATGCCTCACTAACGAGATGGACTTGGTATGCTATGCCTCTCTAACGGGATGAACTTGGTATGTTATGCCTGTCTAACGGGATGGACTTGGTATATTATGCCTCACTAACGAGATGGACTTGGTATGTTATGCCTATCTAACGGGATGCACTTGGTATGTTATGCCTTTCTAACGGGATGGACTTGGTATGGTATGCCTCTCTAACGGGATGGACTTGGTATGTTATGCCTGTCTAACGGGATCAACTTGGTATGTTATGCCTATCTAACGGGATGGACTTGGTATGTTATGCCTGTTTAACGGGATGGACTTGGTATATTATGCCTCACTAACGAGATGGGCTTGGTATGTTATGCCTGTCTAACGGGATGGACTTGGTATATTATGCCTCACTAACGAGATGGACTTGGTATGTTATGCCTATCTAACGGGATGCACTTGGTATGTTATGCCTTTCTAACGAGATGTACTTGGTATGTTATGCCTCTCTAACGGGATTGACTTGGTATGTTATGCCTGTCTAACGGGATCAACTTGGTATGTTATGCCTATCTAACGGGATGGACTTGGTATGTTATGCCTGTCTAACGGGATGGACTTGGTATATTATGCCTCACTAACGAGATGGGCTTGGTATGTTATGCCTGTCTAACGGGATCGACTTGGTATGTTATGCCTATCTAACGGGATGGACTTGGTATATTATGCCTCACTAACGAGATGGACTTGGTATGTTATGCCTGTCTAACGGGATCGACTTGGTATGTTATGCCTGTCTAATGGGATGGACTTGGTATATTATGCCTCACTAACGAGATGGACATGGTATGTTATGCCTCTCTAACGGGATGGACTTGGTATATTATGCCTCACTAACGAGATGGACTTGGTAAGTTATGCCTGTCTAACGGGATCGACTTGGTATGTTATGCCTATCTAACGGGATGGACTTGGTATGTTATGCCTATCTAACGGGATGGACTTGGTATGTTATGCCTCACTAACGAGATGGACTTGGTATGCTATGCCTCTCTAACGGGATGAACTTGGTATGTTATGCCTGTCTAACGGGATGGACTTGGTATGTTATGCCTATCTAACGAGATGGACTTGGTATGCTATGCCTCTCTGACGGGATGCACATGGTATATTATGCCTCTCTAACGGGATGGACTTGGTATGTTATGCCTCACTAACGAGATGGACTTGGTATGCTATGCCTCTCTAACGGGATGAACTTGGTATGTTATGCCTGTCTAACGGGATGGACTTGGTATGTTATGCCTATCTAACGAGATGGACTTGGTATGCTATGCCTCTCTGACGGGATGCACATGGTATATTATGCCTCTCTAACGGGATGGACTTGGTATGTTATGCCTCACTAACGAGATGGACTTGGTATGCTATGCCTCTCTAACGGGATGAACTTGGTATGTTATGCCTATCTAACGGGACAGACTTGGTATGGTATGCCTGTCAAACGGAATGGACTTGGTACGTTATGCCAACTTGTAATTTCCAAATGAAATATGAAATTTGACATGCTTAGTTTCTCAATATCATTGAGCCAGTAACTGTAACTAGTTATGTTAGCAAAGTCATTAGCAATTTAGTTATTTAAACTTGAACTCTATTTGCTGTCGGTTCAATTTATTTAAATGTCTGCTTATATTTCCTCATATTCACCCCCCCATATATATATATATATATATATATATATATATATATATATATATATATATATATATATATATATATATATATATAGCTTGTCTTCGTTGAGGTACAAATTATTGGTAGGTTTAAAAGTTTTTCAGGCACAGAATAGCGATCACATGTCCTACCTGACTAGAGTTGAATTACTTATGTATGTGTATGATATAAGAATTACCATAAAACTTTTAAAATATTATTGTACCTTTGCACGTACACAGCATTGTATAGCCAATTAGGCTTTTTGGAATTCCGTAATAATTCCATGAAATTACTTAAATTATTTATCCACCAAAAGCGTAATTACTCTACAGAAAGGTAATAAGAAGCATTAGAATGGATCCATCGAATAAAGTAATTAAAATTCACACGAATAAATTAGTTTTCCCTGGAAATACGTAAGTGCTCCGATAATTGTTGAACAAAGAAATTCCATGGAAATTATACAGAATTCAAAAACTGGAATAATATTTTCTGTGATTCAACAAGAGACTGTTGACACATCAGTACAACGCTGACTATTACAGATGTCATCGTCTTCCATCTTGGGTTTCATCAGGATTTGAACTCTGATTCACTTAGAACTTTTTATTTATAGGACTTTTGCTTTTTATTTCTTGGGTTATTTTAAGACTTAATTCGCTATACCGTGAGTTCATTTTTTATTTTTCATTTAGTATTTTAGGGAAATAAATTGTTTGTTTAATTTTACAAAGTTTGTTGTCTATTTTCTGTGTAATTCTGTCTTTACATGTTTGCTAATATATCACATAAACATATAAATCTGAAGTCATGTATTTTTTACTGGGGCGAAAATATGAAGACGACCGTTCATTTATAATTGCTTGTTCAGTGTACATTCCCAGGACACTTGCTATTTTGTACGTTGTTGTCCGTTTCTGTTGTTTCCTTGTATCATTTTTGCATAAAACTTTCACTTAATTCCTACTGAGTAAATGGAATTTGCAGACAAAAACCATACTTTAGACTTTGCATTTTGTTTGGTGACGTAGCCATGAAAGTAATTTTTTTTGTACAAAAAACATTTGTTGACTGTCAATTGATAATTTATCTATTTAAAGGCAATGAAACGCACATGTTCGGTTGCTTGTAAATTCAAATGTGGAAATCATATAATCATGTTGTTCCACGGTGTTTAAGTTGTGCAGTTTTTGACGTTGGTTGTATTCAAACAGAGAAATCGTATGTGCCCATCAGCGCATTGGTTATCATCTACATAAGAAAACCCAGCATTCGGAATTGCTAAGGTTATCTGTTTCTCATTTATAATTCACCGAAGACGTTAAGCTAAATATCTGTGAAGCAAGACTGATAGCATAAGTTTATTTGTTGAAACATTTTGCAAGAATTAACTTAATGCAATCAGAGTTAAAAACAACTGCGTGATCTTCATCTTCATTATATTGTACACTTATTGGGGAATTAAGTCCTTTGCAACATTTAGGTTACGTTCGTTTCAATAATGAGTAATTTGAAACTTTCCGGCATACAGTCATCAACTATATGCACCAAATGTCCCACAGAGTCACTATCTGTCATTCACTAGAGTTCCTACTAGTTCAGTGGATAATACATCTTTGTAAGGTTCTGTTTCAGGTGCACAACTAGAAACAGTGGATATACACATGTATGAGATCAAACTTTGATGTGCTAGTAGGTGGACTCACTCCACAGCCACATTGATTTCCTTTGGATAATTTAGGTACAGGTGATAAGGAACTAAACCCCATAATTCCAAAATTCAAAGTTAAGCGTTAATTATCTATAATCTGTTCTTACCAAACAAGTTCTTTATTTAAGCTGTAAGACCTAGCTGGATCTTGGGTACAAGCTGAAACCATGAGTAAAACAGACTGCAACATACATGATATGTATTGGGAAGATCAACATCGAGGACGAAACCACGTTAAACATGACCTTCTTTTCTAACACTAATATCATACGCATAGTACCGTGTTGTGTTGATAGCCATAAGAAATGAGCGATTTAAAAATCAAGTCATGTTTTCAGGACGATTGCTGTAATAAAGCTGTTTACGATAAGTGGAAGAGCAAACCATTACGTTGGGACTTCATTGAAATCATGTGGAAAATACTCTTTCTACTCCGCGAAATAAATAACTGGATCCATCTTTAGTAATGTTCTTGAAAACAAATTTCTTATATCCCAATCTGTATGAAATTTAAATGAAGCATTCGCTCTCATAGACTTACTTACAAAGAGAGAAAATATATGTATGCATACCACGAGATGCATACATTTTGCATTAAAAGGAAACGAAGCTTGCCTCATTTCCTTTTAATGAAAAATATGTACAACGTGTGGTATATCATTTATATAGTGTACGTACTTTACATATATTTTTTATATCACATACAAATACATATATTTGCCATGTGAAAGAAGTTATATTGAGGAGAGGCAACTGTGTATTTTAAGTGGCTATTAACATTACTAACGACCATAAATTTCTCTCTCTCTCTCTCTCTCTCTCTCACACACACACACACACACACACACACACACACAGACACTGGTTTGTTTGACTTAACATTTACCATCATTCTTCATAGGTCCAGAAACGTTGTGGTGTTGCACAAGCGAAAATCCTCTAGTCTCGTCTTTTTATGTATTTTCGCTACTATCTTGACACTATGATCAAGAGAGAGAGAGAGAGAGAGAGAGAGAGAGAGAAAGAGGGGGGCGACCTTTGGATTTTTCATATTTAATTAATAATAATAGATTTTTAGAACTTTATAATAGGTTTTAGAAAAACAACAACAACATCAACAAAGCCTTAAATACATTACATGTGTGTGTCCCATAACCAAGACATTTACCTTACTGTAATTGTAACTTTGTATAATTGATTATATAAACACTTTAAAGAGGTCCCAAGGGAAGTGTAAACATACCGTTATGAAGAATTTTATCGGAGGTTACTTGGTGTAATTTCAGTTTCACGGTTTTTATCCTGCCCAATTTCTTTTTCTCTCTCACTATAGATTTCTGCACATTTTGTCCATCATCCATGAGAGGGGAGGGGGAAACGGAAAAAGAAAGTATTGCGATTAAATTGTGTACCATGTTAATTTCATTTAGAAAACGGGGATTATTATTACGTTTTATCGTTATCTTCATACCTCACTTGTAATTAATGAGTGGATATTCATCATTGGTTTATAGGAATATATCCAACAGCACACGTTTCCAAGAATGTTTATGTATGCGCATTATTTCGAAATGGGCGGATCATAATTTGATATACCAATAGTGTTGGTATATCAAATTGCTTTATACCAACACTTTCAAAGCCATGCTTTTTTAATGTATGTGATATATATAATTGTGCAACATTCATGGGCTGCATGCCGAAATTATTTTTACTGCTGTTTCTACACTTGTAATTATTTAACACGATATCTTTAAAAATGGCATGTAGAGTCCTAAAATAAGTTCACTGTTTCTACCATTATACCATTTTCTGCTTAGCGTTTACCCGTTAGTGGTCCAATGAAGTGTTTAGGAATACACAAGAATTTAGATTCTGCGTATCATTCACAATGTTTCTGTTATGCATTCTGCCCGCTTTCATTTATGTGAATCAAGTTCTAGTCAAAATGAGCTGTATTTGTTTAATAGTTTACACTCGAACATATGTGAAAGATTAATCAATAATTTTTTGTTCTTAATTAGCTCATTTATGGTTATTTAAACTGTAGTTTACACCAATGAAAACAATGTTAGCAAATATTCGTTGATTTGCATGCACCTACAAGATTCAAACATCATAGGATATTATTTCCTGACCGTATCAAGTGAATTCTTTTAATATCTTGTTTGCGTTTCTATAAACCTGCTCCGTTTAATGTATTCTGTAGCTCAAATCTTTCAACTTAATTAAGACTAAGTGAATATTTTATATGGGTAATTAATGTTGGATAACTATGACTAGGACAGTCTGCAAGAATGTTACAATACCTTACTGGCAAATCATGTTAAAGCCAAATTTAACAAAAAGAAATTCATTTCTGGGCGATCAAAAGATGTGACAGTGATGCTTGTGACCAGTAGCTATGCTCTGATTGTAATTATATATTAAAATAATGCACAAAGATATCAGTCCTGAAGTACGGCTGTAGTGGTAATGACGAAATGTCACGGATGAGGTTGTGGAGAAGCTGCTGAAAACGTGGATATGGTTTGTCAAATTGTGCACATGACTCTTCGTCATCTAATAAAACACCTGTTGCTTCAAATCGTGGGCAATGTTGTATTATGGCTTGCGTTTGTACAATCAAAGAGTTCTCAGGGTCCTTCAGTAGATCCATTTGATAATATAGATTTGTTTTTAGAGGCATTTTAAAGCAGACTATTACAGATCATTAAGAATTAATTTCATGCTTCCTCAGCATACATGTCTTCTATATTGTACTTTTGAAACATAGTGTAAACGTGGGATAAGATATCCAAATACATCCAATTTTAACCTTAACAAAATAAAAATTGAACTAAACGTCCTGTATTGCGATGGATTTATAAATTTGTATACTGTTTCTTTCTACTTTGTTTATATAGATTGTTTTCGGACTATGTAGAACTCTTACGACTCTAAGGTCTTATACTAAGTAACATAAAGGAACGAAAGCCAACAAGGTTTGTAAAATTCAACAAATAAGTGAAAATTCAAAACATAACTTACAGTAATGACCATTAGATTTTTTACAAGTCCGAATGTATAACGTCCCTACTGAATTCCAGTGGTATTCCAAATAAGTACCAATATTGAATGTTTTGATGTGCCTGTAGTCTCGAACGTTGTAATGTCTCAATTACCTGAAGCGTGAACAGTCTTTTCATCTATCAAATAATATAATCCAAAACTGTTGTTGCCTGAAATCGCTATAATTCCAACGTAATGTTACAAAATATTATAGGTGAGCACCTTGTATTTCTAGGGAATACTAAATTAAATAAATAATTCCACCGAATGAAATAAGGAATACAACAATAGCACTGATGCTGTCTCAGATGTTAAATGCAAGAGTCTATAATTTCTCAAGCTAGCAACATTATACGAAGAGCTACGACACAAACGTAGTAGCAAGACGAGACAGAACAGAACCAGGATGAGGATCAAAAAGTTCGTTTCTAGAAAATTCTAAGTTGTCAACAATATAAAATCTGTTACTGAAAGTATAATAAAGAACATGGTAAACATCAGGTACAACAGGTATATCGTAGGGGAATTCCAATATCCTAGACTCAGACCCAACTAAACATGTTTACTTCAACTGATAATGATCCTAATATTTAACCCTCATATATAGAGAAATAGTGGCTATGTATTATGTGCTTACAAAATAAAAGTTTCTGGTCAGAATGAACTTGATGGTGGACAAGGTCATGTCCAAATAAACGTATTCATAACATAATATCATGGAAAAGAAACTAAAACATACAAATTGAATACCCATAACAAGAACACAATTGAAAAGAAGAGCGGGGACACCGTAATAGGTTTTACTGTGCATAGTTTCCATTCAGCATGATATTTTTTATTCCCATAAGCTTTGCTCTAGAGGAAGAATAAAAAGATCAGCATAAAGCAGTCCTGTCGTGTGCATGTTCATAAATTAATATTTAGGTAAGATATTCCTAAATGACATTGCTTCATTTGCATTACTTAACAAAAATGTGAAATATAACTTATACTTATTATTTGTCAGCTTCATTTATTTTATTTTTACTTTAGAATAAAGAAGACGAATATGAAGTCGGACTACGATTACACAAGGGCTATCAATTAACGTTATTTAAGAAAATGTATGATACCTAGCACAGATAGAACATTTCAACAAGAGAATGTATTGACCTCAAAAAGGCCTTTAGCTGTTGCTAAAACCCTTCATGTTCTATATGTCATGCTATTACACTAAAATTTGATTGCACTTGTGATTGAGGTTCTTTTGATGGCGACTAGATTAAAGTTCTTTCCTGCAAAACAATTTTTGAAAATACTTCTTGCAATCTGGAAACGCATCTTCTTTGTGAACACATAAAATAGAACGGATATTCCCTACAAATAGGTTAAGTTTTGTTCAAGGAATATTATTACAACAACACTATGATAAGTTTAATCGGGAAGTATTCAGGTACGGCAAACGTTTTAGTAGTAAACCTTCAGGTACTTCAAGTCGCTAGTTCTAGTACAACTCAGTGGTTAGATGATGTATGGCCCTTTCTACACATGAATTATCTGGTACACTAGAGCCACCTTCGTTTTTGCGACAGTAGATGCTTTTAATTGTTAAAAGATTGAAAATATGTAGTTAAATATGTACGGACCAGGTTTGATAGTAGAACGAAGTTACCTGTCATGCAATCTTGTAAGAATCATTTTTATGTATTCAGAGTTACATCAATAATACATGTTCGACATATTCGTGCTGTTTTCATTCAGGAGTTAATCCCCTAGCTATCTTCAGATTTTGTTTATCTTCAGAAACCTAAATTTAAAGCTTTTATCAGAATCTTCAACAGTTGTTTCTTAGGGTCACTTCCTTTCATACATACACTGGAGCTGCTACCAACAAGGTTTTTTGTACACTTTTCTATAGTGGGATTCCAGGTACACAATATATATATATATATATATATATATATATATATATATATATATATATATATATATATATATATATATATATATATATATATAACATGTGTATAAACCTGTATGAGATCAAACTTGGCTGTTTTAAGAAGTAGATTCATTCCAAATTCAGAGACAGCTCTTTCTGAGAATGTAGATTGGGACTGAAAATAGATTTATACAAACCCATAATGTATTCCCAAATGACAAGCTTCTAGTATATTTATATATAAACTATTTTTACCATCAAGGTTCGGGGAAAAAATGACTGGTTTACTGGATTTTGAGGGCAAGTTGAAAACATGGGTTATTATTGGAATCCAAGGATCAAACTTACACTGTATACATTAGACTAGCTATTACGACCAGCCGTTGGACTATAGATCTGCATCGATGACAAAACAACATTAAACATAGCCTGATTCTATTCACACACTAATATCATACGAAAGGTGCCTTGTCCTTGTTGTGTTCTTCGTCTATTGAAAAGAGTGAATTAAATTCCAGAAGAATTGAAGCAAACCAAGTTTTCAAGACGAATGCTTTGATATTGGTTGTATTCTATAAGATGACGGTCGAACTATTCTCTACGGTAAAGAAATCAAACAGGAAGTCGGTATACGGGTACAGAATGGTATCGATTATTGTTTTAGACGATAGTGTTTTACTGGTAACACATATAGAATGTAACAACAGGAGAACTTACTGACTTGAAAATGGGTCTTTCCTTTTCTTGAAAACACGTCCTTGTTCTGTATGTGATTATAGCACACTTAAAATACACTGCGCTTGTTGTTGCTACCATTTCGTTTATCGGTGGCCAGTCAAACGTTTGTTCAAGGACGAAATGATGGTACATGGAATATAAAAAGAGTAGACCAGGCAAAAGGTAAGGTGAATCAGAATTAAATTTATTGAAAGAGAAACATTAGAGTAAAAAGCTTGTAGAAAAAAGAAGATATTTGAATTGTTGTTTATGATTAACACCAAATTTTTATATATTTTTAAAATGGCATTAATTCTTTTTTTAACAATTGTATGAAGCAGAAGCTTACAGAGTATAATCCCATTTAGAACTACACACAAACATACACATATATACAACAAATAACATAATCACAATCAGAACTACACACATACACATCCATACAACACGCACAGACACATATATAAGTACGACCAACCGATTCAATTCCGTATATATATATATATATATATATATATATATATATATATATATATATATATATATATATATATATATATATGGTTTAAAGGCGTATCAGTATAATCCTTGATAGATACTCCGAATTATGTTAGGTATGACTTTAAATTGCACATATATAAAATACGTGTCATGAAGGCATAAAATCCATGAAAATAAAAAATAAATTTTTTATGCAAACCGCACGTTGAGAAACTTCTAAGATCTTCTTACTGGTACATCATCACGGAATGCATCCCATTTCAAGAACCTTGCCTGTAATGGTCATTTCCTATGTGCTCCAGCATGAACCATTAGACCTATTATAATTCAACTAAGGCTTAGAGCTGTAATTAGCTATTTTTTTTCCATCCTGACAATAATATGTTAATGATTATTTCGCAACAAGATCATTGAAATATGAAGAAATATTATCAAATCTAGGATAATATCGTATCGTTGCCGTATCGATGAAAACTTTTTCGTAACTTTATTTTAGTTTAATACCTACGGAATAAGTCTGATTGGACAATTTTATCGGCCGTACAGTTCCGTATGGTCCTTCAGTGTTATACGAATTATGAGATCGATATTTTCATGCTGTTGGATACTTATCGAGGAACTGACTCCTTTGAAATCTTGAGATTTTTTTGCTCCTCAAAATATTTAAATTCTGAAATTTGATGGCAATGCAACCAATTAGATCTGCCATGTATTTAGTTACTTTATAACTGCGTTATACATAACTAATTATCGTGTACTCTTGTTAAAATATTATATTTCTCTCAAATATTTTTCCTTAATACCAACTGGCTATTGTATATTGGTAATAAATGCTGGATAACTATGACCAGTTAAATCTGTGAGAATATTACAAGCACTAGCGACCACATAACTTTGTAATGGCCTCAGAAAATGTATAAACTTTATTTTCTGTATTTAATAGGTTTTTTGTGTAGTTTATATAGTTTTACCTTTGTCTTTAAAAATATGTTGCAGTTTTTATATTTTTCTAGAGCGATGACGTCATCGGCGGTGGCGCGTGAGGTTTAGAACGCGAACAATGCGAAATGTTTTGGCTGAAATGAATTTACACACAGTAAACTATTCACGCAGTCTTAAAACAAGATTAAACTTTCAAGATGTTTTCCTTATTAGATAAGTATAAATGTCTGAAAACTGTATCGTATTTCACTTATACAGGCTACGTTAATTTTAAGGAAAATGGTTTGATTATAATGTCGGCATTAATGATAAACTGGCATTGGTGCGATGTATAATGCTACATATAAAACCGGTATTTGTAATTATCTATTACCAGTAATTTGTCGCTTCTAGAAGAAGAAAACAATTCTGAAAACACGAGCAAGAAATGTATATAAAACCGAATTTGTACTGTTATCAATTAATTATTACCAGATCAGCTGCACGTTTTCAAAACAACATACAGTACATAGCAACGTCGAAGCTTTTATGACAGCAACAGTTTACAAGGTAGGTTATTTTGAAATTATTATGCCCTAAAACTGGGTAAAGTATGATATTAAATACAGATTTAATTTATCAGGCACACATTCTTTAGAAACTATGGAACTTGTTGTTAATTACCTTGGAGATGTTAGGTAAAATACTTCAATCATAGAAAGCGATTGACATGTACATGTAAACGTACTGTACAGAGGGTCTGAAGCAATTGTCGCTCGAAACCGGTTACTGCACGTCCGTCACTTATTCAAGACTCCATGCTGTACAGTTTGAAATGGCCAAATAAATAATCAACATTCAATATAAAGTACAATTTGTGTCTGCTACGAACAAAACTATGACATGAGAAGCAAATATAGTGCGGTAACCGGTGCCTTAATTTTCTCTAGTGGCGAATTCAAAATCATTGTATTTAGAACTGGAATGGTTAGTGAGGAAACGAACTTTGAAAAGACTATTTTTTATTTGCAAATAAGTACAAAGCCATATCTGATACGGCTTCCTGAACATCAGAAATGGTTAACAAAAATCATAGTAGTGTTTACAGAGTACAATTAGTTTTGTTGAGATCATATAAATCAGCATAGAGCATAAATGATATCGTGGTCCGAAAGGTGGGGTGTCCTCCTACAAACACAAATATATGGGGTTTGATTCCCATAAAGGAAGAATTTTGTTCTCTATTTTTATCAATTCTCTTCTTTCCACTTGATAACGATAATTACCCGTAAAAAGTTAATTTCCTATATTAGAATTAGATAGAGTTCTCATACCGGATCGGTCGCAGCCCGGGTTACCAAATTATCGCGCCATCTGCTGAACACCAGCATGAGCTGATCAGTATGCTACTGGTGAGACTACCATCAGAGATAGGATCATCATTGTAACGTGGAGTGTCAGAACATTAAGACCAGCAGGGAAACTTGAGGAGCAAACCTATGAGATGGGAAGATACCAATGGCTCATCATTGGACTCTGAGAGGTGTGCTTAAAGAATGTCTGAGAGAGGTCAACAGTTTCAGGACACAGGATTTACTCCACTGGACACGATGACAAGCATGAACATGGAGTCGGTTGTAGGTTACATATGGACATTGTGAGTGCAGTCACGTGTTTTCGACCTGTGTCTAGCAAGATGCTTATCATCCGCTTGAGGGCATCTCCCTTTAACATCAACAGTATAGAGATTTATGCTCCAGCATCTAACCATAATGACGGGAGAACGAATGCGTTATATGACATGCGTTTAACTCTCTTTGACCAGACAGCCAAGTAGGATATTCTAACTATTCAACAAGGGTGGAATGCAAAGGTAGGAGAAGAATCTTGGGGAGAGTGGCGAGACGTCTGTGGTTCATACTGTAATGCACATACCGATAAGGGAGGATTGAAACTCCTGGAAATCGCAACCTCCAATCACCTAATGCTAACAAACACCCATGTCCCCACAAACAAACGAACACCCTTGTCCCCAACAAACTATATAGAAGATGGATTTGGTACAGCCCAGACGAAAATTATCACTACCAGATCGACCACATCTTGGTAAGGAAGCGTTTTGGATCTAGCGTGAACACTAACAGAACACATAGCCTCCCAGGAGCTGTCATAGGATGCAACCAAGACTAGCTGATAATGACTATCAAACTTCGTCTGAGGAAAACAAAGAAGTCATTAGAGGTTAGGATCAGGTTTGAACTTGAAAGCTTAAAGATCCGTGCGAGGCACAAATATTTTTTCATACATGGGCGGTAAATTTGCATTGCCTTTAATTCTCGGTCCTGAAAAAATAAACCTAGACTCATTGATCTCCACGTTTAACACGACAGTAATATGCACAGCAAGCGAGAGCCATCGTAAACATCGTAGAATAAACAAGCCCTGGGTCACAGTAAATATCGTCGACCTATGTCATGTGAGGAGAAACCTGAGAAGAAAGTGAGGAGCCCTTGAAGGAGCAGAAAAATACAGGGAGATAAATAGGATTAAGAAGAACTTAAGGAAAGCATGGAAAAGCTCTTTAGAGGAAAAAAATATAAAAAGCCACTTATAATATCAAAGTCCCTTTAAGACCTACATAACTAGACGTTGGCCGCTAGGCAAAATAAAGTTTGATATATGTTCATCATTTTGATCTTGTACACTGTGGTCTTATAATAAATTCATATTCGGTCCTTAATGTTATTAATCCACTCGTGAGTTCGTGTTCGTTACCTAGACAGACTATAGTTTGTGCGTTTGTTAATGCAAACATTATCTAATTAGTAAGACGTTTTGTTGCCATTACTGCAACATCTGGACAATTAAGCTATGAATACATTGTTTCAAAACACTCATGTATGAGTTAATGTTTGCGCATGGCAGAACCGACTAGTTCATTGAGTTTATCAATTAATCGATCGAGAGTATCTATGTGCGTCATCAAGTTTATTATGACTAAATAAATCAACATCTAAATCAATGTATGCCGAATGAAAAAGGGTTACAGCGTTTCCAGTAAACCCGTATTTTATATCAGTCTCATCTTTGGTTATATAGCCCTTAATCACAGGGTATATATATTGATAAGCTTAAAGAAATGTTATCATTATTTGATAGCTGCAATATCACAATTGAAACAGTGTTGGTCTTTTTCAGGTAAACAGAAAACGTCTAATGTTGGTGTCATGCTAAAATTCATGTGGAAAAATATAAGAAGAAAGCAGGTAAGAATAAGAAGGTAATAATTATATTTCACCTTCCCAGTAGTCATTACTAGCAATACTACTGGCTTTATCCAGTTAGAATTATGTCTTTCATCCTCTTACCGTCCTTAGATTAAATCCACCCAACCCAACGTTGGCTATATAACAACAAGATCAGTAATGGTCAGGAAAGCGGAACAGCAAAGTTGATGTCAAAATAACTGTATTGACAATCGCTGGAGAAATACGAGAAAAATATGAATGACATAATATTTATAACTCAATAAGATCAGGTTAATTGCTCGCGAGCGTGTGTGTGTGTGTGTGTGTGCGTGTGTGTGTGCATGCGTGTGTGTGTGTGTGTGCATATATCTTGAATAAATGTTGGAATATCTGTGTATATAGAACCAATCACAAACAAATATTGCAGCTCATGAACATTCCATAAAAGACGATCTTTTTTACATCTGAGGCAAATAATTGTGTTTGAAATATTAAAAATTTTATCTTTGGAAGAAACGACACAATAAATATATGCAGCAATTTATATATCACACCATGGAAAGAAAGTAAAACTCATTGCTGTTAATGGTGACAATGATGTTGCTGAAATGCTTAATTTGTAATGTGGATTATAAATATCAAAGTGTATAGTCGTCTTCAATGATGTTTGATGGTACACAAATTCCTTTAATCAGGTTTCATAGCGCAATCGATTTCATCTTTAACTTAATGTACCAAGTGGACTAAAGCGGTGTTTTACTTCTAGTCAAATTACATAGATTCTCTTCCAATTTCACCGACCTTAGTCCTCAGTCAGACAATCAAGAGCATCACTATATACTCTCACACGACAGACATTATAGCGATATAACTGAAAATTTGTTACAGCTACGTTAAAAATCCAACTCACACACGTACGCTTTTATCCCAATTATTTTCATTTGCTGTGTATCAATCCATTTACCCTTTTTCTCAAACCATTTAGCTATGATCTGTTCCCGAGATCGGAAGTTCACCTTCAAACATGTAACTAAATATTTTAGCAATTATAACCTGTGTATATAAAAAAATTAAGAACTCGAGGAGTTAAGGACACAAATGTGATGAAACAAATGAGTATCTACTGACAAAGCAGGTGGTCGAAATTTACGGTTATCTGAAGATTAAACATCTCACAATTTAGACATTAGCTATCAACCTTTGTTATATTGTTATCAAAGCGTGCTTTTAAGTAGGTGCTTGTGTATTAAAATACCTATCCATACAGAAAGTGATGCGTTATAATGAGTGTTTATTATCGCTCAGAACAAAGTAAAGGGTTATCCTCTGTATGATGATAGCATTATTTGTTCGTTTTTAAAATTATATTAATGTTATGAAGCATTCTCCTGTAGAATCCCACTCTGTGTGGTGAATATTTGTATTTAAATCGAATAACCTCGATATAAGTAGTTGATGGGGACGATTGAAGGTTATATCATTTTAGGCAGAAAAAGTGTGTGGTGTCAGTGAGAATTTCACATGGTGTGACTGTATAGGGTGAAGGAGAATTTAACATGGGTGACATTATGGTACTGGACACTTGGGAAAAATGTCAACAGTGTTCCGACTTGCTCACCTTAAAAAAAATGAATAAGGAATCTAGAATCAATGGGAATTTAGCATGGTGGGACAATATAGGATCAAGGGAAAATAAACATGGGTGACGTCACGGTACTGGACAGTTAGGAAAAATGCCAACAGTATTGCAAATGGCTGACCTCAATCGGTCCGCGAATTAGTAAAAGTGTCCGAGTTGACGTCAATAGGCGCTACTGTAGATAAGTAGGTATGTGAAATGAATTTATAGGGACAAAGCGGTTTAATAGAGATAAACAAAACATTGACATAAACAAACAAAATAGACCTACAAAAACAAACAAACAAATACTTATTCAACAAGAAGACAGTTGGGGGGGAGGCGTAATAATGAAAGAGTTTATCTTTACCAGGCGAATGAATGGCTCTGAAAAGGATCGTTTGGGGTTCTTCTCTTGCATAGCATATAAAACATGTGATTGTATTTTTGTGAGTTTACAGCTTCTTCGCTTGCACTTTAAGCTAACACAAGGTGAAGTGTGTGTCTAACTGACCAATGAAACTTAAAACCCTTTAACAAGACCCTTCCCCTTTGACCTTATAAACCCTTTGACTCTATAAACCCTTTTTGAGGCCGTAGAGTACCCCAATTATCTACTCTATGTCACGTTTGACATAGAATTTGCCATACTTACCTAGACTAGCTGGTAATTAAGTCAACTCGAACACTGTTACTAAATCACCGCCCAGTTGAGGTTAACCACGCTTTGAGGCTATAAAAATATACTTGTGTTTTCCATATGATTTCCCACAAGGTGTAGCTATAAATATATGCTAGGTTCTTCCATATGATTTTCCAAATGTTGAGGCTATAAATATGAACCACTCACTTGCCTGGAAAAGATATACTCTTTCACTATTTCCCCTAAAAAATTCTGTCTTTATGTTTGAATAAGTATTTGTTTGATTGTTTGTGTATGGTTATTATTTTGTTTATTGGTGTGTTTTCTGTTTTGTTTGTTTGTGTTTGTACATGCTTTGTTTGTCCCCATAAAACCCATTTGTTCCTATAAATCCATTCAAAGAATCTATCTACCTATAGAAGGGCGAATTGATGTCAACTAGAATACTGTTACTAGTTCACTGCCCGATTGAAGACAGACATTTGCAATACTGTTGCCTTTTTCCCCTAGTGTCCAATGCCTTATCATCACCCATGTTCATTTTACCTCAAATCAATGCCGTCCCATCATGTTATAGTCCCCCTGAGGTTAGATTCCTTTTTCACATTTTTGAGGTCAGCCACTTGCTACACTGTTGCCATTTGTCCCTAGAGTCCAGTACCGTGAAGTCACCCATGTTAACTTCCCCTTGACCCTATACTGTCCCACCCTGTTAAATTCCCATTGACCTTATGTATTTCTTGACACTATAAATTTGCTTGACCCTATAAATGTTTCCGCCATTTTCTGTACGTAAAATGATATGACCCTTAGGTAACCCCATTAACTACTGACATACCTTAATTTCTATCGCAGGAATCCAGAGTGACAGTGTACTTAGAGGAAAATGAATTACTGGTTTATATGCGGGTGCATCTGCTACACACAAATGCCTATACCAGCGACGGTATAGCATCATTTTTGGTAGTCTGTGCAAAATCGAGATGGTATGGGGATTGGTGCGTGCGGATACGGCATTGGTTGCAGTAATCCGGCAGACCCGGGTTCAAAACTATGTTTAATTTTTAGTTGACCATACCTATATTTGTTCAGGTTAACAAGAAATAACTGGACATCATGGTGTGTGGAAAAACAATGCCACGTTTTGAAAAATAAACCTCCTGTCCCATTTGATTTCTCATCATAAATCTGAAGACAAAATACCTTGTTTAGAAAATCCATTTAATATTATTTCTCCTTTAAGTATTTTCAGCTCAAGTGTTCATTTCCTACCTACACAAAGTTGTCATTATTTCTTTCAGGACTTAACTATTTCATAATATAACGATTTTGTACCCACTATCATATGAAAACGATGTTTATAATTATAATATTTAATTTTAAAGGTATTAACACCCAAAGCATTGACCAGGAGTAGTTATACGATTCAGATGTAGCTTCGCCTATTAGAGTACAAAATAAACACAATTTTCCATTTGGACATCTAGCTAATGTGGATCGACACCAGTTTGTTAAACAAGACAGGAACAGTTAAAAATGGGAACAGTTAGAGACAGATGGATCTAAGAGAGATGTAGAAAGCATGAGAAATCGATTTTAAAATTCAGAGATGACTGTTTGACAACATCTAAACATTCGTAAAATGGACAGTGATCAAAATGCAGATCAAAAATAGGGTTCAATCACAAATTGCCAGAGGAGTACACTAGAATACATTTGAAGTTACTGAGACCGATCAACATGAACTAAACGGTCGACAAAGGCGCAATGAAAGACTTAAACAGAAAGGGCCAAAAGAATTTGTTAGAAACCAAGAAGGGCATATGAAGTTATTTGGAAATAAAAAAGACAAATCAATTAAAATTTAGGAATAAAGAAAGATACGTTGAACAATTCAAATATCCAGATATAGACAGGTCTGAAAGTAGCCAGAGCTTGCCAGCAGAAACATTTAGATATCTAAGGATGGATGAATACACATTTGAAGAACTCGAAAATCAAAGTGACCAACATGAACATCCAGGGATAGATACGTCTAAGAAAAGGCATGGGAGCCATAAGCGTCAATTTGAAAAACAAAAATATGAGATAAATCAATTTAGGGACCATGAGAGGATTATTGACCAGTCAATCAACACAAAGTTAGAAATGTATGAAGGCGCCACCGCGGAGCAACTGGATCAACCTAAACGTCCTGAGACAAAATTCGAATTCAGGGAACCTGAAAATAGGAATGAAAATTCGGATATAGAAAGCCCCGGCAGGAGGCAAGAGAGGTTTGTGACAGACCAATTGTGGAGCCTGGATAGATTTAGCAATCAAATAGAACATCGAAAACATTTTAAGGTTAAAAAAAGAAAAATGAGCACGACAATAAAGTAAAGACATTTGGCTCCGAGAGAGACAGAGAAGAGAAAATAGTAACTGTGGGAAATCCAGAGATAGCTAGACACAATTTCAGGCAACAAGATGGGCTGAATGGCCGACGTGAACATATGGAGATGGAAAGACCCAAGGGCGACAGGGAAAGCAGCAAAGGACCATTTAGAAGGCTAGAGATTACTTCATCTATGTCTGGAACTAGAAAGCTGCACAGTGATCCATTTAAAAATCAAGAGGTACATAAACCTATTGATGCCCAAGAGAAACGCCAGGGTCAAATACGAAACCAAGCCAAAGAACAACATGAATTTAGTGACACAGAAGGCCAGATGGACCAATATAAACAAACAGATAAACAAAGGCCAGCGAAAATGCAAGGGAATTCTAAAAATCGCTTTAAAACCGGACACCAATTTAGGGACAGTGACCAACATAATCAGTCAATGATTAATTGGTCTGACAGAGACAGAGAGAAACACTGGAGTCAATTTAAAAATTCAAAGATGATGGTTAGACGTCAATGTACAGACAGAGAAAAACGCACTGACGGGCATAATAAGTTAGAGAATGATAGGTCTGAGAGTAACGTGGTGAGTAATACGAGTAGATTTAAAAATCATGAAATTGATCGTCATAGATCTAAGGAGTCAGAAAGGCAAGATGACCGAACGGAACATCCAAATATGGAAAGGTCCAAGACAGGGAGAGAAAGAGAAAAGGTTAGATTCGGTATTCAAGGTGACCGAGCAACGAATAGTCAAGAATATAAACGGCCAGTGCTTGGAGGAATTGAAAGAGACCAAGGTAGACGCCGAGATCAATCTGGAAATCTAGAGATAGATCAATACAGTTTGGTAAGCCAAGATAAACACAGACACTATGAGACAGATAATACGAAAAGATCACAACGAATGCACTGGGGACGACTTGAGAACACCGTGACAAATCATTACGACTTTAGCAGCGAAGATAAACAGGTAGATTCATTAAAAGAACTCCAAATGAATAGGACATTTGTGGAAACAAGACACCAAGGTGAGGCTTATGATGAAATGTGGCAGCACAGAAATTCTAAAGACACTGGGAGAAGTGGTGCTATCCCGCGACGAGGAGGTAGAGAAAGGAGTTGGGGAAGAGATGACAACGGGCATGGAAGAGACAGTCATGTGCGGGTAAGAGGAAGGGGTTACTGCAAAGATGCAACGGTCGGTAATGCCTTTAAATTTCTTGGAGTTGATCTCGCTGGAAAAACAAAACTATCAGAACTAATTAATCGGGAGCCGAGTGAAATCGTCCAGGTTTTGGCGACACGTGTAAATAATGGTAGCATGGAAGCTTATCTTCACGAATGCTCAAATGATCGAAAATACTTAAAAGATTTTCTGAGAGTTTTGAGCAAAGCCTGTCAGTGTCATTCCATGGATTCCAGTCTCCGGTTAATACTCAATTCTGTGAGACTAGACAGTTTTACAAATAGTGTAGTAGGTTATATAACATTTGTTCTCCTAGAAGTCAACAAGGGAAACGTGGAAGAGCATATCCAGTTTATTAAAGATGTGGTAACGATAGTGAGAGAAACATGTCTTCGAATGCCAAGTGCTAGTCTGATGCTTTGCATTGGCATACACACCGCCATACAACCAGTTGTTGATGCCATGATCAACTCATCAGAGGTGAAAGATGATAGCTTGCTGGACGAATTTAAGATTTTGACCGAGTGTAAAAATGATCTCCTTAAAGGTGATCACTTTAAAAATAAAGGACAGAAACAAGTTCCACTTAAAGAGTGTGACCCGGAAGATGACTTCCGTGAATACAAGGTCTTTCCCCAGACGTTAGAACTTGACGCCCATGTTAGGCCATTTTTGCGCAAAAACAAATCAACAGGCCATTACGAAGATACCGATCATTACCTTGATGTACAGTATAGACTTCTCAGAGAAGATTTTATAGGCCCTTTGAGGGACGGAATAGCTGAATTTCAGCGAGCTATGCGAGACAACGGAAATACTAGACGATTACAAAGTATACGAATCTATCAACATGTAAGAATCGTTGCTCCTGTTTGTTCAAATTCTGGAATATCTTTTCTAATTCGGTTTGATGTAAGTCACATGAAAGTTCGCTGGGAATATTCTAAACGACTTCTTTTTGGTTCCCTTGTGTGTCTCTCTGCAGATTCTTTCGAAACATTATACTTTGCCACCGTCACTGAAAGAGACCCAACATGCCTCGAAAAAGGACTTTTGCATGTAAAGTTTGAACACGACCATGACACAGTGAAAACAATTCTGACAATGGAGTTTACAATGGCTGAGACATCGGCATACTTTGAGGCATATCGTCATGTTCTTTCAGGTCTGCAAAAGATACACACAGGAGATTTACCGTTTGAAAAGTACATTGTCAGGTGTGAAACTGACGTACAGCCACCTTTATATCTGAGGCATACATTTAAGACAAATATTGAACTCCGACCCCTTGTTGATGAAACTTTTGTCATTCGGGAAAAATCAAGATTGAAAAAAGAAGGAACAATGAGGACAGTCGATATTGATTCTTTTAGTGATGAGTCGAGACCAGCAAGAAATGTTCGAGTATTGGAGAGATCCAGCTGGCCACCAGCCGAGCTTCTACATCTGAATCAGTCTCAACATGATGCTGTCATATCTGCCCTAACAAAGGAATTTGTAATCATACAAGGACCACCGGGCACTGGCAAAACCTACATAGGTTTGAAGATTGTAAAGGCACTACTTTACAATCGCCATTTATGGTCCAAAAACCCAAACGACGGCAGTCGCGACCCTCGACCAATGCTGGTCGTGTGCTATACAAACCATGCACTTGAACAGTTCTTGGAGGGAATCAAAAAATTTTATGAAGGGAACGTAGTGCGTGTAGGTAATCAGAGCAGCAGTGACGTGGTTAATAAATGCTCTATTCGTAATTTTAGGGTTTGCAACGTAAATGAAGTTGTTCATGAAAACAAACAAAAAGCCGAAATGACCTTTAACGAATTAAAGAAACAGTTCAACGTTATAACCGAAAGGGTCATCGATACTCAGACAAATTTTATTCGTGAGGAGTTTCTGAGTCCCTTTATGGATCAAGCATGCACACAACTAACCAACGGTTTCCGTGAGCTTTACTGCAAGGATCCTAAAGTTACTAAAATGCTAGGAAATAAATATTCTGTTATTGTAGAATGGTTAGACCTGGGGAAGGTTGCTCCAGAAATCGAAAAAGGAGAAGAAAACGACAGAGAAGGAGACCAGAATCCACGTGAAATAAATAACGTCGAAAAACAGAATATAGATATAGAAGAAAGAACAGTTAATAGAGAGGAAGTTCAGGCAAAGTTAGAATTAAACAGGAAATATGAAAACGATGACGACATGTGGGGCCTAACTGGTACAGAGAACGAGGTAGATACCATTCAAAAAGAAAGAATGCTCGAAAGCGACATAGATGATATTAGAGAAACATTCCATTTCATTTTCTCAAGTAAACCAAACGATGTTGCCCTTGATGTAGAAAAAATTGACTACATTCCAGATGGAAAAGATGATTATATTTCGATACAACAACAAGATCTCAGAAGAATAATAAAGAAACACGTGCAGCAACAATTACTTGGCACAGATCTAATGAGCAAGGATGAAGCTGACAGATTACAGAGTCTCTGGACAATGACACAAAAAGACAAATGGCGACTTTATCGAAGGTGGATTTTCCTGTATAAAGAATACCTTATGGAGAAAATAAATTTCGAAGAAGTTGATCATGCCGCTGAAAGGTTGAAAGAAGCCATTATGCAAGAGGATAAGGAAATTTTGCGTCATTCCACTGTCATGGGGATGACTACGACTGGGGCGGCTCGATATCAATCAGTTCTGCAGGAAATTCGCCCCCGTATTATTGTGGTAGAGGAGGCAGCTGAAGTTTTAGAGGCGCACGTTGTCACCACGCTCAGCACCGGTTGTGAGCATCTGATTCTCAGTGGAGATCATAAGCAGCTCAAACTAAATCCGACTGTTTTCAGACTTGCGAGAGATTACAATTTAGACCTGTCTTTATTTGAGAGGATGATAAAGAATGACATGAGCTGGAACTGTCTTCACATGCAGCACAGAATGAGACCAGAAATAGCAGACCTGATCCGTCATATATATCCTGATCTTAGAGATCATGAGTCTGTAAAGAATGCAGAAGTTATCAAAGGTGTGTCGTCCTCTATTTACTTCATAGACCATACTTATCCCGGCTAGCATGAAGAGGACGTGAAAAGTCATTCGAACAAGCATGAGACGGAATTCACAGTGGCATTTTGCCAATATTTACTTCAGCAGGGTTATGGACCTTCCCAGATCACCGTTCTTACCCTGTACTCTGGACAATTATTTTGTCTAAGAAAACGCATGCCTGCAGAGGCATTTAAAAAAGTTCGGCTTACCTTGGTCGATACCTGTCAGGGAGAAGAGAATGATATTGTCATCCTTTCTCTTGTGCGAAGTAATAAAGAAGGACAAATTGGCTTCGTAGGGTCGAAAATAGGATTTGTGTTGCATTGTCGAGGGCAAAGAAAGGGTTATATGTTATTGGAAATTTTAATTTGTTCTCCAAACGTTCTGAACTGTGGAATAAGTTAGTGCAAACCATGAAAACGAAATGTTTAGTTGGTCCAGGGATAAAGTTTTATTGTCACAATCATCCTAGCGATAAAGGCTTTACGGCTGCTGTCTCTGATGATTTCAGCAATGCTCCAGAAGGTGGCTGTTCTAAGAATTGCGAATATCGTTTAAACTGCGGACATGTTTGCCCAAAACCTTGAGACGTGTATGATCCAGGCCACAAAACTGCAAGTGTCATAAAACGTGCAGAAAAATTCGTTGTGCAATCAACTACGAATGTAAGAAATTGTGTTACATGGATTGCGGGAAATGCATGGAACCTGTTCCGAAAATCATACCGGTCTGTGGACATGAGCAACAAGTGCCGTGTCATCTACGGCCATCTGAGTTTTCATGCCGTGATCCATGTGAACTAATGCTGTCATGTGGTTATAGGTGTCAGGAAATGTGTGGAGATGAGCATACTAGGGAATGTTTCGTCCTTGTTGAGAAAACATGGGATTGTGGGCATACTGAAAAAGTATCATGTCACATTAAATCTTACAGGCAACCCTGCGCAGAAATATTGAAATGTGACCATATCTGTCAAGGAACATGTGGTGATTGTTCTCGATATGAGAACTTCTAACCGTTGTACGTCATCGAGGATATTGTTAGGGCAAACAAGACCACTTCCACTAAAACCACTACCAGTAGGCGTATCGTAAAATTCTTCCTTCAGAGATTGTGGTCGAGGAGTTTGTTGTTTCCTCGCTTTGATTATGTCTTGTCTAAATTTTATATACCCTGGATCTTTTACAGTAATACGCGAATTTAGGGAGGCAAAATAAAATGCAGGAACCCAACTTTCAGATTTTACTTTTTTAACAAATTCAGGTTTTAAATAATTTTCTCTAGAATCATATTGATACGCAGCAATATTGATTAATTCATCCCGATCAACAAAAGTATTAAGAGCTTCATTGGTAAACATTACTGCAGGTTGTGAGGGTAACCCAGACTTATGTTGAGGTTTGGGCTGTGATTTTTGTTGTTCTATTTGTTGCAGAGGTGGAGGAAGTTGATAGGAAGGCTCTTGCTCAGGTGGCGAATAGGGAGGCGGTGGTTGTTGCAATTTGTATTGTTTTACTTCTTCATCATAAAGCCTTAGTATTTCATTTTTAAAACTCTTAAATTTTGGATCATCATTTATGGCTTCTTTTTTATTGAAATACACACGATATATCCACTTGATGAAATTATCATCATTTACGGTAGCATAATCTTCTTTTAAAATTATATCCTTTTGAAACATACCTTTCGGTGTCATAGCAGGTAAATCATTTTCTTTAATTTCTTTAAGTTGCTCGATAACACCTTCGTTAAATTTTGCAATCAGTTCAATATTTTCTTTTATTGGTTTAGGTTTACGTGCAAGTTCTTTTATCACGTCGGCGACTTCAGTACGAATTTTACCAATACCAAAAAGTATTTCTTCATCGACAGGTGGAGGTTGAGCTGCAGCTATATCAGTTGGAAGTTCTCGTAAAATCGTTTTTGTTTGCTCAGCGGTTCGTTTTAGTGCTGGAAAAATACCCTCCTTCTCCTCATCCTTAATATCTCTCCATATAACTTTTTCAATAACCTTTATAACGGGTTTAAATAACTGTTCTGTGCATGTAGCGTATTCAGCTTGAGATTCTTGTCTTGCTTGCAATTTTTCTTTGACAACATCTCTCAGTGGTATATACTTTTTTATTGCTTCCTCTCGCTCCTGAGCTAATCTAGCTGTGTAAGCTTTTCCGAGGTTTGCCATTATTTGATATACCAATTTTAATTTTTAGCAGCAGGGGAGGTGTGAAGCCTCATACTTGGCACTCGAAAAGTAAAATCTTTCACTTCAATCAACGTGAACCTTTTTTACGATTTCGAGGAAGGCTTATTTTTTATGAATAATGTGAGTCACTCAAAAAGTAAAATCTTTTGCTTCAATCAACGCGAACCATTTTTACGATTTCGAGGAAGGCTTATTTTAACGATTTGAGAGTGAGTCAATTAGAGGCTGTTCACCCTCCCTGCTGCTGCACCTTATAGGCGACACGGAGAAAATTTCCTTGTACTAAAGATGAAAAATGAGGGTGATTGCCTAAAGGGCAGAGTCTAAATTGAACATGTCTATCTGTACTTTGGTGAAACATTTATTTTATTCATGTCTCGATAAATAAAGCCAATCTTTGGCTCCAAATATGTATTTCACACATGTTGTTGGCACATGCTAATAATAACGTGTTTAAGAGGAATTTTTTGATCTATAAGTGGATGGTACTGAAACAAGGCAATGCATATAACTGCAAATACAATTTTGACTTTCGGTTGTTTTTATAAAAAAAATAATTCTTATCCTCTATGTTTGCTGTCTAGTTTTTACAGCTTTGGTGTGACTTTTAAGGACAGGTCTCTATTTTTAAATGCTTCACTTCCTTGTCATTGTCATCTCTCTCTCTCTCTCTTTAGTGGGAATTGGATCCCTTTATGTCAAAACCAATATTCGTGTTCCCACTACACTTGCTTCATATATACAGCCTCTCATACACTGTGTGATGTTCTGTCAATAATACTGAGGTAGGGACTTTAACAGTATGCAGGAGAAAAATCATGAATGCATGTAAATAATGGAATTTTCTTATTTTACTTTTTAGTTTTAAAAATTATTGAATTGATAAAATCATGACTTTTCTTTTGTTGACTATGGAAGAAATTGGTTAAATTTTAAGAGATTATGCTCTTATTTATCCAGAGGGATCAGGAGGAATTGGCAATGTTTGGAGGATATGATGTACCATCCACTCTACCACAAGTACCCACCATTATGTCTTAAATCTCTACATATTTATCATGGCTCAAAGTCCTAACATATAAAGTATGCATTGAAGTTGAGGTGTTATATATTAAAGTACATATAAGTTGGGTCCAATGGCAAACAACATACACCCTGATCTGCTATTGCATAATCCATTGGAAGATGAGGTCCTCTACTAATTACATGAATTCCTAAAATCTGCATGGAACAGATCTGCCCATGCATCACGTGACAGCAGATCAGAGTCTGTGGAGTTTGTACTTAGATCTGGCAAGTACATATGATAATTTTATTCTCTTTGTACTCCATTTACTTTTCATGCATTTTTTTCTGATTATAAATAGTGAAAAATATTTCCGTAGACGTGTTTGAATATGATTATGCAACCTGACAGGCAGACTAAATATTTTTCTGAATCTTGCATATATTTGTTCTTTTTTCATTGAGAGTGAGTTTTTAAAACCATGAAAGACATAAGGTTGATCGGGATTGCTGGTGTTGGATACCACAATGTTGACAAATAGTGATGAAAATTTCCATTTTTGTTGCAGTATGAACTGTGAATTCATTTAATTTTGTTGAGATCACTAGTTTTAAAACATTGAATTGTTGTAAGGTAATTTAGGGAATGGAGAAGATAAAGTCAAATTTTGAAAAAGATATTTATTTTCATATGCAAACAATATTTAGGCAAAAACAAAAATAATGTGTGTTTCTTATTGCACTGGTTTTAAAATTAGGGTAGGCAGGTTGTTTATTTTTGGAAAATATTATATATATTTAATGTGATTTGTTTTTGATGACTTTTGTCTAAAATACGGAAAAAGTACTAGTGTCGTCAGTGAGAAACATAAATGGTTGACCAACCACAAACACGTTTCTAGCTTTGTAAGTCAAAACTAGAAAATAAGGATAAAATATAACTACCTGTCTCATCAGATATGACTACCTGTCTCACCAGATATGGACAGATACAACTACTTGTCAAAACAGATAAGTACAAATATGACTACCTGTCGCATCAGATATGGACTATTTATGACTACGTGTCTCACCCGATATGGACAGATATGACTACCTGTCTCAGAAGATATGGACTCATATGACTAACTGTCTAATCAGATATGGACAGATATGACTACCTATCTCACCAGATATGGAAAGATATGACTACCTGTCTCACCAGATATGGACAGATATGACTACCTGTCTCATCAGATATGGACAAATATGACTAAAAGTCTCACACGATATTGACAGATATGACTATCTGTCTCACCAGATATCGACAGATATGACTATTTGTCTCACAAGATATGGGCAGATATGACTAGCTGTCTCAAAAGATATAGACAGATATGACTACCTGTCTCATCAGATATGACTACCTGTCTCATCAGATATAGACAGACATGACTACCTGTCTCACAAGATATGGACAGATATGACTACCTGTGTCACCAGATATGGACAGATATGACTACCTGTTTCACCAGATATTGACTCATATGACTACCTGTCTCATCAGATATGGACAGGTCTATCCGTCTCATCAGATATGACTACCTGTCTCATCAAATATGAACAGATGCGACTACCTGTCTCATCAGATATGGACAGATATGACAATTTGTCCCATCAGAAATGACTACCTGTCTCATCTGATACGGACAGATATGACTACCTGTCTTACCAGATATGGACAGATATTACTACCTGTCTCACCAAATATGGACAGATATGACTACCTGTCTCACCAGATATGGACAGATATGACTACCTGTCTCATCAGATATGGTCAGATATGAATGCCTGTCTCATCAGACATGACTACCTGTCTCGTCAGATATGGACATATAAACTTAGGGTAGGCAGGTTGTTTATTTTTTTAAAATATTATGTATATATTTAATGTGATTTGTTTTCGATGACTTTTTTTTTTAAATAGGAAAAAGTACCAGTGTCGTCAGTGAGAAACATAAATGGTTGACCTGTGAGAAACACGTTTTGGGGCTTTGCAAGTCAAAACAAGAAAATAAGGATAAAATATGACCACCTGTCTCATCAGATATGACTACCTGTCTCACCAGATATGGACAGATATGACTACCTGTCTCACTAGATATGGACAGATATGACTACTTGTCTCACCAAATATGGAAAGATATGACTACAGGCCTCACCAGATATGAACAGATATGACTACCTGTCTCATGAGATATGGACAAATATGACTACCTGTCTGACACGATATGGACAGATATGACTATCTGTCTCACCAGATATCGACAGATATGACTGTTTTTTGTCTCACCAGATATGGACAGTAATGACTACCTGTCTCATCAGATATGGACAGACATGACTACCTGTCTCATCAGATATGACTACCTGTCTCATAAGATATAGACAAATATGACTACTTGTCTGACCAGATATGGACATATATGACTATCTGTGTCACCAGATATGGATAGATATGACTACCTGTCTCACCAGATATTGACAAATATGACTAACTCTCTCATCAGATATGGACAGACATGACTACCTGTCTCATCAGATATGACTACCTGTCTCATCAGATATGGACAGACATGACTACCTGTCTCACCAGATATAGACATATATGACTACCTGTCTCATCAGACATGGACAGATATGACAATCTGTCTCCTCAGATATGACTACCTGTCTCATCCGATACGGACAGATATAACTACCTGTCTCACCAGATATGGACGGATATGACAACCTGTCTCACCAGATATGGACAGAATGATACCTGTCTCACCAGATATGGACAGATATGACTACCTGTCTCATCAGATATGGTCAGATATGGCTGCCTGTCTCATCAGATTTGACTACCTGTCTCGTCATATATGTACATATCTGACTACCTGTTTCACCAGATATGGCCCAATATGACGACTACCTGTCTCACCAGATATGGATAGATATGACTACCTATCTCACCAGATATGGACAGATATGACTACCTGTCTCATCAGATATGGAGAGATATGACTATCCGTCTCATCTGATACGACTACCTGTCTCATCAGATAAGGACAGATATGACTACCTGTCTCACCAAATATGGACAGATATGACTTCCTGTCTCATCAGATATGGACAGATATGACTATATGTCTCAACAGATATGACTACCTGTCTCATCTGATATGGACAGATATGACTACCTGTCTCATCAGATATGACTACCTGTCTCACCAGATATGGACAGATATGACTACCTGTCTCACCAGATATGGACAGATATGACTACCTGTCTCATCAGATATGACTACATGTATCATCAGATAGTGACAGATATGACTACCTGTCTCATCAGATATGGTTCGGTCACATTTTTGAGGCATTCTATAAACTAAGATGCACATTTATTGAATTGGGAATAATTTTTATCAAGCAAATAAGATGTAGAAAGTTTGACATGGCGTCATTTTTCTGAAGGCATTGTGAACAGTTTAAGCTTTCAAAATTTAAAGTTTTTCATTTGTATGTTATTTCCTAATATCCTTGAAAGAGATTCTCATCATTATGTTATGAATCTCCATGAAGCTAAGATAAATTAATCTCTAACGTGCTTGCTGGTCTGTGTGACCTTAGGGTCAAGGGCACAGTCATAGAAAATTCGCATTCAAATTTTGGTTAACATTCTTCATTTGCTAACATTTCTTCAATACTGATAGTTTTTCATCATACTTGGCATTAATAATTATGAACTAAGACAATTCTCCCAGTGACCATGAGTTCATAGTTCACCTAAAGCTCAGTAAAAAAAAATTTAGGATAAGATTTTAGATGAAGCTTCCTAAATCCCATGATGAATTTTCAACGTGCATTGGATAAATCATGATGAAGCTACTAAAATTCATTCTGTGACATGCTTGCTCAACTTTTTGACCTTGGGATCATGTGATTGAGATTCTGGCTTTGGCCTTCTTGTTTCATCACTGCTAATTAAAAAAAAATATGAACACAAAAAACTTAATAAAAAGATCAAAAGGAAAGTGCCTTCACTCATCATGTAGGTAAATGTAGGCATATAGGCAAATATCCTACCCTTCCCCACAAAATGTTGTATAACTACAGTCCAAACAATGTCAAATCACTTTTTAACATATGCAGTGCATGTCCATTAGTTATTTTACAGCACTGAATGAAAGGAAGCAACCAATACAATCAATGTTCCACAATTCTGTCCCACTGGAACATTTTAAGGCCTTAATAGTAAATAAAAATATTCTTATCACTGTACATCGGGATTAGATAAAGAAATTAATATTTATAGGATTATTTCTTTTACACCTATTGTAATATGCTTCTAAGAGTTACATTTTGGTATTAGTTGAATTTAAATTTATTTCTTCATTTCATTGACAGGATCTTGAAAGGTGATGAAGTTCAGACTATTTGGAAAAAGACTTGCAGCAAACCAGTCAGTTTACACATTTGATATCAGTGTTTTGAAATATATGGTAACTAACGATTGTTTAATCATAAAATGTTTCTTCAAACTTTAAAAATGAGTGACCTCTATGCACTTCTGTTCACAGGTTTATCTTTCCTAAGTCTTTTAAAACATTTTTCATAAATAATTTCATCCAATGCCTTTCTAGAATACATAGATAAAATTTTCTTGCACAGAAAACTATTGTTGATCCATTTGACTCACTCTTGCCAGACTGAATGACTATCTATCTACCTACCTACCTACCTACCTATCTATCTATCTATCTATCTATGTATCTATCTATCTATCTATCCATCACAGGTAAATTTGTTTATAAAATAGATACATGTGCCTTTTCTAATAAACCTTTTAAATATGAGACATTTTTTGAAAAAAATGCCTTACTTTATTTTTTTGTAATGTAAACAGTATAGACCTAAATTCATACATTGAAAACTACACAGGCAGATGAGAGTCTGTGCTGAGTCCTAATGATTTTCAGCGAACATTGCATAACACATAGGTACAACAGTAGACCTTTATCTTCTACTACTTTATTAAGATATTCATTTTGATATGTCTCATTAATATTGTTGGTTACATTTTTCAGTATTATAGTATTTTTTGACAATATGTTTAAGCTTATCCATAACATTTGACAACTCATTTTAAGCTTACCTCCACAAAGATGGTAAGCTATTGTACTACCCACAGTGTTGGCATTATCATCAATTTCCACACAGGTTAAATATATACAATCATACACCATGATTAAGTTGTGGCCATTGTTTTCCTTTCATCCCATGGGGTTCAAGCTGAGGGGGCTGACTTTGTACATACATGTACATTAGTTGTGCATTCATTTTTATGTTTTCTGGTTAGTTCAGGCTTTTTTTGTACTGTATAAATACTGTTATACCAAATGAGTCATAAGACATAGTGAGGGAATTCATCCTGACAAGTATTAAACTGTCATTAAAAATGGTCGTTGTGATCTATTTTTCATGTTTCACTGACTTCACTTACATTTTGTGTCTTATGTTTATTTGTCAACCACAGGTCATGCTGCAATAATAAAACTAGGTGACTGTGCTGCATTGTTAGTGTCACATTTTACTGGCAGAGACTATGTCTTGTAGGATTTTTCGCTTTTAACCAAATAGGTTTTTAGCAAATTGTGTACATACTCTTGTACCAAGATTTATGAAAGTAGGTGAGGGGATGCATCTTGACATATTGTCTTGGATATTCAATCTCATTCACTGTGCATGCCAGAATCATCAGTCCATATAATTTAATTTGCATATCCCTTACAGTAAAAGAAATCCACTGTGACCTCATTTTACTGACCACATTAGCTTTAATCAACTTTTTAATACTGCTATAGCTGGGATCATAAACCTGCTGAGAGGATGCATTTTGATGAGTTCTACACCCTTAAAATCACTGTGATGCATATTTTACACTTCGGTAAACTTAATACTGCTTGATGGTTTTACACATGAGTGTATACATCTCTGTTCAATTTAGTACACCTACAAGGGTACAACATTTGTGAAAATTCATGTTTGTCCCTGGCCACCAGTTTTTGAAAAAAAAACTGTTGCATAGCAGATGTTTATACTTGCTTTATATAATTACTTCAATTGCCCAAAACTGCTGTAATCACAATTTTTCAACAACTTTTCTCATTTTGCATAAGTATCATACAGTACTTATAACTCTGTGACCATCAGTTCTCCTGATAAGAAGTGTCACACATCTTGGCACATTTATTTAATCTGTTTGAGATTAGCAAATATACGATAATCAAACATATTTCCCTTTCTAATAGTATTTTGTAGTCTAATAGAAAGTCATTGTGACCTACATTCTATGGCTTAAAAACATGGGTTAAGTATTTATGTATATGATTACACAGATTCACCCATGTTAGACCTATATACATCCTAGCCTACTCAGAATACTCTAGTTGGAAGTAGAAATAAATATGTTTATTCAATTGGTACACTTTGCATAGTAATGACTATACTTTTATGCTGCCCTCAGCAGGTTTAACTTTGTATTGTACATGTGAATGGATACAATACTTATCAAAGTAATTACTGATACATGAGCTATGTACTGCTGGCTGTCACTCCAAGGTTACTCAAAGCCTCTGACTTTTGTGTGTGTGATTTGGATTTTTAACATAGCTTTAAAAACAATTCAGTCATATCACTATGATGTCTGCAGTGTGGCAGTTTAAAGTGATGTCTGACACCAGGCCAACCAATCCTAGCACTAACCTCCTAATAATGAGCACCTAGCAATGCAGCTGTTAGTACCATTTTTATAAATCTTTGATATGACTTGGCCAGGGTTTGAACCCATGACCTCTGGAATACGAGGCAGAAGCTCTAACCACTAGACCACTGAGACGGTCCCTCTGACTTTTACCCAGTAAAATATGGCTTCTAGGACAAAAAGTCTTTGGTTTTCATGAAATCTTTATCTTACCTTCCCTTTGAAAGAATGTTCTTGAATTGTTTTATGTCCTTTGTTGTCCTGTCACAGTAGGTGGGTTGGTAGTTGGAGGGTAGTTGGAGGGTAGATACGTAGGTGTGTTGGTAGTTGGTTGGGTAGGTTAGTAGGTAGGTTGGTAGTTAAGTGGATAGGTAAGAAGGTTGTTGCTAGTTGAGTCGGTAAATGGGTGGGTTGCTAGCTAGTTAGATGGATAGGTAAGTAGTTGGGTGGGTAGGCAAGTAGGCAGTTAATTCTTTGCATGATAAATTACTGTGTATGTATTGGAGACTGGTGAATGTAGACTTATGTAGACTGATTACTCTCTTGTTTTGCTTAATTTTGTTCAAAGTTACTGTGTAATACATCTTAAACATTGTAGCCTATGTGAAGTTAATTAGGTTCTATCAGCATTGCCTGCTGGACATGATTGGTCAGTTCTTATACATTGTAGTCTATGTCAAGTTAATTAGGTCCCATCAGCATTGACTGCTGGAAGTGATTGGCCAGTTTTTATACATTGAATGTAACCTCAAGGATGGGGTTTGGGGTATGGAGGTGATACAGATGTTGCAGTTATTTGTAAAACAGGGTTAGCCTTACTTAAAATTCATTGATTTACTGCAAAATAATTCTTTATAAAGTGGAGAAGTAGCCATGCATGCATGATAAAGTCTGAATGGAATCAAATATATCCAACCCTAATGTACATTCCTATGTTTTGCTCTGCTAGTCCTAGACCAGAAGAGCTTATGGGTGGTCTATTGTCTGTCTGCCATCTATCCATTCAGTAGTACACTTTTGTTATTATCACACTTCCTAAACTATCTTGATGATTGCCATGAAACTTTACAAATCCATATTCATCTCAAGTTCATGAAGAGAAAGTCACATCAACATTAGTTTACATCAGCAGATTTGTTCTGATGTCCAGTGTGTCTTATGAATGGTGCTGTTTGGATATCCAGCATGGTCACCATAATGGCCATCTTGAAAATTGTGTTATTTGTTACTCTTCCTGAATGGCTGGTCATATCAACATGGGGTTTTCAGTGAATGACTTTTTCTGTGTCTTGTTGATCTTAAATGAAAATGGTGCCACCTGGACAAACAGCATGGCCACCACATTGCCATCTTGGAAATATTGTGATTTCAACATGTTCTGAATGGAAGGTAAAATCAGCATAAGGTTTTAACTAAAATATATTTTATAATGTCTAGTTGGTCCTAAGTGAAAATATAGTGCTGATCTGACATCCAATAGCAGCCATTTTGAAAATCTTGTTGTCCCTACTCCTCCTAAATTTAAAATCAGTAATGACCATCTTGAAAATATGGATATCATCATTCCTTTTATTGACATGGGATTTTACTGTTTATGATTGTCTGGGTAGTCCTATATAAAAATAATACTAATCTGACACACAGTGTAGTAGCCATGGTGTCCATTTTATAATTTTTTTTTTGTTGCTACTTCTCTAGAAATGGTGGCCATATCAGCATTCAGTTTTCACTGAAAGACTTCATATGATATCTAGTGGACCCTAAATATAGATGGTGGCCATTTTGAAAAACTTCTTATAGCTGCTTCTCCTGAATGGATGATCATATTAGTATGGCGTTTTCATAGAAAGTCTTCTATTGATATATATATTGCTCTGAATGAAAATGGTGCTAATGTTAAATCCAATATGGCCACCACAGGGCTTATTTGAAATTGTATTGTTCAAGATTATCAGAGATGGTTTCAGCACTCAGTATTCAAATGGTCTTTAATTCCTGTAACCTCTTTCCAAAAAAATAAGAGCTTCAGTCCATTCAAGGGAAACTTGATAATATTGTCAAAATATTTTTCTTACCAGATGTCAATGACAAAATGGACCACAAGCATTCTGAAACCCACACAGATACTACAGGTTCTGAAGTCTCAAGGCAGACAGTGGTAACTAAGTTGAGGTTTGGTACATCATCAAGAGAAAGGAGACCAGCTTTGCATAATCTGGGGGAAAAATCCCAATCTGAACCAGGGGAGGACTACCTCACAAGGTCATTGACCTTTTATAGGAATGGGAGCAAGCCAAATTTAAGCAGCAAAGAAGATGGAAATGAAAAAAAGGAAAGGGTCAAGAAGACTGCAGGCAAGTCTAAAACGACTCAGTCAGTCCAGGCAGATGGACTTGCAGGAAGCAATTTTGGAAGGACAGAATTTCCCAGTAAAATGAAATACTCTTCTGACCTGTCTTCAGCCAAATCAAGAAATGAGTGTTTTGAGCCATCAAAATGTTTTTCAGAAAAGAGTTCAGAAGAGGATGTTTATGAAGAAAAGCACTCAGTATCAGTGTTGAGGGCAAGGTTTCAAAGCCAAAATGATATAACTTCAGTTCCCAAAGTAGGATTTTGCAATGCTCATTTGAAGGAGAGTAAATCTAAAGGAGAAGCATTTGAAAGGTGCTGGAGAGAAAAAGGGAATGGATCCAAAGATAGATGGGAGCCAGAGCATGAAAACCCTTTTCTTGAAACTCAATTAGGGCAAGAAAGAAGGAACAAAGGGATAAAGCACAAGACTGAACATTTGGATGAGACAGGTAAATTGAAGCCAAAAATGAAAAAGATGAGATAAACTAGAGATTAGACTTGTATGGCGACAGCATTAATTTTGCTTAGTGTTCTTCTTGGTTAGTGTGGAGTAGGGTTCCAAAAGTGCAGTAGATACCCATCCCAATCTATCTCAGGAGTGTTCAAACTGAGTACCCTCTACACACTCCCAGAAACCCAAACATACATCCACATTATTCTGTAGATCAAATTCTTGGCCTTGCTTATCTATGGCCATCCACTTGCACATTTGAACCAGACAGGATGGTGCTGTACGGTGGGGGAATAATGAAACTAAGGATACATCTATGAACAAGTAATCATTGTAACCCACTGGAGACAATTTTCCATAACATGCCATACCCATTTGAAATGCTGGAAACCTTATGCTAGCTGTTCTTCTGGCTGCATGATTCTTATTGTTTTCCCTTCACTTTAGTGGGATATTAAGATACACAGTCTGTCCATCAGTCTATAACTGTTCAATCCTAACATACACTGTATCTCTCAGTCTTTAACTGTCCAATCCTAAGATAGACTGTATCTGTCAGTCTGTCCATCACTCTATAACTGTCCAATCCTTAGAGATACACTGTATTTGTCAGACTGTCCATCAGTCTATTACTGTCCAATCCTAAGATACTAAGTAGAAATTCCAATAAAGGGGAGAGGGATCATGTTTGATATTATACTTCCATGAGTCTAGCATAAGTAGATAACAAGAACTTTATAAAATTATAAATGTAGCTCTAAGGAGAGGGTACAAAATACTAATGTGCAGATATTAGTGAGGGATAACATCTTTAATTATTGCTTCTTTCTGATTAAGGTTAGTTATGCTTACAATGCCTTGCTATACCACCATACAATTCTTGGTGAAGAAGGAATAATCATGTATGCATGACTGAAACCATCTGCATGGAAAAGAACAATGAAACGTACAAGAGCCTAATTAGACATATAATGCTGTTCTTTAATATTGTCAAAATATTTATTTTTACAGATGTGACTGGCAGAATGGATAGCACATATTTTGGAGACCCAGCTGACATGGCAGGGTCTGTACACACCTCAGAAGTTACAAGACAGACAGTGCAAGATAATTTGAAATTCGACCCATCATCAGGACTGACAGTACAAGGTAATTTGAAATTTGACCCATCATCAGGACAGACAGTACAAGGTAATTTGAAATTTGACCCATCATCAGGACAGACAGTGCAAGGTAATTTGAAATTTGACCCATCATCAGGACAGACAGTGCAAGGTAATTTGAAATTTAACCTATCATCAGGACAGAAAGTGCAAGGTAATTTGAAATTTGATCCATCATCAAGACAGACAGTACAAGGTAAGATGAAATTTGACCCATCATCAGGAGAAATAGAAGCAGCTTTGCGTAATCTGGGAAACAAATTCCAATCTGAACCAGGGGAGGAATATCCCACTAGATCTATGGTCTTTCACAGGAATAGGAATAAACCAAGTTTAGCTAGTGAAGGGGATGGAAGTGAAACAAAAGAAAGGGTCAAGAAGATTGCAGGTAGCTCCAAAAAGATGACTCATTCAGTACAAGCAGATGGAGAAGCATCATGTTCACTTGGAGGAAGGGATGTGGAAAAGACAGATCCTTCCAGTAAATTTAATACCCTTTCTGCCTCTGCACTGCAGTCAGAAGAATTTGCTGGGACAAGACCAAGGTATTGGAGAGGAAAAGAGAATGGATCCAAATATCAAACGGAAACAGGGGATAGTGTTGTGCTTTCACAGAGATCAAAGCCAGAACATGAAGTCTCTTGTCTTGAAAATCAGTCAGGGCAAGAAAAAATGAGAAAAGATAGAAAACTCAAGGAATTGTCTGGAAAACCAATGAGGTTCTCTAATTCTAAAGATGAAGAGAAGTTTAAAAAATTCATCAATGCAAAACATGGATCTTTGGAGCAATTACCTTTGCTACAAGGAAGTGAACCTTTTAGTTCCAAGGAAGATTTTCAATTTGTGGATGGTATTAATAGGCAAGAGGTTATGAAAAGTAAGGAAACATTGGATACTGATAAAAAAGTAAAAGGGATGAAAGGCAGGGAAAACAAAGATGTACCTACAGTAACAGGAATGGAAGGCTGGGCAAACAAGGATGTGCCTACAGTAAAAGGAATGAAAGACAGGGAAAACAAGAATGTACCTACAGCAAAAGGAATGAAAGGCAGGGAAAACAAGGATGTACCTACAGCAAAAGGAATGAAAGGCAGGGAAAACAAGGATGTACCTACAGCAAAAGGAATGAAAGGCAGGGTAAACAAGGATGTACCTACAGTAAAAGGAATGGAAGGCAGGGAAAACAAAGATGTACCTACATTAACAGGAATGGACGGCAGGGAAAACAAGGATGTTCCTACAGTAAAAGTAATGAAAGGCAGGGAAAGCAAGGATGTACCTACAGTAATAGGAATGAAAGGCAGGGAAAATAAGACTAGGAATAAACAAAATTACAAAACAATGAAGCAGGAAGATGAAATGAATCCCAAATCAATGAAACTTCAGTGTTCTTTACTTTGTGTGAACTTCTCCAATGAGGCTGAAACTGGATCAGACTTGGGGGACTACTTGAGATATAGACTTGGAGATGGATTTAAATACAAATTTGAAGTTCAAAATATTGAAAGAATTACATCAGATGGACAGGGAAATACAAAAGTGACATTGTCTTTTCCCAGCAAAGTTGTTGCTAAGAAAGCTAAAGAATGCCTACGACAAAGTAACAGGAAGTCAGCTACAAAGCTGCTTATCTACTTTCCTGAAGAGAAAGTGAGGGAGTTAATTGTTTTAGACCCATGTGAAACTGAATCTAGGTTTGAACAACATTTAAAGATAATAGTGGAACGGGCCACAGAAACTTTGGCATTACACAAGGCAAAAATAAATGAGAAGAGTGAAGGAGTGATGAAGCTTGAAGAGAGCCTTTCGGATGGAAATCTGTCAGTGAGAGAATTTGAATGGACAGAATCAAAAATAAAGGCAACAAAAGATAAATGTGAAGAACTTGAACTTCAGAAGAAAGAATTTTGTTTCTACATTCAAAGTGTCCATGACAAGCTAGAGGAAATCAAGAACTCTGTGAAATTTGAAACAAAAATGAATGAAATTAGGATTGCTTTTGGAATAGAGTGCAGACGACTATCAGATGCTTTGCCAATTTATGCACGACGATCAGACATACTCAGTGCAGTGAAGAATTCACAAGTGTCAGTTATATTGGGGGAGACAGGATCAGGAAAAAGTACACAGATGACTCAGTATCTCTACCAGGCAGGATTTGCAGAACATGGTCTTATTGCCTGCACACAGCTAAGAAAGATAGCTGCAGTGACTCTAGCAACACATGTAGCTTCTGAAATGGCATCAGGCATTGGACGAATTGTTGGATATCAAGTTGGTATGAAAGTTAAAAGAACGAAAATTACAAAGATCTTGTACATGACAGACCATATTCTTCTGAATGAGTGCCTCAAAGATAATGAACTTAAAAACTTTTCATGCATCATCATAGATGAAGCACACGAAAGAAGCATTTTTACAGATTTATTGCTTGGAATGATTAAGTCAGCATTGAAGAAGAGACCCGATTTGAAAGTGATAATAACATCAGCAACAATTAATCCAGATATCTTTGTTTCCTATTTTGGTGGGGCAAAAAAATGCCCGGTTGTTCATGTTTCAGGTCGAGCATTTCCTGTTGATGTAATTTGGCTAAACCCAAAGGATGATGAAAATCCTTTTGATGACTATGTTGCTAAAGCAGTTAATACAGCAGTGGATCTTCACCGACAAAATGCACCAGCTGATGGGGACATACTTACCTTTCTCACTACACCGCTTGAAACTGAAAAGTGCTGCGAGGAGTTTGTTCAGAAATGTCCCACAGACAAATCCTTCCAGTGTCTACCACTGCATGGAAAACTTCAACCAGAAGAACAGCAGAAGGTCTTTCAGCCAAATACACCAAATAAACGTAAAGTTGTTTTTGCCACCAACAGTGCGGAAACATCTATCACTATTCCTGGGGTTAGATTTGTTGTTGATACAGGACTTGCAAAAGAGATGCGGTTTGACCCAAAGCGGAATATTAGTTCACTCTGTGTGTATCCAGTTAGCCAGAGCTCAGCAGAGCAAAGGAAAGGGAGAGCTGGAAGGACATCTCCAGGGAAATGCTACAGACTTTACAACAAAAAAACATATGAAGAAATGGAAAAAAGTACAAAACCAGAGATTTTGAGAGTTCATCTGGGGCAAGCACTTCTTAAGCTTTTGGAGCTTGGAGTAGATCCTCTCTCTTTTGACTTTGTGGAGTCACCAACACAGGAAGCACTAGAAAATGCCATGCAGTCTCTCCGTGATATTGGAGCAGTTGCAGATACCAAGATCACAGAACTTGGACTCTGGATATCAAAATTGCCAATTGAACCTAGACAGGGGTTACTTTTGAAGAAAGGAATACTGGCAGGCATACCTATGGAGGCTCTTATTGTGGCATCATTCAGTGGAGGAGGTGGAACTTTCTATCGATCAGGGACAGAAGAAGAAAAGAAGAAAGCTGATATAAAGAAAATAGAATTTTGCCACAAGGGAGGTGACATTTTGACATTACTCAATGTTTACAGAAGATGGGATAAAGTTGCAGAGAAACAGAAAGGTGCATGGTGTTTTCAAAATTGTATCAATGCCAAATCATTGAGAGGTGTGCGAGAGACAATGAATGAACTCCGAACTATTTTAAAGAGGGACTTGAGAGAAGACATTCTTTTTGAGTTCAGATTAGCAGAGGAGGCTGACCCTATACTGAAAAAAGTGCTGATAGAGACTATGAAAGAAAATGTTTGCTGCTTTCTTGGACATGAAAAGGCAGGATATATTAATTTAAAGAATCACCACCATGTTCAGATTCATCCATCATCAGTACTGAAGCTATTAGATCTCCAACCTGAGCTTATTGTTTATGAGCAGGTACTTCAGACATCTGCAGATTTTGTGACCAACATTACCCCTGTTAATGAAGATGAAATTATGTTGTTGCCATCAGAAGTGCTAGATATTTACAAAAGCACAAAGGACAACATACGTGTTTCATTAAAGCAGACATATTGGGCAGGGAAAAAAGTAATGAGACAATTTATTGGTCCATTACATCAGAATAGAAAAGAAGTAGAAGATAGACTGAGTACAGCATGTGAAAATCGGACTGTGGTACTTGATGCCAACAAGATTACTGGAAAGATACAGCTCTACTGTTGTAAGGTGGATGAACAATGCACTGTAAGAATGCTTGAAGATGTTTTGGCTGGGTTAACAAAGCCATTGTTGCAAAAGTGTGTTGAGGTGCCTGTTGGAAAATCGGACGGTGGAGTACGAGTTGTTTTGGGTGCGGGTGATGAGGTATTAAATATCCTCATGCCATACCAGTACAGGACCCTCATTGTCAAGCAAAAACTGCTATCAGATAAAGAGATAGAGATCGCAGATGTTGAGGAAGTTTTCTCTTTGTATGGAGAAATAACAGACATTAGACCATTTGTGAAGAAAGATGGAAAGGATCCTTCCATCTGGGGAACAGTGACCTTCATGAGAGATATAGATGCCAAGAATGCCTTCACTTTGCTTACATCGTCTGCAAACAGATTTTTTGAAGTCATTCCTCAGTTGCCAAAAACAAATTCTAATACTTCCAGGGATTTTAAACTCAAATTATCTTGGTGTCGTAGGCATGGGAAGGGAATCGCGTATGTCAAACTGGATCGGCCAGAGGACTTCGTAAAAGCTATGGCAGCAAGATCTGTTACAATTGATGGTCGGGTAGTTTCAATACAGCAATCTAGAGATAATGGTACCCATGACACCACAAATCAACTGTATTTGAGAGGTTTACGGTATAACATTCTTGAGGAAGATATAGAAGCTGCCTTCAAAGGATTGCTTGGACTCTCAGAAGCACAAGTCAGTGACAGAATAAAACATATTGTTATTCCTAGAGAAGCCTCCGAAACTTCCAAACAGATGTATATTGCACTTTGGGAGAAAATTGAGAGGGAAGTTTCACAGTATGCTTCGAGAGGATCCTTTGATATCAGATTTGTACCAGATCCAGTGAAAAATCAGAAATGCGTTCGATACACAGTACTTGTCAGTTTCAGCAACCCTAATGAAGGCCAGACTGCATTAAATGGGATGCGTATAAATCCACCAAGCTTTGGTATCTATCCTGTTCGTGTAACCGCTGACTTGGAAACATCAGTTACTGTTTGGAAGAATGTTTATAAGGCAGTGAGCTCTGATATTGAACTCACGATTGAATTCATTATCTCTCGAAATCCAAATGTTAGTGTAAAAACCAACATATCCAGGGCAGGAAATATCTTTTTAAATATAAAATCTAATGATGCCAGTTTATTGGGTCATGCGAAAGTATTATTACATGATGTAGTTCAGGGTGATATCCTTGAATGCAGACAAAATAAAGAAATAGCTAGACTTTTTACCAGAGATGGGCATTGTGAAATGAAGAGAATTGAGAAAGAAACTGGAGCTGTTATTTTTGTTGATAACAGGACAATGTCTGTTTCCATTCAAGGAACAGAGACAAGAAGAACAGAAGCTTTGTCTGCCATCAACAAGTATTTGAATACATTGGCAGGACTTCTTGAAAGACATTTACAGTTGAAAGGAGATGGAAAACCACGTGGGTTGATGAAGGAGGTCATATCCAAATATGGTACAGACCTTGAACAGATGAAGAAATATACAGGAGTTAAAATCCTGAAACTTGATCTACGAAATCACCAGATAACCATTCTTGGAGATCAAGACTCTGTTGGCAAAATGGAGAAAATGCTACAAGAAATTTGTGATCATTTACAGAAAGGCACTTGTTTTGAACCTTCAGAGCTGCCAGACTGTTCAGTTTGCATGTGTCCAGTGGAACCTTCTAGCATGTATCGTCTCGAGTATTGTGGACATCCATATTGCGGTGAATGCATAAACAACCTTCTGAAGTCTGGCATCCAGGATAAAAACTTTCCCATTTTATGTGTTGAAGAAAACTGTGAACAACCTTTGGTTATTGAAGACTTCAATGCTTTTATTCAACAAGGATGTACTACACAACGAGATCTAATGAAATCTTCGTTGAGTCTCTTTGTAAGCAAAAATAATACACAGTTCCGCTACTGCATTACACCTGACTGTCATATGGTTTACAGGATCACAGCTGAAGGAATACCATTTACATGCAGTGAATGTCAGCAAAAGATCTGTACAGCTTGCCATGTCCAGTACCACAATGGCCTAACATGCTCCATGTACCAGGCAGCAAAGAGAGTTGAAAACAAAATTGATTCTTGGCTAAGGAAGGACAGAGTAAATAGAAAGCTTTGTCCAAAGTGTTCTGCTCCAATTGAAAAAGCTGGTGGTTGTAATCATATGGAGTGTGAAAGTTGTCATATTCATATTTGCTGGGTTTGTTTGAAGACATTTTCTAGTGGAAGTGATTGTTATGGGCACTTGCGTTCTGCTCATAAATCTTTTGTATAAAGAACCCCAACATCAAAGAAACTTTGCAAGAACCCCAACATCAAATAAACGTAACATGAAACCCAACATTATATGAACTTAACATGAACGAAAACATTATATGAACTTAACATGAACCCCAACATTAAATGAACTTAACATGAACCCCAACATTATATGAACTTATCATGAACCCCAACATTAAATGAACTTAACATGAACCCCAACATTAAATGAACTTAACATGAACCCCAACATTATATGAACTTATCATGAACCCCAACATTATATGAACTTAACATGAACCCCAACATTAAATGAATTTAACATGAACCCCAACATTATATGAACTTAACATGAACCCCAACATTAAATGAACTTAACATGAACCACAACATTATATGAACTTAACATGAACCAAAACATTATATGAACTTAACATGAACCCCAACATTAAATGAACTTAACATGAACCCAACACTAAATGAACTTAACATGAACCCAACATTAATGAACTTAACATGAACCCCAACATTAATGAATTTAACATGAACCCCAACATTAAATGAACTTAACATGAACTCCAACATTATATGAACTTAACATGAACCCCAACATTAATGAACTTAACATGAACCCCAATATTATATGAACTTAACATGAACCCCAACATTATATGAACTTAACATGAACCCCAACATTATATGAACTTAACATGAACCCCAACATTATATGAACTTAACATGAACCCCCAACATTAAATGAACTTAACATGAACCCAACATTAAATGAACTTAACATGAACCCCAACATTAAATGAACTTAACATGAACCCCAACATTATATAAACATATCATTAAAAAAGACATATATTTTCCTTTTTATGAAGAACCCCTACAGTAAATGGATATACTTTTTCATTCATACAAAGAACCCCAACATTAAATTACCTTAGCACTTAAGAAAGACATACATTTTCTTTTGTATCAGAACCCCTAACACTAAATCAACTTAGCATTAAGAAAAGATACAGAGCCATACACAGATACACATGCACAAATACACACACAACATACACATACACCGATGCACATGCACACATTCACACACAATATACACATACACAGACATATGTAGATATACATACACACACAACATACATATACATACACAGATACACACACAACATACACATAATCACATGCACAACATACACCGACATATACAGATACATGTGCACACATAAACTCACAACATACACATACATTAACAGATACACATACACACAACATACACATACAGACACACACATGACACACTGATACACATGCACACTTGCACAACATACACAATCATAGATATACATGCACACATACACATAAACCATACACATACACAGATACACACACACATACACACAATATTTTCACTAGCTTGTTATTTATCTGTATAATCTTTTCCAACTGTCTGGTCAATTTTATGGTTTAGAGCTTAATTAATACAGTGAAACCTCACCAGACTGAAACCTCTCCCAACTGAAACCTCTCTCTATGCCACTTTTAGTCCTCTGCCGTCGGTCTCCGGAAAAAGGGGGGGATGCTGATGGGAAAAGATCAGGTGAGAATACTGTCCATTAGTGGATGTAACATAATTACATTCGATATAATCAGTTAAAGTAAATTTACTGTAGAAAATTTTTTTATTTACTGTAATCATTAGACTTCTATCCAGGGTCCAACACTAGTGATTGAAGATTGTGAATACACTAGAGGTGCTTACAAATTGCTGCGAGTAAAAAGAAATACTCTTGAACCTGAAATAGTATTTCTGGTCCCAAAGTTCCCTTCTTGTAATGAAATAACTAAATGAATTAGAAAAAACCATTCACATTCAAGAGTTCTGTTTGGTCCTGAGGGCTTTTGGTCTTGAGAGGTGTTACTCTATTCAGCCTGTTATTATCTATCCTAATACCAATTGTCTGGACAGATTACACACACTCATAATAAAAGTTTAAATCAGACATTCTATATTGATGAAATGTTCAGTTATAACTGTAGAAATATTTGTTGAGATTTGAAATTACGGTATCAACAAAACCAAGATGAGTAGGACCATTAAAGTTTAATATCTGTTTATCTCCACAAGAGTGTCATTTTGTGCACTTAAAATATAACTTTTAAATGATCACTCATACTGTTTAATTTACATTTTACATTTTTATGCCCCCTACACAGTCATTGAGTATTGAAGTTAGATCATTTTTAAGTCATTAACCTATTAGCCAGCCCACTTCATATTTGGAACACTTCTATCATCACCCAGTACTTCTATTTCCCTCAATCTCTTTAGAAAATATATTATGTTGCAATGTTTGTCCATCTATCTGTCTGGTAACAATTTAGTTTCTGTTCAAAACTTGAGTTGTCCATTACCTGCAGATCACAAATATTGTGGATGGCTTGCACTTTCAGTAAGGAAGAATTTTATTAACTTTAAAAGGTCAAAACTCAAGGTCAGGGTGACTGAAAGACAAAAAGATGGTTCTGCAATTTTAACAGTGTCAATTATCTACCATCAACAGTTACCAAACAGTGAGGATCAGTTGCACTGGCTCTAAGAAAGAGCCTATTGATTTCAGATTTAAAATGTCAAAACTGAAGGTTATTGATATTGATGAAATAAAAGTAGTTTCCACACAGTTAAATTAGTTCATATCATGTATCTTAACCAGACTTTGTGATGGCCTGCACTTGGGGTAAGGCAAAAGTCTATTGATATTGAACCAAAGGTAAAGTACACAATGACTAAGGCAAGAAAAATGGTTTCAGCACAATATCATTAGTTCCACATCACAGACATAGATCAATCTTTTTGGATGCATTGCATTTTGGGTAAGAAAGAAGGATGTTAATTTGGGTGTCCAAAGGTCAAAGGTAAGTGTCACTAGCTGGGAAAGGAAAAGTGTTCTGCATAACCATGCTATTTTAATTGTAGGAATACAATATTTGTTACTATTGTAAAACTTTTCTTTTCTGGGACTCTAGTTCTCTGAGTTCAAGCCTCTTGTAATTAGTATTAGAACGTATTAGTATATAGTATTATAAGTCTTAGTCACAGCCAAATATGGAGTATCATCCTTTATCCTTTTTTTGTGTGCTTATTTGTTAACCCAAATTGACTCATTTTTTCTTTTAATGTCTTTTTGGCATTTCATCTACCTATTTATACTGATTGATTGTCTCCTCAGTCTTTGCGTTAGCAGAGTGTTATCTGTAACAGTTGTTTTTGTAAATATCTTTCTTTTAACACTCTGCCTAGTCTTAACGAGAGGGACCATTTTTTGGTGAAAATTAAGTCTGATAAAGTTAGGGTTATTGCTGCCTATTGAGCCTTTTCCAATCTCATATATTTGTATGTTTTTACAAGAGTGTGTCAGTCTGACACTACCTACTTTTACCTTTGATATTTGGGGTATTTTGTGACTGCTAAATTCTGCAATGTTTTTGTAGCAGGTAATAGAATGAGGCTATTAAAACGTTGTTTTTTTTGGGGGGGGGGATAAAGCTCATTTTAATTATGTTTTATTTATCAGCTACTGTCATAAAGATTCCATCCTTCCATACCGCTCTGATGTCCTGTACTATAGATCTAAGTCAAAAGATGTGTACAGTTCAAAGTTTTTAATGACTTTCATTATTTTAATATATTATTATCTGTTAGTGCTTATGACAGGTTGTGAATAATACACTGTTTATTGTAATTTTAAACTGCTATTATATAAAGTTGCAACAGAGTACCAAAGATAAGTAGAACCCATCAAGAATATTATGCACAATTCTAATTTTTAATGACTTTCATTATCATAATAGATACACATCTTTAAGTGCTACTGACAGTTTTTGGCTAATGCATAGTCTATTTTAATTTTGAACTGCTATTTTACAGAGATCCAACAGAGTGTAATAGTGTAATGTCAATTTAAGAATCAGTTTTAGTAGTGATTTTTTTTTCTTTAACTCGCTTGACCACAAATCTTAATGAGCTTATCATATGGTCCTGCACCCTGTATAGTTTATTTTATGGTCTTGTACTTTCTATAGCTTATTGTATGGTCATGCACCCTGTATAGTTTATTGTATGGTCCTGCACCCTGTATAGCTTATTGTATGGTCTTGTACCCTGTATAGCTTATTGTATGGTCCTGCACCCTGTATAGCTTATTGTCTATCCATCAACACTTGATTGTTACCACTCTGGAGGTAATATTTCTAATCTGATTATGATTCAGACTTGGAATATGGTGTTATATAATCTTGATTATGGATGACATTGAAAATGAGAAATATCCACAAATATTTATAATTGGCTGAACTTGTTACCTCTCTTGAAGTAATGTTTCTGGTTCAAGTTTGGTCAAATTTTAACATGAATTTATCATTATGATCAATGTATCATCTGGGTTGGATAGGGAGTGAGATCGACACATATCAATGAGTTGATCTCACATGTAATGAGCTGAGCTTGTTACCACTCTGCAGACCATATTTCTTATTGAATGTGCTGAAGTACTCTGGAGAACAAATGTCTGATTGACTGGGTGTGTTACCACGTTTAAGACCATATTTCTGATTGCCTGAGCTTATCACCACTCTTGAGACCATATTTCTGATTCAGTTTTGATCAAACTTGGCGTATTGGTGGATTTCGTCAACATCACAGAAAAATTAAATACTAATCAAGATCTATGCATATTAATGAGAGGAACATACATCTGATTGCCTGAGCTTTTTACCACTCATGAAGCAATATTGCTGATCTGATTCTGGGAAATATGTTAACATAGTAATTATGATCAAGGTATCTTTTGAGTTAGATAATGAACAAGATCCATGCATATTAATGATGTATTCTTGCCTCTGATATGCTGAACTTGTAACCAATATAGAAACTGTATTTTGATTTTTTGATCAAACTTGGCAAGTGTATCTAAATCATACAGTTAGATGGGTACAATTATGAGCAAGATCCTTGTGTATTAATAATAATAATAACAACAACAATGCTAATAATAATAATAGCAATAATAATAATAATAATAATAATAATAACAGAAATAATAATAATAATAATAATTATTATTATCAGGTGACCTTGCATCAGATCGGTTTAACAACACTAGGAATTATTATTTGTTAATTTCTTATCAAACTTGTTAAATTTAAATATAGTCAAGATGTTGGATGGTCTCATCAGAGCAAGATCTGTGAATATTTATAAGAAAATCTTGTATCTTATTGGTTGAGCAATCACCACTATGAAGACTATATTTTGATTATAGTTTGCTCCAACTTTGTAAGTATCATCATTGTCTTCGACATATTCTGTATTAAATGAGACCTGCACACATTACGAACATGATTTTCCATCTGGTTAGCTGAGTTTGTTAATTGCCTAGATCTTGAGACCATACATCTTGTACAATTCTGATCAAACTTGGCAAACAGGTTTGATGAGTTTGATAATGAACACAAGAATATCCATATTAATTATACCTGTATCTTTGGAATGAATTTTATTGGATTATAGTAGAATAAATAAAACTGACATAATATAAAGTTTATTATTCTTATAACATTACATTGGCATGCTTAGTGAAATGGTTAACTGTTGAATTATGTAAGGTAGGTGAGTGACATCAGACCCACTTGGGCCTCTCTTGTATCATCCATAACAGTCAACTCCTTGTTGGATGAAATTTTATACTGATTTATGTAACAATGTTTGGATATCTTATATATAATCATGTTATTTGTATGACTGTATTTGACAACTAACTGATTTGGGACACGAATCAAGGTAAAAAAATCTAGTTCCATTTAATTTTATATTTTTATAAAGTATTCGCTGGAATTACAAAGTGCTGTTTGACATCTTGGACTAAAACATTAATAGGAGATTACTGTAAATGCATTCAAAGACATTTTAGATTATATCATTGTGATACATGCAATACTACTGGTACATCGGCATAGTGAAGGCTGTTGGTACATCGGCACATTAACGATTGAAATTCATTTGGAACATTCTGTACTTTTGGACTTATGAACTTTTTGGGTTATTTTTTAAAATTTAATTCACAATACTGTAGAGAATTAAATTATTTGTTGAAGTTGATGAAATTGTTGGCTTTCCTTTTATTGTTACTTAGTTTAAGACCACAGAGTCATCACAAAGTATATTCTGTTGTATAGCTTAATTGCATTCCAAGCATCCTTTTTATTGGTCCTAGGAAGCAGATTGATGGGGCTATTATATCACCTGTTCCCAGGGAACATAGCCAGGCAAGCTAACTTTACACATGCATGACACATTCTTGATTAAACGTGTGTGTTCAGCTTCAAATCATGTAAGTGGGAACCTTTTTTGTACCCAGTATACATACTTTAGTCCTTAAAGTCAAAACACATGACGAGGAGATACATATTGATATATACAACACCCCAGGCAACTCATTGGTTTTAATTCAAGAAAAGTAAACATATCTATACAGACATGCTGTGAGGGGGTAATAAATACTTATGGCTGTTGATTGGGAAGATAGATCAGTGCATCAGGAGCTGCATGGCTATGACGATTAAAATTCACATGCAGATGTAAGACAAGGGCAGAAGAACATACACCTAACTTAATGGGGGTCGGCAACAGAAGGAAACATTTTGCTCTTTGTTACTACTGTGGGGTTTCAGCACTGAAGGCATGGCAAAAGAGAGTGGTCTCATGCATGGGGCATCTGGATGGGCCCTTACCCATTGTGGATGTCTTTATTTGAAAAATGGCCTCTGCTTCAGCTTATTAGCAAGGAAATCAGGCCACACCGTGGACCTATCCTTGATTGTAGGTGAAGCAGAAAAGAACCATTACGCCTGGTTAAGGAACATCAACATACTATTAAGGAAACAAAACAAACTAGGGAAAGAAGTGCTTCTGCAGCCACTGCATACACGTCTTTAGCTCGATATACCTATTAGAATGCCAAGATTGCCATGGCATGAGCGAATAGCCACAGTCAGTCCTTACCGAAAAAATTCAGCACCATCCTTACCTTCCAAAACCACCATCACAAGGTGCGTGTTCCCTACATTATCTATGCCAACCTTCAAGCACTCAGCATTCCAGTAGAAGGCTCTGGCAGCAATCTAGCGCAAAGCAACATATACAGCTGCTGTCCAGTCCCCATGTGGCTTTTGGTATAAAGTCGTAAGCAGTGATAGAGTATCAAATGATCCAGCTTTATACCAATGCATGCAGGCTCTCGCCACTTTCCAGAGTCTAGTGCGTGAGCTAGCTGAGATCAAAGAGGGACTCTGAAATTCCGTGGAGATGGTGTTAAGTGAAGACCACAATAAGGCTATTAAGAACGCCTATGACTGTCGCATTTATAGCAAGAAATTTGACCACGACTGTATGCGAAACAATTGCCATAATGTCGGACAAGACTGCAGAGCCGCACATCAAGCTGCGAATATACCCATAAAAAAATTAAACAGTTGTTCTGATTCATAATCTGCATGACCAGGATGGCCATCTGATTATGAAGGTCATCAGAACAACGTCAGCGAAAAAGATAAGTGTAATTCAAAGAAACATGGAGAAATCCATGATGTTCTCACTAGGTTAGGTGCCATTTGCAAGTGCGTTTACCCACATGATTACATGAGTAAGCCATTCGAAAAAAAGCAGCTTCCACTTACTACAGCTAGCTTAGGCACCATTGTATAAGCACAGACAAATTATGAACAAGCCCTGAATATATGAAAGATCTTTGACTGCAAAATCCTGGAAGACTATCATGACCTCTACCAAAAAAACGAACCGATGAGCCTCTGCTACCGTATGTGTTTGAAGCATTTCACGACACCTATGTCCAACACAAATGCCTTGACCCAGCCTATTAATATAGTTTGCCGGGTATGAGCAGGGATGCCCTTGTGCAGACTATGATGGTGAAAATCCAAACAGCTAGATAACCTACCTTAATCCAACAACCTCTATAACTGGACCATGATGCAGTCTATCAACTGGCTGCTCTGAGTTAATTCACCATATTCAGTTAACTTCATTGGCGGGATTATCGTCATTGCGGCTGATTCTCTAAAATGATACATCCTAGAATTAGACCTCGAGTATTTGGAGGAGTTTATTACACACAACATCGACTATCCACTGGCTCCTGAGGTTATTATCTATTGTCATTTAAGAGAATTCGCTGAGGAAGTATAAGCGCGATCAGTTGTGCGAACATGGAGGTATGTTCAATGAAAAAGAAAATCTCCATCCCAATCTGTATGATATATTGCTTGCAAAGCAATAGAAGATTCACATGGCTGGAGACATTTCACTGAAGGTAGTTAATCCGCCTTTTGGCACAGCCTCTGATTGGAGTGTATCCAGAAAAGAAAAGAATATCACCATGACTACCACTCACTCCAAACACAACGAAATGGGGTTCGCCGTATATAAAAAGATTAGCCTACACCCACTGGACGTTAAATAAATATATAGTTCCTAATGTCATCACAGTGCTGGTATATGGCCACTACCAAAGCACACAGTCGGAACCACTGGAAAAGCCAAAACCAATTGAATAGAAAGAATGCCACAAAAATGCCACGCCCACCAGGGCCGTTAAGCACCTCAACGAGCTCATTTACGATGGCATCGGTAGGGATACCATGGTTTTGAAGAACGAAGCTTCTGCTCCGAGCGTCAATACTAAACAGATGTTATATAGGTGGCTGGCCAGGGATGTCAAACCCATCGGCCATGGTGATTCTCTTGCCATTTTTAAAGCCCCTTACCACTACTTGTATCGCACCATAAATAATTATTCCAGTGATTACAAAGCTTAATAACCACATCACTATAGAAAATGAAAATCTGGCACAGTGGAAAACGAACGAGCCTCACTCAAGAGGACAATGCAAGGATGATACTGGATATACGAGATTGCATAAGATCGCATTTAAAACATAGAAGCAAAATCTCAGGCCTCAGTTAGAAGCGGCCAACATGGACCGAATAGCCTGTCACTTCCAGGTAAGCCGGATTAGAGAAACTATGAACAAAATTCTGCAGGAGGGCATAATCTTAGCTCAGAGGCTGAGAACACTTCCGCCAGCAGGGTATCACCAGAGCCTCAAATCGTGAAATAACAATGTTGTCCCTTTATTGTTTTCAGTCAACAGTTGCACAAGCGCCTAGTGTGGGAACGTTAAAACTACAAGAACCACCGCGATGCCATCGACAATTAATGACATTTTATTGGTTTCATGAAATTCAGCTTCCACAACATTTTTTCCTCATCCGCTGCGCGTGGCTTCCTTGCAGAGCCAGCGCAACCAGCAATAGAAATAATTGATGAGATAAGAAATCCAACAGGCAAAACGTAAGCCAGCTTGCTGCTTGTCGAAGAGCAAGATAGGTCAAGTAGCAGCTCTTCATGCTTTGTTTTCTACGACTGTTGAATGCTCTCTTTTCGAGTAAACTTCAGCAACTGACGTGACACGGGACGGGCTGGTGTCCTTCTGAAGCCGGGTAGACGCTGGTGCATCCCTTCTTTTTTCTTTAAACAGATGGCTGTTATATACCGAATGGTGGACAAAATCACGTCCGTTAGCAGTGTTATAGCAATAAATGTGTGGGTTTGTATCGATGGTATTCAACGGAAAACCTTTAAAATGTTGGTGGCTTTACACTCATCAACGACAACGACACTATCATCGTCCCTGGCTCCCATTGTTACTTTAATAACTTCAGTGTAGTTTGGGTGACGGATCGTGGGCCTCTGACGGAATTTGTGTAAACGGGGTATTAATGACACATAATGGTATTATTCATGCTAACTTCTCATACGAAAGCATTAGGTTGGAAGGTCTTAAAGTCAGCGCACAGCCGATTGGATTTTCAACTACTCGGACAATTGCTCGCCTGCTCTTCGCAACAAATTTGGCAAGTAATTAGACCTCGCGCAGCTTGAACCACTAGCTCTTTGTAAAGTGAAATCACAAGCAAAGCCATGAGTGGCTGTATCCATACAAAGTTAAGGAATATGAAACATTGGTGCCGCCTAACGATCAAGAGTTGGCGGACGATGTTGGAGTATTGGATCAGCTTGCAAAAGCAAGCGTCTGAGCAACAGGGAATACAAACCACTTGTGGAAGAATATATGCGCCAACATGGGGTTGACACACCCAGGTTCACATTAACATGGAATAAGGGTGAAAAGCATATAGACGTTAAGCACTGAGACAGCTCAGAGTAACTTAAGCGAAGTCGCTCACTGATTGATGCTATTGTTCTTTCGCTGCAGCAGAAACAAAAACCAAACTACTGCCATCGGGTGGTCAAGGGCGCGATTGATACTTAAAATTCCAATCTGGTATTTGGTGGAATGTATCACTAGGCTTAACAGACAAAACATGTGTGTGATAGTTGAAAAAATCAGTCTCCTGAATTACAGTACTTGTCCACAAAGAAGCAAGCAATCACTAAACGTACGGACTGACGGGACGAAAGTTGTAACTCTTGGGAAGAGTATTTGTCGGCATATGGAAAGTTGTGCCATTTCCGGATCTAAAGTTACTAAGGAAACTACTATTTTCGTTTACATCTATGTCTTGCCAATACACCACTCCAATAGGATTGAGGTGTTGCTTGCCGAGAAGCTAAACCCCAACTTTGCCGGAAAGCTAAGCCCCCAAAGTTGTCACCATTAAACTTTGATAGAACGCTTCTCATAGAGATATTTAAGTGTTGTAGTATCAAAAACTCTAGTACAAAAAGTACAAGCACGCGTTAGACATGTTTAATGGTATCATTCTTAAGGCTGTGTCTGTAGGCAATGACTGAGATTAGCAATGATTGCCGCTCTTTGCCTTTCGCCGCAGCTGGTTTTCAGCTCACAGCTTTGGGCTGCAGATTTGTTTCCAATGGCCGGAAATTTCATTATCTGGTAGCTTTCTATGAAAGCAAAAAAAAAAAAAGACGAATTATTTGACTTCTCCAAGACGAACCTCAACATGATATTCAATTTAAGTTGATCCTCGATGACGTCAACAAACATGTGGCCATGCAAAATACGATATAAGCTGCGTCGTACAAGGCTTTTGCTTCGGTTGTCATCAACGAGGTGGCAAGAAATGGAATAATAGCTAGAGGGAAAGCAGAACCGTGAAGAGATTATACGAAGCATCACTGCAAATTATCAACAAGATGTATTTCGTCTGTTTAAACAGCTGCACACCAAAAACGTCTGAAACAATAATAGGGCTGCTAAACATCTGTGGCGGCAGCTTTCTTGCTCTCAGATTCAGACTCAGCAGTTAAACATAGATCAAAACATGAGGCCTAGTCCCAGCGTGCCATCATCGTATGATGTATTTCTTTTACTCTGATTACAGCTTCCGCGACAAGTTTTTATTTTTTTTAAATTATCTTTGCGCGTGCGTAAAATAAACCAAACAATGGCAGCCTCGCGTTCAACCACTATCCTTCGATATGGTTTTATCTGTAGCAGCATATCGTGCACAACCAGTGTTGGTTTTAGCAGCATCTTTATTTATGACCACCAAATAACCAAGTCCCAGAATAATGAGTGTTGTACTTGTCACATGTAAAAGCACATTATAAAGAAAGAGCATGTGCACATTTCGCTTTGCTCATGTTAAATACGCCTTTGGATCTTAACGAACAATTTTTAACAACCTTTAAGCAGCAGACAGGCTGAACAGACCACTTGCTGGGAGGTCCATTTTTAAAAAAATAAAGCTTCCTACGAAAAATGAAAATAAAAGGTCAATAACGTCAAACCGAAGTCTCGAACAAAAACTGAGAGATTCTCTAATTGGGTTAGTTTGTTTTTGTTACTTTTTCTTTGTCGTTTGTGTTTTTTAAAATTTTGTTCACTCACCGTGACTCTCCGTTGTGGTCGCACCCTCTCTGCTGCTTTAAATATGTAATTAAATCATTATTATATCAATCTCTCAACCAAATATTTTATCAAGAGCTATACGATATCGTGATCGAAGATCATGTAAATTTATTTTGTTATAAATCCGTCTGGAGTAGATTATGCTTTTGGAAAGAAGTTTTTGAACTTAATCATGTTCATGTCCCCTGAACACCAAGTCTGATGAATATTTCGCAGAGTATGTGTATCGACTCCATTAAACACAACTAAAATATTACAATTATCTCTGATCACTTTAGGTATTTGTCTATATCGCTGAGTAACATAAATCACGTCTGTGTTTTTATGCCTGCTTCGAGAAAATATTCTAGCTGGATTTGAATGTTTGTCCATCATTACATCATCGTATACTACGAGATTATTAATAAATCCGTCCAGGTCATCTACAGATGGGGCTTCATCAATATCGTTGATAAATCATTAATATCATTGCCATCCTTGTCCAACAATTTTACATTTTCATTAAAATCTTTAAGTACATCGTACATCTCTGATCATCAACTGACGGAGCTACTAAATACAACTTATCCCATTTGAGCCATCTCATTATCAGATTAAGTAATAATTGCGTCTTACCAGACCCAGATGGACCTATGATAATTGCTCTGATAGAATTTTGTAGCGCTGGATGATGTTTTACTAGCTCTTGCTTTCGTGTCGATGAGAAATCAATGACATCCATGTTATACAAATATAATAAATAATACGAATCATACTGTGTTCAGTGTAGAGCATCCACCCCCACAAGTGAATTAACAACAATAATAACAAAAAATGAAAAACGTGCACTTACAGGCAAGTGTGTGAAATGTGGTACAAATAAATATAAATTTATTGTGTCTCGTATGAAGACAGGTGGTGATATCGCTACTTCATTAGGAAAATTATCAGGAACTCCATATGCTAAATACCCAGGAGAAAAACATCTTCCAGGATATACTTATTCTGATCCTGGAACCCGACTTGCTATCCGACTTGATGAACGATATCAACCAAGACCTGGAGAGTATCCAACAAGTGCAATTGATCAAGCATGTCACATTCATGATGTAACTTACACAAATCCAGATATGCAACAACGACATATTGCAGATGTAAAGTTGTTTCACTCGTTAAATTCCATAAAAAAAAAAAATCTTTCAGAGAATCATTAGCTAATTGGTTGGTAAGATCAGCAATGAAAAGTAAACTAGTATTAGGAGCTGGTAATTAATCAACCAATTATTATAAAATAATGGAATCGATTTATAATAGTCCTAGAGCATATTGGATGGGTAGAGCAGCGATTTGTAAACTCGCTGATGCTGCAAATGTTACATTTTCTGTTGCTGCAAATTGGTTAGCACGACAGGCATTATGGCAATATTATCTACCACCACCTAAAAGATAATCCGCATGCACATTTTGATGTCAGCACTCATAATGAAGTTCACCAAGCATATATTTTATTTTTACCACATGATACTATTGTTTGATCCAAATTAGACGTTTTTTATATACAAAAGATCGACTCTTTTCGAGAAACAGTGTCGATCGAACGATAGATAGATTTGAATGCGATAGAAGTAAAATGGAAAACAAAAAAAACAAGGGTTAATCAGTACTAACATATTTAATTGGTCTACAAATTTAAAACAACATAAATTAGAACAAGTTAATACTTGCCGTTTGTGCCACGCTTGACAAATATCAATTCACTTTTTGAAAAAAAATCAGTTAATTTTTTTGTGTGTGTGTTACTCCTTGGTTTCTCTGCCACCGAGCAAAATCCCTCAGATTTCTCAACTGCATGAGCTTTACGTAGTCAACATTTTGGATCTCCAGCCACCTTATGGCAATATCAAAATATCTGATTGCTACCTGTGCAGAGGGGTGGGGGTGCAACATCTGCGTCTGCATCACTTTCAACACTTGTGTTACTCCAGTTAGAATCGTCTTCTGCTGCAAATGTGTTCGTTATAGAATTAATTATAGTTTCATCTGACATGTATTCGGCTGTGGGGCAATCATTGTCAGCACAAATCCACTCCTCCATATCATCAAGAGAAATGCCCATCTCAGGACCATGAGTCTGTATGAATTTCTCCCAAACAGCCTCGGCATTAATGACATCAGTTTCACTGAAACATTCGAAGTCACTATCATCGTCGTTGTCTCTGTTACTGTTTTGCTTTACGTCAAAGGCAGCTCCAAGACCCTTAATCCAGCACCCCAGGTCTCTTGTAATCGATTTTTTTTAAATGCAACAAACACTTCCCCAAGTTGTTGATCAAAACAAAGCTGGCATGTACATGTAATTAGGTTCTCACAGAAGTACTCACGGGTTTCGATGTGACGGTCGATTGACTCTTTTCATGTTTTCAATCAACAGAATATGTTGTGATTATAACGTTTACACTGAAACGGAATTAAAGGATTAGAACGTGACTTTCACACAGGAAGACGTTTAATTGGTGTTTATTTCATTCTCTGTTGCCACCTGTTAGCATTTACCAAAAGTTTTCATTGATCGCTATTTCACCAGACTGTTTATTTACAGTATACTGAGAACTATTTATCATAAAAACTTACATAATATATGATATCTTTAAACAGAGGTCTCGCTAGGATTTTAAAACTGGGTCTTCCTGCCTCTGAATTCAATCACTAAATATCAGTACATTTTCTCACTCGGCCGCCAGTCAAAGCCTTTGAACTAGCCGCCTAGCTGTTGCATGATGTTCTTTTTTTTTTTTTTAATGTACTCTTATAAAATGGCAACAGTACATCAAAGTGTCTTTCAGTCACTGAATTCTGTCATTGTAAATATCAGCACAGTTAACTGATCAACACATTTTCCCACAAAGCAGGTGGCTGAAACAGGACTGGCAAATCTTTGAATTTTCCCGCGCACCTATTACATGCGTACGGAGGATTCCCGCCTCAGTGATTTTCTGCGTCCCAGATCAAAAATTGGCGTCCAAATACACGTAATTAAGCATTTTCGAGATCTCTGAAATTAATTCTTCTTTAGAACTTGCAAATTTCAAAATATGGATTATATTTTTACGGGCATTAATCACCATTTTCGATGATAAAACGAGCAATGTATCAAGGTTTAATTTATCAGTTCTTATCGTAATTTTTTCATGTTCAGCATATTTTAAAGATATTTTAAATACATTTTCTCTAGAAAAAATCGGGAGCCAAGACAGACACCGTGTTATATGCGGGATCACGAGTTATCCGGGCGCGAGTTATCGAGGGAGCGGTGTATATCATCGTTCATTTCATGAATTTGATTATTTTCTGTGAAGTCAATGATAACCCTCTGCAGCTGAGATATTATTCTGACTCGAGACAATTCGAGATAAATTAAGTTTGACCATTCGATACGATCATCAACGATCCCAACATTTGTATCAGAGATGGTTAATCCTTGTGATGAATGAATTGTTATTACATATCCTAGAGTCCATGGAGTTTTGTCCATAGTTAACGCGCTCTCAACAGTACTGACAGGCTCTAAAACAATATCATTTAATACAAGATTTGGTTTGTCTAACGTTGGTTCTATATCAACGTCGATATTTTGTCGTTGCATATCTGCTGGTCGATAAGACAATGGTACGGGTAGATTTAAAACTTTTTCTTTATGTAACAAAAACAATTGCTGTTGAAGTGTATCATGAACTATCTTTCTACTTGCAACTATCAAATCATTTGGTCTCCATAAATTCAAATTTTTTTTATAGGAGTTTCTGAAATTATCTTTCGCATTATTTCATACTGAACTTTATTCGGTTGTAGTCTGATTAATTTCTTAAACTCTCTTAATTCTGGATCAAGCGCTCTATGATCATCAGTTATTTCTTCATAATAATTCACAAGTTTTTCAGCCATTTATATGGAGATAATCCAACAAAAGATGGTGATTGACTATGATCACCACACATTATTACAGCAGTATTTTTTGTCAATAACCAATCAAGAAATAGTTTTAACGTTTCTTATGAAACGTTACATAATTCATCCCAAACAATAATCCTTGGAATATGTTTCTCGCCCATTCGTTCATGAGTCCTTTATCTCCCTTCCATCGAAAGGATTTGTGAAAAGTGCATGACTTAATATTTCTTTCTTTCATTTCTCTTGCGAGTATGTGTGTAGGTGTTAATACAACTATATCAAAATTCCAAAATAATTCAATCGCACGAGTTGTTTACCAGAACATTCCAGACCCATTGAGATAAACAGTCTTATTTCTGGTCACAGGATCATATACTGATGACACAGATGACAATTTTAATATTTGATTTTTTTGATAATAAATATCCTTAATTTCAATGTTGTCTGATTCAGAATAATTGAGTATATTTCTTGTTTTATCTGCCATTCACCCCATGATGCATTGTTTAGTTTTTCTTTTGCCATTCACGTGTTTGATTATATCTAAAACGTTTGACGTTGATCGGAATGCTCATTATATTTTAATTAGGTGGAAATTTGGCGACAAATTCCTAATCCACTTCCGGTTTTTGGTTCAGGAGGTTTTCCAATCAGTCCAGTATAGAAAGCTTCTTCCTCTTCTTCTTCTTGTAATTGTTGTTCTCTTCTTTTTACACGATCTTGAAACAATTCAAATTATTCTTTATTATCAGCATCTTTAAGATCATTAGAACTAAAACCAGTACTGATGAAAAATACATTTTAGTCCAACCATCTTCTGTCCAGGATCCAACAAATTCAGGTTCTAAATATCTAATCATTTCATTATGATTTGCAGCAATATCTACTTGTCTCTTATAATCCGCATTTCTAATACTCTGTAAACCCTCAGTCGTAAATTCTTCTTTAAGAACAACTTCAGTTTTTGGCTGAGGTTTAGCTTTAGATACAATTTGTGGTTGCTGACGTTGTTGTAATTGCTGTTCTCTTTTTCTTACCTCTTGTTTTTTTAACTTTTTGATAATTAGGATCATCATCATCTTTGATAGAACTTAGTTTAGTAAAGATGAGATATACATATTTAATCCAATCATCTTTCGTCCAAGGTTTAGCATATTTGGTTCTTACATATTTTCCAATTTTATCATAATTTGCAGCAATATCATAAACTTCTGCTTTTGCATTCGTGATAGCATTAAACCTTTAATCGTCAATTTATCTTCAAGAGCAACTTAAGGTTTAGGTTTAGGTTGACTTTTAAGATGTTGCCCTATCGCTAAATTTTTTTTTCTTCCATTTATATATGCAATATGATCAAAATCACCTGTCCTAGCTTGCTTCTTACCTTCTTTTGTTATTCGAAATATCCAGTTGTACCAAGTTTCTTTTGACATCGGCTTGTTAACATATTCAGGTTTTAAATATCTTTCTCTATAACTCGAAGCGGCAAAGAAAGCTAAATATGCTGCTGTTTGCTGTTTTGTTTTGTCTTTATACGTTCTTCAGTAAATTTGTTAAGCATTTCAACTATTTCTTTTTTTGTGTGTGTTTTCGGTTCTTCTCCAACAGCACCTTCAAGTTCTTCTTCTTCTTGTTGAGGAGCAGGTGGAGGTTGAGCAGCAACTATTTCACCCGGAAGATCTCTTAAAATATGTTTTGTCTGTTTGGTTCTTCTTGCTATCTTTTCAGCTTGCTCAGCAGTTTATTTTAATGCAGGAAGAAGACCTTCACTGGCTTCTGCAACTCTTTAAGTAACCTTTGTAACAGGTTTACAAAAATTGTTTTTTATTTTCTGCATATTAAACTTGTGCTTCTTGTTGTTGCAGTTTTTGTTTAAGAGCATCGGGAACAGGAATATATCTTTTAATTGCTTCTAATCTTTCTCTAGCAATCTACTAGTGTAAGATTCCATTATTGATATAATAATGATTTAATTACTCACACATTTATAGCAACAGAGAGGGTGCGACCACAAATGAGTGTCACGGTGGGTAAACAAAATTTTGAAAAACACGAACGACAAAGATAAAGTAACAAAAAATATAACCCAATTAGAGAAACTCTCAGTTTTTGTTAGAGGCTTTGGTTTGACATTATTGACCTTTTATTTTCATTTTTCGTAGAAAGCTTTATTTTTCAAAAATGGACCTCCCAGCAAGCGGTCTGTTGCTCTTTATGATATCAATTATCAACCGTCCATTCTGGCCTCGAACAGATTCACTGGTTTGAAACCTATGGATCCGTAAAAACCAAAACAAGTCCAACTAGTTCACATTATAACGTTCATACGATGGATTTCCTCTGGTAGTCACATGGTTTGATTGATGCACACAGTAATTCGTATCAGTACAATGTACAATATTTAATGTCAGGCGAACAGCCATTTAACAAATTCTGAAATGTTCTTATGCATATGTCTGGGGATAAATCAACCTTACTTGCAGTGGTGGCCTAAATTAACACATCGCCAAAAGAACTCAGTATGACAACATCCTAAATTGGAAAATTTATAAAATAACAGCATCTAACCCCGATGACATGGGATATTTTAATGGTTACAGCTGTAATCTTTATGATTACTCAACACAAAGTAATAAAATATGGTAATGTGGTAAATAAAAAAGCTTGTACCAAGTGAAAAGCCATCGATTTTATAAACTAGTTTTCAGTTTAGATAAGCATGATTAAGTGAGTTGTGACCGTATGGATTTGCTGATGAAAACTAATGCAAAAGTTAAAACAACCGGGACAGAAGTATATCTATTTTTATTTATTTGGGGACACCTGTAGTCTGTATTAATTCATTCCTGTAGTCTGACACCTGGCAATCAGTATTAATTCATTCCTCTGGTACAACACCTGATAACCTGTATGAATTCGTTCCCGTATTATGATAGTTAATTGCGTGCTGGACTTGGGTCGATGCTGGTTGCATACATACACTCAGTTATCTGCACTTCTTCTTCCAGGAATGTATGTTCTCAGGGTCAGAATTAACTTCGGAAGTCCTAGCTTTCTTTTTATTCAGGGAACATCAGTGGAGGTTGAATTCAGGCAAATGATAGTTTGAAAGTTTCAGGAATTTTTAGTCTTGTTTCGCCCTAGAAGCTCCAATGGACTTAAATTCAAACACATATGTAATGATTGGAAGCGAGATCCTTTCACAATGACAGTATGGAACTGAACAAATTATTCCGGGGTGAGGGTGGAGGACAGACTAAGTGCATACACCATATAAATCATCTTAGGATTGACAGGTATGGGTTATCAGATGACCTTTTGCGTCTCCGTCATTCAACATATTTTCTCCAATATTTGTACTGTTTGACATTTTAAGCACCAATACATGACATCTAAAGCCAAAAGCCCCATGACAAGACAGCCTTTTAAAGGCCTACTGATCCAGTCCACTTTAGATGGGGTGGGGGAGGCTGGGGCAGGACCTTCTGGTTGTAGAGGGCAAAAGCCCAACGCACCCAATTTACATCTACTAAAGAGTATATTCCGATATTACAAAATGAAAAAGTACAATATAATTAATATTGCTTGATATTAGCAGAGAATTAAAGAGGTAAAGGGTCAATAACTCCACTTGGTAAACTTTGTATGTTTTTCAAAGCAAAGGGAATAGGGGCTACATAATATGCCTCTCAAACAATTAAAACAACTCGATCAATAGAATCAGAGAAATCTGAAATAATCTTACAAAACTGTAGCAAAATTTTAAGTATTTGAGAACTTATGGGCTTTACTAAGTTTTTTATTTTTATTTAAAAAAAACCCACACAAACCTCATGCTATGTGTGCTGTTGTAACATTATTTACCCCCCCCCCCCGCTTAACTGTAACATTACCTGAGATACTAAACCACTCATGTTGTTCTAATCTAAAATATCATCTAAAGAAATCGAATACAAATTATATTTATGCTGCAAAAGACTTTGTTTCACTAGTGCAAACTTGCTCATTTATTAAGGTCACGAAAGAACCAACTTCATTTAAAAGTACAACTTCTTTTAAAACTGATGTTTTGGTGTCAGACTCAAGGTAAATCATTGCTACATTTGATGTGCATGCACTTTAATGCCTTAAATCACGCATAGCTGTCTTACGTTGTTTCAATGAAGTCGCACCACACCCATGAGCAACGTCAAAGTAAGGGGGGGGGGGCATTCTCCTCCCCCATCTTTAAAAATAAAGTGAGGAGTATATAAATGTATCTCTTTAATTTGACCGCTAGGGTGGCCTAGTGGTTAATGCATCTGCCTTGGATGCGGAAGGCCGTGGATGCGAACCCCGGCGAAATCATACCAAAAACTTATAAAAATGGTACTAACAGCTGCCTCGCTAGGATCTCAGCATTAAGAGGTTAGTGTTAGGACTGGTCGGCCTGGTGTCAGGATAATGTGACTTGGTGGGACATCATGCTACATGTCTGCGGCATGATGCTCCAGTGATAGACATCACTATAAACGGTCACACTGCAGACATCTTAGTGATACAACTGAAAAATTGGTAAAGCTACGTCAATAATCCAAATCACACACACACACACACCGGGACATGTATCTGTGTTGATTGAATTTATGTGTACTTAAGTCAAAGTTCTAGGAGGTCTATTTTGCTGATAAACCACACTGCACATTTGACAAATGAGTTTCTCACAAATGAAAAGGTCATGTAATGTAGGTACATAGACCGAGAGGGCACTGGAACTTAGTGCATTCAAAATAATACCACTGTTTCGCGTTAAGGCAAATCAATAAATTGACTGACAAATTTCAAGTATTCCAGTGCCCTGTTAATAGGTGTGACATTTCATATCAGTAAAGATTGATTCCCTTTGCAATGTTCACATCTTTCTTTCCTGTTTGGATTACCCGAAAGCTGATAATGATATCAAAGAATCCTGGTGCGTGGAGGGGTGCATGGTTGGCTTACCTAGCGCACTGATTAAAATTATAAATGGAAATAGAGCAAGTAACATTCTGTGTAGAGGAAAAAAGTTGGTTGTAAGACAGTTAGTTAGACAAATGAATCATTACAATCTTCAGTCATTATATTGATGTGTTTGAAGTGGATGCTAAGGTAATAGCCGAGGAATCGTTTGATTAGATGCATTTATGTTACAGAAAATGCATATTTTCAGGCTTGCGTAGACCAGATGCAATATTGCAATTCAGAATAAGAATATCGTTGGGTAATTATAGATATGTACTTCTAAATAGTTGCGTGTTTTGTAATGGTTATTTTGCTCCAAAAAAAAACACTTGTTGCCAAAATTATGTCTTAAGTTTACAAATTTATTTGCGGAGAATTTATTTCTAAATATTTTACCATATATGAAATTCTTATATATATGGTGGAATAGGCTGTATCAGTTGCTAATAACGCCAAATTAAACTGCCTGAAACATTTTTCATTTGTATGTTATCGTATGTATTTTGCACTGTTTTGCAGCATTTCATATATTCAATGCAACTCCTCACAAATTAATTAAAATTAATACATTGTATTTGTAGTGTGTAATAAACAATCAGAACATAAAGTCAACCCCTATAAAATTTCTCCCTTGAAATATTTCCAAATTTAATTTTTACGATTATGGATACCCATGGTCATTAGAAATATACCAAACTCATGTGCAAGTCATGTGACTGTGAAACACAAAGTAAAGCTTCGTCTATAAACTTTATTCTTACAAATCTTGAATGCCTTCGATTATCAGCAAGCGACAGCCCAAATTAAGTGTTCCTTTATTTTTGGATCATAGTTACATATGTTGTGTTCTTACAATACTTACATATACGTGATAGGTGAAATGGACAACTGTTAAATTATGTAAACAATGTGAGACAAATCAAGCCAGCTTGGGCCTATTGCTATAAATGTTATTAATATATGTATTTACATACCTTTCTGATAGTCATTTTCAACTCTATGGGTAGCACACCGGATTACATGTAGAATGATCCTGCGTACGGCATTTCAGCCTCCATCTTTCAGAGTAAGCTGTCTGCTCGCAGTTGCCTGTTGCAGCGACTACTCCTAAAAACATCTTGAAAGAAAGTCATGCATGAAACAAGGCATACAGTGCCATCTAGACGTCTATTTGACCATAATGAAAATGGTGCTCCTCGCACACCAACATGGTTGCCATGGTGACCATCTTCAAAAAGTTATCACTGTTCTACATAATGAATCAAATTATTACCTAAAGATTGATACACCAACGAAAACTAGACATGAAACTATTGGTATATTTTTTATTTCCTTTTTCAGCCATTTTAAGAAAGTGGAGTAATTTACAACGACTGTGATGACCAAACGGTGCAATGTATCATATCATCATTATGGCTGAGCTAGAACATACCATATTCAAACTTGTGAAAAAAATACCATCATTTCAAGACAGCTGAGAGAGTAAATGTATTCGATGGATAAGTAATAATTTTATCACTGACTCGTGGAAATCGAAAGCGGAGTAAATTAATGCGCCGACTGATAATGGTCTCATGATCTTTTCATTTTGCTTCAAACATGCGTTTAGGGTTCTGACGCCATAAGTATATAAACGAGTGTAAAATATTAATCGACCATCATAATGCATCACATTCAAAATTCAACAAAATCAGAGCTATTTTTATCGGTTTTTTTTTTTGAGGGGGTAATTCAACTTTAGTAAATGTATATATTAGTTTCATATATGCATTCTTGTACTTCTCAAGTTCCTTTCTAATGTTAGCTGAGATCTCTTCCACAAACTCTTGGTGTACTTTTGATTGCAATGTCTGTCAAATTATATATATATATATATATATATATATATATATATATATATATATATATATATATGACAAACGTTAGGACTTATCCTAATTTTCTTCCAATATTCCCTAACGTTCGTAAATCTTGAAGAGCATTTATATAGTTAGCAAAGATCATTAACGAATACGTTACAGGAAGTAAGATTCCAAAGGAGGATATGTATCTCGTTTACATCTTTAAGAGCTAAACGCACTGGAAGAATTATAGCAGAGCAACAGGAATCCTCAAATGCCCTTTGGTAATTCTTACAAAAAATCTTCCAATTCTCTTCACAAATCAGGTCAGAGGACATACTACCTCAAAATTCTTCAGGCATAAGACGAACTCTGGTTCTTATTCTAAAGCTATTGAAATGCTCTTGAAAGGCTCTTAACTCTGAAGAGCATTGGATGAGTTTGCGAAGAGTTTAGTCATCATTTAAGAAGAATTGTTATTCCTAAGTAAAATATGTAACACGTTAATATTTTCAAGTGTTAAAATGATTGAAAAGGTTATAGACGAGCTACCTAAAAACTCTTCAGGAACGTTGGTTATTAATCTAAAGATTAATAAATGCTCTTGAAATGCTCTTAACTCCAGAAGAGAGCTGGAAGAGTGTGCGATGAGCTTTATCCTAATTTTCTTCCAATATTCCCTAACGTTCGTAAATCTTGAAGAGCATTTATATAGTTAGCAAAGATCATTAACGAATACGTTACAGGAAGTAAGATTCCAAAGGAGGATATGTATCTCGTTTACATCTTTAAGAGCTAAACGCACTGGAAGAATTATAGCAGAGCAACAGGAATCCTCAAATGCCCTTTGGTAATTCTTACAAAAAATCTTCCAATTCTCTTCACAAATCAGGTCAGAGGACATACTACCTCAAAATTCTTCAGGCATAAGACGAACTCTGGTTCTTATTCTAAAGCTATTGAAATGCTCTTGAAAGGCTCTTAACTCCTGAAGAGCATTGGATGAGTTTGCGAAGAGTTTAGTCATCATTTAAGAAGAATTGTTATTCCTAAGTAAAATATGTAACACGTTAATATTTTCAAGTGTTAAAATGATTGAAAAGGTTATAGACGAGCTACCTAAAAACTCTTCAGGAACGTTGGTTATTAATCTAAAGATTAATAAATGCTCTTGAAATGCTCTTAACTCCAGAAGAGAGCTGGAAGAGTGTGCGATGAGCTTTATCCTAATTTTCTTCCAATATTCCCTAACGTTCGTAAATCTTGAAGAGCATTTATATAGTTAGCAAAGATCATTAACGAATACGTTACAGGAAGTAAGATTCCAAAGGAGGATATGTATCTCGTTTACATCTTTAAGAGCTAAACGCACTGGAAGAATTATAGCAGAGCAACAGGAATCCTCAAATGCCCTTTGGTAATTCTTACAAAAAATCTTCCAATTCTCTTCACAAATCAGGTCAGAGGACATACTACCTCAAAATTCTTCAGGCATAAGACGAACTCTGGTTCTTATTCTAAAGCTATTGAAATGCTCTTGAAAGGCTCTTAACTCCTGAAGAGCATTGGATGAGTTTGCAAAGAGTTTAGTCATCATTTAAGAAGAATTGTTATTCCTAAGTAAAATATGTAACACGTTAATATTTTCAAGTGTTAAAATGATTGAAAAGGTTATAGACGAGCTACCTAAAAACTCTTCAGGAACGTTGGTTATTAATCTAAAGATTAATAAATGCTCTTGAAATGCTCTTAACTCCAGAAGAGAGCTGGAAGAGTGTGCGATGAGCTTTATCCTAATTTTCTTCCAATATTCCCTAACGTTCGTAAATCTTGAAGAGCATTTATATAGTTAGCAAAGATCATTAACGAATACGTTACAGGAAGTAAGATTCCAAAGGAGGATATGTATCTCGTTTACATCTTTAAGAGCTAAACGCACTGGAAGAATTATAGCAGAGCAACAGGAATCCTCAAATGCCCTTTGGTAATTCTTACAAAAAATCTTCCAATTCTCTTCACAAATCAGGTCAGAGGACATACTACCTCAAAATTCTTCAGGCATAAGACGAACTCTGGTTCTTATTCTAAAGCTATTGAAATGCTCTTGAAAGGCTCTTAACTCCTGAAGAGCATTGGATGAGTTTGCGAAGAGTTTAGTCATCATTTAAGAAGAATTGTTATTCCTAAGTAAAATATGTAACACGTTAATATTTTCAAGTGTTAAAATGATTGAAAAGGTTATAGACGAGCTACCTAAAAACTCTTCAGGAACGTTGGTTATTAATCTAAAGATTAATAAATGCTCTTGAAATGCTCTTAACTCCAGAAGAGAGCTGGAAGAGTGTGCGATGAGCTTTAGTCATCATTTGAGAAGAATTATTATTCCTAAGGAAGATTTGTATCCCGTTAATATGTTCAAGTGATAAAATGATTGGAAGAATTATAGTGGAGCTTACAGCATAATAACTAACTCTTGAAGACGATAACAGTATATAAATCTTGCTTGCTTCACGTAATTCTGGTATCGTATTGGCTAATACATTTCCAATGATCTCCCCTACAGAAGTCAGTTGAAATATCAAATCAAAACAGTTCAGGTATGTGACAAAAATTAGGACTTATCCTAATTTTCTTCCAAAATTCCCAAATGCTTGTAAATCTTGAAGAGCATTTATATAGTTAGCGAAGAACATTTGCCAATCGTTTACGTCTTCAAGAGCTAAATACACTGCAAGAATTATAGCCAAGGAACAGCAATCCTCAAATGCCCTTTGGTAACTCTTACAAAAAATCTTCCAATTCTCTTCCCAAATCAGGTCAGTTGACATATTACCTCAAAATTCTTCATGCATAAGACGAACGTTGTTTCTTATATTAAAGCTTTTGAAATGCTCTTGAAATGCGCTTAGCTCCAGAAAAGCATTGGAAGAGTTTGCTAAGAGCTTTAGAAGTCATTTAAGAAGAATTATTATTTCTAAGGAAGACCTATATCCCGTTAAAATTTTCAGCATTCTTATCTGTACCATTTGGTTGTCAATAATCGGTTGTATTCTTCCTCCAGAGCTCATACTGGAGTCGTCCCTATCGGAGGTCCTAGCTTCTACCCTGAATTTCTTCATTTCGAGAGCCTGAGCTAGTTCTCTTTCCATCGCGATCACTGATATCTTGGCCAGCTCCAGCTATTTATGTGTCTCTCTATCTGCCTCTATCCTGACCAGCTCCGTCTCTCCGATATCCTAGACAGCTCCCTTTCGGCTGCTTTTTCGGTCCTCAATTCTTTGATTCTCTCCTCTATGAACATGGCTAGGCGATCTCCCTCATACCCCAGATTATCCTTGCCCATGGCGCAATTCATTTTAATCATCTGTCCTTCTGTAGCAATTTTCTGATTATACTACCAGTTAGTGATAACTAGTTTCGAGTTACTAAACATTTCGCAACCCAATACTTACCTGTTGACATTAACTAACTTCTCTCAGGTAAGATATTTTGCCCGATATTTGCTTCACAATCACTGCAAGTAACTGAAATCTACCAAACAAGCAAATATCAAAATATAACATACACAATTTCATAAAATCTCAAAATGCAATGGATGGAAAATATCTCACAACTGTTCACTAATACCTCCTAATAACTAATACTTCAGGTCGTAAAGATAATATTTATGTCTAATTGAGATCCCGAACGATGCCGCCACTGTGAGGGATTTGTTATTGTTGTGGTGGGGTGCTCCTAATATTTAAGTTAAGCTGTTATATAAGTCCACACAGGCTCGATTTTGGTTGGAAGTTAAATTAGTGAATGATAGATGTAAAACTCCGAGCCCCCAGTCAGCAATGCGGACGGTTAAATGGTTAAATATACAAAAAGGTTGAAATTCAATGAAATAACACTTGACTAATCAAATGCTTCAAATATCCAATTACACTCCTTCCGCTTGACCCTTTAATAGCCTTTTGCATCACTTGATTAGCACTGTGAGGTCGATTTCCACCTGTCCTTGTAGTCTACTCATCTGTGATATTCTTCTCTCTCCTATTTCTCCCAATTCTTTCTCCTCTTCCTCCCCGAATTTTTTCCAAATTCTTTCTCCTACTCCTCCCCGACTTCTCTATACTCATTCTCCTCCTCCTCCACACTCCTTTTCCTCCTCCACCTCGAATTCCTTCTCCTTCTCCTCCACTTCCTTCTACACCGACTAGACTTCCGTCGACTTCAACTGTTTCGGCTAGTCTCACTTCTGTCTCCAACTCTTGAAGACTCGGGACTCAATCGAACCCGATGATCTGTGTTCCTTACAAAGCTTCCTGTGAAAACACAAGGACGATACAATATTTTTCCATATCCATTTCATCTCACACTACACACATCCTATCATCAGATAAACAAAATCTTTTAAAGAAAAACAAAACTCTTGAATCCAGATCATTTTCAGAAATTTAGAGCTACCTCTAAACGTAACCAAATGTTTTGAAAAGTTCTAGATATGTTTCAGTCCCTGCAAAGTTTCCTACAGCTGTGAAATTTTACTACTAATTTCACTGTAAGACAATTTAATGTAATTTTCCGGGATTCTTTTTAGTCTCAGCTAGAGCACGAGAAATGTTTGTAATTTAATACCACTTTGATCTGATATTTCGGGACTCTCTGCAGTCTCTGCTACGGTCATGAACATTTTGCTATTTTAGTACTATTTTTAGTCTAAGCTAATTTAGTCCAATGTTCCAGGATATTTCTAATCTCAACTAAATTCTGAGGCAGTTTCATAATGTTTACATTACTTTCAGCCACATCCATTTTAGTACTATTATGGGTTTGTTCCCAAGTTTTAAATTATTTACATAAATCAGTACAAGTCATGCAAATTTAGTGACACCTTCAACGCGATCTAAGTTTAGGTAATGCTTTATATAAAAATCTCGAACATGTGACCACTAGACAACAGGTAACTACACACGGCGTGCTGGGTAGTATGTGTGCCATTTCAGATCAACCACTTCTAACAAGATCATTTAATGCCATTCGAGGTCAACCGCTTCTAACTATTATGACACTACTGTATTAAAATAAGTTAAAGAAAAGAGTGAGAAACAACAAACTTTGTTAAATTCAATAAATATTTTAATTCCATAAAATGCCATGTGAAAAGTGTAAAATGAACTTACGGTATTGAAAAATAAATCCCATAAAATCCTAGAATTTCGAAAAAGGTCATAATGATTTCAGTTCTGACTAAACTTTAGTGATATTTTAAAATAAATCCAACGCTGGAACTGTTGATGTGCCTATAGTGACCTGTGATGTGCCAATATTCTTTTGTTGAATCACAATAAAATAATCCAAGAATATATCCTTATTTAATATTTCACTATAAATCAAAAGTTATATTTCCAAGAATTTTTTTAAAGCACTTTCTATTTCCAGAGAAGAATACCTTAGATAAATAAATCTGAGTAAATATATTCCAGTCCAAATTAAAAACCGCGTTAGTTTTAGATATGGATGTGTTCTGATGTTATTTGGATTTTTAACACAGCTTTAACAATTTTTCAGTCATATCGCTACGATGTCTGCAATGTGGCAGTTTATAGTGATATCTAGCACTTAGGCATCATGCCGCAGACATGCAGCATGATGTCCCACCCAGTCACATTATCCTGAAACCAGGCCGACCAGTTCTAACACTAACCTCTTAATGCTGAACGCCTAGCGATGTAGCTGTAAGTACCATTCATATAAGTCTTTGGTATGACTCGGCCAGGGATCGAATCAGTCAACCTCACGCATCCAAGGCGGACGCTCTAACCACTAGGCACCGGAGCGGTCTTTAGATATGGAAGATTCCCGTTGATTGATTTTGTGTGATGTGTTTGATTTCGATTTTTAACATAGCTTTAACAATTTTTCAATCGTATCGCTACGATGTCTGCAGTGTGGCAGTTTAAAGTGATGTCTAGCACTGGGGCATCATGCCGCAGACATGTAGCTTGATGTCCCACCCAGTCACATTATCCTGACACCAGGCCGACCAGTCCTAACACTAACCTCTTAAAGTGCCACAACAGTGTATCTACATTTATTCAGTTCATTTCTTGGTGAAAGAGATTATATATTAAAAATAGGAATGTAAAAAATCCGATTGAAAAATTTTCAGTAATAACTGCATGGGAGCCTACCTAATATCACGTTTGTACCTGTTTACGATAATAACCAAATGCAACTACCGACTACTTCCGGTATTTAGTGAAAACAAGGCATGACGTCACATTATGAATACTTGTTGTAAATGGACATAGGACACAATTAATTTTACTATATGTTCTCTACATTTGTTAATTTCTCAGTACTGACCTTTCCACTGTGTGACAATCAATACAAATCATATGCTAATCTAAAATACCTTCAAAGATGACTTCACGGTGAAGTTCTCGTCCAAGGCTGACCTGCTCTTTTTTTAGATGCTGAACTGTCAACACATCAACATGTAAACAGAACACAGATTTCACTTCCGGATCATCACCAAGGCCTTATTACTCACTGTGCACTGTCGCCGAAATACACACATACAACAACACCCTGAGCTCATATTATCAAGAATAAACAGTTACCTTTAAATCCCTATCAAAAATGCATAAATAAAACTCTTCTATCACCACCAAAATGAGAGAGGAAAAAATATTCTAAAAATAGACTAGAACTACGTTCGTGGGTACTGAACTGGAAGTATTAATTGTGAACCGATTCCTGACAGGGTTAGACAATTTCACCTCCATGGACAAAACTTCCATCCGTGATCAAATCAATGTCTCTTAAATACTGCTGCAAAGTTTTAAGGACTTTCATCCATGAATAGGACAGATACTGGCTTTTAGCTGACACCACTGTAACACAAACATAACTCAATTCCAAATGGCCAAATTTCAAAATGCACAAAACTTAAAGTTTAATTGTGATTTTGCTAATCAAGATAAACTCTTCAAATAAACTGTAATTAGTTTTTAGTTCTAACACCAATCTGGAAATTACTAGAAATTAAACTTGACTGTTTAAATTTCTTAGAAAATTCAATTTTAAAAAATGATACATATTTTGATATGAAAATTTAAATTTAACTTAAATTTTAATGAAAATTTAAAACCTGAAGTTGACAAATTTTGTTCCATGGCAAAGTCTCTCCATTCCTTTGTCATAAACATCAATGGTTTTCCTTATCAGGTGTGAAGCAATTAAACCAGAGCTTGTCAATGAAAGGTAACACCTGAAATCTGGTAGCATCTAAATACGCAAGCTAGGTCTAACCAAGTACATGACATCATTTCCACCCATGAAGGGGAGGAGTCTTCAGATGTCAGGCTTCCAGTAGCATTGAAGAGTTGGTGAAGTTCTCTAAAACCAAGCTAGCATGCCTTCTCCTAACTATATAAGTGAGAGAGAGAGGATGATTCTTGTATTTTACATGCAGTTATCGTAACTGAAACCATGAAAGGGTACAAGAAGAGGAAGACAACTTTTTTTAAACCTGGATATATTCCACATAACAAAGGAGTCACATATCTGACTGATGATACTCTACCAAGTTCCAGTGCTGCATCTGTTCCAGTGATCAGAAGAATGGATGCAGACAAGTTCTCTCTCATGGCAGTGACAAAGCCGACAAATGGGGGTCTCAAGTCAGTTCAGGCACCAGACTGTAATGGCACACCTGGATCTGCAAAAATTCTACGACCATCATCCAAACAAAACTGGACCTGAAAGAGACAAATTTGAATGAGCATGATGGGACACATATGATCTGTATGAAAAAAAATGTTGAAATGTGGAATGATATCATTCATCGCCATGGCAATCAAGTCAACATATGTGGTAGACCAGAGTTCCAAATTGCTAATGAAATAAAATGGGGACTTGCTTGGAAGAATACTATGATGTGTAAAAACTGCAGCTTTAAGTCACCAGAGTATAAGTTGTATGATGAGATAAAAACAAATAAACCTGGGCCAAATCCTGCTGCTGTAAATATGATGTTTCAAGCTGGACTACAAGATACACCAATGGGCAACACCAGGGCTAGATACTTGCTTGCAGCCGCTGACATTCCGCCACCTAGCAGAACATCTATGCAAAGGGCCTCCAACCTTGTAGGCAATGCAACTGTGGAGCTCAATGAAATGGACATGACAGAGAAGCTGAAACTAGTCAGACAAGTTAATGTTATGCGTGGTGTTCAGCATCCTGAGCAAATAAATGTTGCTTTTGATGCGAGATACAATGCCATTAGCTTTGGACATGAAAAGAAACCTGGTCAAAGTTCATCACAAGCTGTTGGAATTGCCTACGAAACTGTTACAGAGAAGCAATACATTGTGGGAACTACAATAGAAAACAAGCTGTGTTGGACTGGAGCATGGCTGAAGGGGAAAGGTTTTGATGTGAAATGTCCAGGAGGCCATGTTGACTGCACAGCAAATCTGTCACCAGTTGCACCACATTCAGAGTATGAAATGGCAAGAGAAATGGGAAAAAAGTTTGTACTGCAAGAGATTCTCATTAGACATGCAACAACAGATGGAGATGCACAGGCTGCTGCTGGCTTCCAAAATGCTTACACCATTCTGCATCCAATGTGGAAAGTAGAAAGACTGTTGGATCCCATCCATTTGGGTCGTTTACAGTTCAAATGGTGTAATTCTGCAATATTTAGTGAAAACATGTTTCCAGGAATAAGAACAAGAGAAGGAAAAAGGCTCAAACAGAAAATTGTCAGCCAAGACATTAAAGCACGTTGCGGTTTAATCTTCAAGCAAATGATGGAGGACAATAGTGGTGATGTTACAAAAATTAAATGTCAACTTCCCCAAGTATTGGATGCCACTCTGCGCTGTTATTCAGGGGACTGCTCCGAATGCCGGCATTATTCAAAGGTCTGTTGGGGAGGAAGTACTAACAGCTGGTGGATGCGATCAGCATACCTGGGCCCTCATCAAGTGACTCATCTCAACATGACAGAAAATGATAAGAACATCCTGCTAGAAGTTCTGAAAATGAAACTCTCCTGTGATGTTGTAGAAAGATTGCGACTGAACACAAACACACAGAAATGTGAGGCAGTGAACGTAGCTAGATCAATCAGTGTTTCATTACCTAAAAATGTGAACTATTCCAGAACTTTGAGGCAAGAGTGCATTCAACAATACACAGACTCAATAACAGCCTGGGATCATCACTGAAAATAAAAGTGACACACTTGGGAGGTAAACTTTCAACAAGGACTCTGAGATCACTGAAGACAATGGATAAAGACTGCACTTACCATCAGTTGTATCAAAAGCATCCCCAAACCAGGAAACGTATTCTAGCAAGACGAGGAAATATGATACAGGCCCATCTGAGGTACAGGACACAGCAAGGCAATAGGAAGTCTGACTACTGCAAAGCACTGCTAGATACCAAGGATGATCACTCCTATGCAAAGGTTTAGCAGGAGCCAATGGACACTGCAGACAGAAAAAGTTATCTTAATTCCATGTGCAAAATGAAAGCGCTCAAATACACCATGAAGAACACATTGTACAGAAGGGAAAACTGTAGTGGGGAAATCCGTAGGTAACACAGTGCATGTTATGTGCAGTTGTGTTACTTACTATAAACCACCTGATGAGACCTATGGAGAGGTCGAAACAGTTTTCTCTGAATATGAAGACACAAATAAAGAAATTAAAAAGCAAAATAAATAAAGATTAAAAAAATCAAAATTAAAATAACATGACATGACAAGACAAGACATGACTTACTAGACTAGCTGAATGAATGAATGAATGAATCAATCAATCAATCAATCAATCAATCAATCAATGAAGGAAGGAAGGGAGGAATGTATTTAAGAAAGCACTGTCATACCAGCATGGTCTACTAAAATAAAGACCACACTCTTTCCTTTCTCCTTGTTGCTCAACACATCCATCCATCCATCCTTCCTTCCTTCCTTCCTTCCATGCCAGACATACATTGATATGGATGTGGGTGGGTGTAAAGGATATATCATGATACCTGAATTTATTCCATATTACAATTTCAACTTTAACATGCAGTCTGGATAGTCACCATGGCCAATGCAATGACCATAACCTTTGCAATACTGCCTATTATTGTTAATGGAATGACGCTCTAGAACCAGATGATCCACATTCACACACAAACTATTATGGCATAAATGGGATGCATCTAGCTCCTTTGGTATAGTCAGACTTCTCAACTTCACCATCAGTGCCAGTCTGTGAACATGTTTTTTCTTCCACGTGTTTGTCGTGGGGTCTGTATATGACAATAGGCCATATAATCCATTGGCTGTTACATTTCCTGTCCATATTTTACAAACACTATTATGTGCTATTACAGAATTCAATGAAATTTTTGCTGACAGGCTTTCAAAAAAATCCTCCATTGCAACTTCTATATGATGTAGGAATACATTGCTGCTAATAATAATGAGTGTCATCTCCAACAGATACCACTTCTGTGAATTTATAGGGAATATTTTTTTTTAATTTTGTAATTTTTAAAATTAATTTAAAAACAAAATTAATTTTTTAAAATTTTAATTATATTTTCTGATTGCTACAGTCAATATACACAAGGTGTGAAAATCTCATGTGTCTATCTTTTTAATAATAAAAATTTTATAGCAATTTAAAGTTGAATCAATGCTTCCCTGACAGGACATAGGACACAATTAATTTTACTATATGTTCTCTACATTTGTTTCTCAGTACTGACCTTTCCACTGTGTGACAATCAATACAAATCATATGCTAATCTAAAATACCTTCAAAGATGACTTCACGGTGAAGTTCTCGTCAAAGGTTGACCTGCTCTGTTTTTAGATGCTGAACTGTCAACACATCAACATGTAAACAGAACACAGATTTCACTTCCGGATCATCACCAAGGCCTTATTACTCACTGTGCACTGTCGCCGAAATACACACATACAACAACACCCTGAGCTCATATTATCAAGAATAAACAGTTACCTTTAAATCCCTACCAAAAATGCATAAATAAAACTCTTCTATCACCACCAAAATGAAAGAGGAAAAAATGTTCTAAAAATAGACTAGAACTACATTCATGGGTACTGAATTGGAAGTATTAATTGTGAACCGATTCCAAATGTTGGGCTCCAACTTGGAATAATGCAACAATTTGGAATCCCGAGTTGTTGCGCTTTTTCTCGAGAAATTGCGTGACCTTGAGAACCGATATAAATAGACCCAAGCTGCTGGCTTAGCATCAGTTTCATTAGAGTGTTAAGAATGGAGGATGTTGACAGAGATATTTTTGAATTGTTCTGCACGGAAAAATACGTAAGCAACAAGACCACAAATAAATCTGTGACAAAGGTGTTTGTCAATAATGTATTCAATCTTCTGGATGGGAAAGTTCAAGATGTTGTAGGTTTCTGCAACAATTCGTCAGCGAAATTGGCGAAGTTAAAGCATAAAGTAAGTATATTTTCCCATCGCTTTCATCGGTTTAAAGTTAAATTTAAGACAGGTTGTGACATTCACTTATGAATAATTTCACCAAAGTACAAATAGATTATGAACTGTATTAATGACTATTAAAATGAAGTTTGCATATTTCCTAAACTCAACAGCTATTGCTGAGCAATGATTTAAAACTTTGAAACTTGTTGTCTTGTTTACATTTGGAATCAACATTTATAAGCCTATCAAATTCTTTTTGATTTACGCAAATAAATATCAATAAAAATGTTTACATAACATCAATCAATTTATCTAATAAATGCATTGTACTTGGCTTGCAGTGAACATACCATATGAATTATGCTGCTCTTTAAAAAATACATTTTTAAGTTAGAAATCAAGTGCAAAGGAATTCTGCGGCAAATCTAACTATTTTTGTAACACAGTTGAAGAGAATAGTAACGACCCAGCGAAATTGTGGCAGAAGTTGAATTGTAATAGTGTATTGACTACTGATGGTAGCTGTAGCATCCACCGAAGACATGGTCACAATGCAAATCATTTTTTTTATATTTTAATTTCATATTCCCTGTACATTGGTAGCCATCCCATGGACTACCTTACAATTCTTTTTCTACATAAGTCTTGTCTTCTGTAATTTTGATTGAACAAATGACATTTTATTAAGTCAATCATTGCAAGCCCCCCTTCTTCATAACTTTTATTTATTTTTCATTTTATCTTGTCAACTGATTCTTTCCACAAGTTCTTGTAGATTAAACTATTTAATTTTTATAATGAACCAATCTGGAGGAATTGGTAAACTTATTAATATCTGATTTAATTTGAAAAAAAGAAAGTGATTTTATCACAATATTTTTCCCATAGGGGATAAGAACTATCTACAACCACAGAGTCATTAGTCTATTGATGTCATCTAATTTGCGATCATAATTAATATTTTTTATGTGACTTAAATCTGTAGAGAAGATAATGCCTCATATTGTGAAACTATCAACTACCCAGCATAAATTATACTCTATACACAAATGGATGTAGCTGTTTTTCATGCTTCCTATAATAGTCTTGTTTTCTCTCTGTTTACATTATGGCCTGATATCTTTGCGTGCATTGTATTTGTAAGAGCTTTTTCTGATCCATCCAAAATTAATGTTTTATCATCTTCATAATGATGTATTAGAAATTCATTTTTATCTATAATAGTACCATTTATATCTTTATTCTTTTTAATTAAATAATTTTAATATGTTGTCTAATATACAATCTGCTCTCATGAATAAATTAATCACAGCCTTCAAGTTCATTTAGCACAGATGGAACCATGTTTTAAAGAGTTTTACAGTGTAAGAAATATTCAACATAATCACTTGGCAACTGGAACCTGTAAATGAACATGGAGTAACACAGTATATGACTAAATTATGCTAATTCAAGTTGTTATGAGATTTATCCATCCTACAAGTCACCTCAGCAGTTTCAGTTTTATACATTGACCTGTATATAGAACAATCACTTGAACAAATCTACAAAATATTTGTATTAATAGAGATTAAGTTTGGTCAGGGCTTGATATCCTTCCTTGTGCATTTATTTCACACTATGGATGGAACTGTTTTCACAGTAATACAGAAATTTCCTTGTTACCTGGACAAGGTGTGCTATAAAACCACACAGACACCTTACTGTGTGTGAATTGCAATTAAATCATACACTCTATTACAATTAAGGTGTGGTATAGAAGAGGTACATGAAACCAACAATATATTGTCAATGTATGTTTAACATCATATAACAATAAATGAAGGAAAACATTTATTTTACATAGACTATAAATACACATATGGTCTGAATTATGTCCATAGATAAAGCCAGAGTTATATGCATAATTTAAAGCAGTAGAAATAACCAACAGCTATAAGATGTATGAGGAATTGTATCAGACGTGTTTTGTTTAGCTCTGAGCTACATTAGCTATCGTGGCACGTATCGAAATGATGTGAGCAAAACAAGCTGTCTAGTGAGAAGGTAAGTGTTTTTTTTGGTATTATTATATATTTTTTCTGTAAATTCATTAACTGTGGTTTTGTTGTGCACGTTTCCAGTTGGGAAACTTTCCACTATTGTATTGTATTGTTAGTTTTGCCATTTGTGTTTATTTTGTTCATATTAACTTTGTTGGACGGTCAGCCAAAGGTAGGTTTGAGAAGTACTCAACTCAACTCAAGGAGATTAGTGCTACTCTATTTCAAGAGACTTACTGTAACACGACCGCCCTAGTATTGAAATTACAATAACTTTATATAAATTGAATCTTTATACAGTGGTGTGGTACCTGTTTTTTCAAGGAATTATGTTATATGAACTTTTAATCAAGAGATTTAGGCTTTGTCTTACTACAATGGAAATCATGGAGGAAAGAAATGTAATGACAAGATCTAAACTGAACCAGTACTTCAGAACTAGTGTAGAAGATAGACGACTACTTGTGCATCATCCACCAGGATGTCAGACTTTGGATTTTGAAGGAGCCGCACAAGCACCAAGACAAGCGGAAATACTGATGGCAATGCATGTCATGCGTGTGGAGATCGGGAAGATAGACGCGCTTCAAAATGGAGGACTGAACAAATATGTGATATACACAAAAGATCGAACTCCGTTATTAGAAATGACGGAAATAGAAATAAAAGGGATGAGAGCAGTAATAAAGGAGACAACCCTTTACAAGAAATATCGAGCCAAAGTTAACAGAGATTCATATAGTGGGACTTCCATTCGAAGTGGATACAGATCAACTTGTTCTAAAAGTTGAAAAGAAATTCGGAGCGAAGGTCGTAACCCACAAGATGGCAACAATTTGGGGTTTTGCGCCAATCAAATCCGGAAACAGAATTATTTATGTGCAAAAAGAAGATGCAAAGAAAATACCCCTATTTTTCTATGTCATGGGGTTCAAACTCAGAAGTTGGTATAGAGGAGCAGAGCAAGATCGGAGATGTCACACATGTTTTCAAACGGGGCATGAACCACGTGATTGCCCAGGCGTAGAACAAACAGCGCAAGGCACAACCAACAGGGATACGTACGCAAGTAGGGTGGCAGCTGCACCACTAAATCGTAACATGCAAGAACCCGATCCGATACTAAAACTCATAAAAGAAGTCAGAACTGAAAAAGAGCAAAGTAAGGAAGTAACGGCAAGCTCACTCATGAATATGGACTTAACAGAAATAAGGGGAGAAGAACAATCGACACTGGAGTGGCAAAAAGTACTTAGCCCAAACAAATCGGGACTTTCAAACACCCCAAACAACAAAGAGGGACTAACGTTGAGAAATAGGTACGGATGCTTATCAGAGGAAGAGGAACAGGATAACCATACTGGGAATGACTTAATAGGAATTCAACCTCTAACATCCACGCCAATACCAAAGTTGAGAATAAAAAGAAAAGCAGCCACAGGACCGGAATCACCCCAGGAGGGCGAAACAGGAAGAAATGAAGATTATACAATAGAAGAAAGGAAAAATGTGTCAGAGAGGAAGGAAACTATAACTAAAAAGAAAAGGGAGGAAACATTCGAAGAAGAAACAATGGAAACAGAAACAGAAAATGAAACTATATTTGAACAGGAAAATGACAAAGAAACTGGAAATGATGATGATTATGAAACAGGACGTGAATACGAGAGTGAGACGGATGATACGCAAGGAAAAGTAATGGAAGACAATACGACAGAGAACAAGACTGAACAAGCCAGCAAAGGAAATACAAATTCAACAGAAGAAACCCCACCCACCCTTTTGACGGGGGTGGGGGGAGACTCTGAAGCCAGTGCGCCCGTTGAATAAAAATCAAAAAAAAAATTATTATGAATAAAAATCAAAATAAAATCAAGTGGCAACCATAAATGCGGCAACCTGGAGGCAACCAGAAATGGAAGGAACGAACTTCCAAGTATACTCAATAAATGTAAATGGAATAAATATAGAAAAACTTGCCAAATTCAATAAAAGCCTAAATTTTGATATTCTTTTTTTACAAGAAACCCATAATGGTTTTAAAAATGATGTGATATCTTTTTGTGAAAGTCACTTAAATGGAATTCTGTTGAAAAATGACTTTGAGGGGAATGATGTGAAAGGGGGTGTGGCAACAATAATTAAAAATAAACCAGGGATCCAATGGGAGAGAATAGAAGAGGGTAAAGATTTTAAAGGGAGACTACTACATGTCAAAATTGGGAAAATACATTTTATTAACCTCTATATGCCGTCCAACAAATATCCAAGACAGGAATTTATTAGAAATCTATCAAAATATCTAGAAAGATATACAATGGAAGACGTAATATTAGGAGGGGACTATAACTGGGTAGGGGATAATATAGATAGGGAGGGGGAACTAACAACCAATGATATAAGATTTAAAATAGAAATGGAAAACTTCATAAATAGGCATACATTTAAAGATGTATACCGACAGTTAAATATACTTAGGAAACAATATACATATGAATATAAAATAAACAAAGGGAGTAGAATAGATAAATTCTTGTGTACAAACTTTAACGAAGAAACACACAAAGAGGCTGGAATTATTGATTTTAAGATCTCTGATCACAAACTTATATACATGACAGTAAATTTTAAAGCTAAAAATAACTGGGGAAAAGGGGGCTGGAAATTTAACAATAAGTTATTGGAGGATCCCAATTTTATAAACGAAATTAAAAATGAAATAAGAAGGTTTATTGAAAGAGGAAACATGGATATTATTAGAGAATGGGATAAATTTAAATCAAAAATAAAAAGTATAGCTATTGAAACTTCAAATATCAGAAGTAAAAAACTTAAAATGGAGAAAGAGGAAATTGAACGGCAGTTAAAGAGGGAAAACACAGCAGATATGGGAAAAAAACTAAACGATAGACTAAACAAAATAATAGAAGAAAACATCAGGGGTAAAGAAATGAGAGCAGGAAACTTCACACATATATACAAAAAAGCAGAAGGACTGTATAAGCGAGAAGAGATTAGGAGGGGGGAGAAAAAATTATGGAGACCTTGAAAATTAATGGGGAAAAAACTACTGATAAAAATAAAATACTCAAATACATTGAGGAATACTACACCCAAATATATACATCTCAAAAAATTGAAGACTACAAAATTGATGCGAGAGGATATCATCAGCACATAAAGACTTATGTGATGAGTTCATCTCGCAAAAAGAAATAGTGGAAAGTATTCGAAGCCTCACCAAAGGAAAATCCCCAGGTGGAGATGGACTCACCACGGACTTCTATGCGAAATTCTGTGGTGAGTTGTCGCTCATCTTAGAATGGTTGTATAATAATATTTTACTTAGAAATGATGTCATGACAGAGAGTATGAGGGAAGGGATAATAACACTACTGTATAAAGGAAAGGGGGATAGGGAAGATCTTAAAAATTGGAGGCCCATCTCCCTCCTAAATACGGACTATAAAATACTAAGCAAAATTTTAGCGAATAGGATAAAAAAGGAAATGGGGAAAATAATAAATATAAATCAAACATGTGGTCCCAAAGGCAGAGATATACAAAATAATATATTAAGTATAAAAGCAATTATTGAACATATAAATGATAGTGGACAAAAAGCTGCCATGGTACTTTTTGACCAAGAAAAAGCCTTTGATAGATTAGAACACAACTATATACAAAAAGTCTTAGAGAAATTTGGCTTTGGAAACAGATTTCAAATATGGACCAAAATCCTGTACAAAAAAATAACTTCAAGAGTGCAGGTGAATGGAGCAAAGACGGGTAAATTTGATATTAAAAGATCGGTGAGGCAAGGCTGCCCACTATCTATGCTATTATATGTAATAGCGATTGAAATACTAAGCATGAGCTTTAAACTAAATAAAGATACTGAAGGTATTAAAATACCGAATATAAAAGAAGAAGTGAAAATGTTACAACACACCGACAATTGTACAAACTTTATAAAGGATCATAACTCCTTTAAACACCTGATCCAAGAATTTGACAGATTTAGCAAAGCATCAGGATCACAGATTAATCATGACAAAACGGAAATACTCAAAATAGGAAACTGGAGAGGTAACCACCCAGGTTTGCCCCCACATTTAATCAAGAAAAGGGTCAAAGTTTTGGGAGTCAATTTTGGAGAAAATGAAGAGAAGGAAAACTGCAGACAAATAAGAGAAGCAATCGAACAGAATGTGAAAATCTGGGCACTAACGCCACTATGCCTAATGGAGAGAGTACAAGTAGCGAAAACATACATGTACGCCCATATTAATTATGTCTTAAAATCTATATATATTAGTAACAAAGCATTAAGCACAATAGATAATAATATAATAGACTACATTTGGGATTTTAAACTTCATTATATTAATAAAGAAACACTATATAAAGCTAAAGAAAGGGGAGGGGTAGGACTCCCCAGCCCTATACTACTTAAAGCCAGCAATATTTTAAATAGATTTAAGAGGCTAAGACTAGAACCAAAGAGTCCATGGGAAGGTATTTACATATACCGTTATGGATTCTCCATAAGAAATAAGTTAATAAAACAATTAGAAATTCCAAGAAAATTCAAAAACATTAAAGATTTACTAATAAAATATAGAGATAAAAAAGAACTATGGAATAAAGAAGAAACTTTAACATATAACTGGATAAGGGAGGACGTAACAAAAAATATTAAAAGCACGGCAGAAAAAGAAAATTTATACGTTAACTGGGACAGAGCATGGTGGCTCTGGATGAAACTAGGCTCCCTTAAAATTCAAAGCCTCTGCTTTAAATACATGCACAATGCATGGTTGACAGGAGAGGCTGCAGTGAGATGGCATATGGTCAGAGTACCGCCAAAATGTCCACTGTGTAAAAGAGGCCCGTTTTCTAAATTCCATGTGATAATACAATGTGAAAAAACAAAAATAAATAGGGACAAGGTAATAGCTGAAATAAACAAAACAGATAAATATAAACAACAAAGCATTTTATATCTTGATGGAAATTTTACTAAAAATACGCTGTATAAAATTACTGACTATATCGTTACAACAATGATGGCCTGTGGCCAAATAATAGTCATAGGAAAATAAACTAAAGTGAGAGGCATATGTAATGATAACTACCAACGGTAGTTACCCCAATGGGACATTACTCCTGCCTACTCTTGATAGATAATAGTAGAACGTATACCTCTCCATTTCTACTTAAGCAAATGTATATTGAATACTAATACCTTTCTTTTATCTTTGAGAATTATAGGACAGAGACCTACACTCACATGGAGCTAGGAAGGAAGGAACAGACATGCGACATGGAAAAGTAGACATACAACACAAAAGAAACAAATCTATACTAACACCTATACTGTCACTCAACTGTATAGGAAATAGAATCTTTGGCAACCCTTTTCGGAAACATAATAAATAAATAAAGGTAGCCAAGTTCGAGAGAGTGAAGTAAAAACAATAAAGTAAATATGGAGCCCTCTCGAACACAGCTGACCTCAGCAGACTATAGATTTGCGAAGAACGACACACACATAGCACACACTAAAACAATAGTAGTTCCCCCCCCAAAAAAAATATTATTACACCGTTACTTCGCCCAAAATTCAAAATTCTTATTCTAAAAGCTTGGAAATATAAATATGTACAAAATCTAGAAGATCCATGTTATAAGGATCACAGGACAACTGGGGAAGAATTCGATATAGACGGCTGTCCCAACACGAACACAACCATAGCACGAACAAACATATAGCACATTCACATATAGCAAACATGGGACGTAGGCAACCTTTAGCCAAGGTAACAAAGATACTAGGAGAGGGACTCCGAGTCAGGTGATCGAAACCGACTCGGAAGAACAATCCTATAGATACACTAGGAAATAAATACCCCGTCAAAAATTCATTTAAAATTTTTGATCGAAATTCTGTTTAAATTTAAAAAAACAAAGCAACATATCTGGGGGACTCAGTGAAACATAAAAACACTTTTATTCTTTGGCTGGGGGAGGGGGGGGCATCTGTCTGGTGCCCAAAAAAAAAAGAGGAATTGTATCATGATTTAGGGATAGCCAAGGAAATAGGGTCAAATACAGAAGTTCAAGAAATGTACAAAATATTTATGTATGTATGGGTGTATGTGTATATATATATATGCTTAATGTATCCACACAGGAGTTGCTAATGGAAATAGTAAAGTTAATTAAAAAGAATTTCATTTATATCAGTATAATTTAACTGTCATAATATTTTGTATACAACAGAAAGTTTAGTTCTGGAAAATCAAGTAAACTTGTATGAAAATGGGAGAAAAGAATCGAAGTCATATATAATTATAAGACTGGATCAGTAGAGATGACCGCCTTTTATACCTACACAATCTCATAGACAGAATAATCTACGGGAAGCTGAAAGACCCAAATGCTAAAATTACCGATACAAATCAGAGATAATTCTAACAACCTTGATAATTGGTAAGGTATGCACATATGAAAACAGTATAAAATATACTGCATTGTAGGTGGCAAAAAATGACAATGATAATAATACACCATTTTTAAAAGTATTTAAAAATAACAAAGAAAACTATCTCTTTAAGTAGTCTTATTTATTGATCTATTAATTAAAAAAGAAGACAAAGAGGGTTGAGAACATTTTAATACCAACATAAAAGGATGACAAAACTTGGCAATCATTACTTGTGTTTGCTTATACTAACAGGTTCAGCAGAAGGGTTATGGATCAATGTCCATACCAGGAGAAGATGGGGTCCATACCAGAGTCTTGACTGTACCCAAGCGAATCCGAGACCAAAAGATCTCGGGAGCAACTTCAGCCCATGTAAGTTAAGGAGAAAAATTTACAACTTTCATTCTCTATAATGAGAGTCAAAGTAATCAAGTCAGAAATCATTATGACAAGATCTATAGTAATCGAGTTATTATTAACTATGGCAGGGTGGAAATAATCAGTAATCACTGTAACAAGGCATGTGGTAATCAGGTCAGTAATCATTGTAAAAAGGCCTGCAGTTATCAAGTCAGCAATCACTGTGACAAGGCCCTAAAAGATCTTGTCAATAATCATTGTATCAACACCTGGAGTATTGTAACAAGGCCTGTAATCAGTGTAATGAGGCCTGCTGTAATTAAGTGAGTAATGGCTATAACAAGGCCTGGAATTTTTATTCCATTTGATGCCTAATTCTTATCAAATCTTGCAATTAATATTTTCAGAGAAGTGGCCGACTGATTGTAGTACCCATCGAGGACTTTCATCCAACATTAAAGGCACTCCATCAGGCCACTGGCCATGGGAAGGAACGCGTAATGCTACACAAGGTATAATACAATAAAATGTATTATGCTTTCATCCATCCAACATTAAACACACTCCATCAGACCACTCTACATGGGGAGGAATGAGTAAAAATACACAAGGTATCAGAAATCCGTGCCTTGACCAGTTGGTTTATTTCGTACGGGCCAGTGACACCAATATGCATTATATTTTCAGTCAAATTGGAGACTGGCATAATTATTATTATTATTATTATTATCAAATTAGTTTCTTTATATTTGTTAAATATGATGTCACATTTGAAAAATAAACTGTCTCATAATATTTCTATTTCTATACATAACTTTGTTACATATTTTGGAACTACATTTTCTTGATAAGCTAAGTATTTTTTATTTTTTTTACCCAGGTTGCTGATCAATATGAAGGCCTGCCCAAAAGTGCTGTTCAAAAGTACATCAGCATGTGCAGGACAATTGCAGTAGGAATAAGGCACAAGTTATACAAGCCCCACCCAGAGTTATAATCAGCCAGGGCTTGTTCTCAGGTGTGTTCAGCAATGGTTAATAACCTTCCTGCATTTGTGAGTCTATATATGTGTAACAGTACTATCACTAATTGATAAATACATTTATCTGTATATATCATGTACAAAGATAGTTCTATTATCTCCTGTTCCATACTAAAATTATAGGAAATTCATACTTGTCAACATTCTTCCTAATCACTATGGATCATTATTTTTATTTCATATTGCTGTAAAAAAAAAATACAAACAAAGGAAATATACATTTGCTATTTGGCAATTTATGAAAACAGCGGAAAAACGGGGTTGATAAAAATCATTAATAATTTTACATTAATATTTGCAGGTTGACCTTGTCGACATGACAAGGAAGCCATCAGGTGGTTATAAGTATATACTCTACCTGATGGATCACTTCAGTAAGTTCCACTTACTGGCACCACTGGTCCAGAAGACTCAAGCAGAGGTTAATCTCGCTTTGTCCCATATGTTTAGTATCATTGGAATACCAGCCATTCTGCATACAGATAATGGATCAGAGTTTGGAGCTCTTGATAGACTCCTGCAGCAGTGGCCAGGGTCAAGTGATATTGTTCATGGACGTTCCCGTCATCCTCAGTCTCAAGGATTGTTGGAGAGAGGGAAACGGGTACTGGAGGAGAAAATTGCAGCAATGGAGGCCACCTATCATGGTGATGGCCCAGCTCGCTGGCATATGTGGCTTCCTCTCATACAATGTTAGTTTCTGTATAGGTTTAGTGATTCAATTGACAGTTTGACTGCATGACATCAATGTCTAATATGTGCTGTATTTATCCATTGATAAGTTTATGCTTCATTTAATTCCATCCTTCACATGTATTCAAAGATCTCATGTTATAGGCACAATGTTGATTGACCATCAACAGCTTCAATTAGTAAAATGGTCATACCGAATAAAGCACATATCATATCCATTTCTGGCACTGATGTAACCAACCAAGTTAAATGTTAACAAGGCACCATGAAGCAATGATGTGCACTTAAAAATGGTGTTCAAGACTGTAGCCTTTCTCTGCACATGATGTTGCCAGGTTGTACTTTTTAAAGCCCATTTCAAAGAAAAGTGTTCATATATGGTACTATCTTTCAAATCTTTTGGAGTATGCAATGAAGATGACAGCATAGGATGGGTGGCTTGTATTGTGTGCTGTCGATGGGCACACTGCGCCTGCATAGGCAGACACAGCTTTAAACACTACCAAGAAAAGGAATTCACATGTGGATGTGATAAAATCCGTCCATTCCAGTTGAAACAGTAAGTGAGATTAGTAAGAGTTTGAAAGTTACTGTGATAGAATCCATCCATTCCCATGGAAACAGTAAATCAGATTAGTATCTTTCTTGTTTATTGCATCATACACTAAAACATAATTGTTTTACAAAGTGGTATTACCTGGGGGACAACATTACTTGCATAATGCCAATATCTTGTTAATGCAGAAAATCCAGGATGATAATGAATATGATGATGATTGATATATCAATTACTGTATGAATGTATAATAGCTACATTTTGTTAACTTTCAGGTTTCCATTGTTCAATAATACATCCTTGATCAATGTATTTTTGAAAAAGCAGATAAGTCAACTCAAGGTAGGTAGCAATTTCTTGACAGTGGGTCACAACTCTGTATTGCTATAACATGGATTAGTGATAATAAAAATTGGTTATTGTGCACAAGCCAGTATTTGTCAGTTTTCCACAAGATGCCGAAAATGCACACCCTCAACATAATATTTTAACAGAGACTTATGCTGAAACTATGATCAAGATAACACTGTACATGGGAGCCTTCTAAAAAAGAACCTTTGTAATAAGTGTTACTTTTTTATACTTATTTGATAGAATGTTGTGGTCAAAACATGTTCAAAACATCAAAGTCATGGAGAATGAGAGATTTGGACAGCAGGTCCTCACATATGGTCCGGAGACTGACTCTCTGCTCTGGCCTGAATATTCCAAATGAAAGTGTGGTAAGTATGCATATTATAATTTACATCTATACAATAATGATGGCAGATAACTAGAAATTGTGTTGCAAAACATACATGACCCTACTTGTGTTATGAAGTTAGTATGGTGATGTTAATAATATAATTATACAATGATCAACTCATGGCCTGCTTTCAAAAAGTTCAAGTATAGATTTTGTTCGAGCACATCATGATCAAGTACAAGGCTCAACCAGGACAGTATTGAGATAATAGCTTTTACCTCTCATTATGTGAATAATTGTATTGTTCATGATGGGCAAACTAGGTTTCAAAGTAGTTTCATGACTTTCACTCACTAAACTTTTTTTTAAACAAGAATGAACTGAAGTGAATGATACAATTGTTGATTTTTTGCTTCCAGGTTACAGCCCTACGAAAGTTCATAGAGGAATTGCTTCTAAATCCAATGAACACCAAAATAATCAACTTAGTGCTGTTTCCTGAGGTAAAGAAGACAAAAAGCAAGCAATTATATTTACTATTTTTCCTAGACCTACGAAGAATGAAACACCACCACTGGAACCACTTTGTTTATGCATGTTGTTAGCTTGTGAAGAATAATGAAAGGTGACATGAAATACTGAAAATATCCCTGAAAATACTGAAAAGCATCATAAGGGGGTGCACAGCTCTGCATCATATTGTATTTGGGGGAGTGTGAAATAGTTCACTGTACCTTTTGGCAGTTATATTTATATATTCTAATTAAAGTACTTGGACACCTTAGATTAAATTCTCAAATTTGATGAAATATTTGAATCAACTTTTGTTTAATATTTCTTCATATACTTCAAGGTACTGATACACATGATGGCAGCTGTTGAAGGAATCTCCTACCTTGAGGCTGAAGTTCTCATCCAAGACAGTTGTCAGCAGAAAATTTGTTCTTGATATGTGTATATCTTGCTGGGTTTTTTTTAAAGTTTATACAGCTGTAAATAATATCACAAATAAAATAATTAAAATAATAACCTAGTTGTTGTTTGAGTAAATGAATCCTATCTATTTTGCAGTCAATGATCCTCCGGTACCTCGCACATAATACAACTAAATCAATAAAATGTAACCAACCATATATAAAATGGGAAACCCAATGCCTACTAATAAACTAATAAACATAATGCTCCTCTTTCTTTCCTTCCCTTTTTTTTCTTTCTTTCTTTTCTTGATAAAATTTAGAGGGATACAGGTCATTTCTGATTATTTTTAGAATTTAAAAGTATTATATACACCAGATACTCATAGCATACTGGCCATCCATCCATCTTTCCAGGACAAAATTCCAAAATGTTGCATGCAAGCTTCATGCAACAACTTGGAATAACTCCAAAAAGTTCAGTGCGACAACAATAACAAGATCCTTAGACCTTTAATATGTTCCAAATATTCAATTTCTGCAACAACTCCGTTGAAGACTTTTCCTATATTTACAATATAATTTAAAAGGATTAATTTTTAAAAAAATGGCATGTATGCATCACACAACATTCACTGAAGTAACCCCCATAACTGTGAAATACAAATCTATGGGTCAATAGTAATAGATACTTTGGACATTTAATATCTTCCTACTATTAATGTTATGCAACATCTCCCCTCTAGGTATCTCCTACCTTGAAATTAGTCTTTTCAGAACTAAAATTTAAAAAAAAAAGTTATGGCAGCATGATGCAACAACTCAGAATAAACACCCTAGGCTGTGAAATATAACCCTATGGGGCAACAGTAATAGTCTCTTGAGATGTTTAATATGTTCCAAATTTTAATTTTGTACTACATCTCCACTCGAGAACTTTCCTACATTTAAATCCATCTTTCCAGTACTAAATTCCAAAATGTTGCATGCAAGCATCATGCAACAACTTGGAATAACTCCAATAAGTTCAGTGGGACAATAGTAATAGTCCCGTGAGATGTTTAATATGTTCCAAGACCTTTCCTAGAGTTACAATAGTATTTAAAAGGATTCATTTTTAAAAAATGGCAGAAGACAGAAAGAAACAAAGAATACAAAATACATCTAAATTTAAATATATTATTATTTTATTAAATATTTTTACAAACATATATTTTAAGCACAAATATTTTTTGGAAACATATTTAACATATTAAAAATATGCCATGGAAACGAAAATCAGATTAAATAAATATAAAGATTTTAAACAAATATATAAATCATTGAAAACTAATATGAAATAATTAAATAGCAGACTAGTGCTTAGAATTTACAAAAGTAAAGACGCCGATTAATGTGGAATTCCAAGTTGTTGCACGCAATTTCTCGAGAAACGGCTATTCCAAGTTAGAGCCAACTACCACGCAATTTCTCGAGAAAGAGCAACAATTAGAAATTCCAAGTTGTTGTGCGCAATTTCTCGAGAAATGGCATATTCCATGTTGGTGTCCAATATAAACAAAGGGGGCAGGGTCCAGTTTTTACATACAAATTTAATGCCGCAATCAGCGACCTAGTATAAAAAATCATAAAAAATCAAATACACAAGTGAGGTCAAAAAGGTCCATAGTTTTAGATACCTGTATAAAAACAAAGCATAAGAATAGTATTCACTTGACCAGAGAAGTCAATGGCAGTTCACAGCAGAAGAGGTTTATGCACCCCAACCCCTATTTTATACCTGCATTTTTCACATCCAAATGCCATTTTTGACAGCATGTGGTGCTCACAGCATGTGGTGCTCACAGTGCAAACGCTAGCCCTTTCCCTGGATAAAAATTTTGAAAAACATTGTCTACTAAATAGTTTGATGCAATTCAGAATAGTTGTCATCCAAGCCGTTTTTGAGATACTCTAGTTGCCTTGAACCCACGTGTCTACTGCTATGGGAGGCTAGCTCTTCTTCCTAGCCAACTATTGGTATTTCACTATCAACATACTGCTGAGCAGCTATGGAAGGTGTGCATGCCTGACATCAATTTCAAGAACAACACAAGCCCAAAACACCTAGTTCACAAATATATCCATATCTATAAATACTAAACAATAATAGCTGAAAAAGTCACACCATAGACTTAAGTTAAGAAATTTGCCAGGGGTCAATTTACGAAGCTGGACCCTGCCACCTTAAGAATTTGGCTAAAAATGGTTTATGTCAAAAGTTGTGTACATATCACATATTTAGACATGATCTAGTACAATGGTATAAAGGAAAACTTTTTGTGCACAAAACTAAAAATGGTATTATGCTTTGAAAAAGTTACCTCTTTGCGGCAAAAAGCACTGCATTATTTACATTGTGAACTATGACTGACTGCATTTCTTGAAAGATTTCAAATTGTTTGCAACCTACAATGCTTTTGGTCTTTGTTTACCACCACAGCATCAGTACAAAATCAAAATTCCTTTACAATGTTTCATGAATGTCAAGAAGAGATCTGGAAGTTATAAATTTCAGGAGGGAATGACAGAAATGCTATGTTAGGTGTCAGTGACAGAAGTGAAAAGTTTCTATAAACTCTTCTAGCAAACTTAAAGAAATCACACATTTAAGTAAATCATATGCTTTAGAAGTACTCTTAGACTGATATAAAAGAAGTGGTTCCTAACTTTTCATTATCATTCTGGAGATGCTAATAGCAGCATCAGTGTTGTGTCAGTGTGTGTTGTGGGGTGGTGGTAATCGCAACACAAGTCTAGCTAGTCTAGAGAAGTCAAAGTTTAATCAATTAACATTAGACAATGCTGGAATATTGATATACATGTACTGATGTGTGGGACCCTAAAACTTACAAAGTGACATATCAAATAAATTCATTGATACATAGCCAATGAAACTGACCATACATATAGAAATTACTCAATACAATTTAACAGAGAAATTTCTTCTCAGACACCAATTTACTTACAACTGACTTTAATGTTTTCTGGAGTTTACAAAATCATAGTAAATAATAAGATAAGGTATAGAACAAATATTTAAAGTGAAAAATCCAGTTCAAGGTAAAAATCATTTCACTGGCTTGGCTTTTGATAAGCACGTACCATAAAACAACTCCTTCAGAAGCTAAATATGTCCGTAAAAGTCACTCTCTTGTGCACTTAGATCAGAATGAGTATCTGGATGAGATTGAAGCTATTGTTTCTTTCAGCATGACTAGGCGATTAATCCTAATCTCCTACCATGCAAACTGAGACCTGCAAAAAGAAAAGAAACCAGTGATATTGATGTACTTTTAACATTCAGTGAAAACATAAGACTTTCAGAGGAGAAACTGTATGTGTATTGTCAAATTCATGAAGCTGCCACTTAATTTTAAGCTTTTCCCCCTTTTGTTAACTGAACCTAGAAATTTCAAGATATATACATAACACTGAAACATTTTCTATTATCACCCAAGTGTGAGAAATGAATCTCTCATGTCAACTTCAGAGTGGGGGTCATGAAGGTAGAAACTATGTCGGTTTGCTAAAACTTTCATTCTTTTCACCAAAATATAGCAAGTAATATGCCACATGCATCATTATTTCTAAGACCGTTCAACTGGTGACATTCAATATTCACAACAGTATGTTTATGTATGATTCCTCTGAATTCTATCTGCTCCTGTGGAGTTAAATTACTTTAAAGAATACATGTTGACATGCTATGCAATTGTTTAGGTGTGTCTGTATTGAAATGTGAATATTATTCATAAAAATAGGGGTGCAAAATCTTGACAACTACAGAAAATGCAAGACAATACATTATGGTTACCATTTTGTTCCCATATTTAATAAGTTAAGTCCAAAATATGCTACTTTGTCATGATGTAAACAGTTCTCACATGGAGGTACAAAACACAGTTACCTCCCTCTCCAAAGAGCATTACATACAACACTAAGTGATATATGGTAAAAGGAAGGAGATATAATAAAGTTAATGCATACAAATTATTTAAATAAACACAAAGAAACAAAAAAGTATAAGAGATGTGGCTGACTGCACCATAAAAAAATTATCAATTTTCCTTAAGGGGGCAGGGTCCAGTTTTTACGTACAAATTTAATGCCGCAATCAGCGACCTAGTATAAAAAATCATAAAAAATCAAATACACAAGTGAGGTCAAAAAGGTCCATAGTTTTAGATACCTATATTAAAATAAAGCATAAGAATAGTATTCACTTGACCAGAGAAGTCAATGGCAGTTCACAGCAGAAGAGGTTTATGCACCCCAACCCCTATTTTATACCTGCATTTTTCACATCCAAATGCCATTTTTGACAGCATGTGGTGCTCACAGTGCAAACGCAAGCCCTTTCCCTAGATGAAAATTTTGAAAAACATTGTCTGCTAAATAGTTTGATGCAATTCAGAATAGTTGTCATCCAAGCCATTTTTGAGATACTCTAGTTGCCTTGAACCCACGTGTCTACTGCTATGGGAGGCTAGCTCTTCTTCCTAGCCAACTATTGGTATTTCACTATCAACATACTGCAGAGCAACTATGGAAGGTGTGCATGCCTGACATCAATTTCAAGAACAACACAAGCCCAAAACACCTAGTTCACAAATATATCCATATCTATAAATACTAAACAATAATAGCTGAAAAAGTCACACCATAGCCTTAAGTTAAGAAATTTGCCAGGGGCCAATTTACGAAACTGGACCCTGCCACCAAAGGCTCAGTTGGTATCGTCACTCATATTAATCCATACCAGTTTGAACCCTATATTTCCAATACCGAACAATCCGAAGTTGAAGATGAAGATGATGAAGAAGAAAGACAAGATAGATTGACGGACAATTCATGGTAATTGTTTTTTTAATATGTCTACGGCCTAAGTTATGATAAATATGTGTATCCGACGATATTGACAGTCTCCTGTTCCTTTACAAATTTGGATTTTTTCTCACCTGTAATAAAGGCTGCACAAGTGTATAGCATTTCATGGGTAGAGACGTATCTATACGTTGATAAGTAAAAGGTACATCGGATCACAGTTGTAAGCTTTGAAAACCTGTGAACAAGTTGATATGATTTAGAAGTACTTAAGATTTCTAGGAGAGGAGGTCCGCTTTGGCACAACTATTGAAATAGGCAGGATATTACCCTCATGACATTAAAATTGAATTCATATTCTGTATGCTGTATTATAAGCTAAAATTTCGAATTTCTCATATGTATGCTAATAGTTGATTTTGATAAACTATGAAATAAACATTTTTTGTCTGTGGTAAGCATCTTCTTGCAACTTCTGTTTTCTTTCATATCTAATTTAATTTTACAGTGCTGTACTAAACGTTTCATCTGTTCCTGACTTTAGTCAGTTTGTGTCATTGTACTGTGCTATTGATGTGTTCATAAATATGAGATTAAATTTGACAAGCACAGCACTATGCATTAAAGAAGAAAACTCTATTTTATGTGTAATTGTGGACATTGTTTGGTAATGCCTACAGCAAGGGAATGTGTATGTTGTTGTGACATAGAGAAGGTCACAAGTATCCGCAATGAATACCAAGGGATACAGTGTATAGCACACCATCCAGGGTTCATTGCAGTTTGTTTCGACATCCATGTTTTAAAAGTTGCATACTACCATTATAGACAACAATTTGGAGAACATCCAGAACAAGGAAATGAGTAAGTAAAATGTCTGAGTAATTTTTCATGTTCTTTTGTTTTCATAAATTTTGCTTTCATGATCTATGCATGACAGCATAGTATTGGGGTTATTAATACAGCAAATAAATAAACCACTTTTTCAAGTCATTTTTTGACATCTTGGATTGAACCCATGTTCTGGAGGCCTACACTGTCTAACCTTTATACCAGTGATACTGATGAATCATGCCAAACAACAACACATATACATGTACAGATATTGTTTTATTTCATTTTTTGTGTCGAAAAATATATATATATGCATGCACAGATTATACTGGAAATCATTTAACTTTATTGATATACAAAATAATAATAAATCACACTGGGCCACTACTAATACTATCTACTAAAACTTTTGATTTCCAAATTTGATCTAATGCATAAAGCATATTTTATTTCAACTCAGTTTTCAAATTATTACTTCAGAAGACATCGGTATACAGCATATAGACAATTTGCTTGGTGGTGTTGGCACTTCTTGGGCAAGGAAGTGAGGGTCATCATTCTATCATGTGTTGTTTAGAGGATCCGTACTGCCTTTCCTGATCAAAACCTGAACTACACTGGCTTTCATGTGGCTGACAGCAATTAAACCTGCTAAGAAGATTTTGAGTAGCAATATCCTTGTCAGGCCTCTCATACAGACTACATAATGGTGGTGATACATCTACCATAAGTGTTACTCCTTCATCATTCATGTGAGACACCTGTTGAACTGTGAATGCTGTTTTCATCAGACATTCACCATAATCTGCAAATTAAATTTAATATGCATTGTATTGTACAAGCCAAAATTTGCAACCTTTTGTTGAAGTTAATACATGAATTAAAAGTATTTGTCTTTACAATTGTTTGCATATTTTTATTATTTTACCACAGGGAAAATTCATGACCTTTAAAATTAAAGGAGTGTCAACTTAACAAATATTTTGACTTTACTGTTTGAATTTAATAATTAAAAAAAATAATATAGGTACTTACACTTGGTACAACAGTATTTATATTTCTAAGTGATATATGCCTTTATGTTCATTAATTACTAATGTATAATCTTGCCATATGTTGAGTCAACAAGGATTTTCCTGACAGTGTATTCTCCTTTCTTGTACTTTGGATACAGTATTTTATATCTGGCTCTCACATCCTTAGTGCATGCTTTCTCTCTTTGGCTGTTTTCATTAAAATACAATGCAGCTAGCTAAAGCCTATTTCAAAGTAAATAAAGATGCAAAATACAGTATATAATTCTATCAGAATACAGATAATTTATTTTTGTAGATACTTTATTTGCAAACTTTCCAAAACACTAAAAACTGTTATACAATTTTATATTGCAGGATATCAAAAGATCAGATCTTGATATATGTGATTTAATAGGAATATGAATATACTGGACTATAAATAAAACACTGAAAAACCTGAATCAGTATTTTTTTGTGTGCAATAATTTTTAAAGATTTACCTTGAAAGCATTCCATGAACGGAGAAACCAATCATCTTTGGTGCAAAATAATTGATCACAGAGTTGTATCCCTCCAATGCTGAAGCTTGTTGTCCAGATGACAGCATTGGTACATATTTTCTCATCTGTCTGCTGTCACAATCTCATAAAGCTTTTCAAATACTTTAGATCCTATAAGTTATAAAATATATTCATCGAAGCTTGGTTTTATGCTATCTTGCATGAAAATTAAAGTGTGCACTAACACAAATGTATCTAAATTCAATAAATTACAAGACCAATACAGTTAGGCAAAGTTGCATGCCTATATGTATTCCATAAGATGCTTTTGCATACCAAATATCATTGATCAATAATTGATCTACTAATTGAAAAACTTGATGGACTTAAATGATTGTTGCCAAGATACGACTGAAACATTGTTGAACATGATAACACCACCACCACAGAAAAAATCGTAACACAATATTGTAAAATTTCTACTACATTTTGTGTTATTCAGATTTTTATTCATTGCGGATGGGAATAAACCTCGTCATGTTTGTAAATATCTATATGTAATCTGATTCACACATTTGTCCGACAATGAAAAATATATGTAGGCCTTCTAAATCTACCAGCAGAAAGATTTTTCTATTCACATGGTCAAACAAAGTTGAAGGCAACATGGAAATTGTGACTATTTATCCACTGTTTACATCTCAGTTCTTGATTGATTAGATATTTAATGCATTTGTTTTGAAAACTATGAAAGAACGTTCTACAGGGTAGAAATGGAAATGTTGCAGTGACTGATCTGTTGAATATCATACATATAATATGGTATATGTCATTAAAACTCACCCTTGCAATTTCTCTCTTTGAATAGCCCCTTCTTACTTTCTTTGGTGGTGACACTTAACAAGTTACTTCCTCTGATAGTGACAACATTTCAAGCCTACACAGTTGATGCTTTGGTGTTGAAGTTTCTGATACATTTGCAGTTACCTTGGCTTGGTTGTCAGTTTCCTTCACTCAGTGGAATGACGGAGCAGCAGCATCATTGAGTTTGACTTTCTTTGGTGCCCTACCCATATGCTCAACATCAAATCTATACCTAAATCTAGTAAATGGGAAGTATTCTGGTGTGAAATGAAAGGAGTAGAGGGCAGAAAACTCAGTCGGACCATCCCAGTTTGCTCTTTTGATTGTTACAAAATGTCCACCTGCGACGAAGTGCTTGGTTTTTTAGAAAGGAATGCATGGAAAACCCATCAGCATTTGAATTCCAACAATTTGCTGTAACACAACTGACCCCGCTGTCCTTGCTTGTACCTCCACGATCTCCTCTTGGCATGACTGTGATGATAAAACTTTTCAAACTAGCTAATATGGAACGTAACAAGTGCTTTGTTTATGTTTCGATAGAAACGGAAGTAATGTGTGTGTTCAAAATATGACGTCAGGTGATCTACACACTCCTGAAATTACCGAGCAATAAAATTGGTCCGATGTGTATTATTTTCGAAAACACACCTGAGCATATTTCTCAGTTATTATGGCGAATTTTTTCATCGGGTATTTTTATACCGCTTCCAGACTTGATTTTCTATTCAAATAATATTGAATTGTATTTACTTTATCTACACTGGTATGGCACTTTAATGCTGAGCGCCAAGCGAGGCAGCTGTTAGTACCATTTTTGTAAGTCTTTGGAATGCCTTGGTCGGGGATCGAACCCACAATCTCCCGCATCCGAGACGGACGCTGTAACCACTGGGCCATCAGAGCGGTGATTGATTTTGATGAGTGACAATACAATAAAATATCTATTTATATTAGTTATCTTGCTGCTTTTTATTGAAGAAACTGTAACTAGTGAGCTGCAGGACTACATTTTAAGTATATATAGTGAATGATATTTCCATGTTTTGCTCTATTATACCTATCCAAAAATATGGACTTTTTGACCTCACTCATGTATTTTATATTTTTATGAATTTTTATATTTGGCAGGTGTATGCAACATTACATTTGTGCATAAAAACTGTTCCGTGCACTCATAAATACTTCCCGAATGATGTCTTCAGCAGCCATATTTGTGGTAGGCAAGCAGTTTTACCGTTGAGTTTATATGGTATCTGAAGTTGAAATAATCCGATTGAATCTGACGACGCTATTACAAAACATACATTGATGAAAATAACGCAAATTAGGCTTTCTGTTAGTATCTATCTAATCTGTTTAAGACTGACTGCTTTATAAGCCGATTTTGCTTCAGTTTCGGCTAATTCAAAACTGTCAGTTTTGGTGGTCGAATATAGGATAGACTGTCAGGTTGCCATTCGTCCAGGTAAATTTGGCAGAATATCGTCTGCTAGTGACTTTATCGGGAAGGTTTAAGATATACTGGGTTATAAACAGGGAAAATAACCTGCTGACATTTGATTGTTAGATGAATGAGTGTACAGTGTATCAATACATCTTGGCGGGGGGGGGGGGAATGTAGGGGGAGTGTCACCAAAATAATACAAAACAAGTTGTTTTTAAACAAAATATCTTATAGGTTTTTTAACATTGACACATATTCGAATTCTATTCGAATACTAATGTTCAAACAAAAATTGCGTACACTTCAGAAGTTTAGTTGCAACACGTGCGGTATCCTTTACCTGAAGAGACTCCTCACTTCTTCCTGAACTGTGGTGGGTCCTGCGGCACTACATCTTGCAGACGACCAATTTAATCTGTTGATGCTTGAGTCTAATGCCCTTCGGAACTCCTCTAAAAAGTCGATAAATACATTTGATATTAAGTGGGCCTTGTTATTTTTTTTTTAATTTATTTTCTTGAGCACATTAATTTAAAGATTTTAATACACGTCGAAGGAGGCTACTTTTAAATACGTTCGCTGTCAACCAAACCACCCGCACCCACAAGGGCTAAAAGTCCCAGTCAAGTATTAATATATATATATATATATATATATATATATATATATATATATATATATATATAGTGGAAACATTTTGGTAGCCGTGGCCTAATACATTATTAATAATTCCGCAATAATTTTGGTCTTTAGCACGTCAACCTTGATTAATGTAACGAACACTTAGTATGTACTTTCAGCTATATCTGTAGCAATATGCTCCATAAAGCTCTTGTAAGTTATGTAAGAAGCGTGTGTGCAGAAGGACAGATCAATACATATCGGATGTTCTTTTGTACTGTTTCCGACAACTCTTTGATACATTATATCGTTTTACTCATCAATAACTGATACGTTATACTTTCATTTTACTCGTCAATAACTCGTTATGCAATTTGTTTTGTAAATATAATGCGAAGAAAATAAGTTTTGCTAGAGAATTCAGTAAAAAATAAATATGCATTATTGTTTGATAGTGTTGATAATGGCCTAATTTATGAAAAAGTTAACTTTATATTTTCTATATTGAAACATTGGAAAGTTATTTTGGTAAAAATAAATGTAAATGCGATAGCTCATATCTTGTTTCTGATTTAAGCTATAACCTTGATATATTAAATAAATGTAAAACGATGAAAATCGACCTTTTATATGCTCTTACTATGCTTGCGAAAACATTAATAACTTCTAAAGTAAACCAGGTATGTGTGTTTCATTGTTTGTATTTCGTTTTTTAATCAGTCTGTAATTTGGGACGAATCAGCCCATAATTTGCGCTGAATAAGCATGGTCCCAATCAGCCATTACCCGAATCAGCCTGATACATAGAGCGGCAAAACTGAGGAGGTGAGGCAAATTTTTATTTGTGTTATTTAAAAAAAAAATGCCGCTTTTGAAACGAACAGTGAAGGTACTCATACAGAAAAATACCCTTTGTAAATTTGATTCAGACTATATCTACGAGCTACGACATCTGCACCACTTACAACATCTTTAGATAAAGATACAAACGCCCATTTCGTCAATGTAACGGCATCATCTTTACCCAACATGTGTCATAGTTTTGGTATGTCCTCTCGATTAGCTATTGAGACAGGGTAATTCATATATTGACATAAAGAATGTAACATGTAGAAGACCACTAATTGTATTCATTTCAGTAAATACGTCTTAGTATAAGGAATACATTTTATTTTTGAATATACAGCATAAAAGACACTTCAATTCCAGTCCAGGGACAATTCGCCCCCAATTCATGCATGTTTAAAATAATAATTATCAATTTCCACTAATCACGCCATTATTCATTGACGTCTACAATTAAAGAAGATACTAACACATCTCTAAGTCGCCGGAAAAAAATGTCAACAGTTAATTAAAATTAAAGTCACATTTATTAAGTTAATGAATGCACGCTAATCTGAATGAAAATAAATCACATTTACTGCAGGCACAAAATTTGCATAAAAAATCCGATTTGTTTTAGAAACAATAATTAGCACACTGCTAATGGCCATTTCCACTAATCACACGGTTATTCATAGATATCTGCAATTTAAAAAATAAATAAATAGAAAACAGTCAATTATAATTAAAGTCACTTTTATTAAGTTAATCAATGCACTCTAATTAGAATGAAAAGAAAAAGGTTTGAAAATTAAACGCACCACACGCTTTAAATTTGTACAAACGAGCCACACATGTGTGTAAATTTTGGATTAATTTATAGCAATTACAGTTTATATTGTGACATTTCGATCGGATATATTGTTGTACAATATGAACTGAACTGTATTAATTGTGACAATGGCGCTTTATCCTTGTGTACAATATGATAATCATGTCAGGCCTCGTTAGCTTGTTTTGTCTTGTAATATTTGTGGGAAATGTCAGCATCGCATTTGCGATACAGGTTAGTGTAATGATTCATTATCCTTTCTTATTCTTTCAGTCTTCATCTCTTAAATATTTATTTATTTATCTATTTCTGAATTGAACATACCAAGTAGCATAGATGATGCTTGTATATTAATACATTTTAGATATAAAAGTATATATATCATTTTTTTTCCTTCAAGCTTACCAGCTTCATACAGTTATAGAATTTCTTTTTTTTAGAACATAATGTAAATAATTAAATATCGAATCAATTAACGATTAGTAAAAACATCTTACTAATTTCAATATTTCAGGCTGACTCCAGCATTGTTTGCAGTAATTGCGAAGTATTAAATGTTTGACGTTAAATACCAATATATCATGTTCTGTAGTTTCCAATGTGTTTTATTTCTAAATTAATTATTAATGATCATGAAGTTAGTAGCGAAATCTTCTATACAATAAATCAATACTACGATTACAGATACATGTAAATTCTTAATAACATTTAGCTTTCCAAAACAATATATATTTTATAATTAGTAGTATATAATAATAATAGCTTTATTAATTACGGTGTATTTTCCATTTTGTGATTTCATGTACTTTGATTTCTATATAGCTTTAATGTCCTTGAGGACGTTTGCGAAAATCTCTGTGTTTTGCTTTTCGGATTTGCACCTCCAGACGCTGTCATGTATGTGGCAGATGTGTTCTTTTTTAGTTAACTGATAATTCCCGCTGTCGTAAAGAGCGCTTCTATCAACCATGAAATGGAGCTGTGTCACGCTGAAAAGTTTATGTATTAGATCTTGCGCGTGTTGTGGTTTCCAGTCAAACGGAAAGTTGTAGAATGTTATTGATGGATGCATTGTCATTAGTCAAATCACGCGTTCAGTATTTTTGCAGCTGTCTTTTTGAAAAATATTTATGTAGTCTTGTTTCCAAGTTATTTATAAAGTATGGTGCAAACGTCGGATGCTGTTCATTGATGACTGTTTCCAAAAGTTCCGATCGACTTTCAAAATCTATTGTTGTATTTGCCTCTGTGATGACACCGGTATCAAATATTTGGGTCATTATTATATCACGTTCACCCTTTTCCACCCATATTTTATTTCGAAGGAAGTGCCTGGCATTATCCTTCAGATGTTTAGTGCAAAGATAGCGTGTAACCGATGTGAATACAGGCTCTTTTCCATCATTTCAGACACTCTTACTTCCACGGACTCAACAACTCTATCTAGCTCTGTAGCAATATGTTCCAGAAAGCTCTTGTAAGTTCTGTAAGAAGCGTCTGTATACGACATTGATGTAAAATCGAAAGGAATTACAGAGCGACTTTCATTAACGGCTACATAAAATCAAGGGAAATCACTCGGGTGGAGCTTGTAATACTCTTTGGTCATGTATTCTAAACGTCTCTGTCAAAAATGTTGATGCACGATTTAAAATGAAAATTTGTATATAAACAGTTTGTAACAAAATAAATGAGAGAAGTATGGTACATATCCATTAAAAAAGGAAATTGTTTAATAATAGTATACAATTAAATATATTTGATACATAAGAGTTAGTTTCCGTAGGTTATTGGAAACAGGGACATCAACCAATACTATTAATCACTGATGGTAACAATGTATGTATGTGTGCTTGCTTTTCTTTTCGCTTCTTAGTGCGTTTTTGAGAGCTTTGGTGCCAATATATGTAATATTGGGGTGTTCTTGGAGAGCCTTTGGGTGTCTTGGGGTGTCCTTGGGTGTCTTGGGGTGTTTAGAGAGACCGACAAGCTAACAGCTGAATTCAGTCCATTCGTGTCGGCTGCTAGATTCATTAGAATGTCATCGAACTTAGGGTTCAAGCTACCCCGCCTTGTTTATCAGCGTAATTACAAGAATTTTAACGTCATTAAAAATAGATATAATTAAGTCATGCAACACATTACTACTGTTTGTCAAATAGGAGAAAGATCAATACTTTCAGCAGAGATGTACTCGTTTTTACGCCCATCATGATAAAAGAAACGAGCGACAACGACTTGCAGCTTCCTTGTTTAAATATAATAAATGGGTTCAATAGAGCGACCTCTAGCGAGGAAATTCATAGTAATTCTCAACCTGTGAATGGTAACTGTAAAACTTTAAATGCGTAAAAGGTAATGGCGCCTTACAACTAAATACACAAATGATACATCTTACAACTCGACACAAACATAACATTTCACTGTATAAAAATAGAATTCTGACAAGCACAATGAAAGGTCCAACCACCGCTGTGTAATTCAACAGATACAATCTAAAAACTCGACATACGAAATGGAACTTTCAGCACAATGAATGTGAATCAACGTGTTAAATTGAGATTCTCGACTTTTGACTTTACCATTTCAACTAACGCTGTGTAATTCAATAGATACAATCTAAAAGCTCGACATTGGACATCGAAATTTCAGTCAATGCTGTGTAATTCAAGAGATGAAATCTAAATACTCGCCATATGAAATGAAACTTTCAACAGTTTAATTCAACACGTGAATTAAGAATTCTCGACATATGACTTAGAAATTTTAACTACTGCCGTGTAATTCAAACGACACAGTCTAAAACCTCAACAATGTAAATGGAACTTTCAACCATTACTCTTGACATATGACATCAACATTTCAATAACCGCTGTGTAATTCAAAAGATACAATCTAAAAACTCGACATTGGAGATAGAAATTTCAACAAACGGAACAAATGAAATCTCAATACTCGACATATAAAATGGAACTTTCAACACAAATAGTTTGATTCAGCACATGAATTAAGAATTCTCGACATTTGACATTGAAATTTCAACAGCTGCTGTGTAATTCAAACAACACAATCTAAAATCTCGACCTGGAAAATAAAAAAGAACTCCAAGGACAAGTAATTTGATTCAACACGTGAAATTGGAATTTTCGACATATGACATTAAAATTTAAACTGCAACGTTTTCATTGGACCAGCTTTTGTATGCTACGGCGACTCATACGTGAGTCAGTGTATGCCTAAGGAATGGCGGCAGCCGCAGGCTGGAGCTGGCGGCCTAACTTGGGCTACTAAAACTGTCCAAAACATATCATCGTATTTGCTCTCTTTGATTTCCCCCTCCCTTAGTGGGGTTATTATTCGCTCTATGCTTGGCATGTTGATTGCTAGAGAATGCATGTACTAAGATAATTTATGATACACAGCTAATAGGAAAGTTATCGCCGGTTACTGGTGACTAAGTCAGCACGTTATGGAAACCCCGGAGTGGTTTTATCTATGATTTCAGTATATCGTCACGTGCTTCGAATAGGGTTTAACTTTTAAAGAAATAAAATTTCAGGGTTTTCCTCAGTGGTTATCCGTTAGTATTAAAATAACCTCTTTAATTCCCATTATTCTGGTGTATGATTGATCTGTGTATATTGGGTTGTAGAGTATACAGCTCGGTCTTAATTCAGATATACCCATAATGAAAATCTGCTAGCACCGCGTGGTTATTTTCACTTCCTGGACTTCAAAGATAAATTGTAAAGAAAAGTCGAGCCGATTAATTTTATTTTCCTCTTAATATATTTTGTAATTTATTAATTGCAAGTTCAGAGACTGGTATTGCCAACTCTGGCAAAATTTGGCTTCCCTATTTTAACACCTAATACAGTTAGTGTACTAGTGGTGTTCGGGGTGCTCTGGGAGGGGTAGTACCTCTGGTGGGGGTACACGTCGTGCTCCTTCGGGAGTAGCTTGTCCACCTTTGGTCCCCACCATGCACTCAGCTCTCACCAGTGGCTCCAAGCAGCTGTAGCGTGCACAGCGGCCAAACCACGGGCAACGGCTTCGACTGGCCGGCTAAACCAGGTTGAGGGTAGCCGACGGGCCTCAAACCCTCGGTAAGTTAGGAACTTGCCTATCCTTGCATGCAAAGCCAGGTTCGACAGACTGGGCGGAAGAGATCAACTGAGTGATCCAACGGCCACGAAGGCGAATCAGCAAATGCTTTGTGGAGAGCGCAGGGCATGACAAGGCACTGAAGACTTCATGGCCATCCAATGCAGCCGAAGTAGTCCCCAGCCGTGGCGAATCTTCGTACCACTGAGTTTCAACTACCAAGACCGAGAGAGTGAGGCTGTCTCTGTACAAAGGCTGTTTCACTTAAATCTCCTTCACGCACAGGTCATGTTGTGCACCTATCATTCATCCCCATCATCATACTCATCGTTCCCTACCTGCACCTACCAAAGTCCTACGGCGATGGGCGATTGGCGAAGCAATATGTGGAGATGACCACTAGGTGTTGTAGTCAGATACATGCACGTAGGCGGCCCTTGGACAAGTGGTCGCACTGTTCTGTACCCAGGGCAGCAGAACAGTTCGTCAGCATCCATGGCGACTGAGCAGACCTTTTCAGGACAGGGCTGCTCACCCTGCATAGCGAGAGGCCTAGAAAAGGTCACCTAAAATAGCCTGGCCTTCAAAATCTGGCAAGCTTTCTGCAACTGGCAAGATCATTCATATCTGCGGTCGAAACTGTCAAAGAAAAAAACTTCTCATTGGAGCATGGAACATCCGTACTCTCATGGACAAAGAGAACGAAGCAAAACCTCACAGGAAAACACCTGGATGCACCACAGATCTCGCCAATGGCACCTAATCGACTATGTAATAGCCCGCCAGCGCGATGCCCAGGATGTCCTCATCACCAAGGCTATACGAGGAGCGGAGCGCTGGACAGACCACAGACTTGTCCGAACTACCTTAAAGCTACCCAATGCCCTACATCATCCAAGGTGTCCTAAGCTTGTGCGCACAGCCTTCAACATTGCCAAACTTCAGCCTTCCACCCAGCTCAAATTCCAGAAGAGCCTAGATGACAAACTGTACACCAACGGACCTATACGTGGAAATGCCTCCGAGAAATGGAACAAGCTAAGGGACATAATAAGAGAAACAACTATGGTGACTCTGGGCCCCAAAATGCGAATCCATCAAGACTGGTTCGACGAGAACAACAGTGCCATTGAAGATCTGCTTGCCAGAAAGAACAAAGCATTCATGGACTGGCAGAATGACCCAATCGCCACCCCCCCCCCCAAAAAAAAGCCGCTTCAAATTCTATCAAGCTGAGGCTCAGAGAGAAATCCGCAAGATGCATGACCAGTGGTGGGAAAGGAAAGCTGATGAAGTGCAACGCTATGCCGACACTAACAATTCCAAAGAGTACTACAATGCCATCAAGTCAACATTCGGCCCTTGAAAGTCTGGCTCTGCCCCCTCGCTTGCTAAAGATGGCAGTACACTAATAAAGGACAAGGCTGGCGTTAAGGACAGATGGAAAGAACACTTTAGTCAGCTCCTAAACGTACCTTCATCGGTCATCCAATCTGTTCTTGACCAAATACCTCAACAACCAACGCACGACCAACTTCATATTCCGCCAACGATAGAGGAGTTGAGGACAGCCATTAAACAAATGAACTGTGGCAGGGCGCCTGGAAAGGATGGTATCTAAGTGGTTGTGCACAAGGCTGTCAGTGAACAGACTCTGGAGGCATGACACGATGTGGTAATCATCATCTGGACGGAAGAGAAGATGCCAGACGACCTCCGCAACGCATCAATTGTGACTATAAGAATAAAGGCACACGTGCGGACTGCAGTAACTACAGAGGCATCTCCTTGCTCTCCATAGCTGGCAAAATACTTGCTTGCATCATTCTCAACAGGTTTATTGCGGAAGTGTTAGAAGATAACCTCCACCAGGCTCAGTGTGGTTTTCGCCCAGACTGCAGCAACGCTGACATGATCTTCGCTGTGAGACAAGTCCAAGAGAAGTGCCTTGAGCAGAACATGAATCGGTATACCGTCTTCGTGGACCTGACAAAGGCTTTCGATACAGTCAACAGAGACGCACTGTGGGTAGTACTCAAGAAGCTTGGTTGTCCTCAGAAGTTTACCAACCTCATCCGGCTCTTTCACGATGACATGACTGGAGAGATTCTCTCAGACGGTGAACCCCTCTGAGAAATTCCCTATATCTAACGGTGTCAAACAGGGCTGTGTACTCACTCCGGTACTCTTCAACCTCATCTTCACACAGATACTGCTTCATGCCATCCGAGACCTTGATCTTGGTATCTACATTAGATATCGCCTGGATGGATCAGTGTTTGATGTCCGTCGCCTAGCTGCGAAAACCAAGACGCTAGAAAGACTCATCACTGAAGCACTCATTCCAGGTGACTGTGAACTCATGGCCCATGAAGCGACTCACCTACAGGCAATTGTGGACATGTTCTACGAAGCCTCCAATCTATTTGGACTCACAATTAGCCTAGAAAAGACAGAAGTACTCTTCCAACCCGCCCCAAACACCCCCTTCACAACCCTGCATCACCATTAGCGACACGCAGCTGACGAATGTGGACAGTTTCAAATACCTTAGCAGCACAATATCCAATGATGGCTCCCTGGACAACGAGATCAATGCGAGGATCCAAAAAGCCAGTAAAACACTCTGACGACCCCGAACCAAGGTCTTGCAGCACAAGGATATACGCCTGTCAACAAAAATGAAGACGCACAATGCACTTGTCCTCACGTCTCTCTTGTATGGCTGTGAAACGCGGACTGTCTACCAAAGGCGTGTCAGTCAGTTGGAACAATTCCACCAGCGCTCCCTGAGATCCATTATGCGGATCAAGTGGGAGGACGGATTCCCCAACCAGGAAGTCCTTGATAGAGCCAACACAACAAGCATCGAAGCCAAACTAATCCAGCTTCGCTGAACTGTCCATGTCATTAGCATGGATCAAAACAGAATCCCAAAATCAGCAAGAGGTACAAAGTCAATCTCAATACGCACATCAAACGGGCCGACCTTCAACCCCACCAACTCGAGCTCGCTGCCTCAGGCAGCCAGTTCCACCTTCGAGGCTGAAGCTCGTAAGAGACGTTGCAGTGCTGTGTCCCAGCCACCCCCAACCATCAGCATCCCATGCTCCACCTGCAATCGCCTTTGTGCATCGGAATTTGGGCTCCGGAGCCACATGCACGCCGACCGTCGATGAGATCGCACAACTTGTCGTCTTCTGCCCGAGAAATTACCAAGAGAGAGACTTTGAACTAGTTCAGGCTAATTATTTCGTGGGACATGGGGAACAGCCATTTTGATTAGATACGTCTCTCATGATCATGTACGATTTCCACAATTACAACATGCTAAGAGAATTTAGCAATAGTACATGCATGTAGTATAGAAATAAGTTCCACACAATATAATTTATTAGTAGGAAAGTCCTAAACGGGTCTAGCCCCCTCCCTCCCCCATAATGAAACAAGTCAGCTATTGTAAAAATGCACATTCCATTTTCTTAACATAGCAACCTAAATTATGCTATATGACATGAACATAGAACTTGCCACAATTATTCCTGAGATGTCACTAAAAATGTTATAATTTGACCATGGGTGGAACAGTTAGGTTCACAGAAGTCAAAGGTCAACTTGTAAAAGTTTTCTAATTCTTTTAGCACTTGTATATGGAAGAAAGCTAATCTGATTTTTATATTTGCTTAACTGTATTACAAATGAATAAAAAAAGATTTTAGGTATATTTTTTTTTCACTTATTGCAACAGGGTTGACTTTAAGTTGACTTTACTTCTGTGTTCTAAGATTCTAATTACACCACAATTAAGGTCTTTTCACACGCAATGCTGCCACAAGGCGTATTGAACAAGCAAGAGCAAAATAAGCATAATTAACTTTTTTTTCCATGCATAATGTCAATGTAAATTTACAGTTTTGTTGAGAGCATCATAAATGATGATATGGTAAAGAGAAAACGAATTGTACACAATTTCATATTTGTTTTACTGTGCGGCTCAAGTTTCGTGCTTTGCATATGGTTTTAATTGTTAAAGAACAAGAATTTCCGGGTTTTCATTACCTGTTATCTGCGCTATTCGATTCCCTTTATGTTGGTACACGTTTCATGAGTGTAATATTGGTTATAGAGTATTCAGCTTGGCCTTAATCCATATATATACATATTTAACAACTGCTCGCTCCGCGTGGTTATTTTGACTTCCTGGATTTCAAAGGTAAATTGTAAAAAAAAAAAAGAGCAGATACATTTTTTATACTTTTTATATACTTTGAAATTAACTCGTTGCACCTTCAGAGGCTGGTATTGCTTATTCTGGCAAAATTCGGTTTTCCTATATTAACACCTGCTAAGGTGAGCTTACTTTGGACTAGTTTAGGCTGAGTTTTTAAGGACCCGAGGAAGTCATTGTGATCATACGTGTGCTTAGATCATGCACGATTTCCACATCTACAACACGTAAAGAACATTCATCCACAGTACACGAACGTAGTTTAGAGGTATGCCAATAGTATCTCCAGTGCGCATGTTGCAAACGCAACCTCTTTACACCTGTCGCTGTCATGAGTACGTAATATCTCCCTATGCTATGGTGCCTGGCCTTTCTCTAAACAACTGTCTTTACTTTTTGAATATCAACTAGCGCAAGTCTAATGATATAGCCAAATCTATGGTTTCTGTTTATCGGAGTCTTGCATCGCATTTATCTACGTATCCAGCGACCTAACCCCGAAAATGTGTTTACAGGTCAGGATCTGAACCAAGCAAGCGTTATGTTCATCCTAAGAGCAGATGAAGGTATTATGTCTGTGGCATTTCCTACACATATCAGGATACCGATCTCCGCACAAACCTATACAGGCATGCTGGCATGGAAGTGTCTTATGGTAGGAGTGATCACAGCGAGGTCTGTCACATGATTCAAAGTAAAGTACGGAACATTTATAATGCTCCTAATTTCAGTAGCAAGGTTTTATACTTGATTTGTGTGCCCCTGCTATGACTACACATCATTTTACATGAAAGTTGGCTGCAGTCTTCACGTCAAAGCAGCGTAATACATACGTCTTTTGGGTGATCCTGGTAATAAAATTGAGTCCCAGACCAAATAAATTTTTCTTTTTCGTTATGTGCATGTTTTTCTTCCAACGTACTGCAGTCTTGGTCAGCAAGTCGAAATTTGGTATCACATAGAAACCTTTCTTTTTGCTCTTGACACTGGCACACAAATCCGGTTTCGATACTCAGAAAGCCAATATGACTGTTTATTGTTTAATTTATATTGTGTACCTGACTTTCATCATGATAGTAATTGATAGGTGCCTACCTGACTTGTGTCATGATTTAAGTCAACATGTTTGCGTGTTCACGTAACAAGAGTTTAAGTCAGTCTTGTTTGCAATAAGACTATGACATTAGAATGACTGATTTTTTCCAGAAAACCTTATAATACCATAGGTCAAATAAAATATGTATATATATAGGGGTTAATAAAGATATTATTGATTCCTGCTGTCATATCAGTCTGTGAATCTATGGTCAGAGTTTATAGTTGTGAAAAGATATAATTCAAGACGAATTATTTAAATTATTCATCGAAATTGCGAAGTACTCGCTGATATTTTGGACAGATATACTACTTGAGGATTATTGAGAACTCATCCAAAGACATTGTGGATTGCATCATTTTGGAACATCAGAACATTCACGATTATTTGAATTCCTTAGATCACTTTCGAATACACCTTTGGGCATTAGTTTTCGCAGGCATATAACTGTCTATTGCAAGAGGCATAAGGGGCCAATCAGGATGACCTTGTGATTAGGTCGCAAACCAGAGGCCGAAGCATAAAAGTGAGGAAACACCGCACTTCTGATGCCGGCTGCCTTTTGGCCTTGGGACAGCTAATTGATAATTCCTTGACCAGCTCTGAGTGCAAGGGTAACGTAATGTTTATTTTATATCAAAACTGGTGAGAATATTGGTGTTTGAAACCCAGAAGGCTTTGGCAGAAACATGAGGTAAGGAGGCTGTAAACACAGTTAATCGAGCTGCCAAACGACCCAACCTACTCATCTTCCGTCACTTGATCCGAAAGATCATCCTGGAACTCATCCGAGTCTTCTAAAATTGAAAGTTCGTCATGTTTTTGCACTCGAGGTGAGACGGGACCACCCATTTTTAACCCCTTCTGTGGAGAATGGGACTTATGATTGCAGGTTAATTGTCGTGTCAGGCGATGGAGACATTGACTTATATCTCTCTCCTTGGCGAGGGACTGTGGTGATCCCTTCTAGATACAACAGAAGTATGACGGTCGCCATCTTTTTACTTTGAAAACGAGGTAACAGGAAACGTGATGGTCCTACAGCAAGCCCATTGTGCCGAATAATGGAACTATAGGAAACTATTCGATATTGGGAAAGGAAAACATGACAGACTCACTACCAATGGTTGAATGGGAACATAGTGTAAGTGAAGGTGTCGACCCTGTCCTTTACCCTAGATAGTAAAACCAGCTGTCCGGTGACCGAGACTTGCCGTCTTACCAGGTGTTTGGTGATCAGTACTTATCACCTAAGAAAGACGAAGACGCTAATATATGTTATGATCAAAACTAACCTTGAAAAACGTAGAGCTCCAAGCGTGGCACAATCATTTGAATCATCAATAGGCGGCAAATTTGCATCACTCACAATTCTGGATGCTGAAGAAATCAAACTAGACTTCTTGATCACTACCTTCAAAACGGCAGTAATATGCCAGATAGACCCTTCGCAAACATCGTAGGATAAAGATGTCATGCGTCACAACAGATACTCTCGAACTCCGTGATTTGAGGGGAAAACTTAGGAGGAAGCGAGGAAACCTTGAAGGAACAGAAAAATACACGGAGATTATCAATAGGATTACGAATAGCTTAGATAAAGCGAAGGAAAGCTGGTTAGAGGACCAGTGTAAGAAAGTCGAGAAAATCCTGAACCAGAATAACGGTAAAAAGGCACACCAGTTGGTCAAAGTCCTCACAACAAAGCAACAGGAGAGATCTCCCACGATCCAGGCCAAGGCTGGTAAGAGTCTCACAGAAGTTCAAGAGATTCTTAACAGATGGACGGAATACTGTTCAGAGTTTTACAATAAGGAGACTTCTGGAGACCATGCTGTACTAAACTTCCTACTGACCACAACAGAGACTGACCACCCGATCGTCAGGGAAGAAGTAGAGGCACCAGTAAAGACACTAAAGAAAGTTAAGTCGGCTGGGTAGACAATATAACAGCAAAATGTTTTCAGGCAGGAGGAACGTCCATAATAGTTGTCCTTACAATAATCTGCAACAAAATCTGTCAAACAGGAGAATGGCCAATCCCATGGACCCAGTCTCTGATCATCATTCTTCGTAAGAAAAGGCATCTGCAGCTGCGCCAGAACTACCGAACAATCAGCCTCATCAGTCTCACCTAAGCAAGGCTATGTTTAAGCTCATCCTCAACGAAATGAAACCACAAGCAGAGCACATCATTGCAGAATAACAAACCGTTTTGGAGCAGGACGTAGCACTATATAACAGATAATCAATCTTAGAATCTTCTGTGAAAAATATCTGCAGCAGCAACATGACTTTTATCATGTCTTCATTAACTTCTTCAAGAAGGCTTTCCACAAGGTATAGCATGCAGTCTTGTCGGTCACTATGCGGATAAACAACATAAACGCAAAATGAATCAACACCGTAGAACACCTCTATGACAAGGAGACTAGTGCATTTCTCGTCAATAGCAACAAAGGATATTGGTTCAAAACCAGTCAGAGTCAAACAGCAGTCACTTCGCTCACCCACTCTCTACAACATCTACCTAGAAATGATCAAGTCCAATGTCTTGGAAGACCACGAGGGCAGTGTCAGTGGCAAAACAATCACCAACATGCGCTTTGAACAGTCTCAAACAAGCATCACTAAGGTACGGGATGGAGATCAGCGCTGAAAAGACCAGCCTATTACAAACAACCCAAGTGGCGTCCAAAAGGAACTAAGAATGAATGGACGGAAGCTAGGCACAGTGACAAGCTTCAAGTACCCAGGTCCTATTGCCTCTGATGAAGGTTCAAGACCTGCGGTTATTTCCAGGATAGCGTTGACAACTGCTCTGGCTATGGTGAAGCCTGTTTAGAAGGACAGCAACATTATGCTTGGGTCCAAGATCAGGTTTATGTGCTCACTCGTCATTTCCATATTCCTGTATGGATGTGAAACATGAACCATGACAGCAGAACAAGAGAGAATAATCCATGCCTTTGAGATGGCGTGTTATTATCAAAGGATATTGAAAATCTCATACTTAGACCATGTCTCTAATGAGGAGGTGAGCATTAGGAATGAGAAAACGAGGCAGACAGAAGAATAGATGGGAATATAACATTAAAGTGTGTCCAGGCATATGCTTTGCAAAGTCCGAAAAGAGCAGTGGAGAACAGGGCAAAATGGAGAGACAGTGTTGCAAAGTCAACAGTGGTGCCCCTATGACCAGCCAGGTGATGGGAGAAATGATTGAAAATTGAGAGAAAAAAACAGAAAATTAACTGATTGCCATACCCATTTGTAGGTGACGTTAGGAGCTAATGACAGGTCAGGCGATGACATAGTGATTGAGGACAGTCTCTGTTCAGGAGGTCGAATCCAATGAACAAGATCTTAAATTTGAATGAAGGTCAACCCAAGAAAGAAGACTGCATTTTCTTCCTCTGAGAAAGAGTGATGTGCACATGGGCAACATTCCCACACCAGAGAATGCTGCTGATTCCTCCCCAACTGGAGTTGACTTCCTACCAACAAGAAGTGTCAGTACTCCAGGTGTCACTGAACCCTGGCTTACAAGAGCTAACCCAGGAGATGCCAAGCTAATGGGACATTTGCCAACTCTGTGTACTATTCTGAATAGCATAAAAATTATACAAAACAACAGCTAAACCGGAGCATATTTGGAGTGAGTAATATTTATCATATAACCGGTTATTAATTGGTTGGATAAGTTATAAAGTATTCATCTTTAATGAGTGCTACAATACCATTATTTAATGTACTCAAGAAATGGGGAAAAATATCAAATACAACACAGAAGCTTTTATGACTGACAGCAATTATGCAAGAAGACATTACAAACAAAGAAAACCATTGTGTGCACACACGTGATAAGGACACATAAGTTCAAAGAAAGGAAAGACGATATTCCGAATTATGGAAATAGCTAAGGAATCAGGTCTTCAAATCGGAAGAGGAAATATTGACCTCAGACAGAGCAAGATATTGCAATGCCATAATAACAAAGTATTATGAATATTTAATTTTGTTGTTTGTTGGCTTTTCTCCATGACTATAAATTATGTATATCTGTATTTTGTAACTGACCGGAGTCCAAAATGAGGTTAATGGTCTACCTGACTAGTGACATTTATTTTGTAAACAACATAATATATAGTTAATACTTATCTATATTATATATTAGATATTCAGATCATTATTAATGGAGGTAAACATGTCTAAGACATTACTTTTTCACATGGAAAATCCTAAACTTGTTGACAACTTTGAATGTTTTAGAAAGGAAACTGACCCATATCCTGGCTCTTCTATTGTATATTAGATTTTATGTCAATATTGTTTACTTAAAATATTACTCATTCCTAACTGAACTTATTGTTTGTGTTCAGTTTTTAATTTGGGTGGTATATTTAATTTATTTGCTTTAATTATGTGTTCATTAATACCACTTGGACTAAATTATTAATCTGGAATCATAGTGAATTCAGTCAATTATAATTTGGATTATATTAATGTCAAAAGCTGTTAACATATTGCCACATTCCAGGCCATTGACACATTAGCACATTAAAGACTAAATGCACATCAAAACATTCAATGTTCAAATTTACTTGAACACCACTGGAATTCAATTTGAACTCAATACATTTGGACTTATTATAGAACATTTTGGACTATTTGGGATTTAATTGACAATACTGTACAATTTCTTTTAAAAATTCACTTCATATTTTTAAAAAATTATTTTTTTAATGATACAAAATATGTTGGTTTTTGCTCTTTTCTGTTACTTAGTTTAAAACCATACAATCACAACAGTATTACATAAACAAAATTAGTCCCAATCCCATAAATAAATAAATTAGAAAATAAAAAAATAAATAAATAAATTTTAAACAAGATAAGATAATCTTGGGTTTTACTTAAACCAAGTAACTTTTTCATTTTTCTGTACCTGAAATGGGAGATTCAAACAAAAAGACCACGTGTTGAAATGACCATCCAAGAAGAGTAGTAATAATGAGATTATCAAAATGGCTTCTATGATGGCCATAATGGATATCAGACAAGAGCCATTTTCATCTAGAAACAACAATGTAACATCAGTTTCATCAACCATTCTGAGAGAGTAGCAATAACAAGATTTTCCAGATAATCACTGTACAGGTAGCTAAGGGGCCCAAAGTGGCATAGTGATATAAAAAACACTTACTGTTACTGCCGTCTCACCTCTGTCTCCCCGTGGGTTTGATTCTCATGCTCGGACAATGTGGGTACTAGAGAAAGCTTGCCAGTAGCTTCCTGTGGGTTGGTGATTCTTCCCGGGATTTTTCCTGCACCAGTTATACTGGCCATCATATACATCTTGTGCTGAAAAATGGCATTAGACCCCATAACAACAACTACAGGAAGCCATATTGGATGTAACATTTTATACCATTGTCAGAGGACCAACTAGGCACCATAAAATTTCCGCTGAATACCTCATGTTGATATGACTTTCCCTTCATGAGGCATTGTGATACGAATATTTTCAAGCGGCTGTCATGGTAGCCATGGTGGATGTCAGATTGGTACCATTTTCTTTATGACAAACTAGAAGTCTTTAGGTGAAAACCCCATATTGATGTAGCCATTCTGCTCAGAAGAGCAATCAAACAACTGTCAAGATGGCTACCATGGTAAGCATATTCGATGTCAACAAGGCAAAATTTTCCTTAGACCCAACTAAACATCATAAAGAGACTTTTGGTGAGAACCCCATGTCGATGTGACGATCAGTCTAAAAGAAGTAGCAATACAATGATTTTCAGGATGGCTGGCGAGGTGGTCTTATTATGTGTCAGAGAGGCATCATTTTGTTAAACTATCAGCTTGATATGACCATTAATGTAGGAACTGCGCTAACAAAATCAAGAAGGCCACTGATGTATCCATATTGGATGTCCAAGTGGCAACATTTTCATATAGGACCAAACTGACCATACGATAAAATTTTGAGCAAAGTTTAATGTCAATTCTCCAAGTAGTTTACCTGATGAAGTGATATTAAGATAGCAAATGTGTGCCTAGGGAAGGATGATGAACCAGAGATCATCTCATAATACTCTTTTGGTCTATGGCCAGTAGAGCTAAACTGATTTGACCTATACAAATTTTTAAGTGTAGTAACATATGAGATGGAAAAATGATTATCTGGTGTTTGTTGCAACCAACAAAAAAAACCATAAGGACTAACTTTATTTTTTTATTCAATGAAAATAGCTGTCATTTATAACAACACAAATCAACAAAATAAGTGAACAGTACAGCATATAAAATGCAAGTAAAATCTGGTATAAACTTTATCTCGCCTGCTCATCATGCCTTGCACACTAACATGACAAGTATTTAAAGTTAAGAGTGGTGGTGTCTAAACAAACAAGCATTAAGTACAAAATATAAACAGAAAAAGAATGTCAGTGTGGCATAAATTTCGCCATCAGAACTCAAGTCTGAACTTCAACTCTAGAAGTCAGTGATTAGCTAATACTGACCAATGAAATTCCTTAAATTTGGTCTCATCTATATGACTTGGGCTAATGAAAATGGGACATGATCATTAATACAATACCTATCTACTTTTTTGATACAACTGAATGACTATGGTCAAATATTTGCTGCTGAATATGAGGAAATTAATGTACTATTTCATGCATCTGTCAATCATGCTCGGTTGTCTCGAATAAAGCAGTCTGAACAAAATTAAATCAAATATATGTTTAGGAACAACTGTTGCATGAAAAAAAAATTACTCGTGCTTAGGTTTGTCCATATTTTTTCTTTTATTTCTTCAAAAACTGACCAAGGAAGATATTAAAAGAAACTGTGGACTTGGAAAGCACCACTTCCTAACAGCTCTTCTAACAGGTAGTGATATATCCTATCGACTGATGACGTCTAGTACGTGTGCATCTGCAGAAATATTACATCAATGAAAGTGATTTCCCTATGTTATGCAATACAAAGAGTAAACAATCTGTCTTATAAACCAGAAATAAATATACACACATTTTTAAATTATCACAATAGGTCAGTCAATGTCCCAAAATAGTGATACTTTACCTGCAACAGCTATTATGCATGCATGCAGATATTTCAGTTAACCTTATCATAACTGTCTGAAGGTTTAAACAAGTCGTGGGTATTGAGAAATCCTCTGGAATGCACAGTAGGCGTTGGCGACAGCACAAGACCTAGACGAAGGTAGTACTTCCATTTTTTTTGAGGGGGGGAGGGGAATCATACCCTGTATATAATAAATACAAAGCATGACCAGTCATCATCTTTGCATAGACTTGTATAGGCAGATTGCTTCTCCCTCACAGAATCTTCCTTTTACATTTGTTTGAACTAAATCCTAGGACTATACAACACTTCGACAGCTAATGGCATGACTGAAAAAAAGCATTTAATTACTAATATGCCACTGTAAAAGTGACACATCATCTAAGACAAGAGAATAGGAAGCAGAAGTCTACGTCTGCATGGAATTACCCAGATAAGATTGTTTTGAAAACGTATCCACAAGTACCAAATCTGCAAGGGATTATTATCTGCCGATATACCCCTACTGATGGAAGCTAAGATGGTGGCTGTACTTTATTCTTCATTATATACAGAGTAAGATCCTGAATAATATAAAACACCATTAAAGACAAGCACCTATGTTGGCAGTTGTACAAATAACACTGGACAATCAGTCAATGCTCTATAATAAGTAATTCATTAACTAATTGCATATATAAATAAATAAAAGTGTATATTTAAATGATAGCAAGCAGAAAAAGCTCTTCAGTTTAACTGAATATGTGTTTTAATTATTAAAAACACTTATAATAAAAATAAAATGTAGATAGTTAATTGTGCAAATAAATCATGTCATATTTTGCATAATTCTGCTTCTAAGTATATACAGGATGCACATTATTATAATATACTAGTGAATCAAATATAGAATTTAATCATCAATCAAATCTGCATTATGCAACTTTAACAATGTATTTTTTTAGCAGGTACAATTGATACAAATGCATATGGCGATAAAATGAGATGCTAGTCAGATAAAAAATTGCATAGAAACATGTAATACCGACTATAGGTAGGTATGAAACATGTAATACCGACTATAGGTAGGTATGAAACATGTAATACTGACTATAGGCAGGTATGAAACATGTAATACGGACTACTGGTAGGCATGAAACATGTAATACCCACTATAGGTAGGCATGAAACATGTAATACCCACTATAGGTAGGCATGAAACATGTAATACCCACTATAGGTAGGCATGAAACATGTAATACCCACTATAGGTAGGCATGAAACATGTAATACCCACTATAGGTAGGTATGAAACATGTAATACCGACTTTAGGTAGGTATGAAACATGTACTACCAACTATAGGTAGGTATGAAACATCTAATACCGACTAGGTAGGTATGAATATAAAATACAGTACAAAAAGTTCAAAATTATCAGGAAACCTGGGTGAAATTAATGATTACATATGTCACCTGAACGAAGCATTCGTTGCTATATACCATCAAGATAAATTCAGACAAAAGTGATCCTGACAAAATGTTCACCCTCTTTTTAACTAAAGTAGCATCATTAGTTTAGGGTATGTACTATGGGATATTTTTTTAAATTTATTTTAACACTTGTAGAATTAAATTTTTAAATGGCACTTTATAGCTTGTATTGTACTGACATACATTAAACCCTGTACACATCTACGTATATGCATTCGAGAGCATAAAATGCATACAAAAGAGAAAATAACATTATTTTCTATTATATTAAAGTAAAGGCTGTGTAAAGAGTTTTTAAGATCCGCATATTATTATTATTTCTTATTAAATATTTGTTCTTTAAAATCTGCTTCACATGGCAATAAAGGTGTAGTATTTATCAAGATGCATTCCCTGTCTAAATGTCATGATTCTAGGAGGAACAGTATGGAAACATCATGACAAATTTATGTGATCATTAGCTAAACACTAAGCTTAATAAAAGATGAAATATAGGTCATGATGAGTTTCTACTAATGTATGAGTTGTACTAATATAGATCATCATCAATTTCTTGATTCTAACACGACAAGTGCCAGAGAAATGAACATCAAATACTACATAAAACAGATGCCAGTGAAGCATAAAACAAATGGGCCATAATGACCTAGTGCTGAAAAGAGAAAGTAGTGTTGCTCATCAGGCTGCACCTCCTCTCCAAGTTTTATGAATTTGGATAGAACAATATGTACATAGCATGTAACAAAAGTACTGGATCATAAGGCAAACGTAAAATCTTGACCTAAGTCAGTAAAATATGAAATTCAGGCCACAGTGATCTTTCCTTGTTCTGGTATGTATGTATGTATGTATGGATGCATGCATGCATGTATGTATGTCTTCTATTTTAATAAGCATGAAGAACAAAGACAATAATTAACCCAAGTAAGTGAGTCATGAAATATGGATCACAGTGACCTCAGTTTTTTGATGAGGGTAGGTTCCTACTGATCAAGTCGCATTCCCGCAAAAAGTTGCTTGGTTCCCATTCTGTATACAGTATGCAAAAATATCACCAACTGAGTGTCTATGGAGACTGCTTGAGTTGTGTCTTAAAACTACCTCACTTGAGAATCCAATGAATCACAACAGTGGGTAGAAACACACTGGCATTTCTACGTAATACTGTCAATTTTTACAGCTGCAATCTGTTGTGTCCAGAGTGACTTCTATACATCACTATGCAACACATTTGTCACTGAAGGTCACGTATCATGATAACAATGCTAAAACAAATTAAAATGTCTGTCCGGAAACTGCACAACAGAACAGGCTATAAGTGGTCTTGTTTGCAAGTTGTTTTGTAGTAAAATTTATACAAACTGGGGAACAGAACAAAGCTTATATGTACAACAAGTGGTGTCTATATAGCTGGTTCCACTGTATTTGGTTGTCGATTTTCACTTTAGTTTTTGTTTTACAAATAATGATTAAATATCACAAACTGCAAGAACAATGTACAAGATACATAATATCTAAATATTGCTACATATGGCAAGTAGCAACTTGCCTGACATAAGTATAGGCAGATATATAAGCAAATAAAGTTGATCAATGCTGCGAATAATTTCCTGTTTGCATAATAACATCTCATGTATGTATATTAAGCATTACTAAAACTAATATATATATATATATATATATATATATATATATATATATATATATATATATATATATACACATACAGATTTTGGTGAATATTCAGTACATTAGTTTCATTTTCTGGGCTGGCTTTCTTAATTACTATTTTTCACACAATTTATATACAATCAAACCTGTTAATAACAATCACTCAAGGTAAATGGCCAAAGTGTCATTTAATATACAGATGACTTCTGGATGCATGTTTACAAACTTGATTCATAAATAAATCCTGTATCACTATTATTAAGATGACAATGATTGTGATGATTATCATTTAGTGGTATTATTGCCTTGTATGCCTTATTATTATCATTTGTAGTAGTTGTAGTAGTAATTTTAGTAGTAGTACTTTAAGCAACTGGCAAACTTTCATATCCAAAAGAATTCACCGCAAAAATGTCAACCAAATGACTGTCGGGTCACATTTTTCAAAGACTGGTGATACTTTTTAAGTTGAAATACTGTTCCATCGCGTGTTTAATATCAAATATGAGCAAGACTTTACCCTCAGTAGGTAACATCTGGCCGTTGACTTAGGAAACCAGATGATCATTCGTAACATGATAGAGGAAATTTCATTGGCTAAACTGGAATGTCCATTGAGACCAAGTGACCCTGCTATATAAAGGTGACTGTTATGGCAGGTTTGACTTGGTGTATATCAACATGGGTTATGCTGCATTCTGAGAATAGCTGCATTGGAATTAAATGACTAATATTTAGTGCAATTACCCATTATGAAACCTTCAATGTACAGCCATGAGGCCCAATTCAAAAAGCATATGATGATCTGTTTAACCTTTGTAGCTGTTTTCTTATGAGCATAAGTGACATCCTTCACTGATGCAGAAAAGTCAGAATAATATTACTGAACTGCATTGGCACTATAGTAAGATAGAAAGATAAAATAACATTTGTCTATTTCATGCATTGGCACTATAGTAAGATAGAAAGATAAAATAACATTTGTTTATTTCATATGTATTAATACTTTTAACTTAATGATACTTGAAACCAATGTTGATTTCGTGGTACATTTTCATCAAAATAGAAAATCACTGGTGACATGACAATGAGCATGTTTTCATCTGTCTTGCTGTACATAAAATAATAGCAACATAATAGTAAACTCACTTTACCAGTCATAAACGATTTCCAATTATTTTTTATTTTTAACTGCAGAGTTCTGAAACAATCTTTGGTACTTTTGAAAATGTGCTATATACCAAATTCAGTAACAAGACTATTTTTGGGCAATGACTTAACATGTTCACAAGGTATCTGTAAGCACAACATATGGCTATTTATAGTGGCATTTTACCTTTAAAATGATGTCATGAATGGAAGATCAATAAACTTGCTCAAGCACAGACAATGCATGCATATAACCACATCATGCATTTCATTAAATCTGTAATTAATGGTGGATTTTTTTGCCAACACCCTTGAAGTTGCTGCAATGGTATCATTCAGATTAATCACAAACTAGGTTAAATTAATAAAACAAATCCATTCATACTTTTCTGCATAGTCATGCTCACATATCAGTACATCTGATTACCCAAATTATCAATCTGTTCAATGGAATGGGCATATTACAAAGTTTGGTCAAAATTCACCTGCACGTGCACAAATCACCATGTACATAAGCTCAGTTAAGTGCAAAAGATTATATGTTATAACTCCAAGGTCAGTTAGGTTTTCAAAACTCCTTCACAAAGTGCTGATATGTTTGTGATTAGATTTGCACCATTTTCATCCAATGAATTAATGCAAGAAGTGTTTACGTAATTAAAAATGTCCCCAAGACATATCCAAGATGAGTGAGGAGTATTTTCAGATGGCCACTATATACTTTGGGGAGGTCAATGAGCACCGTTTTTCATTCAGAACCAGCTACATAATGCTATAACCCCATGTTAATACACTCATCCACTCAGGTGAAGTAGACATAATGATTCTCAGGATGGCTTTCAAGGCAGCCATTTTGGGAGCTGGATCTGCATTTTAATATGGAACAAGTAAATATTGTAAGATTTTGTTTTTTAAATGTTGGCAAGATCAGCCACTTTGGTATTAAGTTGTTAGAAATTGCTGTTATGAGATTAGTAAATTTGGGAGGTCACAGTGTAATCCACTACACATAATGCACACTGTTCTAGAGAAAACTTTGATGTCGATACAATAACCCCTAACAGAGAACTAAGAATGACAAGGTTTACAAGATGGCCACTATGACCATCATACTGGAAGTCTGATCAACCCAATTTTCATTTAGGACCAACTGGATACAAGTCTTTTAATGAACAACACGTTTATATGAACATCTGTTCAGAAGAAATAGCTAAAAAAAATAAAAAAGCTACTAAGACCACCACATTTTGATATATGACCGTCACCATTTTCACTTTGGACCAATATCATCAGAAGTCTTTTAGGTGCGTGCAAGATTGATGCCAATCAGTCTATTAGTTTAAGAGAAGCAGTGATAACAAATTTTTGCTTATTTACAATGGACCACATGCCATTACATAAACTCATCTGGTCCGTGATCAGTGAAGCTAAAAACCAACTCCTTTAATCTCTGAATGTAGACACACTGTATACTTAATCAGTGCTAGCAAAATGGCAATACAAAAATGATTATTTACTTTCACGAAACAGTACACAGCATAATTAAAGCCAAATTTTCTAACAGACCTCTAACTGCAAAAATGCTCAGTGAAGAAAGACTGATATAGAAATCCTACATCATATAATAAAATATCAATCTAACATCAAACCCACTGGGTTGATGTTTACTAAGGCATCATAAGCTGACATGGTGGCCCCATCCATCTCTGTGGCAACAGCGTTATCCTCTCTAAGACGATGCCTCTGTCCACCTATCGTACTACCGCATTCTGGACATTTACCCTCCATTGTGGCTCCACCACAGTCTGCGATCACATAAACATGACCTGAGAAATAACATAAAAAGGGTAACTGTATTTGCTCACAAAAGTCATTTTGTTGTCAGCAAAATTGTTAAACCATATTCATAAGCATCATGCACAATGGTAAAATCTGTAAACATAATTAAATTTGTTAACATTTCTAAACTTGAGCACAGGAATTTTATGTTAATAAGAAAATCTTCATTATTCAATTGAATGAAATAATAAAAATAATAATCATAATAATAATAATACAATGAATTATTTAGACAGTTCGCATAAAAGAAAATCAAGGAGAAGTGTTTGTACCTATAAGACTGCACGATTATTCATGGAAATTTATATGTTATCATATGAATCAGCATTGGTAACAATCTTGTTACATGCATATATTATTTTCTAATTTAGCTTTGCACAGCTCAGACTCTATTCATAACAGTTACACCCACCCTTTGGACACTTGAACCAGTGCCCTTTTGTAAGACCCATCGCCTTCAGGATTACAACACGCTCCTCCTCACTGATACCAAGACCGCTGAGAGGACAGATGTCTTTCAACTTCTGTAGACAAGCCCTTACCAGAGCTTCTCGACCTGAGGAAAATTTCTTCCCGTCTTTGACAATATTTTCAGCATCTCTCATCTCAACTCTCAGCATCTCGTCCACTTGGACCCTGCGTTCTTCTATCTTCTTTGAAAACTGCACAAGCTTAAAATATGCTTCAATACGTGCAATTTCCTGTGAGGCATCATCGATCTCCTGGTCGGTCAACACATTTCGCCGGATCAGGATCCAGTCTTTTAATATCTGTAGATCGCGGACAGCATGTTTTCTTTCTGAGACCCGAGTAAAATCGATGTAATTGTCCCATTTTTCTTTAAGTTTCCTGGCAGATATTAAGAATTCTATTTGAGTGTCCAAAGCAACAAGCTCTCGTTCTGATTCTGCTACATCTCTTAATAGTTTCAGTTCACTGTATTCAGGACAATGTTCAATATTTCTGAAATGGAGTCTTATTTTGGACTCTATACCCGACTTTAATGTCCTCATCCTATTCTTTTCACCTCGAACAAGTGTCTTTACTTTTTCAATATCGTTAAGAGCAGAGTTGATGATATGGCCATATCGAAGATTCCGTCTTATTGGAGTCTTGCATCGAGGACATAGCTTTAACTGTATTGTCCTGTCTCCATTGTTTTCACCCGAAGTATCCATCCATGTATCCATAGATCCTACCTCAAAAATATGTTTACAGTCATCGAGCTGAATGAATCGGGCTTCAGGCTCATCCTCTGAACCAAAAAAGATCTGAGTTACCTCATCTTTGTTGCAGACTCTGCACAAATCTGGACATAGCTCTCCGCACAAGCCGATACAGGTATGCTGGCATGGAAGTCTCTTACGGCAGGGGTGATTACAGCGGGGTCTATCACATGGTTCATAGCAAAGCTTAGTACACTGAAAATGCTCACAATGCCAGTCACAGTGTTCTCTACAGGATACACATTCCTCTCCACATGATTTTGTGCACCTGCTATGGCTACATCTGTTTTCACACATCAGTTTACAGGGAGGACAATTGTTACACATATCTTTACACTGATGCCCACAGACAAGTGTCCTGCTACAATTCTTCATACATTGCTTATGTAATCTCCCCTCAGAACAATCGCCACATGTTCCTTCGCACTGGTGTTCACAATGTAAGATTTCCCCGCAGTATTGCCTGCAGGTTTCGATGTCTTGTTTGTAGCAGGACACTATCCCTTTGTGTCCACATGGCCATGTTTTATGAACAGGCACAACACATTCACTTGTATGCACGTCTCCACACTGTCGTTGGCACTTGTGACCACATGACAGTATATTATCACATGGAGCTAGACATGAAAAGCTAGCAGGCCGAAGATGACATGGGACTAACTGTTCGTGTCCACATTTTGGTATTGTCTTTGATATGAGCGTCTTGCAGTCTCCACAGTTCATATAGCACGGTTTGGAACACTTATGATTATTTACACACATGGTCTTTCCACATGGCTTTTGACATCTGTAACCTTTATGTTCAGGATCAAGCACATGACAAAACATTTGACAAACATGTCCGCAGTTCAAACGATACTCGCATTTTTTGGAACATCCTCCCTCTGGAACTTTGTTGAAATCCTTTGGTACAGCAGCTGTAATACCCTCATCATTAGGGTGATTCTGACAATAGAGTTTCAGTTCTGGACCAAATAAGCCTTTCTTTTTTATGGTTTGCACCATTTTCTTCCACAGCTCAGAACTTTTAGAAAGCAAGTCAAAATTTCCTATTAAATAAAATCCTGTCTTTGCTCTCGACAATGCCACACAAATTCTATTTTCGACACTAAGAAAGCCAATATGCCCTTCTTTATTGCTTCGAACCAAAGACAGAATAATGATATCGTTTTCTTCTCCTTGATAGTTATCGACCACGGTAACACGAACACCTTCGAACATACTTTTAGGCATGAGTTTCCGCAGACAAAAGAGCTGTCCTGAGTACAAAGTAAGAACAGTAATCTGAGAGGGTTCATAGCCTTGCTGCAGCAAATATCTGCAGAATGCTACAATGTACTCTGCTTCATGAGTATTAGAATGACTCTTCAGATCTTCTTCATGTTGCTCAGGATAACTGTGGTCTATAAAGTACATGAAAGATGACACGCCCTTGATAAGTTCCTTATTTTGAACTGATTCGTCATCCTCAAGACTTGGGTAGATATGGCGAACCAAATCGGCGATGTCTGGTCTCATCCTATGCTGCAAATTAAGACAGTCCCATTTCATTTCATTCTTTAACATCCTCTCAAACAATGACAGGTCTAAATTATAGTCTCTAGCAAGCCTGAATACTGTCGGGTTTGGTTTGAGCTGTTTATGGTCTCCAATTAGTATAAGATGATCACACCCATTACTGAGTGTAGTGATGACATGTGCCTCTAAAACTTCAGCTGCCTCTTCTACAACAATGACACGGGGTCGAATCTCTTGCAGAATGGATTGATATTTAGCCGCACCAGTAGTGGTCATCCCAATGACAGTAGCTCGACGCATGATCTCTTTGTCTTCTTGCATGCGAGCTTCATTGAACCTTCTGGCAGCAATGTCAATCTCTTCAGGATCTATTTTCCTCAGAAGATATTCTTTATAGAGTGAAATCCACCTTCGGTAAAGTCGCCATTTATCTCTTTGTTGAATTGTCCAGATATTTTGCAGTCCATCTGCTTCAGCTTTGCTCATTATGTCATTTTGAGCCAGTTCATAACGCACTGTTTTCTTTATTTTCTTCTTTTGTTCTTTTTGAACTTCCCAAACATTCTTTTCAGTGCCTTTGGGTTGTCTGTCTATGTCGTCCACACGAAAGGCAACTGCGGTTAATGATATAGGATTCTGCTCTTCATCAAGAGCTATATGTTCCATCCCAGGCTCTTCATCGTCAGAAATCATACCATCATCAAGCAGTCGTTGATTCTGAACTGCATTCAACTCGTCCTCGACATCAACAAGTTCATCCTCCTGGTTTCCATCTCCAAATTCTTCCATTATTGCACGCACTACTTCTCTATCAATTGCCTGATCTTGCCTTCTAGCATTCTCTCTGTCCGCATTGTTTGCTGGTCCAGGATTTTGCCCTCTTCTCTCTATGTCTCCTTCAATTTCGATTTCAGGCGCAACATTACCCAGGCCAAGCCATTCTACTATGACAGAATACCTTTTTGGTAACTGCTTTCTGACTTCCGGATACATGTAAATAAGGTCATTGAAACCATCAGTCAGCCTCATGTATTCCATGTCCATGAACGGACGGAGAAATTCTTCATGAAGTATTTCTGTTTGTGCCTCTTTGATTCTCTCTCCAATCACATCTAATTTTCTTTTCAAATCAGAAAGAGCCCGAAAAGCTGCACCCTTATTTCGGAAAAGAGCTTCATTTCCAACACGACCTCGGAAATTTTTCAGCGAGCATTTCTGCAACACTTCACTATTGCTCCTACTTCCCACACGCACAATGTCTCCCTTGTAGAATTTGTAGATTCCCTCTAGAAACTGATCAAGGGCATGATTCGTATAACAAACAACCAACATCGGACGTGGATCTAGATTGCCGGTTTCAGGGTTTTTGGACCATACATCGCGATTGTAGAGCAAAGCCTTAACTATCTTCAAACCAATATATGTTTTCCCAGTGCCTGGTGGACCCTGTGCAACTGCAAATTCCTTTGTTAGCGCTGAAATCACAGCCTCATACTGAGAACAATTCAAATGCAGAAGGCCAGCTGGTGGCCAGCTGGATCTGTCTAGTATTCTGACATCCTTTGCTGGTCTTGATACCACACTGAAAGAATCATTATGATCTCTCCTAGGTCTGGTTTCTGCTGTTAGCTTAGACTCTTCCTGAATGATAAAGTTTTCATCAACAAGGGGTCTTAAATCGAACTTGATATCTGGATTATTCCTTAGGTACAAAGGTGGCTTCACGTCAGTCTCACACCTGACAATGTACTTTTCAAAGGGTAAATCTCCTTCACGTATGTTTTGAAGACCAGCAAGAACATGGCGATATGCCTCAAAATAGGCTGTTGTCTCTGCCATCGTAAATTCCATTTTCTGAAGCTGTCGAATAGTGTCGAAATTATGTTCAATCTTCACTTGCAGAATACCCTTTTTAAGGTCTTTGGGATCCCTGTTTGTGACGGTTGCAAAGTAGAAGGTCTCAAACAAATCTGTTGACAGACAGAGGAGGGATCCATGAAGAAGCCGTTTTGACGACTCCCAGCGAGCTCTCATGTGACTCACATCAAACTGAATTGCATGACATAATCCAGATTCTGTGCAAACGGGAGTAATGATTCGTACGTGATTGTAGATTCTGACATCTTGGAAACGCTTGATTTTTCGATTTTCTCTTACAACTTGCAGAAATTCGGCTATACCATCTCTCAAAGGACCTACAAAATCTTCCCTAAGAAGTCTATATTGTATATCAAGGTAATGATTTAGGTCTTCATAACCACCTCTTTTCTTGTTTTTCCGCAAAAATGGTTTTGCATTTGTGTCCAGTTCTACTGATCGTGGGAAGACCTCATATTGACGGAAATCATCATCAGGTTCTCTATCATCATCACCCCCTTCTTTTTGCTTTTTCCCTCTCTTTTGTTGACCTTTAAGGATATTATTTGCATGTTCTTTGAAAGCCTGATATTCTTGCAGCAAACTATCATCTAATCCCTCCGGGGTGTTGACCATAGCATCTATAACAAATTCAATGGCAGCACGCAGACCAAGACAAAGTGCCAGACTAGCATTTGGCATTCGAATACATAACTGTCGTGCGACAAAGATAAGGTCTTTCATTTGTTGTACGTGCTTCACTACATCTCCCTCTTGAACTTCACGAAATGCAAATGTGGTGTAGCCTACCATGCTATCTGTAAACTCATCGTGTCTCACAGTATTTAAAATTAACAACAGACTTGCATCCATGGAATGACACTCACATGCTTTTGCCAGAACTCTCAGAAACTGTTTAAGGTAGGGACCGTCATCTGAACATTTAGTGACAGATCTTTGTAGAATACCATTGTCCACAGTGGTGGTCAACACCTGAATGATCTCACTTGGCTCCTCATCAGCTAATTCACGAAGTCGCATATATCCTATAGTTCTATTTCCACGAAGTCTGTTGGCACCATCGACACCTCTATGTTCATCATCCCTTTGTCCTCTTCCCCTTCCACGAGCCCCTCTGCCCCTTATGACCTCATCTCGGCCTCTTCCTCCTCTTCCTCTACCCCCACGTACTAGGGCACCTCTACCTCCAACAGCAACACGATCATTTCTGTTATGCCCAGGGTGTTCTTCATGTCTGTCTATCTCAGGATTTTCCAAACGTTCCCTTAGCCTTTCTTGGTTCCTAACTCCTTGTCGCCACCTTTAACAATGAAATAAAATTAAATATTATCACTGTAAATGTTAAATTTTCCTCTTAAGAAATTTAGATTCCTTCTTAATTAATTGACATTGTTACAAATGTTAAATATGCTTTTGGTACATAAAATTTATGATTATTAAGCACAGGATGAAATTTATATCTGTATGTATGTATGTATGTATATTACAGTTGTACCGATTAATCGGCCATACTCATAATCGGGCCAATTATTAGAACAATTGGTACTGGCAGAAATAATCTGTGCCGATGCAAACAAATTTCTAAACTATAAATTCAATCATAACATTCATCTTGACATGGCTTGAATTTTAAATCAGAATTAAATAGTGGAAATTAAGGAATAAACATTTGATTTGGGGGTTAACTGAAAGAAAATATATTCTTAAAAGTAAATACTTTTTAACACGCTTGCTGTAAGCTACCGCTGATTGTCTGCACACAACAAATTATCAATACCATTCATGCACTCATCCCAATCACAGCAGCCAACCAGCCAATGAGGCCTCGTGTGGCTGTTGAACTTCCAGCATACACATTAGCAGATAAATAGACAGATGGCTAGCAAAATTTCCAACTGCTATGAAACTATGACTCACTATAGCTAATCTGTTCTTAAGCCAGTCCTGCAATGCTGCTAATCAATGAATAGCGGTCGCACACTGAAGCAGCTGAATGCAGACATACAAATATCAAGCAGCACTGATATTGGCATGCCAAGACCAACGACTTTATCCTTGGATACCCCAGCTGTTGAGCTGGTTCAGCGTGGTGCATGCATCCATCCAGCCTAGTGGACAACATAGTAGTAACTTACTTGATTTAAAACATTGTTTCAAGAGCATGAATTGATTGGATTATTAATACTGACTAGAGATTGTACACTATTAAATATACTACCAAGCCTATGCATAATGTCAAACTCAAAACACTCAAGTTTTAGTCTGGAATTACTTCAAAGTAGGTGCAGTCAACGAGTCCAAAGCAAATTGCACACCTTGCAAAACAAACATTTCCAGAGGTGGAAAGGTCTATAAAAACTATACGACATCAAATCTTGTCCAGCAATTGCACTGCAACCACATCATCAAACATGGCCTGTTTCTGGCAGACAGAAAAGAAAAGCATGTTGCACAGTTAAACTCAGCAGCTGCAGCAACTCCTCATACAATGACTATTGATGCTATGCTGGACCGGAAGCACCCATTTGCATTTGATGACCTGAGAGCTATTAGTTGGCACAAAGCTATTTTAGAGTTCATAGCAGTAGATGTGCAACCATTTTCTGTTATTGAAGACATTGGATTTCGACGTCTGATGGCCAAGGCAGATCCGTGCTATAAAATTCCAAGTTGGAAGTACTTTTCCACATCTTTGATACCTGACATGCATAAGGTGATACAAAGCAAGGTGCATGATTTAGTTTCTGCCCAATCAGACCTTAATTTGATCTCAGATGCATGGTCAGACCTGTCCATCGGCATAGCCTTGCTGAGTCTTATGGCACACTAGCTGACGAAAGACTTTCAGCGGAAACAGGTGATTTTATCAGCAATGCCTCTCGATGAATCATAGTCAGGAGAATATTTGGTGAGCAAACTGGACAAATTATGCAAGGAATACAACATTCACAAAACTCATATCCATGTTCTTCTGCATGACAGAGGTGCAAACATGGTTAAAGCAATGCGCCTGGCTGAAATCGACAGCATCCTATGTTTTGCACACACGCTGCAGCTCGTTGTCTGTGATGGCATTCTGTTGCAACGAGCTATCAAAGATGTTTTGGCGATCTCGCGATCCATAACCAGCAAGTACAGGCACTCCATCCTGGCACAACAGCAGCTCAAAGAGCAGCAGGAAAAATTTGGTGTTGCCCATAAGAAACTCATCCAGGATGTCCAGACATGCTGGAATTCTACATACAATATGTTGGTTTTGTTATATGAACAAAAACAAGGCTTATGCTACTCTCTATGACCTGCCTAGCCTAACAGCCCAACAGTGGGTCTTGTTTAACAATATTGTGGACACATTAGGCCTATTCATGGACATTACCAAGGAAGTAAGTGATAGCCAAACATCAGTATCCATCATTCTTTCTATACTGAAAATGCTCCGAATGTTGCTGGCTCGAGAGCATGAAGTGAGTCAAGGTATTCAGACAATGCTCTGTGATATGTCACTGAACACACACGTTGCTGATGTTGCCAGCTAAAAGAAATTTGTCTTGGCTTCCATCTTGGATCCACGATTCAAACATCGCCTATTCAGCGAAGAATTACTTTTGACCATATCCAAAGAATGGCTTAGAGCAGAATGCATCATAGTTGCGTCAGATGACAAGCAGGAGGAACCCCCGACCAAAAACAAAACAAGCTAAAACTGAAACAAATGCCACTGGACCATCAACGTCGCGTCTTTGGGATTTGTTTTCTGTGGCCTGTGCCAAACCTGTCCGTACCATCAACGAAACAACCCACCTGGATGACGCCATTGATGCGATGCTTGAATTGTATCTGGCCATCCCTCTGTTGCCATGAGAAGACTTATATGGCTGGTGGAACGCTCACAGGTTTCAGTTCCACTACTTGGCCAAATTAGCTAGACGCTATTTGTCTGCACCAGCTTCAAACGTTCCAAGTGAACAGTTGTTTAGTGGTGCAGGCCAGATTTTTTTCGGATCGTCGTGGATCTTAAACTTGCCGAGAAGGGAAAAATGTTACTGTTGATTAAATACAACCTACCTCAACTCGACTTTCAGTATTAACTGCAGCCAGCGTACAGTGATGTCTAACTATAGTCTTAAAGCATGCATATTATTAATTTTAATTATTATTGGGCTATCATTATTAACATTTTTTAGTCCTTTATTGAAATCTAGTAATGGCAACCTACATCACTGAAAATAAGTTAAAAGACTAGCTAAATACATTTTTAGTCATTTGTACCTTGAATTGGCAAACCATAAGTTTTATCATTATTAGTTTTACAGTTTTTCAAATTTTATGTTTGTGTGATTGTTGTTTTCTATAAATAGCAATGTACTTCTTATCTGGTTTCTGTTGGTTTTTGTATAGAAGTTCAAATTCACATGCCGTATAAACAACCTTGTTATAACTCAAACAGCAAAATACCTGCTTGCATTACACTAATAGGTTTATGTTTCTGAACCAGTCATTGTGATAAGACAAATAATAATGAAATAATCGGTATCATAATCAGTATCAGCAATTTTAATAATTGACTATATGCGGTATCGGCATAATCGGCAAAAAGTGACATAGTACCTCTTTAATGCATGTATGTATGCATGTATGCATGCATGCAAGCATGTATGTGTTTCTTGTAAGGGTGGAAAAATTCTGAAGATGCTCTCGAAGCACATTTTGACGTGGTCAGCATGACACACAACAATTGACTTTGATATATGGGCTAGCCTCACAGAAATTGCAGCCAGCGAATGATGGGGTAAGCTCTGGTTTGGGGACATGATTGCATTTTAATTAGTTCCCACTAGGATAATGGTTAGAAATACAGAAGAGGAGATGTTAATGTTGGGTTAAGTAGCAGAAAATGACAAAGTAAAGACAATCGAGAAGCAATCTGTGCCAATTGAAATAAGTTATATAAAAGTTTGCTTTTTTTCCAGACATATACATTAATATAGGCTGAATAGAGATAATTATTCTAACTATTATGGGCATGTTAAATTTTCAGTGGTTAAATAAAAACTAATCCTGATTGCTAAGCTAAACGAGGGGTCCTTGTTTCCCAGACAAAACTCAAGGTTTTAAATAATCTCAATCACAAAGATAGTCAGAGTTTCTGTAGGAAGCCAAGAAGTTCACTCTGAAATTAGTAGAAAGTACTTTTTTGTAAAAAATTTGCAAGAGACGTGTCTGGAAAGTTGAGAACACAGAAAAGAGATACTTGGCTTCATAGGAAAGGGAGCGAGTCTCTGAAAAGCACAAGGAAAAATAGCTCCATAACTGCACCACAGAAAGGAGAACTGACAACCAGGTTATGGCTGATGAGCTGGAGGAGGATAGAGAGAGAGGAAAGGAATATGGCAACCCTGACCTGTCACAGACACTGAATTTGAGGGACTCGAAACAACCAGATTATTCCGGCATCCTGATAATGAGTTTGATCGTTCACTTGATTCTGTGATGAAATTTGTTTTATCAGTATAACAGAATGGCTATAAATATGGCAATTCTACTTTCTAAGAGAAAGTGTATCCTTCAAATGTCATGTTCAATTTCATTTTGTTTATGTAATTGTTATATTTTACATATGGGGGCTTGTGTTATTCTATTCTATATCTCTGCTCAGATCTATTTTAATTCCATCCATTAATTTGATATTTTAAGTTATTAAATACTCAATTTGGGCAAAAAGACTATGGTCTTTTATCTCCTAGATAATGATAACCAAACCAAAGGCACCAAACATTAAGTGAATGGCCATAACATGCATATATGTATGTATGTTTATATGTATATATGTGTATATATATATATATATGTGTGTGTGTGCATGTGTGCAACAAATATACTTTCTCTCTCTCTCAAGTAGCCCCTATTAAATTCTGTAATGAATTTAGAATTAGAATATAATACTATCTACTAATTTTAACCACTATTCCCTGTAAAGCAATGAGCACTTGTAATGAACTGTGAGGTAGTCATTGGGATGAATCCCCAGCCCACTGCTACCTATGTACAGGGAATAAAAAATGTACGAGACAAAATTGCCATTGAACTTCAATAAGAAAGATTCAGCTAATAAAGATTTAAAATTATCTATATCTTGTATTCATATATTTAATGGCCCTGAAAAATGAAATAAACATGAACAATAAGAGTGGTGGTGATATTTTCTGCTGTTTTCATTCTTGTATGTTGAACTGAAAACTGCTCTGTGCAGTGATTTGATAATTGCTCAGAAGGATTGGTTTCCTTTGAAGTATGAATTTGCAGCAAGTAAATAAACTGATGTTATCAATGTCTAACCAAAAATGATATTTTTTAATGATGGTAACATTTATCATTGAGGATCGAAAAACCCGAAATTTCACACTATAGAACTAGTGACACCTATTGTGATCCTTTATAAAAAAAACTCTCTCTCTCTCTAAAATACCTATCTGCCATGGTGAATTCCTAGGGAAGTTATTCCTTACAGCTTGCTAGGTACCTCCAATCTGAAAAGAAAATAACTGACAGTTAAAAACTTAAAACGAGAATGTTTCTTTACTTGGGAAACCATATGAAAGATAAATAGTAAATTGTATATACTGATAAATTGTTGTGAATTGTGTCCTCTGCAATAACTCGTTCCGGTCTTTGTGAATTTGTGATAGCAAACTGACCAAAGCAAACCACAAGAATGAAAACTATCTTATCATTATTATTTTTATAAATAATGCACCAATATCATCATACTCATCATACAATAACAGTCACAAGTCCTTTGTAAACCGTTATGTCAAAGTCATATATCACAAAAGCGAGTGAGACGTTATATTTATTTAAGATGCCAGAATCATTAATGATTCATAAATCGCAAAGTGATAAATACACGCACATTGAGTTAATACAGGTGGGAGGTCATTTATGCACTTCATGCCTTAATTAACAAGTTCTGACAACACTGTTCACTCCTTTTAATGAGCCAAAACACGAACATGTAATTACTTTCAAAGAACATACATGTCCATCAGAATATACATGCAAACTTTGTACTCTCCTTTAATACCCTGATCTTTTCATAGACAAAGACATACCATTCTTATATACATGTGTTTACAAACAAATAACAGTGCAAAAAGGATATGAAACCATTCCAAACGTTTTCGAGGTTTACCCATTCCTTTCTCAAGTGCACAAAAATGATTACACTAATGAGAAAAGAAAAACAAACACACAATTAACTACAACATATACACCGTGTATGGCTGTTGATATTTACATTTCAGAAAACTACATATGGGAAAGCGAATTAAAGGAGCAAACTTCTATGATGCTACTCACTGCTGTGGATTTTAAGTTACAGCTTGCAAGACAGAAGGTCATTTGAACAACGGAATTTGATTAGTGGCTCAGGCAAGTAGGTCAGAAAGGAAGAATACGCTCAATCTGTGGGGATTTTGGCAATGGTCCAATTAAAACTTTACCAGGATATATTTTGCTGAGCTGGCAATTACTTTTCAAACGGTAATATAATCTATTTATCTATCTGGTATGCCGTTGCAGTCAACCTTGATTGTTGAAATTTAAACGTTTTACTTGAAGAAAACAAGTAGAACAGTCACGCATTCTGTCTCGTGCGTTTCACATGCACAACAGAATGTGATGTCTTATTATATTCTTACGCACAAAATGAGACGTGCCTTCGTAATTTTGCGGGAAGAACAATGTTATTACGCGCCGATTTGAGGGGCTGGGGGCTCAAAATGGCGGATATGGAAGTACACACGTTTTGTGACGTCACGTGAAAACAACGGATTACATGACGGTCAGGTACACAAGAGAAAGAAGTATGAACAGAGAAATAGAATATATAGAAATATTAATTAGTAAAGGAAGAAGTCAGGAAAGTTTTGCTAGGTCACATTTTCTTTCCTTCATCCAAGACCTGTCCATTTACTGTGGCAGCAGAGAAGTGTACTTTAACCAGCATAAATTTGGGATTCATTAGATCTTAATCCGCTGACAGACGAGACGAAAGTAAGTCGTTGCTGAAATTTTACCTGCAGGTTGACGTGCAGGTTGCGAGATTTGTATAATCATGTCTCTCGGAATGCAGATGGCGAGATCCAGGTCAAATTTCAGCAACGATGTACTTTCGTCTCGTCTGTCTGCAGATTAAAGACACGACGAATGCTATGCTCGCGACTTTTGAGAAAATAAGTCATATTCATATCGATTTCATGCAGGTATATCTTGATGAAAGGTCGTTCAAATGAAAGGTCGTTCAAGTTTGCTAGGCCGGCTAGTAAGTGGCTACCATATGCCGACACCAAATGATGTTGGCAAATTGAAATTCCAACTTTTCGATAGGGAGTGGACTCTGACCCTACACCCCAAGATCAATGTCCAAATATCAAAAATGGGGGCCACGGGTCAGAGGAAACTCGGACTAGTTTTACTCCCGAGATATTAGACACCGTAAATAAACAAATGTTGATCAGCATCGACCGATTCATCAATTTGACAATCTATCTGAGTGTATATCTATGTTCATACTAGTACAACGTTCAGATTCAGCCAGCCTGTACTATTCCATGCAAAACAGAACGATATTCTTAGAGAAAACCATCCATAATGATACAACCTAATCACAGCAAAACTCTTAAGGTTACGCTATCAATGGACTTACCATCTCAGTAGTGATCAATTGTCAGCTAATCCTGCTTCTGACCACAATTTGATATTTAATAATTCCAAAGTGAAACTAAAACCAAATGTAACATTTGTAAATCCCAGAACATTGTTCCGCTTTTATACATTCATCGGTCTCCTCCTGCAATATGCCTGTAACTGATACGAATCGATGACCTTTGAACTCTAGCTAGTATCTTCCTTGTTTATTTGAATGGAACTGGTTAGTGTTTCACTATACAAGGAATAACACGTGCAAGAATCATTTATGCATTTGACATAACACATGGTAACAACCATCAACTTAATAAAGAAAACATCAAGTTTTGCGAAACAAAGACTGTGTAGTAATACATTACGTAAGCACCTGGGTTTGTCCAAATAACGGTGCTACTTTCTCGACACTGATAAATCAATACAAAGTGAAAGTAGAACCGAGTAGTGTTTCGTAAGATACAGGGGTTTCTTAAAAAGAACATTACTGACAAACACGTCGACATACGAGAAGACTGAAAAAGGTTGTTGAACCCGAATGGAAATCGACCATAGCCACCAGAAAGACAGTAAATTCAGGACATCTTGAATTATGTGTATTAGATAATGTGTATTAGATACAAGTGGTTGTCCGTACGATAGGAACATCAATTACAGGAATTGACCTACAGTGGAGGCGCGAAGGAGGGGCATTCTAGAGTGGGAGGGTCATTTTCTCCAAGACGTCAGGAAATTGGGGCGCTATCGGGAGTTTTTTTTTTTTTTTCTTTGCATTTTGCAGATTAACTTTTCATGGCATTTCACAATTGTTTAACTGGGGCATTTCCTCACAAAATGTATGGGGGGGGGGGGGAGGGAGGTTGCCAACTGACATGAAAAACATGGGCGCCACTAAAGAACATGCACGGGCACCGCGGAAGGGGCATTGCTGAAGAACATTGCCTCCGGGTGCATCGAACTCTCGTGCCACCACTATTGCCCAGTCTAAATTTAGTAACCATGTGCTTTCTGAAGCTGGGACCGCACCTACGGTCTAGTGGTTAGAGCGTCCGCCTCGGATGCGGGAGGTTGCGGGTTCGAAACCCAGCTGAGTCATACCAAAGACAAATAATTGGTACTAACAGCTGTCTCGCTTGTCACTCAACAATAAGAGGTTAGTGTTAGGACTGGTTTAAGTGGTGTCAGGATAATGTGACTGGGTGAGACATGATGCTAAATGTCTGCGTTATGATGTCCCAGTGTTAGACTTACTATAAACTGCCAAACTGCAGACATCGTAGCAATATGACTGAACAATTGTTAAAGCTACGTTAAAAATCCAAATCACACACACACACACACACACACACACTTTCTGAAGACCAGCACTTGAGCCCCATCTACGTCAACCAGGTTAACCCGAGCTGATAACCAATCAGTAGTAAAATCTACCGAGTAATATATATATATATGAGGTTATTCTTCTCAATGACTTGTTTGTGAATTAATTGACTCTTATTTACTTCTTTTAACGGCATTTTTAACATACTGTTGGATATATCATGCCAGTGTAATATAATGGATGCGTGCTTCCCAAAGACACAGAGGCATCCCACACGGACTGCCCAGAATGGGTATTGAACCTGCGATCTTTGGATTAAGAGTTCGACGCTCTAACAATTGAGCTACTGCGGTTCTCTTTTGTGAATTATTGGAGCACATGGCAAACATTATGATACCTTACAAAATTAATTGAAAACAATTATACACATGTCTGACCAGTAACAAAAGTTTAAGTTCCAGCGCGACCATTATTGTCTAGAAGCACTTTAATTTGTTGTTTAGTTTCTAAAGCTTTACCAGATAATACAGTTTAAATCTTTTGAAAACAATTTTGACAACCGAAATGCGTGTACATGAGAGCACACGCACAGGTTTATTCAAACCATGTTGTTCATCTGTTCGGACCATAGTGATCACTGATGTTATGAATGATTAAACTCACTTTTACAACTACATGTTTGGGGGCCCTGAGTGGCCGAGTGGTCTAAAGCGCTCTCCGTTACGGAACACTGCCATCTCACCTCTGTCTGCGTGGGTAAGAGTCTAGGATTCGGCCAATATGGGTATGTGAGAAAGCTTGCCAGTAGCTTCTCGTGGGTCGGTGGTTCTTCCCGTGGTTTTCCCGGGTTCTTCCTCCACCATTAATACTGGCCCCCATGCATAGCCTAGCGTGTGCTGAAAAATGGCGTTAAACCCCACAACAACAACAACTACATGTTTACTGGCTTAACAGAAAAATTCAAAACAAACTATGAATCATTTCAAACGTCCATTATGGTGAAGTTCTGAAAATAAAACGAAAGAAAAATAATAAATTGCTCTATCTGTCGGAAGTTGATTAATTATTTATATCTGCTTGTAATTACCACAATGTAATCATGGTAGTCCTATAAGTTATAATTAATTACTATGTGTAAATTCTGTTGTGCTCATCTGAAGACAGATTGTAAAACTGGATTGCTTGTGTACAGGGCCGGCGCTACCATATAGGCAAACTAGGCAGCCGCCTAGGGAGCTGATTTCAGGGGGCGCATTTAAAAATTTTTTTTATTGTTTATAAATTTGGAAATTGATATTTCCGTTGGGGCGCGGGGGGGGGGGGGCCGCCAGAATCTAACCTTGCCTAGGGCGCCAGATAGTCTGGCCGGGTTTGGCGCCGGCCCTGCTTGTGTACGGTAATTGTCGAGAAGGGCACATACACGTTAAAAACACAGACATGCAATTCTTATTATTTATACAATAATCTTCTATGGAATTATAATAGACAAGGATCGAAATAAAGAGAATAAACGCAATTTAAAGGTATAATTTAATAAAATTCTCCAAAATGACACCAATAGCTGAAAAACGTGATACACTACAGAGTGTACATGATCTGTGTGAGTTGTTCTTGAGTACAGTGTATATTATAGCAGATTGTATTCTGTAACATTGATTAATTTCTTATTTATTAAAAATCAGTACAAAATTCTTTTTTGTTTACTCGAAGTCGCCTCTGCCCCACCCTCTCTCTCTCTCTCTCTCTCTCTTTCAACAAAACTTGTCTGATCAAATGCAACAAGTATTCCTTATTTTTTGCTAGAATTAGTTCCCTTGAACGTAAGCTCTTCATTTTTTCTTTTATGTTCAGGACATTGTGATTTCATTTTTCAAAAGTGTCTTTACAACGAGGAGGTAACAATAAGGCTCAAATAAATGTGTCTTAGTACTGTTTTTCTTTTTCGTAGGTGAAGTTATCTTAGATATGAAAAGTTGTGAAACAGTAAAGGTACGCTTTATTTGTTTAAAATACGTATATCATATCTGTATTTCAGCTGTATGCCAACATTTTCCAAATAATTACTGTACATTTTTTTGAAGTTTTTTTCTCCTCTGTAACATGTTTTCGATAGACTCAAATGACTTGACTATCAAGTAGGTCTCCGTTTGTTTTGTTATTTCCTGATGTACCAGAAATGCCAGAAAATAGCGGAGATCTACTTGTTGGTAGGACAGATGACAAGGTTGCAAACTGAGTTCGGCTTGAGAAAAGTTTTTATTTTACTATATATAAACTTAGACTCCTCCCTCACCCTTGCCACAGGTGGCTGACGGAAGCTAAGTGTTGAAATAAAATCAGTAAGCAGAAGAAGAAAAAAATATACATACCAAGTTACAATAGTTCCGCAGATTCCAATACTCTGTTCTGTCACCGGATAATGCCTATCATACTATATAAAGAGACAAATTAAGCAAGTTTGCCGCACTTTCATCCACAATGAACCTTCTGTCTCAGGCTGCTATTCATGCCCAAAAAGGGTCTCAGCCATGACCTATGGTTCATATTACTCTTGATGTGTTTTTATATTCATCGAGCCTTGTTATCTGTAATTCTGATCAATGATATTGTAGTGAATATAGAATTCTCGATTATACTCTGCTGATGATGCAGCATTATATATAATAGTTAATAAACATATCTTAGCTGATGAAATTGTAAACTCAGATATTGGAAAGATAAATAATGGTCTAGACATTGGCTGGTTATATATAATCTGGATAAGAATGAATCACTGCTAATATAATAAGAACAGAATCAATTGGTCCCTTAAGTCGTGAATTGTTTACTGCCTTCAATGGCCGATCCCGTCTCCAGGCGTGATGAATGTGTGTTAGATACAACGTCTCTGATTGGTTAGAATTGGTTCATTCCAAGAACTAAACAACTGTTAAACCAATCAGAAATGATTTTACTTTCATTTGTGGAAATTTGAATTGTTCAGAAGCCAAGGGCCAAAGTTGGAGAGCGGTTAACTACACGTGTTCTGTTCATAAAAAATCGTAAATGATGGCGGAGGGAAGAGTGAATTTTGATGAGAGCAAAAATGTGGAGTTTCTCGGGTTTGATCTTGAAAATATTGAGCAAGCTGAGGAAATATGTGTTCAGCAGTTGGCTATTTTGTGAGATTTAGATTTGGACATAGAAGTTTCTGAGATTGAATCGTCCGAAGATGATGATGCTGACAGCGATGATGACGGAGTTTTTGCGGATAAACGTTGCACATAAGTTTGTAAATACTGAATAAATAAGTTGTGAAAGCCTTCGACAAATAGGGAAAAAATTACATCAATTTGTCGACAAATTCATTTGAAATAAATGGTGAAAATTTCGTGGATTTTGTTTGGATATAAGAAGAGAAATTAAAGTAAGAGTGAATGCATGTGTACGATGTTTTCAGACAGGTAAAAACTATGGGGCACAAGCTATTTCTGATAAAGCCTGGGAGAAATTAAACAATTTGAAAAAGTTTTAAATTCAGACTGGATTGACTGTCTTTGGCAGAAATGTACAAATTTTATATTGTGAACAAAAATGTATATGCTGATCATAACAGGGACTATTATTGTACAAATGCAAGATTAAGAACTACTAGAAAAAAAATTACAAGGTGATGGAAATAAATAACACTAACAGTGTTATGTATACATTGACATTTCACATTTGAAACATCTCTGTAGATGGCATACGTGTTATAAATAAATAGGTGTTGACAATTTTTGAAGTCAGTCATAATAATGAACCTGTTCACAAGATTTCTGATTGGACCGTTTACTCAGCTGGGTTCTGTTGAAGTCTGATCTATTTTGACATCAGTCATTTAGGAAGTATTCTGACATGGATAGAGTGGTAAAATATTGCGATGTTGAGTTGTAAGGGTGTATATAAGAGCAAGAATTGATATAGAAATTCATTAATGGGGTCAAGGTAGACTTGAATATGAGGTGAAGTGACTTCTACATTTGGACAGAATACAGAGAAGTAAGAGTTGAACGGGGAGAAGTATGAGCAAAGCAAGATTTTTTTTTTTACTTTCTGAAAGCTCACTATGAAATTGCAGTTGAAAATTTATAAACTATTTTGAAACATCTCCTGTAACAGGAAAGCAAATGCACAAGTGTCTTCTTACAATACCGTTCATCCTACTTTCATTGTTGCTGATACAACATTACCATAGGTATTCATAGAAAACACATGGAAGCATTAAGGTGAATATATGAATGAACTACACCTTTTTTTCCAAATGAATCACCACTGCCAACATGTGAGTGCACCTAATTTTAGAAAGAAGGATTTTCATAACATAACTACTCACTATCTGGCTTTTTTATAACAATACATTGATAGGGTTGCATATTTGTTGTCTTATTATTTGTAGTAATGTCATGCAATGGTGAAATAGTATTTGCATCACTGTTTGTTTTCTTCCAGTTTTCACAAAAATGAGCGATGTCAGCAAACAACCTTGACCTGAACAGTACTGCTCTTATTGAACAAGATAGCATTATCCCATATCTTTCTGACCTACATAATTACATTTTTAGGCTAAGTCTTCAATCACATAATATTTAGACTTTTCTTTTTATGAATCATATTGTCACGTGCCTCCTATGGTATTATTTCTTATACCGAAGAAAGTGGACAATTAAAATTCAAATAACTCTGAGCCCCCAGTCAGCAATGCCGATGGTCTAGGTGTATAAATAACTCGAGGTGAAAGGTATAACAGTTTAATAAAATATTTCAAATGTATTCAATAATTTCATTGACAAATTTCTCAGTTGCAATTTCTTTCAAACAAATACAATCAATGACCTATTCACAGTTGCCAATTACTGTTCCATCATATGAAATTAAAGGTCTTAAGTGGGAGTGTTTCCCTTCAGTGTGGTATGTTACTTATCTGGCGATCCCTGTCCGCCTCCTGTTTCTCTTTGGTACTTCCAGTACCCTTGACTGTGTGCTCTCCTGGCACTGCCATATTTGTCCTTCCAACACTTCCAGTACTCTCTATCATGTGCTCGTTCCAGCACTGTGCCTCCACACAAACTGCTGATGCCACAATAAATGCCTACCACATGCTCTCCACATCTCTACTCTCATCTCCAATCCTTGGGCATCAAACTTTAACACACACCCAGAAAGCTTCCTGTGGAATTAGAAGGGACATATACTCTAGTCTTCTTCCTCTAATCTCAGGAGAATGAACCACACCCTTACAGACCTTTCATCAGAATAATGGCGAATAAATTAACAGGTTAACTCACACACTCACATATAAATATTCCATACATGCTTTGTTCTATAATAAAATTGTGCTATAATAATATTATTATTATTATCAATGAATTCTAATACATGCATACACATCCCTAATTGTTGCCTTCTCGATATAGTAATTATCATCATCAATAGCAATCATACACATTTCCATCCCTTCGAACCATAAAAGACATATGCAAATATACAAATATCTAATTATGTGTGCATTAGTCCAACAATGACTAACTCTGCATAATTCACAATGTATATTCATATACTGATAAGGCAAGTACAAGTTCTAACACAATTCTCTAATAAATTCAGTTATGCATTATGATGCAACATTGTAGCAAATTACACAATCCATTTCGATTTCAGTCCAACAGTCTATATATGTTAATCTTGCATGTTAATAATTCGCTATACGCTATGCTACGATATGTTGAAAATCGGTTATACATGGAAGAATCCATTTCTAATAAATATACACCTAGTTATGAAAGTGAGATAAATTTGGGCAAAAATTTGTTACCTCAAGAAGCCTTTGTTCCGAAATCCAAACACAGAATTTAAACTAGAATTCCTTCCTGTCTTTTAATGAGCGCACAACTTTGGCTACTCGGTGTAGAGTCTAATGTCTGTCAACTTCTCTGTGATCCATCCCTGACGAGGTTCATACAAGTACTGATTGAAAAATGGATTTAGTCTGAACATAAGTGGTTGCTTATTGAGACTGTCCTAGATTTGAATCTTTTAGTTTTGATTCGATACAGTCTGGTCTCATTGAAAACTGCCCTGGGCTGATTTAACACTTACTTGTAGCTCTCAGACTTCTGGTCCCCCAAAGCCCGAAAATTGATCCCAAGCCGATCATGATATCACTGATTGCAAAACAAACACAAGAGTTTTTCTTGCGTTCAGAATCGGTCTAAAGTGGTAATCTTACATAATACACATTGGCATTATCCCAGGTGCTCTTAACTATGAGTTAACTATGAGAAGATATGTGTATACATGAAGCATGAATCATCAGCGAATGTTCCCTACAAATGTGACACATATTTTCCTACATATATTTACCCAATGATTTATGAAGACAGACTAATGAAGTAGTACTTCCTAGACACAGCAATATCCACCATTATTTCCCAAAGACAGGTTCACTTACAGTTTCAGACTGATTTTATGAAGAAAATAACATAAATACAGCAGTTAAAATCTTCAAACATTTTTAAAGTTAGAAAGTGCTTTTCAATGATTCCATTCTTAAAACACAAATTGCTATTTACATACTGATGTTTAAGTTTTATCAAATGAAAACCTGCTGAAATTGGGTAATGATATCTTCCTTGGGATTGGGTTTATGATCAGTTAGCTATTAAAACACATGCCTGTGAATGTGCAGGAGTTTGCTTGTTATAGCAGTTGATATCAACACCAGCTGTTTGATGTATGCTATATATTTTGTCTTGGGGTGCAAAACAACACTAGAATAGCCTGGTTATGGTGAGGGAGCATCTCAAAAGTCTTAAAATACTGTCACGCAATATACATTTACAAAAGTTACATTGCTAAGTCATTTTCACTTTCCGAACTGAAAAAGGTGAAGTTTACATTTTTCGAGTGGTTTAGTTGCCCACATCGCCTGATAGCTTGAACCCAGAGTACCATGAAACTAATTTGGAATACCTGAACTCCCTGTTACAAGCATAACTTCAGTTATTTGAAATTTCTCACAGATTAGCTCCTATATTTTCTAAATGTGAATCAACCTTTCAAAAAACATTATTCAACCTCCAATGTGTAGAACACAAATGTTCAATAATTCATTCTAACCCAGTAAGATTCATATATGGAACTTGTTAACCATAGAGGAGACAATCCTTCATTTCATACTGTCAAAGCCTACTTGAATTTATACACACTCACTTTTTCTCTCACAACTGAAACTTTGTTAATTGGCACCCCTAAGTTCTCTATTGAGAATAGCACACAAATTGATTTATCTGTGCAAAATTTCATTTTGGATGAATAAAATAATGAAGTTATTAATTTAACTCACAACCTTTTACAAACATATTAGTTTATTCCTTATTCTGTTTTTGTTTAAAGTACATGTATGTGTTTTTATACTTTTCCTTTATAAGCACTTGATCCAGCAACCAGATTTATGTTATATTTTATGTTACTGTTGGGGTGACTATGGCCTAATAAGCTCATGCTTTCTACTGAATCCCCCAAATCATTTATTTGAAATTGTATTTGACGTAGTTTGAAAAAACAATATGGTTTAAACTGATTACTGGTGGGAATTGGAATATTCTGCTTATTTATGGAATTGGCCCAGTTAATTATAAACAAGAAAATGACAGACACCTGCTTGGTCAAATACATTCTTTAATGGAATAATTTGATCTCATAGATGTATGTGGGGAAAAAGCCTGACACAAAGAAGATATACATGTAGAAGTCAGTGTACAAAAAAATTTTGATCCTCTTAATTGATCTCATTATTGATACAGCAAAAGAATTTCTTAAAAATACAAGGCCTTCAGAACATATATGAATTCACAATATTGTGGAAAAATATTATTACTGTATGATCAAAATAACAACACAAGAAGATATTTTATCTATGCCACTGTGGAATAACAAGTTCATAAAAATAAACGGTAAAAGTGTATTTTATATATTAACAAATGGTGGCCTGTTTCTAAATTAGTTATTTTATCATTGCAGATATAAATTTTCTTAACTTATGATTTAAGAAAATAATATCAATGTATCTTTTACTGAAAAAGTTAAATGGTTTAGAATTTTTTATTCAATACCAAATATCTGGAGAAAAGCTATAGAAATTAGCAAATATTGGATACCCCAGTACATAAAATCTTTGATATATACATATGATGAATTTCATTATTTCAGCTTGATATACTGTTTCATATAAACATGTTCAATACTAGTGGCCCATCCTCATTTACAGAAAGGTACATGAGAAGAATAAAGATGAAACTTCAACTCAAGATCATAATATTGCAAAATATCATGCATGCAACCACATTTAATAACACTGTCTTTCCAGAAATAAATTGCAATGCCTCATTAACATGGAATCAGTATGAACATAACAGTAGTAAAGTTTTAACCATAATCGTGGGCATAAGTACACAAGTCAAGTACTGTTATTGTTTTACATGTAACAGTATAACTATGCAAATGAGCCAGGTATGATTCCAAAACTTAATAAGTGGAATGTTCCTAGGTGGGTGGTAGCATTTAATGATGTTCTTGACAGAGTTCAAGATAAACCTAAATTAAAACCTAAGGGGTTGTATCAAAACCAATTAGCAAAATATGGAGAAAAAAACCTTCATTGTATCAGATTCCATTATATCGATTAAAGCAAATACTGATGATAAACCCGATTTTAAGATAGGAATGTTTTAACTGTATCTGAGAACATACCTCTGTATCTTTCCAGACTGATGTGTGGATCTATACAAGTTGTAATGATTGCAAAAAGTTGAAGCAATATGGGTCCATTGAGCACCGTGTCATGGAACAACACAGTGGCTATGGATGGATGTGACAGAAATGTTCTGATTTGTTTGCCTGGCAGGATGGCAAACATAAGAATTGTAAAAGTGGACTAAATCGGCAGGTAATGTTCCTGTTTTGCAGAAACATTGGTGCAACAGGGAGTGAAGAAAGGTCAGGACTGGAAAAGTTCTGTAAGGAGATAGCAAAGATTGCAAGACAAAAAAAAAAACTACTGTCTTCAGTCCAAAATCCTATTCTCAACAGATGGCCATCAACAGATTGAGGAAGGTGGTTGCCTCTTCTAGCAGCAGATCTCCAAGATGAGAGGAACAACACAGAGGAACATCCCCTTTCACTTCACTGTTGCTAAGTACAAGCAGAAATGCTATGCGCTATGTAGTTCCATCATCCAATGGCTTTATCTTGTCTATTGCCAACAGTGGAATATCAGGAATACCAGTTACACCTGATCCTGCTGATGTAGCTTTACCAGTTTCTGGTACATTGCCATCAGTAAGACAGTGCAAATCCAACCGAGATGATATTGCCCTATCTCATTATTAAGAGATCACAAAGAATACACTCTTCAAAGACGAAATGATAAAAAATGTCAAAAGACATCAGAGATCTTCCTCCTCATATTCATCTTCAAGCTCATCATCATCATCATCATCCAAATCTGGTGGAGCTATTTCTTAGCAAGATGTCATTTTTTACATGCAAACCCCCACAAAGTTTTGCACTTATACAGATCGGACTAAGTTTATCCTTCAAACCAGTTGTATAGTTTTGAATATTGGTGGCTGAAAGTTTCAAATCTCCAGAAATATCAAGAGTTCTATCGACTCTAGGGGTTTTTTTTTTTTTCTTTTGCATTTGATAATTTGGTGAACATTGTGTCTGAGAGTAAAGCTGCATTTTGCATCAACCATGATCCTGCACTTTCCATATCATCTTGAATTTTCTATGTCAGACAATACTGTCCCTTGATGTCCTTCCATGGGACAGAAAATACCTATGAGAGCTGCAGTTTGAAGTAGAGTTCTATGGCTTACCAGGACTGGTTTCTTTTATACAGAGGAAAATTGATCAACTTTTTGACTAAAAACAATGAACAAAGACCTTGTTTAAATATTTCTTTTAGCTTATTCATAGACAGAGTTAGTATTAATTTCTTTTTCTTTTTGTTCTTTCTCTTCTCTTCATCTCCTGGTTTTTTTTAATTACATCTTTCAATGTAAGTAGAAAATATAAGAATGCTATAATACTTTCAATATAATACTGCAGCATGATTGGAGTAATTATGCTTTTTTTAATTATGCATTTTAAGTAAAATGAATTAACCATTACAATGTGACCAGTTTATGTTAAATTATGATAAGAAAACTATCTTAAATTCATGTTCCTAATTTCGTTTTGAGATTGTGATTTTTGGGGTTGTTTTTAAGTTACTGTACATGCTAAGAATGAAAAGAACATTCAAATTTTTCTGTAGTTGAGAAATGCTATGTTGTTCAGGTTTCTTTGTTGCATATTGATCTAGTGAGAAAATATTGTATTTTCTTGCAAGTAGGACAAGTAACTCTGAGTAATTTGGTGATGTACAAACACCTTTTATGTTTAATTAGATCAGATATATACTACGTCAGATTAGCTGACAATATGTTATATAATTTACTCTAAACAACTTAGGTACATTTTGTTTACTCGGGTACTTGCAAGTATAGTGTTGTTGGAAGTTCTTGTAAGCTTGTTCTGTTGTTATAATTCCATAAATAACTTTCCATATGAGTTTCCGTTCCCTCTTGCTTAAAAGATTGTTGTGGACTATTTTTCTTTCCGAAAGAGTATATTTTGCATGCAGTGATGATATTTATGGAGTACATATTATTGTCAAAAAGCATGGGTAAAGGCTTATATTAATATACAAGGAAAAACAACTTGTATTTAAAATGCTGTTTAATATATAGTAAGATAATAGCTCTTGGAGCAGAGTTAAGAACAATTATTTCTTAAAAAAAGATAAACAGAAATAACAATTTTATCTGTAATCGAAAGATTATTCTTGTCTAGTTGTTGTTGTAAGGTTTAACGTAATTTTTCAGCAGAAGATAGGCTATACATGGCAGCCTGCATGAATGGTGGAGGCAGAACCTGTGAAAACCCCAGAAAGAACCACCGACCTAAGAGAAGCTATTGGCAAGCTTACTCAAATACCCACATTGGCTGAGCCCGAAACTCGAACCCATGCAGACAGAGGTGAGACGGCAGTGATCTGTAGTTGTAAGCACTTTAGACCACTCGGCCACTCTGGGCGGCCCCTTCTTGTCTAGTAATGAAACAAATGTTGCAAGTCATTAATACCATGTATCAAGAATCAAGATTGTAGAGTGTCCTTGTGAACTTAATTTTGCATACGATTGCACATGGTAACCTGTACTAATAATTCTAAACAATGTTCTTTTTGTAAAATGCACATCCTCACATGTCCTTGTTTTGCCCTCTGCTCAGAAGTTTTAGCCACATGGGTATGCCCCTCATGGGCAATTGTCATTTGATTTGTTTCTCATGCCTAGTTTAAGTAAAGTGTATGTACAGTATGACAAAAGGTAGAGATGATTGTTTGCAAGTTGTAACCTAGGTAACTATATGCACATGGCACATATTGACACATATCATGGTACACAATCTACATTGCAATACATATCAAGAGACATATCAACACGAAAGAGGGAAATGACTAATAATTAATTACAATCACTGAGTTCATGTATCTTTTTATATCGTGTTTTCAATCTTTGTATCAGTGTGCATATAAAAACAGCAAAATTACTGATTCATTGGAGAGTCATTTCACTGCCATGTCTAATTCCCCTGGTGTAGTACAGAAGGATCCCAGGTCCAGTGTTAGTTGCATGTTTTAATGTACCTACTCATGTCCAGTATTTAAAGTGTATATGTGGTTTAGGGGTGGAGGCATTAATAGTTTCAACATTATGACCCAGAGGTTAAGTTGATGGGTGTAGGTATTTAACCTGTGTAAATGCCAGTTTAAAATTATTTCAAGCCAGGTAAGTGTATATATGTGTATACACCTCTCCCTCGATAACTCTCGCACAACAGGGTCCATAAACGTAGGCCGCACTATAAGCGAGGCACGAGTTACCGAGGAACCTCCAAAAATTGAAAAAAATCTCTTTGACATCGAGAAAACCATGGGGGGGGGGGGGGGGGGCGGCGTTAGGGAACTGGGCTGTTTAATGACTGAATCCTCATTTTACAATCACGTCGATAATAATTTTTAATAAAGTGCTTTTTCTAATGAAGTTGTTCGTTATTCTGTTTAAATAACATTTTTTTCCTCAAAATATCCAACATATGAAAGATCGTTCCAACTGGTTTGAACAACCATCGCGTGTACGCAAAAAATCTGTGTATTACGTCACTGCTTTTTGTTTTCTTGATGAGTCTGGTTCCCGTAGTGGTACTTGGACATAGAACACAGTTAATTTTACTATATGTTCTCTACATTTGTTTCTCAGTACTGACCTTTCCACTGTGTGACAATCAATGCAAATCATATGTTAATCTAAAATACCTTCAAAGATGACTTCACGGTGAAGTTCTTGTCAAAGGTTGACCTGCTCTTTTTGAGATACTGGATTGTCAACATAGCAGCATGTAAACAGAACAGATTTCACTTCCGTATCATCACCAAGGCCTTATTACTCATGTGCACTGTCGCCGAAATACACACAGGCAACAACACCCTGAGCTCATATTATCTAGAATAAACAGTTACCTTTAAATCCCTACCAAAAATGCATAAATAAAACTCTTCTATCACCACCAAAATGAGAGAGGAAAAAATGTTCTAAAAATAGACTAGAACTACATTCATGTACTGAACTGGAAGTAATAATTGTGACCCGATTCCATTTAATAGTATCTTGCCAAATCGTTAGTCCACAATTTGGGAACTAGACTAACTATTGATACACCACCAAGATTCCTTTTTTTTCTTCAAAAACACGTGACATTTATTTCGTGACACGTCTACGTCAAAACTCAGTTTTGTATTGTTCAATTAGTGCAATGTTAATGTCGTGATTTCACTGGAAGTAATAATTAAATTTCTTATCATCCCTGAGGATATCTCTAAATGCCAGTTCAAGAATTCTCTGAAACTTGCTTGCCCACAGTGGTCCGTATCTGTGAAATCAAGCTCTTTATTTTTACGAAGTATTCTTTTCGCTTTGCTGCCTTGTTATCTTTGATCAGTTATGAAAGAGTTGGATAATTTAAAGTAGTTTCTGTTACATACACAATAACGTTTATTACAGTGTTCGATTTATCAAATGAAGTGAGTGTACCCGACATACGACCGAGGCCGCTAGATTTTAAGTTAGTCCGATATTTGTGTGTTTTAACTTTTATTTTATTCCACCTCCTTTTTTATATTCAAAAGACATAATTGACGTGATAATATAAAGGAGGCCAGCTTTTAATTCAGTGCAACAATACAACAAATACTTCCGCAAGTCAGTTATCAAACATGGTCGGCACTTAATTAGGTTCTCAGAGAAACGCTCATGGACATAGCTATTACGATAGATTGACGCATTTTATGTTTAATTACAAGAGGACACATTGCACTTATGACGATTACACTTAAAAGGAACTAAAAGATGGAACTAGAACACAAACTTCAATTGATAAAAAAATTATTTAATTTGTATTTATTTATTAAAGTACTGCCTCCACTTGGCGTAAGGGACATTTTCATTGATATAAATTTCCTTACATATCGTTAATTGCGGTGTACTAGGAATGTCGTTTGGAAAGAAAATGTAAAAAAGTGTATGAGTTATTTTTAAATTTGATATTTCAAAGTGTTGATTACAATTTCCAGGTCCTATCTACCGTTTTCAACGATAAAACGAGCGATACATCAAAGTTTCCGTTACCAATTTTGATCACGATTTTCTTCAAGGTCAACAAATAGGGATAATTTTGGGGGGAATTTTTGGGTTTAAATAATGGGATCCACGCCTGACACCGCGTTATAAGAGGGTTCGTGAGTTATCAGGGCGTGAGTTATCGAGGGAGTGGTGTAGTATGAAGATCATAATTTTAATTCTCTGGACAAGTGAACAAGTCACATGAAGGCTATTAAATGCATATGCCTATTAATAGTTATCAACCCCACCTCTCCACCACTGTCCCACCTCATAGGACTATCACTGACTTTTATGTGTCTAGCCTTAACAATGTAGGAGGGGTTCAGGGATACAATGTATGCATGGTAGGTATGGGTGGATGGAAATATAGATTCTATCACTGCATCTTGAAACTGCAGGTATATATATATATATATATATATATATAGAGAGAGAGAGAGAGAGAGAGAGAGAGAGAGAGAGAGAGAGAGTCTAATAAGAGAGATTGCTATATTGATTACTAATCATATGGCATAAGAATTGATGCAGTTGTTTAAGTCTACCATAGCTGCTTAACTGAGAAAAGGAACTATTTTTAGCTGTATGATTATTTCAATAATGGCTTGGAAATATCGATTATGTTGCATTAAGTCCCAAAATAAGTTTGTTGGACCTATATGACATTCCTTGTCAACTGTGAGAGGAAACTATTGCTTCTGCTTTCAGTGAATAAGTTTGACCTACATTTAACATTATATTTAAAATTTCATACCTTATTGGATTCAACAAGATATTTTCATTATTTCCACAACTTGAAGGAAAAGCTCATACTTTTTGGACTTTTAAAACACAAAATTCCAGGGATAAGTGTGTCATGCATGAAAAATATCTGCTTGTGTTCAAATTTCAGGCATCTTATACAAGTTCTACTTTGACCATTTCTCTCTGAGACCTGTATAAATGTGTGATCCATGTGTGTGTGTGTGTGTGTGTGTGTGTGTGTATGTGTCTACAGATACATCAAGAGATACAAATATTTTCACATCAACCATGTTTCAAGTATTCCATCTTTGACCATGCATCACCATTAGGAATATTACACACTAACCCTGCATCACCATTAGGAATATTACACCCCATTAGTAAATTCTCTGCTTCTCTCATTCCCTGCAGGTTTTTTATTGGGGGTCATAGAATACGAGTCACATAATTTTTATTTTATTCTTTGTACTGAAATCTTGCAGTCAAAGTAAGAAGAAATATAATGGAGTGAGAATAGTTTAATTATAACTTTGGGTGATGGTTGAAAGGGAGCTGTTTTAAAAATGGTTCTTATTTCAAATCTATGCATATACAATATCTTGTGATATATTATATTCTCATGCTTCAACTCTAAATTTCCATTGATAGACTGCTCATGTACTACTGTCATGTAAGAATACTAATTGCTGAACAGTTTTCATTTTAAGATGGAACTTTTATAAAGGCTTGTTACAGGATCTTAAAAACATTCCTTGAAATACAGAGTGGGATGTACAGAAGACCCATAGAATAATTTCAATGAAGTCCTTTTTCAAAGAATCTTATGCTTTAAAGTTTTGGCTCTTTGTTAAGAAATGAATATGTGATGTGGCAATGAATTTGACTGCCATTTGTCTGGTTATAATAATGAGAATTGATATGCTGAAAGCACTACAGATTTGAGACTCCTGTTATTTCTGATATTTTTTTGTTATATGAAGATAGGTGAAAAGGTAGCACCGTATATTTTTTTAATGATCAGTGGTTGATCTTCTATGGATATATATTTCTATAATACAATTTTATCAAGGGTGATGTGAAAGTGGAACGGCATCTATTATCTTAAAGGATTTTCTTAAATGATAAAGGCAGAAATAAAAGAAATACAAAGCCACAGTTTTATGTTCAGTTATGTGAGAGATGTACAATAAAAGGAAAAAAGTAACAACATAGCAACAAGTATGAAATGTATAATTTTGCATACAGATATTTATTTATACACAAGCAGAAAATGTAGTGACAAACATGGAATGCATTTGTGTTACCTGCATAATCATTATATTAAGTCACACTATTTCTTCTTCAGCAGAAATCAGAGAAACATTAATGCAACAGTCTTTTACTCTATCCTGACACATCTATAAAGGAAAACTATCAGAATAAAAACAATAAAAGTCTTCAGATTTATATCTTTAATTTTTAGCTTAAACATTTCAGATGGGAAAAATTATTTTGAAATACATGTAGAGTGCTCTCCTTACTCCACACCACCATATACATTAATTCATAACATGTCATACATTGGACTCCAGGACTGTTGTAATGAGAAGACAATAAGGGTGTTCTCCCAGTGTGGCAAGGCAGGGTAGGTCGGTATGTGTCTGTGCTATTTCGTGGAGTTCATGGTATTTTTTTTCCAGGAGTGAAGGGTGTTGAAAGTGACACTCACCCGTGGTGCCACTTTGTTCAATGCAAACTTGCAACAGCCTCTTCAAATCTTATAAAGCTTATTTATTTGCCCAAATAATAACAAATGAAAAGAACCTGCTAAAAAGATGATCTCTCCATTTAATCAATACATCGTCAGTATATGCATGTATATAATGTGTATGTATTTATGTATCTACATATATATATATATATATATATATATATATATATATATATATATATATATATATATAAAACACAAGTATGTATGTATGTTTGCTTTAATCTGAATTTAATTTGTACTACTAGATTCTCTTTTACTTCTTGTTCTTATTTTTATTACATATTAGTATTATTCCCTGCTGTGTGGCTAGGTTTTGCTGCCTTTGTGTAAATACATTGGTGCATTTATTATGCCTTAAACTGTATTCACAACATTTGATGAGAAGAAAAAAAATACGCAGATTTCAAGACAAATGTGCACAAAACTTTCCTCCAGATTTCATCATAGATGGTTGAATTCATCATGTGAATCCAGGTAATGGACAAAAATTTGGTTAAAACCATTTTTGCCATCAGAGCACTGAGGTATTATGCTGTAATTAAACTCAGTTAACTTTATTTCTTTCAAGTCAATATACTGGACATATGATGTAAAAGCTATCAAGTAAACAATTCTGTACATGCACATGAAATTGGAACAAAATGGGCACATTTAAAAAGGCATTGTATCAATAGTTATAAAATGAAAAAGTTAACATAATGATATTTTATCGATATATTATTGTATGTATTAGTACATGATCAGTGATAAGAAAAGATGCCGATATATAATATCTTCGCTATTGTTCTAACATGCATCAGTGCATTTTCAGCGAGTATGTATATTTCTTTATTTGTTGTCATCGTTGTGTTTGCCATAGTAGTCTTTCCTTTCTATAATGTCAGACTAATGATGAATGGGCATTATGTTTGCCTTCTTAATGAATTTTTAACCAACAAGTTTGCAGATATGATGCACTATCTACATATCCAAAATTGTTATAATACAACTTATTGCAACTCAGATATTATTTCTTTTTGTTTTGCTGCTCCAACAGAAATTTGGGGGCCCCGAGTGGTCTAAAGCGCTCTCTGTTATGGATCACTGCCATCTCACCTCTGTCTGCATGGGTTCAAGTCTCGGATTCAGCCAATGTGGGTATATGAGAAAGCTTGCCAGTAGCTTCTCATGGGTCAGTGGTTCTTTCAGGGGTTTTCCCGGGTTCTTCCGCCACTGGCTGCGATGTATAGCGTGTGCTGAAAAATGGCGTTAAACCCTACAACAACAACAACAACAATAACCAACAGAAATTTAGAAATCAGCATATCTAAAAACATTTTTGCAGGAGTCAGTTTATTTTAATGAGCATCCTGTAGATTTTAAGCATTATAGTAATTTTGGACCTTAAATACGATTTTTCAGGTCAGATTAACTTATTTAGAGTACTGTTTACACTAATTTCAATCAAAATTACTCTTTAAATCTCACAGTATTTCTCAGTTTAGTAGTAGTTAATAAGCAATAACTATTATACACTGATATAGATCTTTCAGTTATTTTCTACATGGTTGCATTGTCTGGAGTTGTAAGCAGGATTGAGTATCTTGAACTCAGATGCCCTGAAAGTTCAATGTGTGTGGGAAGGGTAGGTAGTTGTTCAAAATAAGGGGCCATCCATTTATTGGATGGGGAGGGGGGAAAACCCAAATGCATACACTTGTGTATAGGGGATCTACTGATAATATACATATGCATAGGAAATGGGGAGGGGGGACCTCGATAATAATTTGTCTAATATGTTACCTGTTCGACTATCAGCATTTGAATTTTAGTGGAGACTAGACAAACTATTTGAAGTTACGCAGCTTATTTCTTTGATGCAGCCAGACATTCAGTGTCAGTGGACTATCTGTTTTATTAAACAAGTTAATCTTATTAATCTTTTATAGTTTCTGTGTGCATTAAAAAGAGGCCATTTTATAGAATTCGGGAGGTGGGAGGGTGCATCAAGCATACGTACGCAGGTGGGTTGCTGTAAATAAGCACACGTGTATGGGTTGAGGGTTCAAGCATTGCCAGATTTTTGCATACATACTAAATGGATGACCCCTAAGCTTGAAAGGACATTACTTATCCTATAATGAGCTTGAAGCAATAGTAAATTATCGATGGATTAAACTAGGGCTGAAACAGTTATTAGTAAATTCCATAACCTGTTACCTATAATACGTTAACCAGTTAATTGCAGTTGGAAACACCTCTTGTGTGTGTGAACTGGCAAAAATTACACCATAATCAAAGCTTCCAGTTTGTAAAATATTGTGAATCTTGCATGTTACTGGCGAAAAATATTTCCAGCTTGCTTTACTATGAGCTCTAAGTATACATTCCATCTTTAATTATTTTGTCATAGTAATTAGTACCAGTCAGACCAATTGTTAGGATCACTGAAACACAGTGTCAGACTTCTGTATCGCAAGCATTTAAATGAAAATCTGTAAAATACTGGAACTGTCAAAGGAAGAAAATAGGGTTTGAGTGTTTGCAAACCTTGTTTTTGACAAAAATGCTGATCATGACACCATTTATTTACAATTCCAATTTGTTTATCTTACTATGTATACTTGGTCTTACAAGGCAGGGATGGGGTGAGTGATTAACCAGTTACTAAGTTTTGTAACCATTTAACACTAATGCTTAAATAGTCAGTGGTTATCAAAGTAATCATTACAGCCCTAGATTAAACATGAATCAGTTAATAATGTACATTCCAAAGGGATCAAGAAGAAATGTGACTGAATGTATGTGTTGCTCATGAAAATCATTTTAACAAAAGTAAAATTTCCACAGTGTGCAAATAATTCATCTCAGTTATTGCTACAATTGAACCATACTATCCTCGCAAAACAAACTTATTAATTATTTCAAAACAAATATGGGATGCACATTGTTATACACTTATAAGACAGAATTCCCATACTTCAGTCACAGATACACGTATAAAATACATCATCATTATAGATACAACTCTTACAATTATCAGCATGCATAAATTCAGATATGTGTGGCATGTATGGATATTGGTAACAAAAAGAAAATAATCACAAGCGATTTCATATTAACATGTAAACCTGACTGCTGGTAGCTGTGCATACCAAATTATTTTACAACTACCAAGAAACATGGGGAATTATTCAACTGATATATTGCACATGCATGCTCTCCACAAACTTGTATATTGAACATGTATACCAGTACTTCCAATAAAAGAGAATTATACCTATCCAGATATAATTTGGTGGATGAAAATTCCTTTCTTTGAACTAATTGTACAACAATTACTGTGAGTTGTTGAATTTGCTTTGGTTTGGTTGTCAACAGCATGTCAACACATGAAAGGTTACAATGCTCCGAAGCAGTTAGAGTAAAGTGCCTTGCATAGAGACACATTGGAATGGTCAATTCAAAACCCCACTCTTTTGATCATGAGGTGGGTAAACATACAAGAGGTTCAGTCACAGCTCCTACTTACAAAACTAGATTGCAGTTAGGCAAAAAATTAAGAACAAAATGTAGGGTAAAAAGCATTATATAGACCTACAGCAGCCTAAGATCAAATAAACAAAAATGTTGCTTGTTCTTTTAAATAGTTGCTTGTTCTTTTAAATAGTTTCTGACTGGCACAAAACAAGATCAGTCTTTAATGATGTAAAACTGTACAAGTCCAACCTTCCATTTATCAACTCTTCTGACTTATAGCCAGGTTTGTCCACTTGTTCATTTATTATATTAGAAAAATAGAGAGTTGAAGTGAAATTTCCCCACCAGCATCAACACCAACTAAAATGCCAAATTAATGGTAGACTTTGACCTCAAAAAATAGGTATAGAATGAATCAAGACAAGCATTCATAAAGACCTGTTGATATTAATTTCTCAAATAAATGAAAAACACACAGTCTGTGTGCATCATTGTCTTGTTATACATGGAACAGTATCCTATCATAGGTTAAAACCTAATTAACCTGTGGCAAGGAGTCTGAAAAGTATTAAAATTAGTGAAGTTGGCATTTCTTGGGTACAGTTAAAAGCTTCCTTTTGCAGTAATGATACAAAAAATAACAGTATTCCCCACATTGTATTTAATTTAATAGTTTTTAAATATTTCACTTCCATGTTTTTACATATATTACTCAACGTTATCATACATTCTGTCAGTTTTATCTCAGAGAATGTATTCCACATTTGGATAGAAGATTGTCCCTGCTGCTGACACCTGATCTCAACCACTCGGTGACCAACTCTAGAAGTGGTATTGAATAGAAAACAGTGTAGTGAACAGGTATAGTTTGTAACTAATCTTTGTGAATAGAACTTAATGAAACTTGGTCTTTATGTAAAACAAGTCCTTACCTGAAGGCGGTGGCTATAGCACATGTGACTGTACTCCATGATTGATCGTTTTACAACTGAATTTTATATGTTGCACTAAAATAGTATAACTTCAAGAAAAAATGTATTACAACGACAGCAAAATCAACTTAAAAATTGCTCTTAATAGAAGTGTAAGAAAAAGACAGAATATATGAGCAAATCTTTACAATGTTTTAAGTAATTGCTGCTCAACTTAGTGGCATTTAGTGCATTGGTATTGCACTTTTATGTTGAATAAGACATACGACGAATCAAAGTATTATTTAAATGATGAGGTTAAACTATTCCCGTGATGGAACAGTTTTGTAAAAAATTATAAAATGGTGACATGATCATGCATATGTGTGCATCTCTTACTTAATGTAGATAAATAATTGCCTGCATTATAAAAATAAAGCAGTGTCTCTGTCGTCTGAATGTGGTGTACTTTGTGTAAGTAAAATGACAATAGTCTAATTAGTGGTGGTTTCCTGTTAAGAAAATGTATACTGTACAAGATATGGTCAATAACTGAAACAGTCCTCAGACAGCAGAAAACAAAATAAAATGACCGTGGCATAAACAGCCTACATTATATCATTAAATGTTGATGTAATTGTAAAGCACCAAGGTTCATGTTTGCAGCTTCATCATAAGCCGATATAGTGGCACCATCCATCTCAGTGGCTACAGCATTGTCCTGTCTAAGAGCATGCCTCTGTCCACCAATCATAAGGCCACATTCTGGACATTTCCCCTCCTCTGTGGCTCCACCACAATCGCCAATCACATAAACATGGCCTGATAAATTTCAAGGACATGAAATTTAGCTATACATCATTTTACAGTGAAAAATTGCTAGGTATGATTCTTAGCCATTATCATAATAGTAGCATGTATTTTTATCTCAATATTATTAAGTTTACAAATCTTTTGGTGATGTTGGTCATTTATTTCGTATTTATCATACATGGAAGAATTTAATCATTAATTTTTTTGTTTTGTTTAAATTTGAAAATGAATTATATAGTCCATTACCATGAAAAAATAAATAACAAGAAGTTCAATATAAAAATCATATGTAATTGTGTTACTTTGCTATGAAATGCAAGTTTGTCATATGTATTTTATGAATGAAAGGTCAGATAGGTGACAAATTTGATGCTTTACAAAGGCAATTTTGATTTTGCTCTTAAACTGAGTCAGCTTAATAGATTTTGTCTGCTGCTCTCTTTGTTTCGGCTGCATAAAATCTTGAATTTGTACCTTATTTCATACCCTACCAATGTGAGGTATTGCACTTCACTCCAAGGTTTCTTAATTTCTTTAATTTTGTATTTTTGTCTGTATTTGCCACCAGTTCAAGTTTGTGAAATAATATGTCATGATAGTTCCGATCTAAACTTATCAATGCCAAAGAAAACTGTTTAAAAAATAATACTTTTGAATGGAACAAACTAATCTTTTTGAGAGTTTTTACTCACCATTTGGACACTTGAACCAGTGACCCTTTGTGAGGTCCATCGCCTTCAGGATTTCCACACGTTCCTTTTCACTAATATTGAGACCGCTTTGTGGACAAATGTCATTAAGTTTTTGTAAACATGTTTTCACCAGGGCATGTCGTTCTGTGGTAAATTTTTGTCTGTCTTTAACAATATTCTCTACTTTTTTAATTAGCTTAGTCATTTCTGATTTCAGCTGGATTCTTCTTTCTCTTACTCTCGACAGGAACTGCATAAGCTTAAAATATTCCTTCAGACGTGCTAACTCCTGTTGGGCATCATCAATTTCTTGTTCAGTCAGGACAGCTCGCTCACTCATGATCCAATTTTTAAATATCTTAAGATCATGGAGGGAATTTTGTTTGTCAAGGATCAAAGTTATATCACTCTCATTTTGCCATTTTTTCTCGAGTTTCAAAGCAGCGATAATGAATGTTATTTGATTATCTAAAGCAACTAGTTCACGTTCTGATCTGATTTTTCTGAATCTCCCAAATTCATTATATAGGTGAACATACTCAATTCTGAAATGGGCTAACATCTTTGATTCTATATCTCTTTTCAAATCTCTCATTCTTGTCTCATCACCTCGAACAGTCGCTTTTACTTTTTCAATATCATTTAGTGTACTTTTGATGATCTGGCCGTACCGAAGATTCTTCCTTATTGGAGTATTGCATAGAGGACATAGCTTTAATTGTACATTGCTTTCACCAGATTTGTCCATCCATGTATCGAATGATTCAACCTCAAAAATATGTCTACAGTCCTCGAGCTGAACAAAGCGAGCATTAGGTTCATCCTCTGAGCCAAAGAAGATCTGAGTAACTTTATCTCTGTGGCAAACTCTACACATGTCAGGGCATGGTTCCCCACATAATCCAATACAGGTGTGAGTACACGGGAGTCTCTTCCTGCAAGGGCGATTACAACGTGGTCTGTTGCATGGTTCATAGCAAAGTTTCGTGCATTGATAATGTTTACAACTCCATACGCAAGGTTCTCTACAGCTTACACACTCTTCTCCACATGACTTAGTGCATCTGCTGTGGCTACATCGGTTCTCACATATCAGTCTACACGGAGGACAGTTATTACATCTATCTTCACACTGATGTCCACACACAAGGATCCTCTTACATTTCTTCATACATTGCTTATGTAACCTTCCTTCAGTACAATCACCACATGTTCCCTCGCATGTGTGTTCACATTTTAAAGTTTCCCCACAGAGCTGTGTGCAGTTCTCTATATCTTTTCTGTGGCAGAGTACTTCTCCTATATGACCACAAGGCCATTTTTGTTTAACAGGAACAATGCATTTTTTTGTATGTACATCTCCGCACTTTTCTTGACACTTGTGGCCACATAGCAATACTTTATCACACTGACCTTGGCAGGAAAATTTTAGTGGGTGAAGATTGCATGGGACTAGCTGTTCGTGTCCACACCGAGGTATGATTTTTGGCACAGGCATCAAACATTCTCCACATTTTATGTAACACAGTTTGGCACACAAGTGTTTATTTTCGCACAAAATCTTTCTACATGGCTTTTGACACTTGTAATCCTTGTGTTCTGGATCAAGAACATGGCAGAACATCTGACATACATGTCCACAACTCAAACGGTATTCACATTTCTTAGAACATCCCCCTTCTGGAGCCTTGTTGAAGTCTTTGGGCAGTGAAGCTATTATACCTTCATCTTTGGGATGATTCTGACAGTAGAGCTTCAGTCCTGGACCAAATAGACCTTTCTTTTTCATAGTTTGTACCATTTTCTTCCAGAGTTCAGAACTCTTATATAGCATGTCAAAGTTTCCTACTACAAAAAATCCCTTCTTTGCTCTTGACAGTGCCACACAAATCCTATTTTCAACACCCAAAAATCCAATATGGTCTTTATTATTGCTCCTGACCAAAGATAGGATAACGATATCATTTTCTTCGCCCTGGTAGTTATCAACCACGGCAACCCGAACTCCTTGAAATTCACTTCTTGGCATAAATCGTCTCAGACAAAAGAGCTGACCAGAGTACAAGGTAAGGACGGTGATCTGTGTAGGTTCATAACCCTGTTGTTTCAGGTATCGACATAATGCTGCTGTGTACTCTGCTTCATAGATATTAAGATGACTTTTCAAGTCTACATCTTGCTGTTCGGGATGGTTATGATTGATAAAATACAGAAAGGAGGACACACCTTTTATAAGTTCCATATTTTTTACCGATTCATGATCCTCAAGATCTGGATAGATATGACGAACCAAGTCAGCTATGTCTGGTCTCATCCTATGCTGAAGGTGAAGACAATCCCATTTCATATTGTTCCTTATCATCCTTTCAAACAAGGACAGATCCAAATTATAGTCTTTTGCAAGTTTGAAAACTGTTGGGTTCGGTTTAAGCTGCTTGTGATCTCCTATAAAAATTACATGTTCGCATCCACTGCTGAGTGTTGTAACAACATGAGCCTCTATAACTTCGGCCGCCTCCTCTACCACTATTATTCGTGGCCGGATCTCCTGCAGAATTGATTGGTATCTTGCTGCTCCAGTAGTGGTCATACCAATGACTGTGGCTCGACGCATTATTTCCTTGTCTTCTTGTAGGAGAGCTTCTGTGTACCTCCTGGCTGCATTGTCAACTGCTTCGGGATCTATTTTCCTCAACAGGTGCTCCTTGTAGAGGAAAATCCACCTTCGATAAAGTCGCCACTTTTGTTCTTGTGGTATTGCCCAAAGATTGTGCAGTCTATCAGTCTCAGATTTGCTCATCATGTCGTTTCTAGCCAGTTCGTGACGAACGCGTTTTTTAATTTTCTTCTTTTGGTCCTTTTGCACTTCCCAGAGCTTCTTATTCGTACCATCTTGTTTTATATCAATGTCGTCGACATGAAAGGCGACAGCACTATGTGCAAAATAGTTAAAATCTTCATTCTTTAATATAACATTACTCAAATGATCATTATCATCCGCTGTTTCACTGTCAAGAATCCTCAAATTTTGGATTGCATTCAACTCGTCCTCGACATCAATTAAGTCTTCTTCTTCTTGATCTCCAAATTCTTCCAGTATCGCACGAACTACCTGTCTGTCAAGAGCTTGATCTTGTCTTCGGGCGTTCCGTCTTTCTTCATTATTTGCTTGCCTTTGGTTCTGCCCCCTTGCTTCATCCTCTCCTTCCTTTTCTACTTCTTCGATGTCAATTTCAGGTGCAATGTTACCAAGACCAAGCCATTCTACAATAACAGAATACCTATGTGGCAGCTGCTTTCTAAAGTCAGGATACAAGTGCAGTAGTTCACTGAATCCTTCTGTCAACTGGATATATGTCTTGTCCATGAATGGACGCAGGGAGTCTTCATGCAATATGTCAGTCTGTGCCTCCTTGATTCTCTGTCCAATTACATCAAATTTTCTTTGCAAGTCAGAAAGAACCGCAAATGCTGCTCGTTTGTTTCGGGAAACCACTTCATTTCTTACATGGCCCCGGAAGTTTTTCAAAGAACATTTCTGGAGTGCCTCGCTGGTGCTCCGGCTCCCCACACGTACTATGTCTCCTTTGTAAAAGTTTTGGATTCCTTCTAGGAACTGATCAAGTGCATGGTTTGTATAGCAAACAACTAACATTGGCCTAGGATCTGGGTTGCCATTGTCAGGATTTTTAGACCACACTTCTCGGTTGTAGAGCAGTGCCTTAACTATCTTCAAACCGATGTATGTTTTGCCAGTACCAGGAGGGCCTTGTACAATTACAAATTCATTTGTTAATGCCGAGATGACAGCCTCATACTGAGAATGATTAAGGTGCAGAAGTCTAGCTGGTGGCCACTTGGATCTATCAAGAATTTTGACACCCTTTGCTGGCCCCAAATCGGCACTAAAAGAATTAATGTGATTTCTCCTTAACCTGGCTTCAGTTGTTAGTCTGGACTCTTCGCGTATGACAAATGTTTCATCAGCAAGGGGTCTTAGATCAAACTTGATGTCTCGATTTTGCCTAAGGTATAATGGTGGCTCCACATTGGTCTCACACCTAACAATATACTTCTCAAAGGGCAAATCTCCTTCGCGTATGTTTTGAAGTCCTGCAAGGACGTGACGATAGGCCTCAAAGTATGCCGTTGTTTCTGCCATGGTAAACTCCATCTTCTGAAGATTTTCTATTGTGTTAACGTCATGTTCAATTTTCACCTGCAATATGCCCTTTTTAATGTCTTTTGGGTCCCTATCTGTGACGGTTGCAAAGTAGAACGTCTGGAACTGATTTGGCGAGAGACAGAGAAGGGATCCATAAAGAAGGCGCTTTGAAGATTCCCATCTAACCTTCATGTGGCTCACATCAAATTGGATTGCATGACATAACCCAGATTTGGTGCATATGGGAGAAATGATTCGTACGTGATTGTAGATTCTGACATCTTGGAGTCGCCTTGTATTTCCATTTTCTCTGACATTATGGAGAAATTCCGCAATACCTTCTCTCAGAGGACCTACAAAATCTTCTCTTAGAAGTCTGTACTGTACATCCAAGTAATGGTCTAGGTTTTCATAACTGCCCCTTTTCTTGTTTTTGCGCAGAAATGGTTTCCTATCAGCATTGAGTTCTATGGACCGAGGAAAAGCATGGTATTCACGGAAATCATCGTCAGGTTCTCCTTCTTCGCAAGGTACCCCTTTTAGCTTCCTTTCTTGTTTGTATCTTCCTTTGAGAATATTATTTTTGTGCTCTGTGAAATTCTGAAATTCTTGCTGCAAGGTATCATCTATTCCATCTGAAGAGTTGTCCATAGCATCTACGACATGTTGAATGGCAGAATGCATAACAAGACAAAGCGCTTGAGTAGTACTTGGCATTCGAATACACATTTCATGTATGACAGTGATAAGGTCTTTTGTCTGTTGTACGTGCTCTGCCATATCTCCTTCGAGAACTTCCTGAAGAACAAATGTTGTGTGGTCAACCATACAATTTGCAAAGCTATCCTCTTTCACAGCAATTAGTATTAACATAAGGCTTGCATCCATAGAATGACATTCACATGCATTAGCCAGGACTCTGAGAAATTGTTTAAAGTAGCCTCTGTCATTTGAACATTTAATGATTGATCTTTGTAGGTCACCGTTGTCAACAGCTGCGGCCAACACCTGGACGATCTCACTTGGCTCCTTAACAGCTAGATCACGAAGCCTCATGTATCCTATAGCTCGAGTTCCTCGTTGCCTTTGTGTGCCAATGAATCCATTGTCCTCACCATATCCTCTTCCTCTCCCCCTACCACGACCCCCTCTGCCCCTTTCAACATCATCATGACCCCTATCTCTTCCCCTACCTCCGAGTCTCAGTGCATCTCTAACTCCATTCGCACCGCGTCCATTTCTGTGATACTCGTTTTCTTCTGGGTACCTGTCAGGCCTGACTATTCCTGGATTTTCAAAATGTACCCCTGGCCTTTCTCTTGCCCTAAATCGTTGTTGACGCCTATAAAATGAAACATAATTTATATCACTCTGACAATGAAATCGACTTCTAAAACGATCAAAAGGCACATGAACATTTTACTGATTAACATTAAGGTGCTTTTGTTGTTAATGTTTTGGGGTTTAAGGCCATTTTTCAGCGCAAGATAGGCTATACATGGCGGCCAGTATAGCTGGTGAAGGAATAACCCAGTAAGAACCACCGACTCAGGGGAAGCTACTGGCAAACTTTGTCACATACCCAAATTGGTTGAGCCCGAAACTGGAACCCACGCGGACAGAGGTGAGTTGGCAGTGATGGGTAAAGGCGAACGCTTTAGATCACTCGGCCACCCGGGGCCCCCGACTTGTTTCGAATAAGCGGTTTTATCTATAAACGATAGAGGTGATTAACATAGAACTTTTAAGTATGTGGTGACAGATCCTTCAGAAATTAAAGGATGCATGACCAAAATTTCCTGAGTTCCTATTCAGATGCACTCAGGGTTGGAATTGGACCTCAAAATCCTATTTAAAAAAAACCTAAACTTTAATTCTGACCTTAGAAACCTAAACATACCCTAAGAAACAAGGAAACCTAAATAAAAAGCCATCAAGTTGAAAACAAATTATGAACGACTCTAACCCGACCCCACAATTTTTTTTTTATATATTTTTTTTTGCACACGGTCTTTCGTTATGCCAGCCTTGCAGTCGAAAAAGCCGCTAATTATGCAAATTAAAGACACCCAGTCATTCTAATTATTCACTGATCTGCACTTTATCTTTATTTCCATTTTATTAAGAAACAAACTCAAGGCATATTTTTTTCAGATTTATAATAATTGTTATGCTTACCATGGAGATAATCTTGTAACTGCTTTGTGCCTTGAACCTCAAATTACATTTAAAATCTTGAAGAAGAAAAACTATTAAAAGAATCCTCAAATTTTAAAATTTAAGTTTACTTCTAACCCTGCTTTTACGATTATTGTGTAATAAATAAACAAATTCATCAAGTTTAAAATAAATATAAATTACCGTTTTGACTTTTTGCCCAAACAAGTATTTTTATTGAATATTAAGATAGATATGTCGATCTGAAAAGTGACATACCAATAATTTTTATTACGATTAGTTAGGCTGCAATGATAAGCACATTATCAGATTGTACTTTCATGAAAGCCTGGAAGAGACTTAACAATTGTTAAAGATGTTCCTCGTGAAATATTAAACGATAGGTAGATCTAGAGTTAGGTAGCTGCCTGCTGTTTTCGTGGCCTGAACAGTGATCTAACGTGGTTTACTATTGATGCCATTCATTATCCCGTCCATTTGACTGGGACGACGGCACAAACTTTGCTGGTGACGACTGCAATCGAAAAGCGATATAAACTTCTAGACTCAAACACGTGTACCTATGTGCCCCTGGAGAGTTAGAATGAGGGTATTTTCGCACCTCCAGCTCTTTGTGGTCACTTGAGATGTTCACTCTGGCTGGTATGTTTGATATCCCAGGCCAGCCACCTATATTCCATCTTTCTGGCAGTGGTGCTTCACGCTTTATTTGCAGAGGACTATAAATTGTACCCGAATATATTAAGCTACCACCATCCAACGTCATTACAGTCGCATCGATTGAAGAAAGCAATGAATTCGTTGAGGTATTTAACGGCCCTTGCTGTCAAGGTGTCAGAAGCATATCACAAGAGTTCCAACTCTGTGATGGATTAATGGCCATATGCCTGCGTTGTGATGCCGTCATGAACTATCGATTTTTCAGGGTTCGGCGGGTTTGGGTTCGTATTGTGTATGCTGTTCACCCCCAATTAGTCGTGGTCGCTGAGGATATCGGTCGTAGTGTGGCAAAACCTTTTTCTTTTCTGGCTGCACTCCTGGTAGAGGCATTAGCAGAGGTCGGCTTTATTATCGTCTGCGACATGCCCGTGGCTTTGCTAATATTTGCTTGCTTCGCAAGCAAACTGCTGTAATGAGCAAACTGCTGTAATGTTGGAGCGGAGGCCGACGAATTCGGCAGTTGGCTGACAGATGCACTCATCCATATATTTGCCTACGACCATTGTGTTGGCTGTGCAGTAGAGTGGGTGTACACAGAGATATTAGCTCGTGTCGTAGATGCTGACATATTCGGCGTGTTGTGCCTGACATTGGAAGTTTTAATCTGCAGCAACAGGCTGTCGTGTCTGTGTATAGCATGATCGCCTTTTCTCCATGCCTGGCCTTGAGGCTCGTGTTGTAAAAGTCGTACCAAGGTTGATGATCTCATGTCCCGTATTGATTGGTCGGCTTAACTTCAGGTTTGCATTTTTGGAATGTTTGGCGAGGAGGTTGTTTTCAAAGATTTTCCAGGACTGAAACGCTGGGTCGATAACCAGCGGCGCAGATTGTCTTCCTCAACCTCAGGCCTCGTGAGATCGAATCAGATCCGCTTCAACAGGTTCTTCATGATCATCCCGAATGCTGAGTTTGTCGTCGGCTGGAAATCTTTTTCAAACTCTGATGTCGTCTTGGTGCTGAGATTAGTATTGAACTGTGTGTATGTGATCATCCACGCACTTTGGTAAAATTCCAGTGTCCTATGAAACTGGGACAGTTCGCTCAAGCTTGTCATGTCAGACATAGCTCATTTGTATAGTTTGCCATACATTATCTCTAAATAAAAAATTATTACATACCATCAGCTCACAAAGTATCATGTCAAACTGCTTTTTTTCTTTCTTTTTTCTCCTCTCTTTTTCTATCATATATTTATCCCCACAATACATGCACATCCAATGCTCGGCTCTGACGCGTGCCATGCATGGATGGTTCGTGGGTGAGTGTGTCTACGGCCAAACTGCAAAGTCGCTTGGTCCGAATCCGACTTTTACATATAGATATACATCTTTCAAAATCACTCGGTCCAAAATTTGCGACTGGAAGTTTATTCATCAAAACTAAAGTATTTGTGATATTTCACAATATCAGGGATATAATGGCCAAATTAAAAGGTTTGATACAAGGAAAAATAATGATAGACACTAAGTTGCATACCAACCAACATGAAAAATAAATTTATTTCAGCACAGGCCAGTTTAAATGTGTTGATTCTCTTCTGGTCCTTAAGAAAAACTCACAGCAGTCAGACGAGAATATGTAAAAGTGATTTCAAAATAACAAAAGTATTAACCGAGTCAGATCTGCAGACCAGGAAAGATGTGTACCCATATGACATTAATAATACTTTTAACGTTTTGATGAGGATAAATTGCCCGCCCCCCCCCCCAAAAAAAAAGAAGTGTTTCCTCGACGTTAGCTAATCAGGTATAAAAGATGACGAGTTCTTTCTAAAGACAATGCAATATTAAAATGTGTATGACTAACATGAAATCTATCTTGCGGCAAACATTTCTGAAGAGTTTAGAACAGTATCAATCAGACATGATTTAGATCCTGTCCAATACATCACAGTCCCGAGAATGAGCTGGGATGTCCTTTTAGAAACGACAGGCGTTGAACTGGAACTACTACCTGATATTGATATGCACTTGTTCGCCGAAAAGGATTTAAGAGGTGAAATTTCAATGGCATCAAGCACATTTAGAAAAGCTAACAATCCAGTGGTTAATGGCTATGATCCTGACAAACTAGATAACTGGATAATGTATTATATGTATGGTATGTGATGCACCACATATATTGTATCTCTTTAAATTGATTAATCATAATAAAATACCGGATAACATTGATGATGATTCGGAGATAGGATGTATTTTGGAAGTAGAGCTGGAGTATCACGGTGAATTACATAACGGCCACAGCGATTATCCGTTGGACACTGAGAGGATGCAGGTAGACAAAAAATGTTTTAGCACATACTAGTTAGTATTAATCGATGAATTAGACAGGAAGGTTATTAAATGCGATGAGCCTATCCCACATTTAATTAATAAGATAAACATAATCCACGGCCGCAGTCAGAAACTGAATTTAGATTCAGGCATGTAAAAAAAAATCCCACAGAATTTTAAAATTTAACCAGTCACAATGGATGACACCATACATCTTGTTGAACACGGCGTTGATGACCATATTAAACAACTAATTAGAACAAAAGCTTTATTCAAACTGATTAACAGCTTTTGTATTCGTGAAAATGATGGAAAATAGCAGAAATGGGGACGTAGTTGGGTTGGTCAGAGCCTCAGAAACAACGAAAATTAGAAGACTGCTGGCAGAATAAAAATTTGTGTGAAGAAAAATATTTGATAAAAATTTGGTAGGAATTTATTCTGTAAAGCCACATTTAATGTTAAACCTACCCAATTGTATCGGGCAGTTTGTACTGGGTCTGATATGTTAATGTATGATGTTATAATCATCTTAAAAAGGAATATAAAACCATGATTTACAATGAGACGAAAAAGAACAGCTCGTATTATGACACAAGCGATTATCCTGTTGACCATCTACTTTGCAGTAGCGCAAATGAAATAGTAGTATGAAAATTCAACGAGTGCATTGAAAAACTAATAAGCGAATTTGTTGGGTTTAAACCGAAAATTTATTCTATCACTATTGCTAATAAGAACCAAACTGATAAGGATAAGGGAGTTCTTCAATTCATTTCTTTTATATAAATGAATCAAACTATGCGTTGTATATGATATCATTATTCGCAAAAGTGGAAACATGAAATGCACTACATGAAGAAAACACTCAAGATCATTAAAACAAGCCTGAGCTACCCTCATATAAATAAAATACATTACAAGCGACCATTTTACATGAACTCGTGATACACAGATTATATATTAATGGAAATAACTAATATCTCACTTTTGTAGAGATTTGAATGTTCAAATGAGCACTATCCAATATTTCGTCATTTACTGTTAGCTGATGATTTACATTTGTAATTGTCACATTCCACGTGAGTCGAAAGACCATGGGCAAGCCAATGAAAATATGAATAGTCTTTGAGATTTGTTCAAAATGACAAATGTACGAATTTTTAATGGAATAGTATGGAATGACAAAGATGTTTGTGAATTTATTTCACGAACAACAGATGTAAACGTTTAGAAAATTACCGGTATGTCTTAGGTAGTCAGCCATTTGTTAGCTAAAATTAGCCTATTCACAATAAGAGAGCCAAATATTTTTTCTTCAGATCATTGTATTACATAATTTATTATCGATAGCTTTTGTTCTTAGTTAAACGCGAAGAATATATGTCAAATTTAAATGTTCAAAGTTAGAAATCAAAGTTAGATATCAAACTCAGCACTACATGTCACTGACACAGCAGTATCTCCCCGCATTAATAAAACAACTGTATAGAAAGTATATATTTCTAGCATTTATAATAAACGTCCTCGATATAGTCCACGGGTTTTATATAGTCTTAAGTAGTTTGAGAAAAACAATACTTACTATTATATTACCATGACAAGCAGACTGACAAGTCGTTAAAGGTCCAAAATAAAAAGTTGAAAAGGGTGAAAGTATGCCCAGGATTATGCAATCATTTTGTACTCAGCAAGACAGTCAGTCATATGACCCTTTATTCATTTCATCCTATAAAAATCCAAACTTATAATAATTATATACTCGATGGTAGTGACTATTTGTTGGATAAACTTGATGGACTTGTATTTAACCACAAACTTTCTAAAGCCACTAAATAATTAAAACATGAGAAGAGTTCTTGTCTGAATAAAATATTTAATGCCTTTATAATATATGGTTCAAAGGAGTTGCTGCCTTATTTACAGTCTTTAACTAATATTATTTTTTATACTGGTATTTTTCCAGAAGATATGGTCAGAAGGTTACATTATATACTTATATAAAACTTACCTTGTTAGTAACTTTGAAGAGTATTGGGTATTTACTTTTTCTTAATGCAACATTGAAACTGTTTTTTAATAATAGATTAATGAGCTCATGAACCTACTTTATACTGATACTTCATGGATTAATTACGCATCTAATTAATTCAGGCAAAACTATTGAGAGTATTAATTTAACTTAAAAGGCAATTGTAAGATAAATTGTATGGTTTGAGCTTGTTAACATCGATATTAGATCTAGACTATTTTACATCAGAAACTAATTTTACAATGCCATAGGTAGAAAGGTTAAATACAATTATGATCTATTATATCAATTGTATTATAAAAGTGGTGTACGTGAATAGGAGGAATGCGCATCACCTTAATTTTGATGTGTATAAATCACGTAGAGAAAATGTTTTAATTTTACAGGGTATTGACAATGGTATCATAAAAATGCTGACAATATTGTAATTTGTTCAGCAAAGAGTGGTGGTTTGTTAAAGGAGTTAGAGACACTGAAATATTGTTATTTGAAATGGAAATTGATCTATCTTCAGAACAGCAGTAACAGTACTTTTTCTTTCTGAACAGGTAGATCTTTTCCATCTTCCGAATACCGAGCTTTAATTATTATGATACAGTTTACAGAGGTTTTATTAATAGAACGCTTGTAACTTGATCAGATTTGTATAAGGCTAACACAATTAGATGGAACTTCATCCAGAGTAGGTAAATATTCTGAAGATTTCTGTAAGAAGAATCAGGGATGACTGTATTTAGATCAGCGGTAACTATTGGGTCGCAATGCGAGTGTCTCTGCTGTGCTTGCATGCCTGATTCCACCAATATATTCTATCGATTTTTTATGATGTACGCTTAGTCGAAAGAGTATGGGGCCTGGAATATGCAGGCAAGAGAATTGGTGCCGTAATCAGCTGTCCTGGATTCGATTCTCAGTAGGGAACTAGAGAGAGATTCTTGAAAGGGACAATAACTTGACATTATATCAGATCATAGAGAAAGAACAAACTATTTACCTCCATCTGTTTATTTCCAAAGTTAAGAAACTCTCTACAAAGTATGGATAGATATGAGTTAAATAATCAGAATCAGCATTCAGAAACACTATTCATATTATATTGTCTTTGTGGATGTTTTTCTTCACTGATAAATAACAATCGATATTAAAGACTTTAGCAGTATTTGTGTTTATTTTTTTTCTTCCTTTTGTTAAATTTAATTTAAAAAACGATTTGGTTCGTTAATTGGAATATTCATCAGAAGGGTCGATTTCATTAATATATGTTTTTGTTTCTAATATGCAACCTATGTGTTGAAGTTTGAATATTTAATGAAAAATAAAATTCATTTAACAATATTTAATGAAAATTGAATGTAATTTAGGAATATTTAATGAAAAATAACACAATAATTTAGCAAGGGTAAAACTGATTCATCATGGTGATGTAAAAATTTAAACCTTCCTGTCGAATTTTTACACGTATACATATCCACTGAGGTGACACCCTCCCTCTCTCTCTCTCTCTCTCTCTCTCTCTCTCAAATACCTGTCATCATCCATTGTAAAATTTGTCACTTCTAAGGAAAGTGGGTCTTCATGATTAGTTCAATCAGATAACTCCAGTCTGCAAAGAAAATGACTAAAGTTTCAAAACGTTTTTCTTAGGGCGGGTAAATAGCAAAAGAACAGAAGAATCATCGATCTTCACAAAATTATATCTTTTGATACTGTCTTAGTGTGTACTTAGTGAATGTGTAATATGGAAGTGGCATGAGAAAACTTTGAGCAAAAGCTATGGTGTTGATGAATTTAGCGCGTCTGTATATAATAGTAAATATAATAGCAACAGTAGCAATCATCAAATCATCGTTATATATATATATATATATATATATATATATATATATATATATATATATATATATATATATATATATATATATATAGAGAGAGAGAGAGAGAGAGAGAGAGAGAGAGAGAGAGAGAGAGAGAGAGAGAGAGGTTTACAATTTTGCTGGGATAAATTATTGACATGGTATTATTACGTCGTTCTATTTGTATTTGATTCAGTATTAACTTCAGACATTATTTGTTAGTAATACCAGTCTTACTAATGTTAATGACCACTTCGGTGGTCTAGTGGTTAGAGCGCCCGCCTCGGATGCGGGAGGTCGTGGGTTCGATCCCCGGCCGAGTCATACCAAAGACTTACAAAAATGGTATTAACAGCTTCCTCGCTTGGCGCTCAGCATTACGAGATTAGTGTTAGGACTGGTCGGCCTTATGTCAGGATAATGTGACTGGGTGGGACATCACGCTACATGTCTACAACATGATGCCCCAGTGCCAGACATCACTAAAAACTGCCACACTGCAGACATCGTAGCGATATGACTGAAAAATTGTTAAAGCTATGTTAAAAATCCAAATCACACACACACACACACACACACACACACATTATTTGTCACAGAGACATACACTTAATTAGACTGATCGATAGAGATATGGATGGATAGATAATATGTTTTATTTATTTTTAGGTTTCTTGATTTATTTATTTAGATAATTAGGGTGTCTAATAATGGTTATATATAGCCCTAAATATGTCATTTTTGTGTTTGCTTGCTTTGGGGGGGGGGGGGCGGGGGCCGAGTGGTCTAAAGCGCTCACCGTTACGGATCATTGCCATCTCAGTTCTGTCTGCGTGCGTTCGAGTCTCCGGTTCAACCAATGTGGGTATGTGAGAAGGCTTGCCAGTAGCTTCTCGTGGGTCGGTGGTTCTTTCCAGGGTTTTCCTGGCTTCTTCCTCACCGTTTCTACTGGCCGCCAGGTATAGCCTATCTTGTGCTGAAAATGGCGTTAAACCCTCAAAACAACAACTTGCTTTGGGTTCTTTTTGGAGGGTGTGTGTGGCATCAGTAATGAAAAATGATAATAGAACACAAACGTATACGATCTGCTGACTCAGTGAGTGACTAATTATGTTTATGCATAAGCGATAATTTTCTTGGTAACTTAACAAAAGTCACACACTCAAGTTTGTGTATATTGTAGATGTTTACGCTCCACTCTACAAAGGATTCAACTGCTTTTGTGTTTTATTAATTAATGATTTATCTTGTGCTATAACAGAATTTAACCCTAGAGTGGAAATTAACTTTCCCTTATTTAAATGTTTAATTAGTTGGAGCGTTTCATTTTTGTGGTCCGCTGGAGAAAATTAGCTCAGTTAATACGTTTTATCACATGACACACCGAAGCCACATACACAATGGCGGTCGTTTAAATAATAAAAGTGTAACAACAAAACGTCAGGGAACAAAAGCGCGGTACTAACAAGTCATTCATAATCATCAAATAACAAAGGCCTAATAAACACGAAATGTAACGACGGCGTGATAATCACACATCATTCATAATCGGAACTTAAGAATCAAGGATTGGAGGTTCAGTGAAATTAAAGGTTGAAAGGAAATTTCTGTTTTGTATATTTTGTTTCGGACTAAATAATTTAGAAGTTATCTTTTATTCATCGTTCTTTACCTGAATGTTTTGTTAAGACAGGGCTTAATGAGCAAACAAATGTCATTACCAGTAATAGCGATGCCAATGATTGCGCTCTCCTTGCTGTGGTGCTTAACGCATAATTTTGGGCTGGTAACTAAAATGAGTTTTGTTTATTTTTTTAAATATAGATTATCTCATTTCTGATAGTGACTGTGTCACAATCGTTGATATCAAAAACTGAAATGTAACTTTGTTTTAACGTGTTGACATTTTTTATGAAATCAGATATCGCCTGGAAGCATACCGAGTTAGTGAACAATCACGAATTCATATAAAAGTGGCTTTTATAATTCACCGACTGGTGCATATACATGTATGTTAACGCTTTTACAGGATAGTAACACTTACCCGTTTTTCATATTTGTTTCATGATAACATATTTATACAAATTTATGTTGTTTGAAAATGTTCTTAACATTAAATAGCAGTTATGTCAGTAATCGTGCCATTATAAATTGATTAGTACATCTATATATAACAACTACATAAACATTTTTTAAAAATATTAAAAACTGTTGAATTTGGATATAAGGTTTTTCTCGGTTGACGTTTTTTTTTTAAAAAAATGTGAAATGTTAAAAATATTCTTTACTATATATATAAATATATACAGAAAACAGAAATGTAGTTTACAGCTTAAAACCGTTTCATCAATTGTCTCTTCTTTCTTACACACACACACACACACACACACACACACACACACATATACGTGCGATCGCGACACTCTTAACTTACTATTTCTCCTTTGCATCAACACCGTCTGTATCGTGAAGAACTGTCAACTATTCTTTAATCGTTCGTCATCTTATTTTATACTGACTGCACTATCGACCACAATTTCAATTCGAAACTAAAACAAAATGTGAGATTCTTGTAAAACCCAGCACCTAGTTTCAGTCACTGCGGTCCTCTTGATTGTTTGCCAGTTACCGTTACGAAATGAACATCTTTGAACTTAACGTAACGTCTTCCATTTTAATCTCATTCGAACTGGTCATTGTTCAATATGCCAATAAATATTTTATGCATTGACAAAAAAATAAAAATAAAAATATATGTAGGTCTCAAACTAACGAAAAATATAGGTTTCTTTCGTCATGCTATGCAAACAGTCTACGTAGGAATACATTACATAAGCACCAAGTTTATCCTTAACAACCGCGCTACTTTTTCAGTTGTAGTAAACCAATGCAAAGAGAAAGTACAACAGAGATCTTGACTCATCACATATATGATATCCCCATCAAACACAGAAAAGCCAGCATGGAAACAGATGTTTCACATTTTACCGTAAATCACCACCTAATACGTGTACGTCATATCGAAACGTCTGTTTAAGACAAGGCGCGCGACATATTACATTACATTTTAGCAACATTATAATTGTAAAGTTTAACCCCTGCTAGCAGCTAATTGGCCCCGAGCTGTTAAATTTTCCCGAGTAACACGTGTAATATCCTGTTTGTTAACTATTGAAGGGTATGGCTAACGTGTTAACAACACCATAAAAATGATTGACAAAATCATACAGAAACGTCCAAGAAAAAAAAAGAAAGAAACTTGAAGAAGTAGCGCAGTCGTAAGTGTCTAGTCATTCAAATATAAAGTGAAAATTGAGTTTTGCAAGCAGTCGTGGGAATTTAAACAGATTATAATATGAACGAATGAACGTAAGAAAATATTGACGTTACTTTGAAGAATTGTTCGAATCGATGTTTGTGTACTGAATGGCATTTTAGCATTCCTCGTGGTTGGCAGCAATCCAAGTTATATGAAGTATAAGTATAGATCGTGTCGGATGACAACTATCACTCTTCAGTCTATTTTCATTAGGTAGGTAAAACTACTAACCACATTTGTTCATTGATACACCGTGTCCTTAATATAATAGCATTAAGGATTCGCTTAATTTTAATGAGTTTAAAATGTTGCGATTTCCAGTATTTGTAATATTGAAATTCACGACGAAACACGTATGTGTGATTAGAGGTTTTCAAATATGACCATCAACTTCATGAAATAAAGACACCGACCGCCGTCGCACTGGTATTAGTAACATTATTAAGACTGGTATTACTAACATTAGTGTGTGTGTGTGTGTGACTTGGATTTTTAACGTAGCTTAAACAGGTTTTTAGTCATGTCGCTACGATGACAGTTTATAGTGATGTCTAGCACTGGGTCATCATGCCGCAGACATGTAGCATGTTGTCCCACCCAGACATTGTCCGACCAGTCCTAACACTAACCTCTTAATGCTAAGCACAAAGTGAGGCAGCTGTTAGTACCATTTCTTAAAATTTCTTAAAATCTTTGGTATGACTCGGCCGGGGATCGAACCTGAGGCGGACGCTCTAACCACTAGGCCACCAGAGCGGTCGTTAACATTAGTAAGACTGGTATTACTAACATTAATAAGACTGGTATTACTAACATTAGTAAGACTGGTATTATTAACATTATCACCAACACCACAACCTCACGAAAGACTACTAATACTATGAAGGTGTCAGAAACAATTCCATTAAACTGACTATTAACAGCAATAATAATAGTAGTGGTGATAGTAGAGCAATAGTAAGTGAGATATTATCATATTATCATTAATATTCCGAGGGCCAAACTCATCAACTTAATTTTGTATATATATATATATATATATATATATATATATATATATATATATATATATATATATATATATATACCATGGTATAGTATATCAAGTGTCATAATTGTCAGCTTAATAATAGTATTTCTATACCACATTATGATAGGAAAACGGACATAAGAGTCACAGGACAAAACGACACAGTATGAATTATCATGGTAATGGTAGGCAGGATGGACAAAAAGTCATGCGACATAAAGTCACACTGTTAATTTTCAAAAATTTATTTCAGACGTGTCAAATATGCATTAACATCATTGTATTGTTTAATTCTTAATTATTGCTATTAATAATCACAATAAATTGATGACTTCACAGGTAAGGGAAATTGTTTAGCGCCTGAAGTCATACTGGCAAATTGTAAACAAAGCGAATAACACTGAGATCACTAAGGATTCTCTTTGACAGGAAAGGGTAGCTTTGGTAAGACTATATAAGAAATCGTTTAGGTTTCAGTCTCTAACCACTTGTTAAACATGTACATGTATGTTAATAAAATGAAACGCTTTTTGTACTATACGGCTTGTCTGGCAGGAAGACCATCTCAGAATTTCTTCGTATTGTTGCTATGAACATTCGACAGACATGAAATAAGCAGTGTACCAATAATTATCAAAGACTTTGAATGTATTAACCATTTAAATTAAATGATTAATGAACATTTGTATTAGCAGTGACAGTTACAGCAATGTGATTACTTTGTTAGTACCATGCATACTCTTTCGTTGTTACAATCTGCTATTAAATATCTTGACAATTTTAAAAGATCATACTGCTGATACTTTGGTTACTGTGTTAATATCTCAGTGAAGTTGCCATTAATTACGCTGTGTCAAATAAAAGCCTGCAACATCACAAAATTCGAAGTCTCACTTTATGTCCAGTGACTTTTTTTGTAATACACGTCTCTCATAATAATTCAAATTAAAATTGTTTCTTTTTGTCCTGTGACTTTCTGGCTGTACTTTGTGTCCAAGAGTCATTTGGACATACCGAATGCCATAATTGTCAACTTCATTTTTTTCCGTCTTCATAATGTTCGTTGCAAATGTAATCTTAGTTAATCCGGGGCTAAGAGAGAGAGAGAGAGAGAGAGAGAGAGAGATTACTATGGTTTAAAATTATTGCTTCACCCACCCACACGCCTTGGCCGTATGTCTTTAATATGGAAGTTACGTAAAGGTTCTCTCTCTCTCTCTCTCGAGATCTCGGGGGGAGGGGGGCGGGGGCGAGTGGCCGTGTGGTGTAAAGCGCTCACCGTTACGGATCATTGTCATCTCACCTCTGTCTGAGTGAGTTCGAGTCTCGGGCCATGCCAATATGGGCACGTGAGAAAGCTTGCCAGTAGCTTCTCATGGGTCGGTGGTTCTTTCCATGGTTTTCCCGGGTTCTTCCTCCACCATTTATACTGGCCGCCATGTATAGTCTATCTTTTGCTGAAAAATGGTGTTAAACCCTACAACAATAGCAACATCTTTTCTCTCTCTGGAGTAACTCTGCAACAATATTTCCGCCAGGTTTTTTTCGCGTACTATGCCTACATGCAGATCCGCATACTCCCATGTCTTAAATATGATATGCAGCTATACTACTGAATTGCGCGTTACTGTGCGTCTTGTAGACCGTAAATATGTATATACATGAGGGCTGGACATCATGAATGAATCAGATGAATTGTGATAAGATGTCACCTAATTTAATTGCAAGAATATTTGAACTCACGATAGTCTTTTTTCTCACATTCCTTTGGTGAGATAGGTTATTACCCACGAAATACTGAGTTCCCTGATTCTGTCACGAGTTTGTCACAGGGGGTTGTATCGTTGATTACAATTTAACTATCAATCGTGCATATACTATATAATCCTATTATTATATAGTATGTGTATGACAGGTAGATTGGTTCAGCAACGATACATGCACCTGTGGATTTAGTGTGGTCGCTTTGATCACATATTGAAAACAATCTAAATAAAGTACTTTAGAATCGAGGAATTGCCTGTTGAGAGGAACGCTGCTAACTGCCAAACAAAACAAACTATCGACCAACAACAACAACAACAAAACCACAAAAACGACCAAATACGAAAATAGAAAGATTTCAATAAAGAGTACACACGCCTTGGCCGTATGTCTTTAAAAGAGGAGAGATGAAAACACTCTCTCTCTCTCTCTCTCTCTCTCTCTCTCTCTCTCTATATATATATGCGCGAGCGCGCCACCCTTAACTTACTATTGCTTCTATGCATCAACACCGTCTCTATCGTGAAGAAATGTCAACTATTCTTTAATCGTTCGTCATCTTATTTTATACTGACTGCACTTTCCACCACAATTTCAATTCGAAACTAAAACAAAATGAGAGATTCTTGTAAAACCCAGCACCTAGTTTCAGTCACTGCGGTCCTCTTGTTTGGCCAGTTATCGCTAAGAATTGAAAATCTTTGAACTCAATGTAATGTCTTCCAATTATTCTTATTCGAACTGGTCATTGTTCAATATGCCAATAAATATTTTATGCATTGACAAAGAAATATATGTAGGTCTCAAACTAACGAAAAATATAGGTTTCTTTCATCGTGCTATGCAAACAGTCTACGTAGGAATACATTACATAAGCACTAGCTTTATCTTTAACAACCGCGCTACTTTTTAAGTTGTAGTAAACCAATGCAAAGAGAAAGTACAACCGAGATACTGACTCATCACATATATGATATCCCCGTCAAACACAGAAATGCCAGCATGAAAACAGATGTTTCACATTGTACCGTAAATCACCATCTGATACGTGTACGTCATATCGAAACGTCTGTCTAAGACAAGGCGCGCGATATATTACATTACATTTTAGCAACATTATAATTTTAAAATTTAACTCCTGCTAGCAGCCAATTGGCCTGAGCTGTTAAATTTTCCCGAGTAACACGTGTAATATCCTGTTTGTTAACTGTTGAAGGGTATGGTTAACGTGTTAACAACACCATAAAAATGATTGACAAAATCATACAGAGACGTCCAAGAAAAAAAGAAACTTGAAGATGTAGCGCAGCCGTAAGTGTCGAGTTATTCAAATATAAAGTGAAAATTGAGTTTTACAGACAGTCACGGGAATTTAAAAAGATTATAATATGAACGAATGAACGTAAGAAAATATTGACGTTACATTGAAGAATTGTTCGAATCGATGTTTGTGTACTGAATGACATTTTAGCATTCCTTGTGGTTGGCAGAGCAGCAGGGAAGTTGTACAGACCAGACGGTTCCAGCAAAATAAAGCCTCCTACGCGAACTTTCTCCGTAGAAGCCTCGGAAAGCAGAAATAAACCTTCCCACGAAAAATAATTTGCGTAAATTCGACCCCGAGTGCAATTTTTGTGTGCAAATTCAATGATTCTGGACAAGTAAAAAAACAAGAATTTAGGGGGGGGGGGGGGGGAAATTTATTCTGGTGTCGACGAAGTTTGCAAAGTTGGGCTGCAAGTCTCATGAATAAATTTGATCAAGACCGATTCGATATCTACTACGCGGATCATGAAGATTAATCGTGATAAAACCGTGCGGTGTTGCCTGGGCGCGGCTGAAGAAATTTTTGAATTTGTTTATGTCCATATCGCCGTTACACCAAGTTTGATGAATGTTTCTCAACGTGTGAGTGTCAACGCCATTAAATACCGATAAGATATTACAATTGTCCCTAATTACCTTTGGAATTTGCGTATATCGCTGCGTCACGTAAATCACATCGGTGTTCTTGTGTCTGCCACGCGAAAATATCCTAGCTGGATTGGTCTGCTTATCTAGCATGACATCATCGAAAACAACAAGATTATTAACATCGCCATCTAAATTTTCCACTGATGGAGCTTCATTGATATCCGTGATAAATTCTATCGTGCCTTCGTCGGTATTGTCGCTAAATTCTTTTAACACCTGATAACAACGCTGATCATCAACGGATGGCGCAACCAAATACAATTTGTCCCATTTCAGCCATCGCATTATCAAATTTAACAACAACTGCGTCTTTCCAGATCCTGACGGGCCAATGATTATCATTCTTATCGAATTTGGTAACGCCGCGATGTGTTTTACTTGCTCGCGTTTCTTCGTGGCGGAAAAATCAATTACATTCATGTTACTAGAATACATGGATCTATATTGTGTTAAGTGTCGCACGCGCACAGCTACGATAAATCCAATCGAAATCGTTACACGCAACAACAGGAACGCAATCAAGGGCGAATGCGAAGTTTGTAGCACGCAAAAGTTTAAATTTGTAAAAAAAAAAATAGAACCGGAGGAGACATTACCGCCTCCATGAAAAATCTACCCGGGCTGCCCTGGGCGAAATATCCCGGAGAGAAGCATCTGCCAGGATACAATTACTGCGGACCCGGTACAAGGCTCGATATAAGACTCAACGATAATAATCAACCAAATCCTGGCGAAGATCCAGTAAACGCCATCGATAACGCGTGTTACTATCACGATCTTGCGTATCGTAGCGGGGATTTACAACAAAGACATCTCGCTGATATTAGGCTAATTCACGCAATAGACGCAATTCCTAATAAAAGTTTCAAAGAGAAATTAGCAACTTGGCTGGTAAAGGGCGCGATGAAAGGTAAATTAGTACTCGGTGCTGGTAAGTTATAATGGAGCAGATATATTATTCTCCGCGAGGATTCTGGCGAGGAAAATCAGCAATAGCCAAACTTGCCAAGGCGGCAAAAGTAAAACGATCCGTTGCTGAATCGTGGCTATCGAAACAGGCAGTCTGGCAATTGTATCTTCCTCCGCCTAAAAAAATACCGTACGCGAGTTTCTCCGTCAGTGTCCCTAATGAGGTTCATCAGGCTGATTTAATGTTTCTTCCTCACGATACCGTTGACGGAGTTACATACAAATACGTCCTAACCATCGTTGATATCGCTAGCAGATATAAAGAAGAGGAACCGTTATCAAATAAAACAGCAACAGAAATTTCAAAGGCATTTGAGAAAATTTACTTGAGATCTCCGTTAACATGGCCGAAGCTTCTCCAGATTGATCCAGGACGAGAATTCCTCGGAGCGGTTACTTCATTGATGAAAAAGAATAATGTTAAAATCCGACGTGGCATAGTTGGTGTTCATCGTAATCAGGCTATCGTTGAAAGATTCAACAAAACTCTCGCGGAAAGATTATTTGGATATCAGTACGCGCGTGAATTCATTCAAGATAATCGATCTCATGATTGGGCAACAAGATTACCTCATGTGATTAACGCACTGAATAACGAAGTAACACGAACAATAGCGATGAAACCTGCAATTGCAATTACAAAACCAAATATACCACTAAAGCGAAGTTCCACAATTCCGCCTGTGCTAGGTAGCGTCACGGTCAGATATTTATATAAGGAAGGAGAAGCCGAAGGAGGAAGAAAAAGAGCAACTGATCCAACTTGGAGCGTTACAACACATAAAATATCAGCCGTAACAAGATCATCAGGAAGACCAGCAATTTATTTTCTAGATTCACTAGCGCCACAACGAGGATTTACCAAAGAAGAATTACAAATAATACCGAAAGATACTCAACTACCGCCAGCGTCATTAATGTAAAACCGAATTCTACCCAACTGAGATAATTTTCTTACTCTCGACACGGCCAGATAAACTAAATTTGACCAGGAAATTCTATCATCGACGATCCAAACTTGGCCGTCTACGGTCAATCCCTGCGACGAATGTATCGTTGTTGCGTATCCTAGTTTCCATGGCGATCTTTCTGCGTTTATCGCGTTATTGACAAGATTAATATCAACGAGAATAATATCGTTCAGTACCAAAATCTTTTCTTCTCCGCATGGCAAAGTAACACTGATATTTTGTTTCCTGGTATCAGTGGGCCTGTAACACAACGGCACCTGTAATGTTGGAAATTTCTCACAATGCAGCTTGAATAACATATCCTGAATAATATCGCGAACAATTTTTCTGCTAGCAACAATCAGATGATCTGGACGCCACAAATTTAGAAAAATATCCATCGGAGTCTCGTCGATTATTCTTCTCATCACGTCACATTGAAAATTATTCGGTTGTAATCGAATTATTTTTTTGAATTCGGTCAGTAAACTATCATCGGATCTATAATCGGCGTCGATTTCCTCATAATAGTCAACGAAATTCCTGAGCCACTCGTGAGGAGATTCGCCATCAATAGGATCAGGCTGACCGTGATCGCCGCACATTATCACGGCGGTATTTTTCCCCTCCAACCATGCCAGGAATAATTTAAGTGTGACTAAATTTACCGTGCAAATTTCATCAAATATTATGATCTTGTTGATATATTTGTTTCCCATGCGAGCCGAATCCCATAATCCACCGCTGTATTTGAAATAACTGTGATACGTACCAGAATCAACGCCGCGTTGTCTTATTTCTCGCGCTAATCTATGAGTTGGAGTTAACACGATCATATCAGAGTTTGAAAATAAATTTATCGCTCGTGTTGTTTTACCGCTACCGCCAGGACCATTCATGTAGACAAATTTGTTACGCGAAATCGGATCAAATACAGATGCGGCCGTTGATATTTCCTCATATTTATCTCGATGAAATTTATCGCAATCTTCGACATCGGCATCTTCACAATAATCTAGAATATCTTCGTTTTTTATCCTCCAAGTTCCCCAAGAACCATCAGTGATTAAATTTTCTAGCCTATACTGGTATTTCTTATCGATATAAAACGAATCCGTCGCAACTCTTACCGCGATATCAGAAAATTTATTTATCATCGACAGCAAATTTATACTCACATAAGCGAGCATCGACGACCGCAAATGCGTATACTGCGCTGATTCTCCGTCGAGGTAGCTGATTACGGTACCTAATTTTTCTCCATCAATGATAATATTTTCTCTGTTGCAGAATATTCCACGCGATACCGTATCAGCGATAATAAAATCCATCTCGGCATCATTGATAAATAACCTAGCGTGGCGATGTTTATGATCAACGGATCCTCCTTGAGTAAATTTGCCAATTATTTTTCTTCCGATATCTTTCGCGTTTTCACAATCCGTCGGCAGCCACACTTCAGTTTGTTTTCTATACGATATAATTGCCTCGCTCACCGTCAACGATATTAACATCGACGAATCCAGCATATATCTCAACAAAACCGTAGGGACCCATCTGCGCTGCGATAAATGCCGACCAAACCAAATATAACAAATCTTATGCAAATTTTCAGCAAACTCGAATGAAGTGACGCAGGCGAATCCTGTCATGACAAAATCAGGCAACGGTCCGTTAATCGCAACTCTTGTCATCTCGTTGGTTGGATGGCCAAATTTAGCAAAATAATCTGCACAATCGCCATATCCGAGAAAACTTCCAGGATAGCACGCGCTCATGTCAACGGAAATCATATCTTCGAAATAATACTTGGTATTCCATAATCCGCCATGGCCGTATTCGATACAGCTAAGTTGAATATCAGCGAGAAATTCGTTCCTTGTAGGTTTCCACGAGTTTCTTTCTCTGGCGGCGTGAGCGGCAACAGATGGAACAGTAAAACAATTCGTTAATAACTGATCAGGATTTGACGAATATTTCACCGCGATATTTTTCATCGATTCATGTAATTTTTCATCGCGGTAAATATCTCCCCGCGGCAAGATAAACTGATCATATTTTTCTTCACTCGAAAATAACCAAACCGATATTGGATCAGATGCGGCTAATATTTTGATATATCTGAACATCGCATCGGAATTGTCCTTTGCACCATCAACGGGATAAAATTTAACAACACGATCCCGCGGAAATATCATTACCGACTGCGACCACGCATGTGAATTATGATCGACAATCTCGATTGGTGTTCCTCGAGATTTATACGGCGACGAGTATAATATTTCTCCCGATAGTGTTTTCACCGTGATAGGAAATTTAAGTTTCTTGCTCAACGCAGCAACATCGTCAATCGATGCACCATCAACAACTGTCTTCGCCCATGAGTTAATTTTATCCAACCTCAATTGGGTCAAGCCAGATCCACGACGAGCGTTTTTCATGTGCTCGATAACGCGCTCAGCCACGCAGTTTATCATCGGAGATTCTTTCATCGTAGGTAGATTTTTCACATCCGGGTTGTTATTCAGCCGATAAATTCCATAAACAACAGCGCTAGATGGATACGCCCTAGCATAATAAGGACCATCAATTCCCAATAACAATCCTGGCTTCGAATTTTTATCAAGAACAACATTTTTCTTACCGCCACGTACTGGATCTCGTTTATCGCGAATAATCCAAGTATCGTCAGGCATTTGTGCGATAAATTTTATCCCGAAGATAAATCGCTCCTCCTTATGTGAGTTTTTTATATGCTCGATTATTTTTTTAGCCCGCTCCAGATTCATCGTAGCATCAACGGAGTTAGTTTTCCATGTCGACCAAACATGAATAGCTCCATCATCGAAAAATTCTTTCTTGGCTCGATCGACCTCAGGAATGATAAATTCTGCCTCATCAAGATCAAATGCATCCATTATTATATTTTAGACAAATGTTTAAATTATATAATGCAATGCAAATGGATACCAATCGGATCAATAAAATCATGTGACAAATCCTGCAGAGGCGATTATTGTGGCGCTCACATATACGCAATTCGACGAGGTAGTAAAGGACCACAGCGATGTTTAGTTTGTCAAGTTGGTATTCGAGGAAAGACACGATTATGTTTCTCCTGTGGAGGGAAAAATTATCGAGAATTGCGCAGATATTATGAAAAGAAATCTTCTTCGATAATAACATGCGAAGAAGATTATATTAATCGATTCAAAGCAAATTACGATTTAGACAAACAGAATATTGTATATGGAACTGAAATCAACGATTCCTGCAATAAAAATCACACACGAGTATAGATCTCATCCAACGATCAGCGGATACGAAGCATCATCGGATGGTATTGTCAGACATATTAAAACAAAGAATCTTGTTGGTAATGTTAATAGTAACGGTTATCTCAAATTTACCGTTAATGAAAGTAAAAAACGAAGATGCGTAAATTATTCCAATCACAGATTCATATACGAATGCTATCGCGGACCAATAAAAATTGGACTTGTCATCGATCACATTGACGGAAATAAGCTTAATAATAAATTATCTAACCTTCGAGCGGTGACGCAGAGCGTAAATTGTATCTCTGGTAATACCGGTGGCGCACGATCAGCTAAGTCGGTCAAGTCGATAAATCAAGAAACAGGCAAGGAACTTATATTTGAGTCGATGAGAGCTGCTGCGAAATATTATGATATTAACGTAGCATCGGTGCGATATGTAGCTGAAGGAAAAATCAATGCTACTTTTTCATATAATCTTGGCACTTGGATCGAATTTTCCTATATCCGAATAATATTTGATTCAGATAACGAGGACGAAGATTTTGAAGAATAATTGAATATTAACAAAAAATATAATGAACGAACAAACCATAAACAATATCATCGAAGCCATCGATGACCTGAGAAAAAAAATAAATCTTCCATCGGATCTAGACACGAGTAAAATCCGATCAGAATTCGAGACGATTGTTCAGGGGAAACTCGAATATAAATACACGCTGCCGTCGGAGTACAAATTAATAAAAAAGATCCAAATTGCGATGTACCAATCACTTGCGACAGTCAACGATGATCAAATCGAGGATTTTGTTAAATTATCTACACTAGTGGAGAAAGCTAGATTGATTTTATCAGATGCATACGAATCAAGAAAAATTACAAGTTCACGCGTCAGGCAACTGAAAAAACTTGTCGATGAAAGCAAGATCAAGGAATCTCCTGATTCCTGATTCCGCAAAACAAAAACTAAAAAAATATATTAATTTTGAAAATTTCCCTGGATTTTATTTATTTTTTTTGGCCTGTTTTCCCTGGCATACAGATTCAAGAGTCAGAGACTCTCACGATCTTACCAACAGGCTGATACTTAGTGTTTCTCCGCGTATATCAAGTAAATGTCCATCTTGATTCGTTAGTTTGAAATTTATCCTTGATAATAATCGATTATGACATCGCAGATAAAACGGATTCACTGGCTCTTTTATTATCAAATATCCCGGAGAGACGCTAGGAGAAAACGAATACAGGATAAATCCTTGCTCCGCCCTTGATATGGCCGGATCAACATTATAGCTGCCCTCGACAACATCCGCGTGAAGATAAACCGCGATGACTTCCGTTATATTAACGATACCAGGAGAAATATGCCGTCCATGCCCAATTCCATCATTGTCATGCTGCAGGACCGATTCTGCTTGTAATTTTTTCTTAGTCCACGCATCGTGTAATTTAGGAAATAACTTATCAGTGGTATCAGTGACAAACCTTCTCATTCCATCAACGTTATAACCGGGAAACTTGTAATTTAGCAATGTCCTCTCGGTTAAGTTATGTCTTTGCATGAATGCCGTAATAATATAACCAATACCAAAAACAGCGCTGTTTTGTATATTTTCCGTCGCTCGGTTGTTAATGAGTTCCATATCAGCAGCTAATTTATTTATTCGCTCTACTGTTATGGTAATTTCGTTACATGAGGTTTGCACGTTAAATATACATTCCTGGAAAAAATGTTCTAATAATTTCTTTTGTTTTTCGTATTCGTTGATAATTTCACCAAATAATAGTTTGATACTATCCTCGAACAAATCCAGCATATACACGGACCCTGAAGAAAAATCGAGGCTTCCTTTTGTTTTTTCATATTTATCAATGTAGTCTAAGTTGGTTCCGTGATAGTCTTTTTTGTCACTGATAAAATCAGATTTTTTTGGTTCTGGTGTTATTATCTCCCCTGGTGGAATCTCGGGCCAACCTAGAATGGTCCTAATCGACGAATGGTAAATATCTACTGTATACGGCGATGATACCTCAATGATTGAGGATAGCGTTGGTTCGTGCGCAGATATCTTTATTCCTGGAGTAGCATCGCCGGTTATATTCGATATCCTGCTGGTAAATTCCTTATCCAGCTGCTCAATTTCGTAACTGCCTGTTGGTATACTAACGGTGAACCAATCTGGGGTTCCATCGGCGCGTTTTTTATTAGCGATAACAAGTGAGTTGTTTGATAATAATTTACCGAATGATTTTGATCTGATATTAGGCCAGCTGTTGTAAACGCGCAGTTGTATCAACGCCATTTCTTTGACGCCAATTGGTGTTGGAAATTCGACGTTAAATTCTGGATTGGTTGAACTTAGCGATATTAACGTTGTTGTTGGCGGTGTCGTGTTTGTCACGATCTGGGCTAGTTCGGACATTATTAATATTCATTTGTTCAATCTCCGAGTAGATACTGATCATCGAAGAAAATTCTAGATCGGAGATAACGCCATCATTGAGACTCTCGGAGAGCAGCGATGATAATTTTGAATACGCATCGTTGATTTTAGTTAATTTGTTCTTGTATAATGATAGTTTCTCACTTGTGCACGATGAGATTTTTTTCGCGATGATATTGAGAACACCGGCGATTGTTGTTGTTGACGAGATTATTATTGTTGCTACGATTGGCGCGATTGTCGTTACCACGGATAAAATAATTCCTGCACCAGCGACCACAGCAGATACTGCGTATACGGCAACATCAATGGTAACTAACCTTCGCTGGTATTTTTTTATTTTTATCTGATAATCGTCAAGTAGTTTTTTTAACGAATCCTGCCATGATCGCGCTTGATTATAACGGTAATCCGATGCGGTCATTTATTAGTTATTTATCTAACCAATTCTTGGTAAAACCGGTTTTTCATTTTTAACTTTAGTTGGTTGGGGTTTCTCTATCTCAGCAACTGCGCCTCGTTCAGGTTGATCGTATTGTTCGGATTGATCAAGATTAAGTAATTCCGATAAATATTCGAAAGTTACAAGATAATTCACCGGTCCCATGGTGGTTCTGTCTGGCGGTTCTAGCGTGAATGTTGTATTGCTATATTCATTTAACAAAATAATAATAAATCCAGGATATAATTGAAATCTACTATTTTGTTCCGGTTGTACATTAAATTTTATATCGGAGATAACATGTACTCGGTATACACCAGCAATTGGCGCGGTAAAACTAAATGTGTTATCCTGAGGTATCCATCGACGATGAGTTACTTTAAACACAAATGTTAGATCGCATAGAAAAATTCTGTCTAACAACAGATCCGGTATATAAAGCTTTGACAATCTTGGGATTTTCAATTGCGATATTTTTTTGTTGATTTCGTCAATCTTCGTAATTGTTTCGAGAAGTTTCACGTTGAGGTCATCGTTGAATTTTCTTGTTTTCTCGTCGAGATCGTCGTGTGATGTTTTATCGACCTTTCCGTCTATGATTTGACGTACCGCGGAATTTTCTTCATTAATTTTGATAATATCCTCGTTGATTTTTTTAGTTTTCTCGTCAAGGAAATGATGCGATGTTTTATCGACTTTTTTATTCATTAATTCACGCATCACGTCAATATCATCGCTGATTTTAGTAATATCCTCGTCTATTTTTCTTGTTTTCTCGTCGTGTGATGTTTTATCGACCTTCCGATATGTTAATACACGCATCGCTTCAATATCCTCGTTTATTTTGGTGATATCCTCGTTGATGGATTTTGTTTTTTCGGTAAGATCATCATAATCACCTTGACGCGATAATCCACGTACCACTTCAATATCCTTGTTGATTTGGGCAATATCCTCGTTCATTTTCTTTGTTTTCCCGCTAAGATCGTCATATAGTACTTTATCGCCTTTATTGTCCATTGTGGTTTTTATTTCGTCAATATCAGCAACAATCTTAGTAATATCATCGTTGATTTTTCCTACCTTATCGCTGAGGTCATCGTGCAATTCCTGATCAACTTTTTTCTTTACTAGTTGATCTGCGACGAATGAAGTGTCAATGGATTTTTTTATATTCTCGTCAACTTTTTTGCTAAGTTTGCCCAAGGCATCATCGAGTTTTTTAAGATCGTTAGTTAGCTTGGTTAGTCGTTTTGTAAATTTTTCTTGGGCTTCGTCGTAGACTGCCTTATCCAACTTTAGCAGCAACGCCGTTGATAGTTCTTTATCGGATTTTTCTACATCTGCGATATTGGCCTTCGATGGTAACTTCGCGATAAGATCAGTGACGTCAGCAATAGATTTTGTTACCGAATCTGACAATCGAGTAAATTGCTCGATGCGTTCGTTATATTCGTCTCGCTTGATTATATCAGCTATTTTGACATTGCTAGTTTGTAATCGCCCTTCGGTATTTTGAAAAATAGCGATTTCGCCAGGATCTATCTCTGACAACGACAGAAGATTGTTAATATCGCTCTTGGTTGCGAATTTTGATACATCGATGTCGCCTACTTCTTTTTCTTTTTCCTTCCTGAATAGGGATCTACCGTAAATGTCAACCATGATATTTATCTACGGTATATTCAAATAAAATTTTGTGATAGGGGCGGGATGATTTTGAAATTGCATCGAGGACGTTAATTGATTCTGGACCGCATATTGGTGGATCCGTTAATGTTTGTGTTGGAAGCGTCGAATACCAAACCGGAATATTTAATTTTGACACGTATTTGATAAATTCGTTTGGTGGCGCTAATCCGTACGAGTCAAAGTAAATAACTTCGCGAGGATTAATCGCGTAGGCAACCCAATGCGTGCCAGGGCCGATATTTTCATCGAGGTTAATTATTCCTGTCTCGGTAGTATTTGGTTTGTCTGGTAGTTGATCTCGCATAAATACGCCTCTGAAAAAATTTTTTTTTTTTTTCTTTGCTTCATTGATTAAATCTAAATTTGATAGGGGCGTGCTAATCTTAGGCCGGATCCATACATTGGAGGTCGTCCTAGTCTCAGGCCGGATCCGCGATGATATTTTTTTTTACCGTATCGTCCTCCTGTAACTTTTTCTAATATTTTTTTACCAGCGAATCCAGCCACTGCTGATGCTAGACCGCCTAGTAAAGGTATTAACAAAGGAAAAAATCCACCTACTTTGACCATATCTCTGACTGCGCCTATAGAGAGACTCACATGAACACCGGAATTCGCTGATTTGGCTCTGGTAAAGCGTTCACGTTGACTTCTAGTTAGCGATAGTTTGTTAGGCCCACCGTGAATCTGATTGTTTTTCAAGGTCAATTTCAAACCTCTTCGCGCTGTTGTTGCTGCTTGGAGCTTTTTTATCTGACCCGGGGTCAGAGTTACGCTGACGTGTTCGTATGGCATATTAATAATCGCTTAATCTAAATTTAGAATTTATCACATGTTCTCTACGGGTGCGTCGATGACTCTCATTCTACCACTGATACCTTCCAGTATCATTGTTCTATCACTGAGGATCACCGCGATGGCTCTTGCCAGTCCGCCTGTGTTAATTCTGGCCTTGAAATGAATATCGACAACTGATTGTTTTACCAAATCGAGATGTTCCAAGGAAAAGTAATAGATGGGATAGAGAGTATTAAAATCCAGCTGTGATATTTGCAATCCGGTATCGATATTTTGATCGCGACCCATGAAACTTAGTAATTGATGATACGCGCGTGACGTAGAGTAATTGGTAAAATTGATGGCTATTTCCTCTGATGGTTCTTGTTGACCGTTTATTCTCAATGAAACGTTTGTTGCCTCTAATCGATCGAATATCATATGACTATGCATTTGATCGTATCTGTTTGCATGTTGAAGAACAACGAAGATATGCCTAGGTGCCGAAACACCCTGTTGTGACGCAATTCGCCAGGTATATATTCCGTTAAGATTGAAATCGGCGGAGGAGTCGGTTGTCGTTGTCAACCAGGACATGACGGATTTTCCGCCTTGATTCATGAATGATAATAATTTTTCTTCCTCGAGAATCGATGGTGTTATTGCTGGCATCCACAGAGTAATTTTAGTTAACGTTACTTTACCAGCGTCGCCCGCCCCCGCACCCAAATCTCGCCAGATGGCTCTGTCAGTGCCCGCGGCATCTCGAATAAAGGAAATTGTATGCTTTGCCCCGTAAATAACTTTCCTGAAATGCCTGCAAAATCCAAAAATATGAGATAGTGGAATTGCACAGGAGAAATTATTTTCATTTCCAACTAACATTTTTTTTCGCGTGGCAAATCCAAGATTGTAATTGTTATTGATGCTAAGCGCTACAGCGACGTTGGTGGCGGCGGCATTATCAGCGGCATTTTGCGGTATACCGAAATTAATCGGTCTATGATCAGGGACATCAGAGTTATCCTTGGCGAACATCATACTAGGGCCGGCTGATCTGGCAAAATCATCCGAGTATCTTGCTAGGCCTATAATTGTCGTTGCTATATCAACATTGTCCGTGATTGATTCGATTTCTCTTCCGTCGATCATGTAAGTGGCGCTCTTGAATAATGCCATAATGCCGTTGTTGACAAATCCAACTCTAAAATTTGCATCGTAGTTGGTATTATCGGCTTTATTAAGTATCCCAACAACCTCGATATACGCCTCAGATGGGAGAAAATATCTCGTTGTATCGTGAACTTGAATTTCCTTGCGATTAGGTATATTTGGTTCAACTACATCGTACGAGAAATACTGGAAATCTCTCACTGATGTGTCCCTACCTACAGGCTCGTCCATGTCAAATACTTCATTTGACACGTGTGCGAACATTTATTATTAATAATATCATCTAAAACGAAGACCACCGCCTGAAATGAAACTTGTATTAGCAACTTCATTTGCGAGATTTGTATTTGCTAGGTTTGTATTTGCAATTTCATTTACTAGATTTGTCTTAGTAACTTCCTGCGCTAGATCATTTATTTTTTTATTTGCTGCGTCGTTTATGGCTTTGCTAATTTCTGGTGGCATTTCTTTGGTGCTAGGTAATTTGATTGGTTGTTTTTTACGCATTAAATTTAATATTTTACTTTTGACAGCATTGAAGCCTTTACTGGCCAAATTGCCGATACCAGAAACAGCGGTCTCGCCTATTTTTCCTATTGATTTTAACCCGAATTGTTTGATAGTGGGTCCGATTTTAGGTATTACTCGCGTAACAAGACTTCCAATGATATCGCCGAGTCCGTTGCCGTGAATATATTTGTATACGGGCAATCTAGAGTTAACTACGCGGACCTGCTTGGGTCTGCGTTGATGCTTGTGAATAATCATGTTATTTCAATTGTGTTGTTTTAATCGATGAGTTCATCGACAAGTTCTTTGTAAATATGAGAGTTAATGACGCCACCACGGAATAATCGCTGACAAATATCTGAGGCTTCGTTGATTATTTCACGGGAGTTATTTCCGGCTCGTTTTCCTCCGATTAAAACTTCGAGGCTAGATACGTCGTTGATAACGCTGTCAGGACAAATGGTATATCCGCTGCCTGTTTTTTGTTTTGAAAATGAATCTGGCGATAATACGTCCTCGAATTCTTCTTTCTCGGGTAATTTTCTTACTTTTTCTTGAAAAGCTTTGAATCCGGGGTGATCAGGATCGATTTTTTCTCCCCTTGCGGCAAAATACACAACGGGGACCCATTCATCGGAGGTATATTTATCTAAATTTTCGGTACGTAAATATTTACCCCTCTCGCTGTAATTTTTGGCAATTTCAGCCAATTCGCCTTTATATAATTTTTTAAAACCTCCCGGTGTAAAATCATCCTTGGGAAACGTTCTAGTGATTCTCAAAAATTCCATTGGTCCCGTAGGAAACGGTTCATTTGCATAAGCCTCAAATTGAGCGAATTTTGTATCACTCCGCCTGACCTGGGATAAATTATACATTATCCGGTATATTGCCTTATTCCATTTTTCTCGATCATAATAATTTAACCCTTCATTCGTTAAATATGTGTCTTTATCGTAAAATTTTTTTCTTGCAAAGTATCCAAGTTCCTTAAGATTATTAGGACCAATTTTGTCTAATTCTAGTCTTATCGAAGTAAAACCTTCTATTTTAAAATATTTATTTTTTATATTCTCGAGAGGATCAGTTCCTTTTTTCTTCTTTTCTTTTTCCTTTTCTTTTAGTTGTTCTTCTTCTTCCTCTTTTTTTAGTTGTTCTTCTTCCTCCTCCCCTAGTTGTTCTTCTTCCTCCTCCTCCTTTAGTTGTTCTTCTTCCTCCTCCTCCCTTAGTTGTTCTTCCTGCGCCGATTTCGCTTGTTCTTCTTTTAATTCTTCCAAAAGTTGATCCCGCCAATCTTCCGGTTGTATTTCTCGAGTTTGTGTTTGCGGTGTTTCTGCTTGTGCTTGCTGCAATTGTTCTCGTAATGCTTGTGTTTGTGCTCGTACTTGCATTTTTGTTCGTGATTGTCTTATTTGTTCTTGTAATCTTTGTGTTTGTGCTCGCACTTGTTTTTGTGCTCGTTCTTGCCGTGCTTGTTCTTGTCCATGATGAATTTGCTCAAGTTGACCCGGAACCACTCGAGTATGTTGCTCGATGTCTCTCGTCATAGGAATAAGCCCGAGATCCCTAAGTTCCTTATCTTTCTTTTGATTGCCATATGCGAATTGTTCAATTGCTCCGGTGACTGGACTCAACAACTTTGACGATATCTCACCGATATGATATTGAGAATCATCGTAATCGCGAACTTTTTTCTTAAATAATTGTTTTGTCGGAATGAGCTTTCTTACTGCCGCTAATTCTTCTCGCGTTAATCTGGCAGAATGAGGTTCTCCAACTCTACTATTTTTCCGACTCATCTTATTTTCAACTATATTGTTTTAATGCGAGGTAAAATTAGGATCTGCAGCCCAACTTTGCAAACTTCGTCGACACCAGAATAAATTTCCCACCCCACCCCCTAAATTCTTGTTTTTTTACTTGTCCAGAATCATTGAATTTGCACACAAAAATTGCACTCGGGGTCGAATTTACGCAAATTATTTTTCGTGGGAAGGTTTATTTCTGCTTTCCGAGGCTTCTACGGAGAAAGTTCGCGTAGGAGGCTTTATTTTGCTGGAACCGTCTGGTCTGTACAACTTCCCTGCTGCTTTGGCAGCAATCCAAGTTATGTGAAGTATAAGTATAGATCGTGTCGGATGACAACTATCACTCTTCAGTCTATTTTCATTAGGTAGGTAAAACTACTAACAACATTTGTTCATTGATACACCGTGTCCTTAATATAATAGCATTAAGGATTTGATTAATTTTAATGAGTTTAAAATGTTGCGATTTCCAGTATTTGTAATGTTGAAATTCACAACGAAACACGTATGTGTGATTAGAGGTTTTCAAATATGACCATCAACTTCATGAAATAAGCACACCGACCGCCGTCGCTGATACCAAGACTGGTATTAGTAACATTAGTAAGACTGGCAATACTAAAGATAGTAGGACTAACATTACTAACATTAGTGTGTGTGTATGTGTGTGTGTGTTTTCACACGCGTGTGTGTGTTTAATTGCCGGTTAACACGTGACAGGCTATATAGTGCCAATGAGACTGGGGGAAAGTAAATTCCTCAGAGAAATACATTGACAGCCAACATGATGTAATCTGGGCATGACCCTAATCTGTTTGCGAGTCCAACACGCTAACCACCAAGCATCGTTGGATTCCACTGAAACTGATCAGGAATGGATAGCATACGTACAGAACAATTCAGTCCTCTTCCCGAGAGTGGAGCTATATGGTGGGCATTGGAAAACGGGATGAGTAACTATGACATAACAGGCAAAGATTGAATGACACGCTATACCTATAAGCATAATATTGGGAAATATGATAATTATATCGGCTTCCATTCGTTTACATTGGTGCGGTACTCTGGGGATAAGGGCTAATACTATGTTAAAATTATCCAAAGGTTTAACATTGGGATGGTAATATGAGGAACATTTTTTTTTATAGGGATAAGGGGAATTTAACAGGCTGGGGGCAGTATGTAGTCAAGGGATTTAAGACAGGATTTATCTTGTCCCATGATTTGTCTAGACATTTAGGGATAGATGGGGCAGACTGAGGGCAAGGAAAATTGTAATGTTAAAATTTGTATCTACATTCTAACACGCACCCATGCTATTTAACATACACCCCTGCTATCCAGCAACTGCTTTTTCATTACAATCCAAACTCGACTATGCAGCAGCCACTTTGTGATTGCAATCCAGTACACACCCTCCTATCCAGCAACCACATTTTTGATTACTATCCGTACACATACCTCTGTTATCCAATTAAAAGGGTAGGATTGTTTATACACAGATTATACTTAGAAACAAATAAATATACTATCACACAAGAGGTGGGTAGGATGTAAATGAAATGATATTACATGTTCACACACTATCACACACAAGCATGCATGGGTAGAGTTCTTGATAGACGCACGCTATACCCTCAGAAACATACAAATATACTATCAAAAGGTGTTTTTAGACAATATACCCTTAGACACAAGCATACTATAACATCACACATAAAAGAGAAGGGGTAAGGGTTTTGTTTTAATTGCATAGATAGACATCATAAAACATACACACACATAAAGCACAAATTTGCAAAAGAATAGCAGATCTATTTTCAATAGATATGGATGCCATGGAAAGAAGCTATTCGTTTTTTTTCCACCACTCTCCCTTAGTGTATACACCTCCTGGGTTCTTCCTATGAGATGTTTTAAAGGAGACCACGAGCCTAAAACCAGGTCCGTTGGTTTCCACCTGCCTATCCTTTGTTTGGGTAATCGCAGGTGGGTATTGTTGTTCTTGCTGCTGCTGAGACAGCTCTTATCAGGGATCCAATCCCTATAACCATTTCTTATGCATTTTCTCCCGCGCCTTCATCCAGTTCTAATTCAGGCGCTGTAATTACGTCTCCCTTCTCTCCTTTTCCTCGACCCTCTTCTCCGCCCATGCCGCCTTAATCTTCAATCATCTCTCTAACAAAATCCATTGCTATTCTCAGCTAGGTTATCTCCCCTTTCAAGCGCCTCTTGTGAGGGGTAACATCCCATCTTCTCCAACCAACCCAGGAGGTGCCGCACTGTCTCCATCAAACATCTGACTTGCCTACCTTGGAGTGTTCTGCCTTTCTTATTCATCAACCAGTCGACGATGAACCGCAAGACTGAATGGCTGATCATTTATTATCTTCGCTTGTGGCCACTAGGCCTTGTGCCAGTCGATAATGCCAGCACCGCTGGCTTCTTAATTTATCCTCGGGTGGGTATAAGAGCAACCACTAACCTCAATAATGTGTTCACCGCACACTTCTTAATTGTTATGTCTGTTCGTCGCCCCGGAGTGAAAGAGGCTAAGAGAACCTCCTTGACACCAGCCGACGGGGAGAGACTACCCTATAACTGCTACATTTACACGGTCAAGTTCTGGACAATAACTCAAGCATTTAAATGGATACAAAAACACCCAAACAACAAAGGGAGTTATAATCAGTGACTTCCTTCGCTTGCTCCGCTCTCTGGAATCCGGTAACTCTTCTAGCTGAGAAAATCGGTTGAGAGACGTAAACATGAAACTTAAAAAATATAAATAAAACCTTCAACTAGGACATAATGTATCACGTGCAAAAAAGAACCAAAACACTCACTCAAAAGACAGTCCGTTCAAAGGCGTATAAAATGAGCAAATCACATATGTCTAGACAGGGTGAGGGTGAGCTCCACGATGGGCGAGGGGATTGGTATACAATTCTCACAAAGGAACTTTGTACGCGGTTAGGGTGAGCCAAACCAACTCTCTCTCTCTCACACACACACACACACACACACCTGGAAAACATGGAAAATCCCAAAATAATTCAAATGCAAACGACCACAAAAATATCTCCTTATTTTATTCATTAAAATATACTAAAGTTAATACCAACCACTAGAAAAACTCGGACAATAGGACTATTGACTCATAATACCTGCTCCCTATTAATCACAAAAAACTCCCTAACTGATCTCTACTTCTAACTAATAAACTCGTTCTTTACTCATGTTAACAAATCTTGCATGCACTCTCATTACTTCAAAAATATCTCTCCTTGTCTTCCTTACTATGATATTGGTATCGTAGATTTGCCAGGGAATAATGCAAGTAAATTCTCAAACCTGGAAGAAGAATTAAACCATATATTGTGATCATAAGCCCAGACCATCAGGTCCCGCTGCACAAGATGTTCACTTAGAGCACATTAGCCATAGTAACCGCTAATGCGACCCCAAAATTTTAAGAATATAAGGTGTCTAAAGCCCAGACCATCAGGCACCACTGTTCAAGTAGGCAATGATTGGTTCACTTACAGCGAATTAACCATAGGACCCGCTAATCTGACCCCAAAATTAAGTAAGAATAGAAGGCAGAATAATTTCCAGACCACAAGCGCCAACTGTACAATGTCGCACCAGATTATTTCAAAAAAAAAAAACAAAACAAAATACAAAAAAAAAAAAACAACACAAAGCTAAGCAGTGCCAATAACAGATTCTCAAGACAAAACGCGGCCCAATAATTAGACAGCATAAGGTGGTCGTAAAACCCAAACCATCAAGCCCTGCTACACAAGGTGGCACTCACTGAATAAAATTAAAACTTACACGACAACCCAACATAAAGGTGCAAATGCTTACAAATTTAGGAAAAAATATGCTTTTAACCCTGGACATGATTCGATACAAAATATAAACCTTCCTTCACTACTAATACGATATTAACTAATTCGACACAATTACTTATCTTCAATATTCAGCATCCAGGTGTAATATGACGTTATTAATCTTTGGAAAAAATACACAGTTTTCAACCCTAGATGAACAGGAGCCACCAAGTGACATCAAAACTTGGTCCTTCCTGTCCCTTCTCCTCCTTTGCCACTTCCGGACATAACCAATTAAGACGTGTGCAGTGCACATTTTAAAGCATCGAACTAGTGCCTACCACAAGTTTGATGATTAATTAATGAGAATCTAGTGCGTACATTAAATAGCCTTTAATGGTACAAAATTGATCCTTTCGACCCACCATCTAAAAATAAATAAAGTATTCCAGCACTAATCTGGAAAATAAGTAAGATCACAAATTGTTGAAGGGTAAGGTATACCCATGGATTGGCCTTTATGTTTTGGAAATATTATGTACATTATGTACACTAAATTCCAAACTTGAATGAAAGAAGTAAATTTTTCACTAGATATATCGTTACAATTAAAATATGTCGCTAACACATGATTGGCTGACAGAAACAGTCTGACTTAAAAATATACTGGCCAGAATTCGACAAAAGAGTGTAACTGCCATTCCAATTAATGATTCTGCTTCTGCTGTGTGCCTTCTGGACATGCCTTTTCTATTGCGGCACTCACTGACATTGTGACAGAAACGATTAAGTAGTACGCCATGCATTCAATTATTTACATTTTGTTTATATAGTCGAATGACCAACCATGACTAAAGTTCGTGCTCAGTCAGTTAGTTATGCCATTCATTGTCAAAGCCTGTAGATAATAAAGAAGAATGAGAACTGTCCAACATTGCCAAGTCGGGAAGTTGAGGAACCCAATCAGTTTGTTGGAGAGGAGATGGGACATTACCCCAACTAAAGTAATGGAAAAAGGTCGAAGACCACATTTGAAATAGCCAAGAGGTTTGTGAGAGAGATCTTGAAGAAAGAAGTTATCAGAATTAAAGCAGTGTGGTCTGAAAAAGAAGACCTCATTTGAAATAGCCAAGAGGTTTGATGAAGCCAACGCCATATTTGTTAAATCAACGTGCAAAGGTGTGGGAGCGCAGAGGGATCAGTTTACAAACTAAACTTAAAGGTCTATAAAGCCATTGTTTTGCCAACCCTACTGTACACTTTCAAAATCTGCACGGTGTACGGATGCCAAACCAGGAAACAGAATCATTTGCACATGGGCTAACTGAGGAAAATGATGATGATAAGAGGGCACGACATGGTTCCAGAGGCAGACGTTCTCTCACCAGCAGGCATTCTAAGCATCCACACTCTGCTGATGAAATCATACTCGAGTTGGGCAGGCCATGTCAACACGATGTCAAAGAGCGACAACCAGAGATTTCATACGGCGAGTTGAAGGAGGGAAATCGATCTCAAGGTGGTCAAAAGAAATGCTTGAAAGATTCTCTAAAGACATCCCTGAAACACATTAACATTGATAATGAGTCTTGAGAAGATCTCACACAGGACACTCCACTTGGTAGTCTTGTCCATACTAGACTTTGAACTGAGGAGAATTGTTGAGGCGGTACAGTAGTAGAAGCAGCGGAAATCTCAAAACTACGGCACGTCATCTATTTTTCAAGCTAACATAGGGCAGGATCTCCGGTCAAGTTGCCATAGAATGTTCAGGGCACAAACTTGCTTGATCAGCCACTCACATACTCACAGAAGCCAAACCAGTTAGTGATGTCATGTTCGTCTTCGAACTCGACTGACGAACAACAACATGGCTATGATGATGATGATGAAAATGAGAATGTACTAATGCTTGTATCGGTGTACTATGTGCATTATTTTTTTATTGGAGTTTAGATGTCCCAGACTCTATTTATTTATTTAGTTATTGATTTTGTTTTTGTTGCTTCAAACGAAATATTAAAGGCTCTAGGTAATACAAGTCCCACATAGGGTAAAACGTTCATACAGTAGGAAAAAAAATTATGCTTGGACCTAGCCATATCATCTTTGATACTTTACATTATTTTATATGCCATCTGATATGATAAAAAGAACTTTGCCAACAAAAACACCGTCAACTTTGATCTACCTCCTTATCACTCTGCAGCTAACATAAAAGGGTGGCTTAGGTCAATCGAAACCAAGCTGAATGACACTAGCAGTATTCCGAAGCATGTGACTGAAATATGCGAAGAACGTTTTGTTTGAATCAGGGCGTCACTTGTATTTTTTTCTGGAAAAAACACACGGACGACGGAAAGACTCGAGCGATGTTCTAGTAGGGCTTTGGCATAAAAATGGTGAACTCACTGAACTGCACGATACTTTGAAAGTAAAAAATGGATTCCACAGAGTTCAATGACATACATATCTTTGTCTTTAATAATACATATCATGAAGCAAAACACAAATCAAAAGACAACATGATCAATACCAGAAGAAAATGCAACAGATTATACATTTAGAATGATGTTTCTCAATCTCTGCGAGTTGTTAAAGTGATGGAAGATGAAAAGATCATGAAGTGTGTTAATTGCTGCAAGCTTAGAGGACATCTAGGAATCAACAAAACGTAAATACAGTACAAACAACTTGGCTGTGTAAATGGCGCGAAAAGCGATTTCTACAGTATCTAATAGTACTCAAAAGGGAGCAACGGGTACCTTCCTCATAAATTTGATCAAACATTGTTTAGGATCACTTTCAGTACATCTTTAAAACAGTGGAACCTGTTTGGAATTTATGTAGATATTTTTCAATTTTAGGGAGAACTTTCATCAAACTTTAAGTTTATATATAACTCCCTTTTTTGGTGGAAACTGTCACGAGCTACACCCTCCATTACGTTGTGGCCTCCCCGTATTGGGGTAATGTAGTGTTGAAACTCACGTCTTTTGGAGGCACTAAAGGTAGACACGGTGCTCAAGGTGTATCTTTACAACTCCTCACAATGCCTTTGGCCTTTTGTCTCTCAGTACTGTCCGCCATATGCACGGGGTACATCTTTGGGAGCAAGCTGACAAATTCGGCAATGGGCTTCCCTCCCGCACATGCTTGAACTTGTCTACGACCGTTTTGTTTGCACTAATATAAGTGTATAGTGGAATATGTATAGGTCAGTCGCTCATGTCATATAGGTGAGCATCATATGCCATATTGCATAAAGATATTCTGTCTCGATGCTCAGAAGCATACTGTCAGTGTCAGTGTAGAGCAGGTACACCTTGTTACCATAAAGAGCTTAATCTGACTGCAGCAGAAGTTGTACATCAAGTACTTGCCCCGAGTGAGGACGGCATGTCCTATATAGATACGGTAGTTAATTTTTGAGCTTTCGTGGAATGAACAGCCAAAAGATTGCCATTAAAGATCTTTCGTCTCCTAAATGTGTGAAATCAGACGACGTAGGTTGTCCTTTTTGCCTTCAGCTTCCTTACATTTTCCATTGCCTTTTTCATAAACCAAGTTGTACGCCAGATTAAAGAAATGCCGCAGCTGATGCCTTCTCAATATGCTTCGTTCACATAGTTTTTAAAAGGGCATCCCATCTCATTCCTGACAAACTATAGTAATGAGCTGGGCCACGGCTGTTGTTGTTGTTGTTATGGGGTTTAACGCCATTTTTCAGCACACGATAGGCTATATATGGCGGCCAGTATTAATGGTGGAGGAAGAACCCGGGAAAACCCCGGAAAGAACCACCGACCCACGAGAAGCTACTGGCATGCTTTCTCACATATCTACATTGGCTGAATCTGAGACTCGAACCGGCGCAGACAGAGGTGAGATGTCAGTGATCCGTAACGGCGAACGCTTTAGACCACTCGGCCACGCTACGGCTGTAGTTCGGTAGCAAAGTATCACAGAAAGCTTGTACGAAAACTTCCGCCCTGACTTTAACCAGATTCCAGGTGGAATTTTAAAGCGGATTTCCCTTAAAGCCTAGATTCCACTTATTATAAATTTTAGGTGGGTTCAGGGTGGATTCAGGGTGGAATACAGCCCGAAATATGCAAATTACTCCGTCTATTACTAGGTGGAATTTGTTTATTCCGCCTACTAGACGGAATTAGTTTATTCCGCCTACTAGGTGGAATTTGTTTATTCCGTCTACTAGGCGGAATCTGTTTATTCCGCTTATTTAGCCTAGATTCCCCTTATTATCACTTTTAGGCAGATTCAGGGTGGAATATTGCTTGAAATTACTGTCACTAGGCGGAATCTTTATTTCTGCCTAATTACATGGAAATACCTGCAGAAACCCCATCCAATAATGAAAATGTCAAGGCAGATTTCAGATGGGTTTTTTTTAAAGCATTTCTGCCTAAACCATAAAAAATATACTTCAGATTTCTATTATGTATTAAAATGCCTAATGATTTTTAGATATTATTGGAAATCAATGATAAATATTCACAATAATATTTAAAATGGATCATAAATTTTATTTTGACAGACATTATCAAATAAGATATAGGTTTTACTTGTCCTAAGGGGCAATGCCATTTTCTTTCTTGCATACAAAATCTAATCCAGCATGGCATCACTTAGTATTTTTCATTTCACTTTAAAGTTTGGTGAGATTTCACACATATTTTGACCAAAACTTTCATTGAAATTATGTTGAGGTCTCACTCAGATTTCTTTGAAATATTTGCGAGGTTTCACAAAAAAATTGACTAAAACTTTTGTAAGATTTCAGTAAAATTTTGATCATTATATAGTATTTTACTGTAGCTTTTTTTAGTGTTTCAGACATTTCAGCAGGTATCAAAGAAATAATGGATATGAATTAAACAGGACTTTATTAACCAAGGTGATATTTAAGTGTGCATGAAAACAATTATACTGATGTTGTAATTATATGACATCCAAGGCAAAAGACATGGGAGTTAATAATAATAATAATGACTTCATTTAGAGAAGGTAATTCAATTAGTTACAGAACTAATCTACCTTGAGGCCTTCTATCTGTGATGTACAACATATACAGTATATACAACATGATAAGTATCTGACACTAAATAATTCAGTGGTTTTAAAAATCGAAGTATCAAGCCTGGAACATATGCACAGGCATCTGTGAACACATTTAACATATATACAATATAAAATATTGATCTGCATTTAAAAATTCAGCCGTGAAAATAATGCAAAATTACAGAAAAGCATCCATTTGAGACAATTTGATTACGAGAAGAAGAAAAGCTAGGCGCCTGTCTTATGTCATTTGTAGACTGGATTTTTGATTGCACAAACTATGATGCTGTTGTGGTCTCTCGAATTAGTCCTTGTTCCAAAAGCAGCCGTGACAAACGTTTATCATGATATAATAAATCTTATGTTACACTGAATTCCAACACACCAAGAATATTTTGATAATATACACAATAATGCCTCACGAGATTCTACTTTTCGGCCAAGAAAATTCCGCAAAGATATGACTATCTTTGATAGACATGGATATCTGGCAACAATTCCCACCAGTGATCTACACGTTGTCCCTCCTTAAATTCTGAAGTTAATGAGTTTGGAGTTGTATATTACTTCGAAATCATCTTGATTCAATTCCTTGTCCTATTTAGCAGGTTAGCCGCTACTGTAAAGCTCTTTATGGCACAAAAAGCAAAATGCTTGTCCTGGCGTTCAGTTTTCATACAGATTGACCAGTTATGTTCCCATCAAATTTGCGTTCAGGGTATTCTCATTGCCGCACATTTTTCAAATGGTTATTCAAACTCTCGTCCCGCTCGAAAATTCGAATCGCCATGTTTAGCAAACATGCTCTTTCCCATCAGTTTCTGTTACGCGACGATTCATTGGGCAATTACAAAATATTGACCAATCAGAAAGCTTTATACAACGATCCTCTGTTAAACAATAAACGGAACAAATACTTATTTGAAAGCTCGTTGTGGAATGGGACCGGATAGAGCATTATTTAAAAAAAGTTTCGGAGACAATATTAAAAAATGGGTCCATATCGAGGAAATTCAGGTCAGGAGAAAAGCGAAATTATGTTTTAAAACGGAAAACAAGATGAAAACTTGTTTGAGGGCAGTTAAATCCAATTGAAGTTAAACAAAAATACAACAACAACAAATTTGAAAAAGAAATTTAACAAGGAAAGCTGTGAAAAGAAGTTATAAATTGTGCCCAAAATAAACAATAAAAATCTACAGCTATCAGAAACAGGAAATATAAATGCTGCTGAAATTCATTCAAATTGTACCAGAAACAATAAATTTTATTATATCTTATTGATATTTTTATTGAACTGTCAGTGATATTACAATCACAAAATATCACTATATTTTCGGTCATTTAGCTTTACAGGCACACAAAAGCCAAGTCCTAATTATGCCTTTATTTAACTGATGTAAATGACTAAGTTCTTCATTCCGCCTAGATGTTGGTTAGAAAATAAACTAAGTCCAGATTCCTCCTTTCATATAATAGATGCCAGTGACTAAGTTCCTAATTCCACCTAGATGTGGGTGGAAGATCAACCAAGTCCAAAATTATGCCTAAAGATGTATTTATAGCAGGAATTTGACAAAAGTCCGTCTTAGAGTTAGACGGACTCTTAGATGGATTCATCTTTGACTTCTCAAATTTTCCATGTCCGCCTTTGTATTGACCAGATTTTTAACATTTTAGGCAGATTCCGCCTGGAGTCTGCTTAAGTTCCAGGTGGAATCTGCCTAATTATTTTGTACGGGAGATTCAGACATATTCGTCAGCAAAAACAGGTCGGTTTTGAATTTGAGGTTCTACTTGTTTCAAGTGTTTTGACATTGAAAGGACTTCCACGCAATATGCACATGCTGGCTGTCTTTCTTAAATATACCTATTTGGCTTAGATGGCTGTAAAATTCACCTTTGGGATGCAACCAGAAGCTCACCTACTTGTACATTGTAACACGCTTGCATAGCACAATTTCAATATCATGCACTGAGTGTCTTGCTGAATGCATCCATTGGCATGTTAGCTACCAACTTTTCGAAGCTGCTTTTCATGAAATATACCTATCCTAGTGGAAAAGTCATGTATGTTTCCATGTTGTTTGTAATTATGCTTATTGTTTTAGATGATGCTGTTCCCATTGCTTCCATAATAAGACAGCCGTTATAGCCTCACAGGTTATAAATAACAACTGGGTAGATATGCAGCTTGAGGTTGCACATGTTGGATGCAGGGCCACGGTATTTGCCATTGATATGGCATAGACTCATACCTTGTCATAACGTAGTTTCTAGCCATAGATGTGATAGTCTGCGACTATATGGAAACCCCTCAAGTCATCTGCAGCCATAATAAACTGAATCTTGTCTTGAAACACTGCTTGGATATTTTTTTCCATCTCATGCTCAATGTGCTGGATAAAAGAGGCCACTGCATTCTTGCCACAGTATTACACTAACTCATTGGAAATGCCATCACTGCAAAATATTGTGTAGCAAAAACCATATGCTGATGTTTTGCTTGTTGCATTTATCAGTATTGCTAGCTCGCTTGTTGAGCGACTTCACTGGCCCGTTTAGTGCTTCGAAATCCGCATAGATGGAGTACGGGGCATGCATCTAGCTGTGATTGTTCTAAAAAGCTAGAAGGTTCTTGCCTGGCCCAGTAAGGACATGAGCCAAGTCTTTTTGGTTAATGCTGTGTCAGTCTTTCGTGTAGGCTTCCAATAGGTCGGCTCGACTGAAGATACATAGGCTCTGGAGGAAGATGTGTTTTTTCTTGTATTTATTATGATTACTTTCCAGGCAGCTTAGGTTCTTTATCACACATAATGACTCTTTTCACCCGTTGTTTCAACAGTCTCTCAAGTTAACAATAACAGTTCTATCAGATGTTGTCTTGTGTTTCCTTTTACTCATCACAGGCAGCTGGTATGCAAGTAAAGTTAAGCGTGCCCAAATGTTTAGCCGATCAACATGGTAATCATCTACTGGGTAAAGAACTGGCAAGAAGGCTCACTCAGTGCATTGGCTGCCCTTGATTTTTTACATTAATGATGAATTTTTCAATGTAACCCGAGAAATTAGCCAATTTCCCAGGCAAACATCACAGAGTGTAGTATTGATGAGGATTTTATGATGGCATGGTTTAGGTACATAGTTGAGTTCAGGTCAGAAACAGAATAAATGTCCATGGAAGTAGTTCTATTTAAATCTAAAGGTGTTGATTGGTTGTGTATTTCCATGTGCAATATTTGTGATAGGGACTTATAGTTTGTACAAAAGAATACTTAAGAAGGGGTTGTTCCATTATCTGAAGACACTTCTTATTGCTGGCATGATGGCAAATGTAGTGTAGAGTAACAAGTGAAATGAGGTTCAAAGTTGTGGTTCGGCTGACGTGGGGATAGAGTAGGAAAATACAGTAGTTCCCTTTATTGGGTGCTTGAGTTGTGATATGTACTGTATGGTATTTAAGTAGTCCTATAATGTAAGACACATAATGCAATATTTTTGCACTAAAACAAAACCAACATGTGCTATGTCTTACATTGTAGGACTAGGTATTTATGTAGTGACGTTACTCTGTGGAATCCTAACAAGGAGAAACCATGCACTTGTGAAGCTGCATGCAATTCTGAAGTTGTGATGCAAATGTAAAAGGTTGTGATAATTAATGGTAATTGATTGAATAGAGGAAAATTATTATAGTCTAGATGCGTTATGAAAACCTCCAGTTGACATCTGCTATCTAGAAGTCCTTGGAAATAGGGATAAAACAAGGAACTTCCAGCAGAACTTCCACGTGCATTTGATTCACTCAGTAAAGGGACTCCTTGAGTATAACACAAACTTAAATCATCACAAAATGAAATCAAGGTACTGAGCATACTGATGGCATGGTGAGTTTGTATAGGATGGTATAAATGGTTCAAATGGATGAGCAGAACTTGTGAGATAATCATAATCATGTTACTTTCAGTGATTATAAATAATTAAATGGTCGGTCCCTAATTAGAAGGTGCATCAACATCAGCCAATGACAATGCCCATGTGTATGACATATCTTATCATCACAATTAAATAAGACAACCTCATCAGATTAGTCAATAAAACTGCCTTTCCAACACTTGAAAGATTTGTTTTGGTGTTAGGAGAAAAAAAATTGGTTTAATAGACCCTGGTATGGCAAAGATCCCATGAAAAAATGTGAAGCTGGTTGAGCAAGACTATCTGAGGATTGAAAATTGAGTCATGTCCCTTTCCATTGGTTTACTAAAAGGCCAAAAGACCAACAGAGCTAGTAAATATGGAATTAATAATTAGAAACACTGACCATTATGAGTAATAGAAGATTAGACATCATTAAATCTCTTCAAATCGAAAATCTTTCCCAACACAAACATTCAATATATGCCTTGCATTGATTGATGAAGTACAAAATCATTAAAATATTGTGCAAAGTTGCATCTTTCAATCCACATAACTACAAGCTGGTGTTCTTGTGTGGACACGGCAGTGAGGAAATGGAGAAAGAATCTATGGGACCATGGTTAACTCCTGTTTGCCAAAAGAGCCAATTTTCCCCTGTGGTTGCAGCCTTTAAATTCCTTAGTCTTCAGTTGCTAGGGATATTCTTTCCTCCCCTGATGCATTTATGAGCAAAATCTGATGACAATCCACTGATCAAAATTGGTGAAATTGCCTTTTAATATAAACTATGAACAAAGACAGCTAATATAAAACTCTGGTTTCATACACAGTAATTTTGTGCTCATTTAGGTGTCAGGAATACTAGAAGACCACAGGTGACCATTATGTGCAAGTGGTTGCTGCAGCAGGTTTGACAATAATTAGTCTATAGATCATTAAAGGTGCAAGACAAGGATGATTGATCCAAATAAAGCTTGTTGGAGTAATGGTGCATTAATAAATTTTATATCGATGACTCTAGAGCATTAAGATAGGCAATAATACAGGATGAAAAAATAAAAATAACAATATCAAAAATATAATTCTTTTATCAGTGTGCTACAAGGATACAAGTTTCGAATACTCTTATTAAGACTACCTTACAAAAATATTCATAATGGGTTCACATACCAACACTATAAATGTAAACAGCAACATTATAAAAATATTGGCCGACAAAGGTGGTATATATTGAACTGTCAATAACAATTATTAAAGTAAGATAAAATATTTTGTTATATACATTTCATGTCATGAATTTCATCCCAGAGTTGAAAATACAATTACAAATTTGTTTTTGGAATGGCAGATGCTGAACATACAATTTATAGAATACTGATACAATTTATGGAATACAGATGCCTGAATATACAATTAGAAATATGTTTTAGGAATACAGATGCTCAGCCATAATACCTGAAAAATGACCTAATTGCGAAAAGCATACCAAGGTGCAATGGATGGATGTACAAACAGACAAGGTTAATACCACATGCCCCATCCAATGTCATGCTGGGGTGTAACAATACGTTGCTGGGTTTTATACAGCTTCTAAATAGTACCTGAATTTATTTGTCATAGGTTATATTTTTAACATATTTAGAATTCTTGGTCAATCCATATGGAATTTGGAAGTCATTCATACATATATAATTGCAGCTTGCTTAAAAGCCTTATTCTGATTTAAGAAATCTTGCTCTTATAAATTGATGGAAACAAATGAAAAATCTAACTTGGATCCCAAATACTAAGGTATATTGTTCAATTCCTTATATCAAACACTTTAGGAGGAATTTCAATGCCCAATTTTTTAAAAGAATTTCAGCATATTGTGATGTCAATATGATTACATTTCATATAACTAAACAAGTACACAATTCAAAAGAATACTAAAATTATCACAATTGTCTGTACACAGTAAATCATTAGCATCCCTGCTTTATCTCTGGGACTCTGTACCAGTTGTATTTAAACATGACATTATAAGAAAAACATTATCACATGCTGCAATTGTCAGTCTTCTAGATCTAGTACGTTCTGAAGACGTTATTGAGAATTCTTGGCAACAAAATGTCTTGCCATGCTGCCATTTCTGTGGAATTGCAAGAAAACTAAGGTCCTCTAAAGCCCCTATGCCACCATTACATGGAAGAAGTTATGTAGCCAAATCACCATAATATACTTGGAAGATACTGGTCTTAAACAATGTTGGGTGTCTTTACAACTTGATAATACTGATGATTCATCACATTATAAGCCTTGTAATTTCTCCCAAGAATTGAGAAATGTGGCCATGTTTCACATGTGTATGAATTAATTTGATGTTGATCGGCAACATCTGTGGGTCAACCAGTTTCAGTCGAAAGCTGGAACACAAGACTTGGTAATGCAACCATTGTAAATAATAGAAGCCAATACCATGCTATGTTGGATACGGTAAGTGATCATTATGTGGTATTATCCTAGGTTATGCTGTTCCAAATATAAATAAATTGTATATGAAATGAAGGTAGGTCAAACATTGTATTTATTATATGTGTACAAATTTTTTAACTTCTCAGATCCACTTAAAAAAGCAGACCTACCTTTCTTCCTTTCCTATCTTATCAATTTATTTCCCATGTGTGAATCTTGTTGTTATTAAACTAATCACTATTGCAATTTGTCAAATGCATGATGTCACTCCTTTCAAAGTACTCCTGAAAATGTATGGAATTACGAGCAACTTTGGCATCTGGTGCTACCTCTTAATTCTAAACTGAATATTTGAATATTGTTTAAACCTAACGTCACTGATTATTTCAAAGAACAGTTAATGTCAAAATAGGTTTTTTAAACAAATCATTTCCATCCTTCCAAACTTTAGATTGGAAGAATGGTGAAATTTATTTTAAAAAATGGCATCACTGCGGCTTTAAAGACAGTGTCTTCTCTATGCTACACAGATGACAGGTTGATCAGTTTGTACTGATAGACATGCTATATTATCTACATGAACACAGACAATGTATACCATTAGACTCAGAAATGTTGGAACAGACAATGTATACCATTAGACTCAGAAATGTTGGAACAGACAATGTATACCATTAGACTCAGAAATGTTGGAACATTTTTTTTTTCAAAGATGGGATGCAAATAATGCTGATATATGGTTATCATATTTATCAGCTTGGAAGTTGTGAAGTAATCGATGTTTTTCTAATTTATTATGATTAGGTAATGTACTGGAAAAAAGAAATTTAGAATAGATTCTTCATGCTAGTAAATGAGAAAATTATACTATATAGTTTGTAAGAAGAAAGATCCACAAAACCATCATATCACATAAGAAATTAAACTTTGTTGTGAAATCATACAAACAAAATTATAATTCACTTTAGCAATACCACTGTGGGACAGTTAAATCACAAACAGACTTATACTTAACATCACTATAGGAGCAATGCTTTCAAACATTGTCTGATTTTGGTTAAACAATTTTGTTAACCCATGGATAATCATGACTATGAAAAGATGGATTCTGACACATGTCATACCCAACAAGAACTAATGCATCTTTGTTTTAAACAATGCTTTTTGGAAGTAATCCCACATGAAAGCTTGAGGAATAATGAACAATTTGATAACATAAATATATCTCTATTTCTCCTGCATCCACCTATCCCAAAATGAGAGACATGAGTCTATTGTCAAAATGCATGCATAGTAGAAGTACAATGACTAGTTAACTTGAAAAACGTGATATGTACTAAGTTTCAAAGCAATCCAATAAAAACTGCAAGAGCAGATGCATTCACAAAATATTCGGTAGTAAATTGTATCCATCTATAGGTAAAAAAAGGGCAATAACTCTTATAAAAATTGCTATGTACATGTATACAGATTTGTCTGATGATCTGCAAGTCAAGTTGTTTTCACAAGATTCTGTCTTTCACTGCATTCAGTAGCAGAACATAAAGGATGATAACTCTAACAAAAGTTGAGCACAGTGATTGGTCAATACAGACATTTTCAGCTGATGACAATAACAAGACAAAGTTTGATGGCTGTCCGTTAAAAAACAGGTATATTATTTTTTCTCACAATATTTATCACAAAATGCATTCAGCAGCAAGTTTGAAAGGTCAATATCTAACAAAACTTTTGAAAACAAAGTGATTTGTCAAAGTGTTCTTACTAAGGTGATGACTATAATATGTAACAATTTGCAGTATAAAACCATAACGAATTGTGGGCCTAGTTGTGTGTCGGGGATAAAAGACAGATGGATGGATGGACACAAGGATTTCTGTAAATTTCTGCATCAAGGTGTGGGCATAAAAAAGGGAGCTACAAGAAATTACACCATCCAAGATGAATAATTACTGCAAATTCATTATGTTGAATGGGTTATCAATTTTTGTGGAATTCATACTTGAATTTCTTACAAATTACAAGTTTTAGACCCAACAGTGATGTGGAAACAAATGGTCCTTTTCCGAATCCACAAACCTTAAGACCCAATAATGATGTGGAAACAAATGGGCCTTTTCCTAATCCACAATTTCTAAGACCCGACAATTATGTGGAAACAAATGGACCTTTTCCCAGTCCACAAATTCTAAAACTCAACAATGATGTGGAAACAAATGGACCTTTTCCCAGTCCATATATTCTATGACCCAACAATGATGTGGAAACAAATGGACCTTTTCCCAGTCCACATATTCTATGACCCAACAATGATGTGGAAACAAATGGGTCTTTTTCCAATTCACAAATTTAAGTACCAGCAAGAATGTCAATTAAACAAAACCTGAAAGATAAATGAATCCTCAGTACCTAGGGTCATTATTATATGTTTTAGTTCAGTTCTGAGGTAAGCTGGAAAAAACATGAAAAGCTGTACAATATATGACAAGCTGTACAGAGAACATATATATATATATATATATATATATATATATATATATATATATATATATATATATATATATATATATATACTGCTGTAGTAGGTGTGAAAAGCTCTACAAAGTCAACATATATACTGCTATAGCATAATACATTAAAAGCTGTACAGACACTGCATAATTATATACTGTTGGTGAAAATTTCTAAAGTGATTGCATATACTGTTGTTGTATATAATGTGAAAAGCTGTACAGATATTGTATGTATACTATTGTAGTATAAGGTGCAAAAAACTGTACAGAGACTGCATATATAATGTTGTTGCATAGTGTGTGAAAAACTGTACAGAGACTGCATATATAATGTTGTTGCATAGTGTGTGAAAAACTGTACAGAGACTGCATATATAATGTTGTTGCATAGTGTGTGAAAAACTGTACAGAGACTGCATATATAATGTTGTTGCATAGTGTGTGAAAAGCAGTACAGAAACTGCATATATACTGCTGCAGTGTTATGTAAAAAGTGGATCAGAGATTGCATATTATATAATGTTGCAGTATAATACATCCAAGATTCTGATGCACAGTGTTTACATTTCTTTTTATTTCTGGTTAAGTGTTGGTCTACAATGACCCAAATGGTAGTCAAGGAGCTGGTTCTTGGCTGAACTCAAGCATGATGGAAATCATAGAAAAAGTAAAACATGGATCTCAAGGTCATTCAAAGATCTCAAGGTCATTCAATGCCCTCTTTATTCCATCATCCTTATGGCCATCAATAGACACACTGTTTATATTTCTTGCCCATACATTGATATCATGAATACACTATACTTAATATATATATATATATATATATATATATATATATATATATATATATATATATATATGTAATAATAAGTCCAATGTAATTTACGATTTACATCACACATTCTTCTATGTACTTGTCCAAGCTACAATAAAATCCTTGTATTAGGACAAGTCCCAATCAATACAACATTTTTCCAACACAACGTAAACAAGTACAATAAAAATCCATAAACTACACTGCATTATTATAATAATCCTATAAAAATAAAGAAATGAGTCTATCGAAACAAATAAATCTCTTATATTAATTATCTTTCAAGGCATGCAAATCTTTAAAAAGGTTATTTACCATAATAACAAACCTTGCTAAAATGAGTATGATATAACAAATATAATGTTCCAATCAATGTATTTATGCATAGGTTTATGTAATGAACAATCTATTACAAAGATCGCCTTTTTGTGCAGAAAATATCCTTTACATGTGAAATCATCTATTACAACTAGATTAAACTTTTACATATATCAATATCAAAATACACACTCACACACACATATATACATATTCTACGTGTTGGTGTTTTTTATTTTATAATATATATATATAATGCTATATTAAAAACTTCTCATATTAAATCAAGACAACTATATATGAACAAAATGCAACATGATACCAAATTAAAGTGTGATTCTCTATCAATACTAGTTCTGAATAGGAATGCCCAAAAAGATATAAAAATATTTAAATGAATATCCAACAAAATTGCTGACAAGTGCTATTTCCATTTAAACTTCACATAAATTTTAAAAAAATAAGGATTTGAAAATGATGTCTTTAATTTCACACTCATTTTGCATTGGCCTTCCTTGCGTATACACTGCTTGCCTTCACAAGGGTGGCATCTTTTTGTGAAGTACTATTACGTGCTTTAGAGGTGAAATATAATATCTAATCCTTAAAAATTGAACAATTTAGAGGACAGACTTTCGTTCTTTTTGAACTTGCTTCCTAGTCAATTTACTCCTTTATGTCGATAAAAGTTAAATTGTCTGCAAAATTTCACACAAAATTTGAAGTTAACTAGCAAATCTCTCTTAGACATTTATCCTTAATTTGGTATTGCATGCTATCAGTTGTACTGGTCATGATTGATAAACAGATTAACAATTTTGCTATCGAGACAGTTTTTTGTCTAATTTCTGAGTAGTTCAAATAAATCAGCTCGTTTATAGTCAGTCTGCTTATTTCTAAAAGACTGACTGAATCTGTAACTCTTTGGGAGCAAAAATATTTGGCAATGGTATCAGATTCATGACTGGGAAAATGATTAAGTGAACAGTCTGAAACGCTCTAGATTTGAATTCAATGAAACTCCATTAATATGGACATTTATTTTTGTGGTTAAAATAAGCAATGACCCATCTGCCCAAAGGCAGTAAGTTTAGATTCGGGCCAGTTAATGTTACAGATAGTGAGTTTGACACACCTGTTCATTTTTCTGCTTTCTTCAATTATCAATATAACATGGCTGACTAGTTGCCTGTAGTTTTCTTTCTGTCAGATATTGAGCAACATTCATGCATGGTTTGTGCATCCATTTGCAAAGAGCATTGTAGCTTTTTGAAAGATGATACCACTGGTTCTATGATAGTATCAGGCAAATGGGGTCTGAGAACAAATGTCATTTAAATTTGGTAGCCCCTGTTATAAGTAACTACTCTATGCTACATCATGATTTTGGCAAATACCATGCTTTTTATACAAATTTACTCTGACTTTCAAACCAGCACTTACCAAATATCTAAAATGAGGTGGGAAAAGTCCAAGGGAACTAAAGCTAGCACTGAGTATAGCTGCCTTTTATGTGAATTTTGTATGGTTTGATTTATGACAAGTTTGCTAATCTAAATGTAATAAAACATGTTATTGCTATTTATCTAGGCCTATACAATATAATAAAACATGATGAGGACAGTTGTCTAGGTCTGTAATTGTAATCAAGCATGGAAAGGCTATTTGTCCAAGTCTCTCAGTGTAATCAAGCATGGAAAGGCTATTTGTCCAAGTCTGCAAGTATAATTAAGCATGGAAAGGCTATTTGTCCAAGTCTGTAAGTGTAATCAAGCATGGAAAGGCTATATGTCCAAGTCTGCAAGTGTAATCAAGCATGGAAAGGCTATTTGTCCAAGTCTGCAAGTATAATCAAGCATGGAAAGGCTATTTGTCCAAGTCAGTAAGTGTAATCAAACATGGAAAGGCTATATGTCCAAGTCTGTAAGTGTAATCAAGCATGGAAAGGCTATTTGTCCAAGTCTGTAAGTATAATCAAGCATGGAAAGGCCATTTGTCCAAGTCTGCAAGTGTAATCAAGCATGGAAAGGCTATATGTCCAAGTCTGTAAGTGTAATCAAGCATGGAAAGGCTATTTGTCCAAGTCTGTAAGTGTAATCAAGCATGGAAAGGCTATTTGTCTAGGTCTATTTGACTAGGTTTATAAGTGAAATAAAACATGGTGAGGTTATTTGTGTCAGTTTATAGGTGTATAAATCACATTCTATTAATACATACACTAAAACTGCATGACATAATAAAGAGTCTACATTAATTACACAACCTTGGTATGACCTCACTGTTAACTTTAGCATCTGAAGTTTTGTTTATCTCAAGGAGTTGGACCTCAATGCAATGAATGTCTGACATTGTAACAGCTTTAACAGCAATGAATGCATTCAATTCTCACATTTACACTTGCTGTATTTCTGAGCATATTTTTTTAGGTGATGAAAAATCAGTGATTTTGTGGTCTCAAAGTGAGATCACGAAAATAAATCCCATACAAGTTTACCTCTATAATTATTATAACCTCTCTACATTTGCAATTGTTGAAATACAACCAGCCAAAATAAAATGTTACTGTTTAACAAAATCATAAACTTTTCATATATAAAAAATACCCATATCTATGACTCTTTAATTTTCCTCTTTATACCACTGCCTTGCCCTGGCCAATGCCCTCTCCCACTGGTGGAAAATATGCTTGTACTTTGGCCATGTTGGATTAGGATTAAAGACTTTTTCAGATTTTCGGATCTTCTTCAGTTCCTCCTTATTTTTCCAAACACCTAGAAAATAATGGTAAAAGAAATGAGTGAAAATGGTGCAGTGCAGCCTAATGGTTTACATTCTAAACTATGGGTTTGAAAGCCACCTGAGCCCAACCAGCTGTCAAAATACAAAGGGTACACAATTAAAGGACATACATTTAAATCATTCATTCAGGATGTGAGAAATCTATTTAAAAATTAAGGGCTTTTCACCTTTTGTTTCTCCTATGGATTCTTAAGTGTAGGTGTTAGCATTATATTTGATGTCTTAAATATATATTGGAAGACATAACAATTTGGTGAACTTCATGATACTGGAATTAATGAGTGAGCACTTCATAAGATTAACAGATACTGTTATACTCACAAGACAAAACTTTAAAGATGTATTTAACTTGCATGATTTTATATTTTGTTTAACATTCAATGATGTACTAATTGATAACCATAGCTATTCTATATAACAATGAAAATATCAGAACAATTGGCATAAAACCATTCCCACACCTGAAACATTACTGAATGTCAATGTATCTGCATGTCTGCCTCTTACACCTACCTGTTGCCAATCCCGCTAAAAAAGCCACTCCCAGACTTGTCATGTCTCCAGTTTGCTTGGCTCTATCCACCGACTGGTTTGTTATGTCTGCCATCAACTGCACCACAAACTCATTATTTGTCACTCCTCCATCAACTCTAACAACAAATAAAAAAGATTACGAAGTTTTAATTATGTAATACTTGCTTTTCTGGAACCCTTAGTTCTTAATCCAAGCTGAATATTTCCTTGACCAATTAGTACTGGAGGGCCAGAATTGTGAAGAACATGATCCCAGTAGGACTTTCTTAGTCACCACCAATATATGAAAGACCTTCCTTTTTTAACTTGGATCAAGAGTACAGGACATCAGAGTTGCATCGGAGGAGGGAATCTTAATACACTAAACTGAAACTACATCTTAATAGCTGTCATAAATTACCTACTACTACTGTATTACTGAATTTACTTGTTAAGAGGGAGGCTGAAAGTCTCAACAAATCTGCTAAAGAAAACAACTACACTTAGTATACCCTTATGGCAGAAGCGCACACTACTGTAGGATGGTCAATGACTGGGACATATGCTGTGTCATCGCTCTAGGACCAACGGAAAATGCCTTCGCCCTGATGTGCCAAAGATCAAAGGTAAAGGTAGTGGTGGACCACCAGAAGGTATTTCTCATAACATTGTCCAAAGAGGAGTGATTCAAATATGGTGATGATGTTGAAATAGCCCTAGCTACATGGATTTTAATTCTCATGAAAGAAAGGTCCCTCTCAGTGAGGGACTGGTAGGCTCTCCTGATACTGAGGACAATCCACCTGGAAATGGTGACTGCTGAAATATCAGAGGGACCCTTAGGAAGTTGGGAGAAACAAGTATGACCATTCCTTCTTCATACAGAGAAAGCCAAATAAAACCTTAAAGCCCTAACTGGGCAAAAGAGCCTAATATCTTTGAATTCCCATGTAGAGATATGACTGAGACTGGGGATCTCAATAGGAAGTGGAACTACTGAAGATAGCTGATTCTTAAACAGAAATATAAAAAACTTCTTTCCTCTGACAAGGCATGTAGCTTGCTCCTTCTCCTCAATGATGCAAAGAGCATGAAAACTGTCTGATGGGTACGGTTTTCAAAGGAAGTTTCACTCAAAGGTTGATATGGGAATTTTGATGATGCTCCTAAAAATAGGAAGATTCCATTAACACATCAGGAACTGAGATACCAGTATCTGAAGCTCAAAATATCTGATGAGGTCATAAAGACGAGTGCCCACATAAATGGTAGAACGAGTAGATAACTCGAGAATGTAATAAAGGGTTGCTCTATAATGGATACAGAACATTTTCTTTACATTGAAAAGGAAGAGAAGAAAATATGTAACTATGTTTAAAGGGGCACAGCTAGGATCTATGCATTTCTTATTGCAGCAATTGCAGAAGATTCATCAGTTTACATCATAAATCCTGAAAACAGATTGCCTACTAGCCTGGATGATGCATTTGGCAACCATTCTCGACAACCGATCCTTGTTGATTGATTGCCTGGCATGAGCCAAGTGTGTAGGGGAAAAGTCAGGGGACTATAGTGGGGTGTCCCTACTGTGATAATCTCCTGGGTTTGTCTACCAAACTGTAGATTAGGTCACTGAACCATGAATGTTGGGGCCACAGGGGTGCTACCTGGCTTGAATCAAACAGCAGAGATCCTAATTTGGTGGAGATTCTGTGCAATTATTTTGAAAGGTGGGAAGGCATATGTGTATATCCGATATTAAACTCAAAGCATCCACCACCCAGGCCCTCTGATCTGGTACTGCTGATACAGTAACAGGGAAGATGTTGTTCAGTCCTATAACAAACAAGTCCACCCAGGGTCTTCCCCACAACTGGAAAAGTGATTCTGCTACCAACACATGGTGAAACCATTTAATGAGGACCGCCTCTGGAAAGACTCTTCCAGGCTATTCTTCTTACCCAGAATATGTCATATATGGGGAGGGTTCTCTGATAAGGCTGCCCTTCAGAGAAGGTTCCAGACTTCCATGCAATGAGAAGGATCATATTTACCTCATTAACGCCTGAGGTATGCTACTACTGATGTGTTGTTTGAGTGGGATTTTAGAGTGTGAATTAGAACTCCAGTCAGAAACTTGTTGCACTTTTGCCACCATTGCTAAAGGTGGTGAAAGAGCTGCAAGTTTCCCAGAAGCATGAAACTGGAGATGACACAAGTTAATTCTCCTAAGTCTGCAGAGGAGAGATGTAAAGGCAAGCTGATGAGGTCTTGGCAAGAATAGCCAATAAGAGGGGTAGGCCTTAGTTGATCGTATCTGCAGGAACATGAAGTATCCATAGGCTGGTGAGAAAATTCATCCCAAGATATACAAAGTCCTGAGAAAAGAAGAGATCAGATGTCACTAGGTTTGGGATAAGACCAATTTGCATCAATAATGAGCTTCAGTGAGACAGGTCCTTAAGGAAAGAATTTCTGAGGATGTTTTGCATCAATCAGTCATCAGAATATTAGTAGATGGGGATCCCTAAAGACCTCAAGCGCACTGCCCCATTACCCTGGCAAAGGCTCCAGGGGTGATGGTGAGGTCAAACAGAAAAGCACAAAATTGAAATACCTCAAGGTCAAGACAAAAGCAGAGATATTTTCTCTGTGGCAGGAAGATAGGGTTGTAAAGGTCAATGATGAACACCCAACCACACGGCCATATTGCATTTCTGACCATGGCAGTAGTCTCCATCTTGAAGTGTGATTCCTGAAGATATTTGTTAAAAAATGCAATGCTTGATGATGAGCGAAAATGTTCCCCTATTTTGACACCAGAAAGATAAAGCAAGAGTCTGAAGTAGAAGGTGAACCTTCTGCTGCTTGGTAAATTTTTGGCTCCAGAAAACTGTAAGCTCTCAGGTCATCACTAAGTGTGAGAGCAACACAAGATCTGGATGAGATGAAGTCCCAGAAAGCCACTAAAAACCAGAAAGAATCTTCTAGTCTTCACTGCAACATGTTTTAGGATATAAGTCTAGGGGAAGAAGGCAGTCAACTTTGTTCACTGTCCTATCAAACCTCCAAACTTCTGCCCTTCCAACACTTAACCCAACAGAAAGGAAGGAGATTGTGACCCCAATATACAAGGAACTGACACCACCAGTTCCTATGAGGACTCAATTGAATCCACAATTACAGTGAAAATGGCACCGTAATCTTGAGCCTACTCAAGGTGAAACAAGACTGCCCTTTCCAGTATCTCTCTCTTCAGAGAATGGTATGTAAAATGTGGTTGCCACCTTCTTGAAACCTCTCATAGGTTTTGATGGAACTAACCCTACTGTACTAGGAAAAATGTTATCCCTTATAGATCATCTAGGATGTGAGAAGCATCCCTCCCTTCTTCTGTTGGACCAGGTTTGAGGTGATGATGGAACATCCATGGTACCTTGGAGTTGGGGAAAAAGAATACTCATCTCCTGGAAAGGGGGCTTCCCACATCCAATAAGGATTAAAACAGGAATGGAGGGAGCTAGTGATGCTGATCTGATCCCCAACCAAGATCAAGGGAACAAAATGCAACTACCTATCTGCATTGGGATGCAATGGTAACAGGTGTATTATTGACCCAATCCCAGTCCCTAGACTGATAATCAAAAGCTGGTGAGAAGTGACTGATGAATGACCAGTGACTGGTGCGTGGTTACTGGTCATACACTGGCCCAGCAACAAAAATATGACAGGCAATCCCATGTCCAATTTATTTGATCAAGACTGCTGGTCTTCCCTCACAGGAAGATGGAATTTGCTTTAATCTGTCACTGGGGTGCCAACTTGAGGGGGCACTACTCATCCCCTGGGAGAGGCCATGGACTGATCCTTCAATAGCAGTGAGACATTATAATTTTCATCAGAGACCCTTAGCCCTCTGGCAATTGCCGTACCATGGAGGTCATATTATATTCATGCCCCACAGGGGCCGTTATCTTTCCCAGCACTTATGAGATCCAAACACCTCAGGAAAATGGCGGGTTTTGTCCAGCAATGACAAGGAGGAAGAGGGGTTGTTATTCCTCCCCCGTATGTGCAGCAACTTTCAACAAAGTCCCACTGGGGCCCCAAGTGGCCAAGTGGTCTAAAGCGCTCACCGTTATGGATCACTGCCATCTCACCCCTGTCTGCATGGGTTCAAGTCTCACATTTGGCCAATGTGGTTATGTGAGAAAGCTTGCCATTAGCTTCTCATGGGTCAGTGGTTCTTTCCAGGGTTTTTCCTGGTTCTTCCTCCACCATTTATACTGGCCGCCATGTATAGCCAATCTTGTGCTGAAAAATGGTGTTAAACCCTACAACAACAACAACAGCAAGAAAAACAATCCCACACTTGTCAAGACCAGAAACAAATTGGGCAACCAATTATGCATGCAAACCCAGTGTATGATAAGTATCTGGGACAAGTGTTCTAGAAGGGCTTTCCATTGTACATGCTGGTTCACACCCTACAAAATAAGAAGCTCCAAAGAAAATTCATACAAGACCAAACAAATATAGAACCAAAATAGGGCAGACAATACCAAGTCCCAGGAAAATGAAGGGGGATAGAATATACTGAAGCACTACTTGATAAGCAGGGTGCAAAAAACCAGTCAAAATTATTTTTAAAATAAACACAGACAACACTCAAAATAAAGAAGGAACCATGAAGATAAGCACTCTATCATTCAAAAAGGTATGTGATATGCCAAAATACATTTAAAGACAAAAACAAAGGTTAATTTAGATAAGCACTATAGCACACATTTACTGTGTACATTGTCCAATGAGGAAGATATTCTGTATGTTATCTGTGATGAAGGAGTCAGACTGGACCATGTTCTTTTCAAGTCTGGCCCTCAGATACTAACTGGAGGATGAAATAAATTAGCTTGGACTTGGAAAAGGAAAGCAATGCAATAGTAGCAGTTATGTATTATTACATTAAAAGATAGGTGTGGGTTTGTAAAACGCATATGGCCCCATTATCATATATGTAAAAACATTATATGAACGTTAATTTGTCTTCTAATACTTAATTGTGATAATACAAAAATTGTTCTTCAAAAAGTATGTCAAAATGGTTTAAAGATGTCAAAAACATTTTTAAATATCAATATAATTCTCTAAAAATCTACTCACTGTTATTTATGTATACAGTAAAACCTGTTATGACAGACTGCACCTTCTGCCAACAAAAAGCAGTCTCTCCAGACAGCTGGTCTCTCATAGCAGATTTGTACAAAAAGACCAGTTTCCAAGGTCCAGTACAGAACACCAATTTTTCAGGTCCAATACACACGAAATTCTCAAAGGACATGCCTTTTCTTCCTGTGAAGTGTGGTATTCCCCACCCCCACATGCCCCCATTTCATATTATGGTCAGCTGTACCCAAACTGCACAATAGCTAAAGGTTAGACTCATAACTCTTTGACATACTTCAAAGAAACCGCCTGTTCTACAGTGAGTGAAAGCACTAGCAATTGATTGACAAATAAACCATGTCCTATTTTGTTATAACAAACAATGCCTAAAAAGGGGGTGAACTTATGCTAACAGTTGAAATGTGGTCTCAAGCTACCATACATGTGATAACTATTTCCCACAGATATGCTCTGCATGGTTCTTCATTCCTTCTTTTAATTTAATGATGGTAATTAATGCTTATAAATACGGTACACTAATGCCAGGTATTGATTCGTGTAAGTTTCATTGGTGGGAATCGATATCCTAGTTTGCTTGTGGAGAAAAGATCTACAGCATTCAGTGATCATTCTTGTGATTTAGGAAGCAATTCGCTACAAGCAAAGCATGTAAAGTATGGTAAATTACATTTCTGAACTCCTAGTTGACGGCAATGTACTTTGTGAAGCTAGTCATAAGGGGGGGGGAGCATTTAATTCCTGAATGCCATGAAATCGACAGTCATATTATACATCAGTTATCTTACATTGCAAAGTACGAACATAGGGTTTTAGTATTAAATGTCATTAACTAAAGTTCCTTTCAAAACTATTATTTGGAAAATAATATACATAATATAGATTTGCTTAATACCTGATTTTTCTATTTAAAAAATGAGAGAGAGAGAGACTAGACGTCAGGAAAGTAGATATTCTACATTTGATAATGCATTTATTTCAGGTGACAACAGTCATATATATGCACTGACAGTTATGCGGGATGCAAAGACCATGGAAGTAGTGCAAAACAGTCATGTAATGATTTATTTTGTAATATTATGGCTGTATTGCTTGTTGTCAATAAAGAAATAACTATCCCATCTTTTTCAATTTTAATTGCTTATTGCATTAATAGACTTGGAAAAATATTCACTACTTGCTCTGGTGATATTTTTTGAAAATTGGCGACAGAATATTGAGGTTGGCAATTTTTTTGTCAACCACTCTTTAAAATCCAGAACCATCCATAGGGATTATCATCAGCTTTCAACTAAGTAGTGTACAGAGCGGACATAACCAGCCACCAACTGAGTACTGTACATCAGGAATATTATCAGCCCTCAACTGAGTAATGTACAGCCAATCGAGTCATGATGAGATATAACAGCAGTGTACAGAGAGGAAAAATTGCCAACCAAGAATTCAGTCATAATGGGGAGTAGTACAGCAGAATACAGAGAGGGTATTATCAGACATTACACCACCATGAAAACTTGTACAGCAGTTTATATAAAGCAATATCAGCTGCCAGGAGAGCCATGATGAGACTACAGCATACAGCAGTGTACAGTAATGACAATGCCAGTTACCAACTAATTCACAGTGAGAACAACTGTACAGAACGGGCATCACCAGCCATCAGTATTGAGTCACAATGAGAACACATATGACAGTGTACAGACTGGACATTGCCAACCATCACATTTGTCAAGATTAGGACTAACACAAACAGTAATATCAGGAGAGGTCAGTAAAAGCTACCAATTGAAATATCATGAGAACTAACACATACAGTTGTGTACAGAAAGTACATTACCAGCTATCTATGGAGTTAAGATAAAAACACATTCAGCAGTTTACAGACAGAACATCGCCAACCATCATTTGAGTCACACTGAGGACTAACACATACAACAGTGTACAGTGAAGACACTGCTAGTCACCAACTGAATCACGGTGAGGACTAGCACATACATCAGTGTACAGAGAGGAAGACACTGCAAGTCATCAACTGAATCACTGTGAGGACAAACAAGACACTGCAAATCACCAAATGAGTCACACTGAGGACTAACACATCAGTGTACAGTGAAGACTCTGCAAGTCACCAAATCAATCACAGTGAGGACTAGCACATACATCAGTGTACAGAGAGGAAGACACTGCAAGTCATCAACTGAATCACTGCAAGGACAAACAAGACACTGCAAATCACCAAATGAGTCACACTGAGGACTAACACATCAGCGTACAGTGAAGACACTGCTAGTCACCAAATCAATCACAGTGAGGACTAGCACACACATCAGTGTACAGAGAGGAAGACATTGCAAGTCATCAACTAAACCACTGCGAGGACAAACACATACATCAGTGCACAGTGAAGGCACAGTTAGTCACTGACTGTATCACAATTCTCATGTTTCATATTTTCAGCTTCAAAGATCATGGATGTAGGAACTTAATGAGAGAACAAGAGCAAAGACTTTCAAGTCTGTGGACATGTAACTTATAAATAAGTACTGCTAAACTAAAATCCGGTAAACTATTAACAAATGTTATTACTTGTGGATATTTTCATAACAGATCATTAACAAATGGCTGCATTGTACTTTTGTCAAAAAATATTATAAATTTGTTTTTTACAATGATTAAAATATCAGCTCCGCTTCTTGTACAGTTGTTTTTCACACTTAGGCTGCATAGACATATCATGTGCTTGACAAGTCAGATATTTTTTTAAAAAATAATTAGTACAAGTAAAATAAGAGACAAAATTTAGTTCCTGATAAAGTTATCCTCAATTTACGTCAGACTTACCTGATATGAGATAGAGGTAGTTTTGTCTCTAGAAGTACTGTCTCATACAGCAGTTTGAATCGGAAGGCAATGGACTCCATCATAGCACGTACAATGTGGGCCTTGGTGGTGGTTGGTTGCATTCCTATAATTAGGCTGGTGGCCTTGTCATCATTTATTGGGGCCTGTAATACAGCAGATCAAATTTTGGAGATAAATACAAATTACAAATACACGAGTTAGAGAACCTAAAAAAGGCCAGTAGACAGTTGAAATGATTTTGCAGCAAACTGTACAATGTCCAATCAAGTGTGGGAATTCATGTTTATAAAGTTGTTGACATGCATTTTGAAATATGACAATGTTATTCAATGCCTACAATTATAAAGTAATTTTGCACCAACTGATTTTTTATAAAACTGTTAACAAGCTTTTTGAAATAAAACAATGAGATTCAATGCCCACATAGACACATCAAGTAAGAACCTTATCTTTAGGTTTCATGTTCAAAATATAATGATGTAAATATCAATTTAGGTATAATTAGCATTATTTCTATTTTTTATATCAAACAGTATTCATAACATCTTAATGGTCAGTTATTTACTTGGTTCCTTGTCTTTCATGGAGTCAAAACATTACAATAATAAGATTAAATCAAAACACTGACTTTAGTATACACACAGTGCCACAATGTTGACTTTATTCTACATATTGTGTTTTAAACCTATGATCATAAACTAAGTAACAGAAGAAAGCAAAAACAAAATGTTTTTGTAAAACTTAACAAATAATTTAATTACCAAAGTTATAAAATGAAAATGTAAGACAAACTTACACTAATATAAACTGAATCCAAAATAAACCTAAAATGTTCTAATTAAGTAAAAAAGAATCAAATGTCTCAAATGAATTTCAGATCCTTGAATATATGTATCACAATGGCATTATCCAGAATTCTCTGAATACTTCACAACAGTCCTAGAATAACATTCAGTCCAATGAGCACTTTGTAATTCCAATGAATAATCCTAACAAGTGTCTCCTCTCAAACTATCTAAACACAACATTGAACACATCTACAGACTGATTTTAAAATATGAAACAAGAATAAGAAATAACAAAGAATCCAAAACAGGAATGAATCAGATTGCTCAGTTCCCTCCTTACATACACCTTCAAGAGTCTATTATGACTATATGTCAAATATACCCAACATGACATCTTATTATGTAATCTACTATTTTAAAACACCTATTCAGGTGACCTAACCCTTAATTCTTCTTAGAACCCACCTGACAAACCTGTCCAATGGGAAACAAGCCCAAACTCATAAACAGGTCTTGTTACAAATATTATTATGAACGGTCATAAACACCTACATCAACAACTATTTATAGATCCAATGCAATCTGCACTCTTAATCTCTTATACCTATGTACTAAAATTTACTAATGATCATTACAATTTATAGCCATGAATAAAAACTTCACATCATACAGACACAAACATCTATCAGACTTTCAAAAAATATTGATACACATGACAAGTATGCCACAATGTTTTCTTTATTCTACATATTGTGATACGATGTTGACTTTTACATATTGTGACACAATGTTGATTTAGTGTACATATTGTGACACAATGTTGATTTAGTGTACATACTGTGACACAATGTTGATTTAGTGTACATATTGTGACACAATGTTGACTTAGTGTACATACTGTGACACAATGTTGATTTAGTGTACATATTGTGACACAATGTTGATTTTGTGTACATACTGTGACACAATGTTGACTTTTCTGTACATATTGTAAGGGCTGTTCAATTAAAACATCCGTAACTCAAGGAAGGCACTTTTAAAGTGGGGAACTCACCCATAGATACAATTTAGAATTTTCTAAACATTTTAATATGAACTCTGTAAAATCAAACTACCCTGTCATATATTTTTAAATAACTGCCTTCCCAGGGTAATTTATGTTACATACTGTGTTATGCCTGTTATGATCTTAAAATAAGTATTAGAAAAGAGTGTGAAGAATAATCTTTGTAAGTTCAACAAAAAATTTATTTCTCTAGAATACAAAGTGAAAATGTTAAAAAAGAATTTACTGATGCCATTTGTTTTTATACACAATATACAATGTGTTTATCATGTAAAAATGTATGTTAAGTATTTCTTTATACACCGTGGGCCATGTGTTTATCTTATAGGCACTGTAAGCCATGTGTTTACCTTGTATAGATGATGCCATTTGTTTTTATATACAACATACCATGTGTTTATTATGTAAAACTGTATGTGATGTGTCATATGCATCACTTTACACAGTATGCCATGTGCTTCATTACACACTATATATCATGTACTTCATTATACAATGTATGCCATGTGCTTCAATATACACTGAATGCCATGTGATTCATTATACAATGTATGCCATGTGCTTCATTATACAATGGATGTGATGTGCTTTATTATACACTATATAATAATAATAATAATAATAATAATAATGAGGACTTTGTATAGCACCTAATCTTTAGAAGGTCTAAGCGCTTTACAACATTAGACAACACCTATAAGATAAAAAACATATAATGATATGATTACAAAAACAAACACCATGAAATTAGAAAACATTGAAAAAAACATGCTGACAATATTTAAGGTAGGAAACATTATTAGGTCTTTAAGTTTGTTCTTGCAGTCGAAATAAGTGAGTTTTGAGAGCACTCTTGAATGTGATCACTGTGTCTTTGTGTCTAAGTTCGGTGGGCAATTCATTCCACGTTGCTGGGCCCTGGTATGCAAAAGAACGCTGTCCATATGACTTTGTTTTCATAGTCGAAATAATGAGTATACGATTGTCAGACCATGTGCCATGTGCTTCATTATACTTCATTATACACTGTATGCCATGCGCTTCATTATACAACGTATGTCATGTGCTTCATTATACACTGTATGCCATGTGCTTTATTATATACTGTATGCCATGTGCTTCATTATACACTTCAAAATTATAAGTTTCTTTGCTAAACATGCAAAAATAAATATGCTCACGGAAACTTTTGTCATTTTTAGTATATTAAATCTTACTACATTACCAAACATTTACCTGAAGCCCACTAAATGCTGATACAAAACATACTCCATCAAAATACAAACTATATTACTGAACATTTACCTGAAGTCCACTAAATGCTGATATAAAATACACTCCATCACTGTCTGAAATGAAAAATGTAATGATTGGTTTATATTCATGCTATAGTGATGTTAAATTCTTTAAGATTTTATATGTGGAATACTGGTCTACACCAACATAAATTACTACAGAAGTCAAAAGAAATAATTGCATTATAATTGCATCTAAAAATTGCCAGGCTTTTTTTGTATAAACATCTGTATTTCAAAATAATTGTCAGAAATATTATGCATTCAACATGTATCAAATGTAGATGTAGTTCTTAAAACAAATTATGTAACACACACAAGATATTATCTAAGACATATGTTAAAACAAATTATGTAACACACACAAGATATTATCTAAGACATATGTTAAAACAAATTATGTAACACACACAAGAAATTATCTAAGACATATGTTAAAACAAATTATGTAACACACACAAGATATTATCTAAGACATATGTTAAAACAAATTATGTAACACACACAAGATATTATCTAAGACATGTTAAAACAAATTATGTAACACACACAAGATATTATCTAAGACATATGTTAAAATGTTATGTAACACATAACATGTTACATAGCATATATGACATTATTCAATGCATAGTATAACATTATATAATGCATGTCATATTAATTATTATGTAACACATTTTATTCCAGTATGTAAAACATATCATTATGTAACACGTTTTAACATATTTTGTACCAAATATCTTACAACATATTATGTAGCATGTACCTTGGATAAACAGTAACTGCCCAAAAACAATATGCTTTCACAATTTCATTGATATCATTTATCACAACATGGGCCGCTTGTCAAATACTATCTTTGTGTTGACTTTGGTGATGGATAAGAAAATGTTCAATTATGATGAAATCTTAATATGAATACATTAATACTGATCATGAGCTGTTATCACACTGCACAACCAGTTTGACTGAGTTCCTTGGATCTTCTTTTGGGATATCATCTTGTTTTCTCAGTTGTCTAAATTGTCTTCACATTATATTTTTCATTGTGTAAATTGATATCACATTGTATTCTCAGTTGTGTAAATAAATATCACATTGTATTCTGAGTTATATAAACTGATATCACATTGTATTCTCAGTTGTGTAAATCAATATCACATTGTATTCTGAGTTGCATAAATTGATATCACATTGTATTCTCAGTTGTGTAAATCAATATCACATTGTATTCTCAATTGTATAAATTGATATCACACTGGATTCTCAGTTGTGCAAGCTGACATCTATTTACTTATAAAGTTGTGCAACCTAAGATCACATTAATTCTTGGCTGCGTAAACTGACATAAAAATTACATTCTGGACTGTATTACCTGATACTGTATTGTATTATACTGTATAATGTATTATACTGCATTGCGTTATGCGGTTGAGTTAATTGATGTGGCATTGTATTCTTGATTGTGTAAATTGACATGGGAATACCTGTGCAATTTGAAATTGCACTGAATTGCCAGTTGTATAAATCAAAATCACACTGCACTCCCAGTTGTGTAAATTTACACTGCATTACATTCATATTTGTTAAAATCAGCATCACATTTCATCCTCAGTTGTGTAAATTGACACTGCATTGCATCCATAGTTGTGTAAATTGACATCACATTGCAACCGCAATTGTGTAAATTGACACTGTATTGTATTCTTGGCTGCATATATTGACATCACATTATATTTTCCATTGTCTAAATTATTATGACAGTGCATTTGCTGTTGTGTAATTTTATATCATATTGCATTCTCATTTGCATAAAGCTATTTCATAATGTTTTCTAAGTTGTGTAAACTGACATCACATTGCATTCTTAGTTGTGTAAATTGATGCCATCCTGTATTTTTGGTTGTGTAAATTGACATCACATTGCATTCTCAGTTGTGTAAATTGATGCCATCCTGTATTCTTGGTTCTGTAAACTGACATCACATTGCATTCTCAGTTGTGTGAATTGACATCACAATGTATTCTTGGTTGTGTATACTGACATCACATCAGTTTTGCAAACTGATATCAAATTGTATTCTCAGTTGTGAAAACTGATATCACATTGTACTCTCAGTAGTGTAAATTGACAACACATTGTATCCTCAGTTTTATAAAATTGATATAACATTGTATTCTCAGTTGTGTAAATTGATAGCACATTATATTTTATCAGTTGTGTAAAATTGATATCACATTGTATTCTCAGTTGTATAAACTGATATCACATTCTATTATCTCAGTTTTATAAACTGATATCACATCATATCCTCAGTTTTATAAATTGATATCACACTGTATTCTCAGTTGTATAAATTGATATCACACTGTATTCTCAGTTGTGTAGACTGATACTACACTGTATTTTCAGTAGTGTAATAGACTTCATATTGCATTCTCAGTTTTATAAATTGATATCAAATTGTATTTCAGCTGTGTAATTTGAGATCACATTGTATTTCCAGCTGAGATGATATCCTTTAGCAAATCAGACGCAAGTAACTCAAAGACTGCAATATGTTAGTGTCATTCCACTTTTCTAAATTTAGTATGTTTAATATATTTGGGCAAAAAACTTTGAAATTATTGATGGACTAGTAGCAGTTAGATCAAACTTTTACTGAGACCACCTCCATATATAGACCAACTGTGTATCAAGACCACATTCAGTAAGTCCAAAATCTATATATCAAACAATTCAAAATTAAATGTATATAAACACAATCTGGTGACATTTTCGCATGGTCCCTGAAGTGATAGTTATACACAGGCTTGAATGGATGTATATCATCCACAGTAAAAGCATTTACAATGAATTGTATTTTTGTGAATCCATTTTCCAGTTCATGGAGATTGTGTTCTTCACAATTATGTAGCTCGGATTTAATAATCCAGCAAAATCCTTTACCATTACAAGTAGTAGGCAATTGGATTCAATTATGAATAATTGTCAGTAAGTTACTCAAATGTATTGTGTCACAGCAGATCAATTTTCCTATATTTAAAACAAATGTGAAACAGAAGAGAAGTGAATAATCCACATTTGACTAAACTTACCGGGAACAGATTGGACCAATTGATCAATATCATTCACATCTTCAAAGAATCCTGGAAAGTAAAATCAAATGGCTAAGTTTCTCAGGATTGCAGTAAATTAAAATTGTATTTAATTATTCACACTGAAGAAATTTTTATTAACCACTCTGTTTATTCTGCATGTAGTGATTTTATCTCGCATAAAATCTGTGTCATGCTTCTCTAAATGTTGCTGGAAGCTGTTTAATTTTTCGGTAATTTTGCTGATGCAATATTTATGTGATCTTAACATATTACTGAAACAAACCAACCAAGTGGGCTTGACATTGCTCACTTGATACACACAGGTCAAAAGGTACATTAAGGGTAATATGGCAGGTGCCTTGAGTTGAAAGACACTCATGGCAAATAAGTTTCAGCTATTTGAGGTCAGTGGTACTGCACATAACATAATTAACATAATTAACTGTATTTCTACTTTGGTTGATTTCAGCTGGACCAGATTGTGTATTGGCATTGTCTATGAAAGGCATTCATACCATGACTTACCTGTCACACCTGGATTGATGCAGTCAGGCAGTTTTGTAAAATAAACGTCATTCTGTATTAGTTTTATCCATACTTGACGATAGATGAGTATCATTTGTAGGTTTTTCCAACCTAATTGCTGTGGAAAGCCACAATATTGCCAGAGTAGCTATGAAAATAAAATTCTGGCACAACAGATCCAAAGAAATATTCCTACTAAGTGTAATACAAATTGGCTGAGTCATTCTGGAGAAGAAAGTTAGTTTTTTACACGGATATTACGGAAGAAGAAACTGATTTTTTTCCCAATATGGATATTATGAAAGCTAAACCACTGGTAGGGGAGCCATTCCAGATGACATTTTTGTCGAGCATGTATTAAGAAACATTCCTACCAATTTGATCCAAACTGGCCTAGGTGTTCATGAAAAGAAAATGAAAATATGATTCCCATTTGTATGCTATGGAAGCTGCACCATTAGTTGGGAACAATCTCAGATACTATATAGAATGACCCATGACACATTCCTATTGAATAAAACTGGCTCATGTGTTCTAGAAAAATCAAAAATAGGTTTCTGATATTGTTGCAAAGAAAGCTGACACTGTTGCTAAGGAAGCTGACACTATTGCTAAGGAAGTTGAGACTATTGCTATGAGAATTGACACTATTGCTAAGAAGTTGACACTATTGCTAAGGCAGTTGACACTATTGCTAAGGGAGACACCCTGGAAATAATTGTAACAGAATACTTCATAGGAAACAATCCTACTAAGTATCATCTAATTTAGGTTCAGCTATTCTTTAGAAGAATTTGAAAATAGGTTTCCCATGTGGGTGCCACTGAAGATCAGGTTTTAAAAAAACAATCCAAGACAGCAAAATTACAAAAAAATTAAGAAACATTCCAAATAAGTTTGATAGCTGTTTTTGAGAAGAGTTTTAAAATAGGTTTTCCTGCATGGTTACTCATGAAGACACACTGTTGCATGGGTAGCATACCAAATGCAGTTGTGGCAGAACATATTCTTTGGAACATTAAAACAAAGTCTGATTGAAATTGGCCTAGCAGTTTTAAGAAGTTTAAAATTGACAATACTGACAAAATATGGACAATGTATGCTGGTTGCAAAGCAATTCCATAAGCTCCCCTGGTGACCTAAAATTGGAAATATTTCTTGGGATAACATTTCATGCTATGAGAGCAAATGGATAATTTTCAGTATTTTGTGTGGTCACACTGTTCACCACAACACTTAATAGCAAGAAAATATTTCTGTGCTTGATTTAATTTCATAGTTCATCATCATCATCAGTCCCATAGTCTGGTAGACCGTTGGGGCACCGCACAAGACCGAACAACCAGCTTCCTCCATTCCTCTCAACTTTCCGTCTTTCTCAGTGAGTTGCTTGCTTGCTTTTAATGAAACAAAACCCCACATTATACTTTACACAAATGTTTTTGATTTTACAATACATCTTTCATGCTGTGGATAAAGCTGACTACAAATAAGACAGGAAAGCATCATGTGATCATCCTGGAACTCACCTAGAGACTTTCCCCATTCAATTGTGATACCAGTGTCATTTGATTTTCCCTCTGCTACATATGTAATTTCATCTCCAATCTTCCATCCAATTAAAGGATACAAGCCTATGAGAGAAATAATGGCATATGCTGAGATGACAAATGAATAAAGGTTTTGTTTCAGCCTTAGTAGGTATTTTAGAAAATGATAATTCCTAGAATGAAGGTGAACTGCAAATGATAGCATTACTTAAAATGCATAAGATAATGTAAATTATCAAAACTCAACAGAAATGTATTTGATTACAGATTATATCGAGTCTATTGTTTTTCAATATCACTGAAAGATGGCATAAAACATACAACATTAGGAAAGACTATTAAATGGTTCACAAAGACCCTCAGCAATCAATATCAGGTCTGCCGAGATCCTCAGCATTGTTCACCTGCACTGTGGAAAAAATTTGAGAACCAATGTTCTATAAAAAGATTTTGATGTCACAACACTATGGTCTTAAATTATGTAACAGAAAGAAGAAAACAACAATAAATTTAGTAAGATCAAGAAATAATTTATTTCCCAAGAATATAAAGTCAAAATTTAAGAAGGACTTAGAGTGTTCTGAATTAATTCCTAAAGTATTGAATGTTCTGAATGAATTCCAAGTCTTGAATGTGCTGATGTACCAATCATCTTGGATGTACTAATATACCAAGTCTTGGGTGTGCTGATGCACCAATAGTCTTGAATGTGCTGATGTACCAATAGCCCTGATGTACCACATTGATATAATTAAGAATGTTTTTGAATGAGAACTCAATAATTCCAAAGTAGTGTTTTGGTGCAAAAAGTCAATGAGCACTTTGTAATTCCAGTGATTCCTTTCAAACTGTATCTGAAAAAAGCTAAAAAAATAATTCCACAGACTGATCTTAAGAGAGGAAAGATGTGATGGCTTTGTTTACAGAAACCTTCTTTATGTACATCCCCACTTCACCGATGTCACATAGCATTTTCTAAAAAACTAATGGAAAATTTAAAAATATTGTCAACAAGTTCACTTCCAGACCATACCAAACTCATAAACAAGGTTAGGCCTTGAACTCAAATTTAGTAAATATCTTTAAAAACATGATAAAAGTCAGGTAGGCCAAAACTCTACCCTCAATTACGGACAAAGATCAAGCACGCAATGTAAATTAAATATACACAACAATGTTAGAAGTATATAAAAAAAACGTGATGGACTGACAGACTGAGAAAGTATGTTAAGGGACCATCCATAAATGACGTCACACACCTGGGGGGTCGGGGGGGGTCACACATTTGTGACGATGTGTGACGAGGGGGAGGAAGATGTTTAAAAAATGTGATGTCACATCAAAATGTGCAACTTTACATAAAAGTACCACTTAATTTTTTGATTGCTTACAATTTATTTAATGATGTTTTAAGTAGCTTCACGCGTGTCGTGCATGTGCTCAAATTAAAATGGACTCGTCTTCGAACTACCAACACCCCTACTAGCCCCAATAGTTGTTTTTTCGAAATAGCATTCTTCTGCTTCCAGTCTGCTGGTGTTGACAAAGCGAGGTTGAAATGATCTTTTTATTGCCAAACTTACTTAGTGATAAGCAAACTTTCTATGATATTTCGTCCAGCGAATATTTTGGGTTTTGAAAGTGATTTTAATTGATTCAACGTCCTTTTGTGAGTACATCTGATTAACTTGATATTGATTCTTAATTTAAACTATGAATTAACACTCAATGGCATGTTCCAGCAGACATGTGTGTCAAGCTAGCGGAAAAAATAAAAATCCACAAAAATAAACCTCTAACTGTTAACATGGTTGGTGAAAATAGGTTTGTTTTTTAGGGGAGTAAATGACGTTTGTAGTAATGTATAATACAAATTTTTTCGACATGCATACTTTACAGATTTCTTAAGATAACTTTAGAGTTTCCTGGTTTTTGGTGCACCCTGATATGTTGATGTTGTTGTTGTTGTAGGGTTCAACGCCATTTTTCAGCACACGATAGGCTATACATGGCGGCCAGTATTAATGGTGGAGGAAGAACGCGGGAAAACCCCGGAAAGAACCACCGACCCACGAGAAGCTACCGGCAAGCTTTCTCACATACCCACATTAGCCGAATCCGAGACTCGAACCCACGCAGACAGAGGTGAGATGGCAGTGATCCGTAACGGAAAGCACTTTAGACCACTCGGCCACTCGGGGCCCCGCACCCTGATATAAGTGAGAGTGTATCACACCTCTAAGTGTTAAGATGAGTTGTGAAAATGGGTGTGTTGTGTAGGGAAGTTCATGACGTTTTGATATCAGTTGATTTTATTTATGTAGCTGCTTGTTTCTGGTGGAAGATTTATGTTTAGGTTTACAGCCAGATTCTCTGGCGCTTAATGAAAAAATAATAACACTCTTGTTTGATATTTTTATATATAGTTTTAAAATATAAACAAAAAATCATTGCTAATTTTGTAAAGAAGTTTTAATTTTTCTGCTACTTTTTTAATTTTAAATTATTTTGTGCTTTAAAATTAAATTTAAAAACTTTGATAGAAAAGTAAATAATTTATAATTTTGATAGAAAAATAAATAATTTATAAAGGTTGATATTTTTCAGATTTCTGTTTTAAAAGAGCCTACATTTAAGAAATAGAATAAATTATAGTTTATATTACACCAATAATAATCTCAATTTTGTTTAATGAAGAATTGACCGCTACGATGGATAAAAGTAAAATGTTCCAGTGTCTCTTTGAGGCTTACATGCTAACATATCCTACAAAGAGCAGAAAGATTTGCTAGGAAGAACTAGTTCAAAAGTGGAATGGAATAAAAAATGATTCAGATTTGCAAGTTAAAGCTGATCACTGGTTGCAAGAATTAAAAACAATTGCAGACACAAAAAAGGATCTCTTCTGATGTTTTGGGCTAAACAAACATCATATGCCGATACAAAAAATTCCAAAAAAGTGCTTGTGGCAAACCATGAGAATTCTGTGTCGCAGTCTGATGGAAAAATGACCAATGCTCAGGCTGATGATTCAGCGCCTACTACTAGTAAGTCAACAGCATCAAGAATTGCTACAGCCCAGCTGCATTTGCAGTCAGAGATTGACATTCTGAATTCTGATCTCATAGGCTTGTATGAACAACAAAAACGTGGAATGCTGACTCAGGAACAGGATGTAGAACTGAAAGTGAAGAATAAGAAAAAGAGTGAATTGGAAAACCAGCTGAAGAAGAAGATGGATGATCAAAAAAGATCACAGAAAGCAAGAGACAAGAAGAAAAGAAAACTGAATGCTGTGTTTGAAGATAATCTAGAACTACTCACATCTCTGAACATCAGGGCCAAGCCAAGTAGGCTGAGAATTGAGGAAGATCAGCCTTCACTGCTGGAAACTATTGTGGATATTGCTATGCATGGATCGACATCACATGAAAGAAGGCAGAGCGATGTATACAGAAGCATAAAAACATTAGATCAGCTGACTGAACAGTTAAATCTGGATGGCTTTACAATCAGCAAAAGCGGGCTCTACCTTCGTCTTTTACCAAGGCACAGTTCATCTCTTGAAGGACAGTGTCATGTGTCAACAGTCCCAGTAAAACTCATTAGAGCACAGAATGATCACCATGCCAAACATATTGATGGTTTGTTTTGGACGGCAATAATAAAACACTTGGAAGAGCTGGCGTCCATGCTAGGACCGAACAAAGTGTGCTTTTTGAGTCAAGACGACAAAGCTTGTGTTCCAATCAGGTTGACCGCTGCTAACAAGCAAAGTCCATTGCTGATGCATGTCGAGTACAGAGTCAGGTTGCCTGACCATGATTGGGTTGTAGGTGCAGGACACAAGCTAATTCCTTCGGTCTATGCTTGAATCCAAATTCAGTCCAATGGTCTAGGAAACTGAGAAGCTGTTGGTTATTCAGGACCAACCTAGAAAGCAATCAGATCGGGAAAACACTCATCATCAACAGCATTCAGCCACGGACTTGATTTCAAAAAACTGCTTTGTCTCAAGGAGTTTGACGTCATTACAAGGAGTGGTATTGATCGCCTGGTGAAACCAATTTTAGTGTTGACAGTTGATGGTGGCCCGGACGAGAACCCGAGATACCAAAAAGTGATTAAGGTTGCAGTCCACCACTTCATTCAGTATGATTTTGATGCTTTATTCATCGCTACCAATGCTCCAGGAAGGAGTGCATTTAACAGGGTAGAGAGAAAAATGGTGCCGCTCAGTAAGGAACTTACTGGATTGATATTACCACATGACCACTACGGTAGTCATTTGAACGAAAGAGGAATTACCATCAACGCTGATTTAGAGAAGAAGAATTTTCAGTTTGCAGGAAAGACTCTAGCCAAAATTTGGTCACAGTTGATAGTAGATAATTTTCCGACAGTGGCCGAATTCATCGATCCAACAGAATCTGAGCTCCATGAAAAACAGATGTTGTCCAGAGATCAGAAATGGTATGACATCCATATGCGAACAAGCCAATACCTGATACAAATTGTAAAATGTACCGACAACAAGTGCTGTTCGAAACCAAGAATCTCCTATTTCAGTGTAGTAACAGAGAGATTTCTTCCTCCTCCTTTACCAGTTGTTCAAACAAGCGAAGGTCTGAAAATTCCAGAACAGACAATAGATGGAGCATCACATAAATTCCCATCTCTGTTTGAAAGTTTGAAAGTGGATGACATCCTTCCTCGCTCTTCAAATCCTTATAGGTCAATTCCATATGATTTATACTGTCCATCAGTACAATCCGTGCTTAGCGATAGGATTTGCAAGAAATGTTACACATACTTCGCATCGTTAGTCATGATGCGCAGTCATTCTTTAACACACAAGCAGGAATCAATTATTCCGCCCAAACGCATAAGGCCACAGAGAATCGCTGCACGTTGGCAACGTGAACTAATGGTTGTAATCGCAAACGAAGAAAATGGAGAGAGTGCAGATTGGATAGACGAAGAAGAGCTTGATCTGAATGGAATATCCATTCCACTGGATGAAGAGATCCATGCTCTCCCTATTTATTCCATGAAGGAACATTTTGCTTCGCCCTGGGAGAATGAAGAAGCATAAATTTTGTAATTTTGACTAATTGTTATTAAACATTTTTAATAATTCCAATGATTCTACCAGAGCTTTTCATTTTGTGGAATGCATAATGATTTTTATAATTCTACTCTCTCTATTCTTCTTCGTTCTACTACAAAGTTTCAAAGTACTTTTTTGATTATAATTACTTTATTTGATAATTATAGGAGAATTTGAATAAATATTCTGAACATCTACAGTTTTAGCTAGACAACGAATATTTTCAAAAGAATTTTATGCCAATTTCAGCTTTCCAGTGCCTCCTTTTTAATATATGTTTTCTCCTACAATATCAGAGTGCAGCGTTACACTAAATACATACTACAATGACAATAAAGTGATTTGAAACATGTTAATTTCAAAATAGGAAATACGGTGTTTTCTGGGGAGGGGCAAGCAGAGCTTTGTGACGTCATATTTGAGGGGTCTGACTTTTTGTGATGATGTGTGATGGGGGGGTAGGGGTAAAAAATCGGCCAAAATCGCGTGATGTCATTTATGGATGGCCCCTAACACCATATGCTTATTCCAAACTTGTAACATAATATACAAACTTTTGTCTTTGTTTATTTTAGTGTAACAAAATTTGTAGATACCTGATTGATAGGTTCCACACAATATAATTGCCAATTGCAAGGTCCTTAGCCAATGGCTTTAGATTCTAGCTTTCAGACAGAAATCTTTGAAACAGATTCCAATATTATATTATCCATACTTTAGTTTTGTGAGAAACCAATTCATGTTTCTTCAATGATACTTTTCAGATCATAATATATTAGAAGTATGACCACTACCCTTCAAATCCAGTCTTTCCAGACTAACTTTCTGCAATAAAAATGTTGAAACTTGTTGGCCAACATATGTGGGAGTCAGACAGGAGTGATTTCTCCTTGGATAGATCGATTGGCACCGAATCCTATCCATAGATCAGTTAATATGGGAGTGGAAATGCATGCTGACAGAAGACGTAAATGTATGCAGTGAGGTTTAGAGGGTGTGACCATATGATCAGGTAAATATTATCAAAAACCATATTTTACTTAAAAAATGGTTTCTTCATAAAATACACAAGAACAGGAAAGAGGTGAAGTGAGTTACATCCCCTTATCCCAAAAAAGGTCATATCACCAATCTTTAAGTTACATGAAGCAGCTTAATATCTTTTGAAACATATGTGCAAGAATAGTGACTCTCAATGCTATGATATGGTAAACAGGGAAATAATTTGTCTCCCACAAATAAAGTGGAAGTCAAGTGGCCATGTCATTGTGAAGCTCCAGAATGACCTAGGAAGATAGCCCGTTGTGCTGCAGAATGACCTAGGAAGGTAACCCGTTGTGCTGCTGTCACAGGTCTCATCAGGTCAAACTGTGCCCTTTGAAAATAAAAATTCTTTGAGATAAAAGCTTGAGAAAATCATATTTGACCTCCATCCCATGACTTGGATAATCTGAGTTAGGGAACAGCTGTGTCAGAATACTATGCCCATGGTTAGCACCCTAACCTTATGAGATAAAATCAGCATAAAATTTGGTCTTGGGTTAGTTCTCTGTCAGCAGAGTGAATAATCCATCAGACCGAGGATAAAATAGCCTGAGCTGAAATACTATTTCTTTCTTCAATAGTGGAAAATAAAAGATTCTAATTTTAAACTTTCAGACAGAAATCTTTAAAACTAGTTCCAATGTTATATTCCCTATACCTTAGTTCATGAGAAACCAACTTATGCTTATGCACTGGGTTGGTTTATTTCAGGTATCACTTCAAACCACTTATGCAGTTACGCAGATTCCCAGTGGTAAAGGGTCCAGTGAAGAAAGAGGTTTCACAGTAAAAGGACAGATTCCACTTGAACCTGTTCTTAGCAATGAAGCACACCAGGAAAGAAAGGGAGCAGGGTACATTTAATTCTTTACATAAATGGCAAACAAAATATCGACATACATCATTCTTGCATGCACCCTGTCTGCTGAAATAGGAGCTTGTGAGTATGAAACTTTGTACACTGATGACTGGGGTGACATAGATGCTTCCCACAATGGATGTGATGGAGCTGGTGAAGCTGGCTGAGCCTGACAGCAAACTAGACTAGGAGTACTGATAAATCCAGACTGGGATATCATAATCTCAAGACGTTTACTGAGTTTATCATCAGCTGTCTGGCATAGTTTGAGGCATCCAGAGCTGTAGCGTTACTGTTGCTGGTACTGTATTGGTAAGTTCTTATACAGCAGACGATGTTGGTTGCTCCTTCTCTGAAAATGGTGATGGACAGATGGGACTGGATTGTCACCATAACTGGATTGGGAGGCCTTGTTAGGGCCATACTGGAGATGTTCAATATTGCTCTTGATGGCAATGGACAGAGGTGGATCCATATGGTAGGCCATATTTGAGCCATAATGGAGTTGTTCAACACTGGTCTTGATGGCAATGAACAGATAGATGTAGATCCTTAATGGTATCATGCCTATATAAATCCAAACTGGCAACGGAATGGCAGGGTCCATGATGGAACTGGGACAATTTAGCACTGTACTGACAATGGACCAACATCATTCTGAGAAATGACAATGGTCCATCATGGCACCATACTGTATACAGACCATCCTGTCTTTGATGCCAGTCCAAGTGTTATCATGCCAGGAAAAGGATTCTGTAGTACCACAAGTTTTTGTCAGGTACTAACATTCATAGATTTTGATGTTGCAACAAACTACAAATTTAAAGACCCAAGAAAAAATTAGCCACATATGATGAAAAGGTCATCCCCCCATTTTCTTAACATGTTTCATTCCAAGAGATCAATGGTATTTGATAAATCAACATCATTTCTATAATCTGGTAATTAATACTTTAACCCTTTGAGAAAGTAATTATAAAGCATTTTATGCTGTCTCAATGCATGTGTATCTATACACTATCCAGTAGCTGTAATTTGTACTCACTGCTAAAATCTATATGTTGTGGAATAAATAATAAAAAATGTGTTACCTGCATCAAATATCTGGGAAGTCTATTATTGAACAAAGAAATAGGAGAAACTCTTGCATATGTAAGTTCAAACAAATGTAAATCCAAAATTTGCAAAATTACTGAGATTTTCAAAGACACTGAACTACATCACATCTGTTGCTTGACAACAGACTTACCCAATCAATCATGGTGACCATGTTGCTAAGATTTTCTCATGAAAGCATTTCTCATTTTATCCATGTATGCTTAATCCCAATGAACAGCATAACAGTAAAAATAGTAGCACTATTGCTTGAAACACAATTACTAATGAAATATTAGGTATGTATACTAATTACAGCAGAGTAATCACATTAAACTGACTTTCAGCAAAAACATTGAATCAACATTGTCTATGAAGTCTGAAGGTACATACAAATGTCTGTCATGTAAATAATTCTGAAATTGTTGAATTAAACAAATCCAGCATTCTCAAAGTCATGGATAATTAGGTCTGATCTTTCACATAGCTTTGCATGAGCTGCACTTATCCAATCAAAATAAATCAACTTGAGTGATGCAGTTTTTTACAATCCTCTATTACAAGACATGGATCTTCACAGTCCATCTCCTTTTCCCAGCGGTCTCTATGATCATTTAGCATATTTAAATGTGATTTTAATTTTTTTCTTTTATTATTATTAGTTTTATTTATTGTAAAGTCTAGTGATTAAAGATGGTTCATACACAATGCAGGCTCAAGCAAAGAAATGATTCCATTTCTCGATTTAGTTAGCATGTTCACACTTTGATGGGCTTTGATCGCATCAAAATGTTGCAACTGCTTGCTAACTGCACTGTGCATGGGGCAGTTGGTTACATGTTTGGTTAACATGAGGAATGATGACATTATCCAAACCAACAGAGATCTTATATGAATTTGACCTCCTTTATGCCATTTTTTTTTGTAGTACTACAGAATCCTTTCCTGGCATGATAACACTTGGACTAGCATCAAAGATAGGATGGCCTGTTTACAGTATAGTGCCAAGACAGACCCATGTCATTTCTCAGACCCATGTTGGTCCATCATCTGTACAGAGCTAAGTTTTTCATGCAAAGATATGGTATTCATTACTGGTCAAATGCCCAAACAAATTACTAAGTAAACATGGCACACAACATTATCACTGCCTGCCTGACCTGAGCAATGTGACCACATTATATAAAGTGAACAAACTGAACTGAAAGTACTGAACCCAGACCGAGTAGCACTGTCATGCCAGTGAGTGCCAAGTTTATTACTTAAAAGAACATGGTCTGCGAAATGATGCCTTCCCAACCTTGGCATCCCATGTGGTTTCCCATATCATCTGACTCCTATGATGGCCCTTGACACATCTAATGAACACCAAAATTACACCAATAGAGTGCAAATTAGTCTTGTCCAATCCCCACATTTGTGGGCAGATGAGATTTAGCTCTTTTGTTGCTAAAACCAAACTTTGGAGGGCTGGATTTGTGAGGCTGGATCATACTCCTGTGATATTATGATGAGGTACCGTATATGAAGAAGAAAAAAGTCTCCATACATACCTGCTACAGAGGCATGTGGCTTTGATCCTGTATTGACATCAATAAATGTTCCTGTTCCCATGGTGCACTTGATATCCCCTACGTCAAAACAGCACTCTCCAAACATGGCTGCTGTCTGATCCCCTGCCTGATGAGTTTAAATTGGTAATAGGTATTGAATTCTAATCAAGTCAGTAATTGACTTTTTACACATTTGCAAAGTACTAACAACCAATAAGATCAGGTCTGTAACATGACCTGGCTGATACACAAACAATAAAATGTTTACATGCATACTTTTTAAAAATTTGAAAGAAAACAATTTTCTTTTTTACAGATTAGTAAGAAAGCTTAATTTATGAAAATCTATTACATGATAAAGTCTGTGATATTTGTCTGAATACATTAAATTGATCATGACATACAAATTTAATTTGACATGCTAAATTTATAATTGTCTTTAAAAACTGATGCTCAAATATTAAGTTACATAGTGACATGACATCAAATATTGTTTATAATCTTTGGTCAGGTCATATGACACAAAGAATTGATTATAATATTTGGTCAGATCACATGACATCGAGTAATGATTATATTTGTTTGTCAGGTGAAGGACTTAAAGTACTGATTATAACCTTCAGTCTAGTCACATGACATCAAGTATTGATTATAATGTTTGTTCTAGTTACATGATATCCTGTGTTTATTGCAATCTTTGATCAGGTCACATGTCATCAAGTATTTCTTATAATTCTTAAGTTACAAACTGTCAAGTATTGATTATAACCTTTGGTTTGGTCTGATCATATTACATCAAATATTTATCATAATATTTAGTCAGGTCACATGACATTACATACTGATTATAATCTTTGGTCATGTCACATGACATCACATACTGATTATAATCTTAGGTCAGGTCACATTACATCTAGTACAGATTATAATATTCAATCAGGTCACATGACATCTAGTACAGATTATAATATTCAATCAGGTCACATGACATCTAGTACTGATTACAATATTCAATCAGGGCACATGACATCTAGTACTGATTACAATATTCAATCAGGGCACATGACATCACATACTGATTATAATCTTAGGTCAGGTCACATGACATCTAGTACTGATTATAATATTCAGTCAGGTCACACGATATCGAGTACTTATTACAATCTAAGGTCAGATCACCCGACATATAGTATTGATTATAATCTATAGTTAGGTCACATGACATCAAAAATTTATTATAATCTTTCATCATGTCCATGACTTCAAGTATTTATTAATACTTAAGAAAACAACAAGTTTGTTTTATCTGATGAGTGGAAAATGAAGATTTATTAACATTTGTAATTAAATACCTTAGTGTCAATTACTGTTTCAAATCAAGAAAAGGTACAAAAATTACTGGACATCTCATGATTTACAAACACTGAAAATGCAGTTATAAGGAACTGTTCCAATTCTATTTTATCTTAGGTTAGTTGACTTACCTGTAATATACATCAGGCCCCATAGCTATAATTATTAAATAGGTTAGTTGGCTTACCTGTAACATACATTAAGTCCCCTTAGTTTTATTTATGGCATAGGTTGATTGACTTGCCCATTACACAAATCAGACCCCCATAGTTGTATTAATAGCACAGGTTGGCTGGTTTATCTGTGACATACATCAGGCCCCTTTAGTTCTATTCATGGCATTGGTTTGTTGACTTGCCCATGACACACATCATGTTCCCATAGTTCTATTTATAGCCAAGTTCGGTTGTCTCAGCTGTGACATACATCAGGCCCCTTTGTTTTTATTCATGGCATAGGTTGGTTGACTTGCCCATGACACACATCATGTTCCCATAGTTCTATTTATAGCCAAGTTCGGTTGTCTCAGCTGTGACATACATCAGGCCCCTTTGGTTTTATTCATGGCATAGGTTGGTTGACTTGCCCATGACACACATCAGGCCCCCATAGTTCTATTTATAGCCAAGTTCGGTTGTCTCAGCTGTGACATACATCAGGCCCCTTTGGTTTTATTTATGGCATTGGTTTGTTGACTTGCCCATGACACACATCAGGCCCCCATAGTTCTATTTATAGCCAAGTTTGGTTGTCTCAGCTGTGACATACATCAGCCCCCCATAGTTCTATTTATAGCCAAGTTTGGTTGTCTCACCTGTGACATACATCAGGCCCCTTTAGTTCTATTTATGGCATAGGTTGGTTGACTTGCCCATGACACACATCATGCCCCCATAGTTTCATTTATAGCCAAGTTTGGTTGGCTCACCTGTGACACACATCAGGTCCCAATAGCTACATTTATAGCAGAGGTTGGTTGGCTTACCTTTAACATACATGTCCCTAATAGTTCTGTTTACAGCAGAGTCTGGTTGGCTCAGCTGGACACATCAGGCCCCCTTAGTTATATTTATAGCAAAGGTTGGTTGGCTTACCTGTGACATACATCAGGTCCCCATATTTCTATTTATAGCCAAGTTTGGTTGTCACACCTGTTATATACATCAGGCCCCCATAGTTCTATTTATAGCAAAGGTTGGTTGGCTTACCTGTGACATACATCAGGTCCCCATATTTCTATTTATAGCCAAGTTTGGTTGTCACACCTGTTATATACATCAGGCCCCCATAGTTATATTTATAGCAAAGGTTGGTTGGCTTACCTGTGACATACATCAGGTCCCCATATTTCTATTTATAGCCAAGTTTGGTTGTCACACCTGTTATATACATCAGGGCCCCATAGTTCTATTTATAGCAAAGGTTGGTTGGCTTACCTGTGACATACATCAGGTCCCCATATTTCTATTTATAGCCAAGTTTGGTTGTCACACCTGTTATATACATCAGGCCCCCATAGTTATATTTATAGCAAAGGTTGGTTGGCTTACCTGTGACATACATCAGGTCCCCATATTTCTATTTATAGCCAAGTTTGGTTGTCACACCTGTTATATACATCAGGCCCCCATAGTTCTATTTATAGCCAAGTTTGGTTGTCACACCTGTTATATACATCAGGCCCCCATAGTTCTATTTATAGCAAAGGTTGGTTGGCTTACCTGTGACATACATCAGGTCCCCATATTCTTGAAACATTTGAAGCATGAAACTCAAGATGGAGCTCAAAGTTAAAACATGTTGGTACTATGTTAACTTTAATCAGAATAATGTAGATTTAGAAACCTGTTAAGATTATCTTCATTTCCTTTTCTGAACCAGCATGCTTAAATATCAGTTACATGGGTGTTATAAGAGTATTATATCTGATTGGGGGTTTCTCATACTTGAGTTTTGAATAAAGGTCCTGGTTGTTATTTTGTTGTGAATACATTAGAGACTTGTATTTGTTTTAAACACAAGGACATACAATTTTATTCATGAGGATGAAAATTACTGCGGACCCACAAATTCTAAAAAATGGAAAAATAAAATGATTGTGACTGAGAGATGAAGATGTATTGATAATTTTTTTATTTTTGTAATTTTAGTTAGCTTAATATATATCTAAAACATGTTGGTACTGTGACATAGATCAGGCCCCTTTAGTTCTATTTATGGCATTGGTTGGATGACTTGCCCATCAGGCCACCATAGTTCTATTTATAGCCAAGTGTGGTTGTCTCAGCTGTGACACACATCAGGCCCCCTTAGTTCTATTTATGGTATAGGTTGGCTGACGTTACATACTTTACTGCTTCTGGTGATAAAATCTTATCATCTCTAATATTTGAACATTTACTGCAAACAAATCTAAAATAGTTCTTGCTGGAACAACTGAATTTAATTTTTCTTTTATGTCTGTGTTTAATGGCATGTGAAAGGTCAAATCATGTTCCGGCAAAAAAAGTGTGGTACCTATCCCAGGGACATGCTCTGGCAGTCAATCTGGGCAGAGACTGGATGGCAAAATTCAAACCTAAACCTTTCTGGCCCCACCTCCAACATGCCAAACACTGAGCCCTAATTGTGTTTGTGGATTAATTAATACACTGATGTACTGGTAGGAGCATTCAACCTTGAATGAAAATTATTTGTACGTGGTTAAAATTTTGAAGATACATAAAACAAAGGACAAAAAGTACTGTATTGTTCTAAATGATCTTATCACAGCTGTTATAGGAATCTCATTTCCAAATATACTGAGGTCTGTACATAAAACAAAGGACAAAAAGTACTGTATTGTTCTAAATGATCTGACCACAGCTGTTATGGAATCTCATTTCCAAATATACTGAGGTCTGTACATAAAACAAAGGACAAAAAGTACTGTATTGTTCTAAATGATCTTACCACAGCTGTTATAGGAATCTCATTTCCAAATATACTGAGGTCTGTACATAAAACAAAGGACAAAAAGTACTGTATTGTTCTAAATGATCTGACCACAGCTGTTATGGAATCTCATTTCCAAATATACTGAGGTCTGTACATAAAACAAAGGACAAAAAGTACTGTATTGTTCTAAATGATCTTACCACAGCTGTTATAGGAATCTCATTTCCAAATATACTGAGGTCTGTACTGCCAAAATATCCACTACAACAAAGAAAATCTGATCAAATTACTGTAATTATATTGCATAAACACAGTAATTACTGTAATTATTGCATAGACACAGTAATTACTGTAATTATTGCATAGACACTCTTCTAAATGATCATTATAACATATGACATTTTTATAAATTATTTTCTTTGTATGTCATCAGGGAATTTATATTAACATTTGAAATATTACTCTAGTTATTACTGTGTTGGCTTCCTTCAAAATATTCCATCGTTTTTTTCTCAAGCATTACTATCAATGTTACAATATCAGTTCTCATCATGCACCTCTAAGTTTGTTACCTCCCTTAAAATATAAAATTCACCTGAAAGGCATGGGGATCAATACTTTGTTACTAATTTTGGTAAGACCAAAAGGTTCCTTAAATTATACATAAAACAAACTATATCTGTCCAACTAGAAGGGGCATGAAGTCAGAGATTGAAATCCCTCTAATTCCTCCAAAACCAAAAATTGAAACTTCTGGTTTGCTCCTACTTTTTATAAGAAATCTAAAAAATGAACCCAAGAACAGTTTCTAAAAGTTTCATGTGAAGAATATAGCAAAGACATTATGTTCAGTAAAAACAAAGAGAAATTTTCAATTGACATGCTATAATTCTAACTGGTTAAGAAATACTGAATTCTGACACGCCAGCTAACTCTACTTAAAATGTGTTAAAATATGAAGGCCATGGGTTGCTGCTCAAGTCCACTATCAAAACACTGAAATAAAATTTGTGACCTAGACCTTGAGGACTTTGGCACTGAGTTCAACAGTTTGAGTAAGCATGTTGCAGAATGAATTATCCTGATTTTTAATGATTCATCCTGAAGAGGAATAAACCCTATCAAGTGGTTTAGGAAATTAAAACAAAAAAATAACGGGTACCAAAACCTTAACATAATTTTTTTCAGATTGTGACAATAACACTCAGGTCTAACTTGTAAAAGAGCTTGTTATAGAATGATTTGTCTCAGCTTCATAATGATAAATCCCAAGCATGAACAAAATTCATCAAGGTCTTTTTTGGAAATAAAATCAAATTGATACATTCCATCTAAAGCAATTTTTCTATGTACCCTTAACCTCACATCAATGGAAGTGAGTGTGAGTGTGCCGCAAAATGAATTGTCTTATTTTCATAGTTTCCACTCAAGCACGAACAAAATCCACTGAAAGATTTAGGATATATAAGCAGATGAAAAGTCTTAACAAAAAACTAAACACAAATTTTCTGACTGTGACCTTGACTCCAAGGTCAAAAACATGATACAGCATGTCATAGAGTGAAGTTTCTTATTTTTATAATGATTCATTTCATGTATCAAATGGTTTAGGAAATATATGCAAATAAAAAACTAATGCAAATACTTAGCACTGACACTGATAGCAGGAATGAAAAATGACTTGCACTTCTACAAATGTGAGCTTGACACAAATTAAGCTGGCTAACACAGAAATTGTTGGCTAGACAATGATATTCCAAAGCAGAAATAAATGCATATTAGGATATTCTCTAATATTTTGTTTCATATGAAATTTTGGTGCTGTGATAACAAATTATAAAGGCTTGATGTTCCAGCAGAACATGCATTTGATTATAGTAAGTTGTGCATAAAGTGAATGCCCGACATCAATGATGAAAAAAATGCAACCATAAAGTTTTGTATAAGAGAGTAAAGACCATGAAATTTTCCATAACATTATGAACAAAGAGGAAACCCCACCCTAACATGGTAGATGGGGTCGTATAGAGAGAATGATTGAAAATTCTATATTTGTGTGTGTGAGTGTCAGGGCATGTGCAAGCACAGTGTATGTGTGTGTGTGGGGGGGGAAATAAGCAAAATGAGAGTCAACCATTTATTAATAATAATTATACCACCTGCCATAACAATCAGAATTAAGAAAGCCAAGAGCTCAATGAAAATTAATAACTGCAGTGTATGAATATTATGGTCTATATGACAAACAAATCATTACATGACCTGGGTTCCCCTATATTTTGAATTTTAGATTCTTCTTTTCTGAAAACTTCAGAAGACCATGGATAGAAGAATTACCAAATTAAATCTAACTGCTCCTTACAACAAGGTATGATAAAGCTGATATTTCAAATAAACACCAATAACAAAAAACAGTAACAAAGTTTAATTTCCTTGTGCTCTTTAATTGCTACAGTTTATGCCAAATCATTTTCCATTGCAACTAAAAACAATGTCCAACTTGAGCCTATTTTATTCCTATCAAAAACTACTCCAGTGGCCTAAGTGGTTAGAACATCAGCCTCTGATGCAAGAGGTTGCAGGTTTGAACCCTGACCAAGTCATATCAAAGACTTATAATAATGGTACCAGCAGCTGCTTTGATTGGTACTCAGCATTATGAGATTGGTGTTTGGACTGGTCAGACTAGGGTCAGGATAATGTGACTGGATTGGAAATGATGCTACATGTCTGCGGTATGGTGCCCCAGTGCTAGACATCACTATAAATAGCCACAATGCAGATATAATAGCAATATGACTGAATTTTTTTTAAAAGCTACATTAAAAATCTAAATCACACACAAACATTCCTATTAAACAGTATGTTGATAAAACAATTAAAATGCTTTCCTAAGGCTTTATGTTTATTTCTTTGTTCTTCCGTCTCTCACTTTCTTGGTTTGGATATTTACTAACCAATCTTTTAAGAGAGTCTAGTTAAATCTTACCTTGTAGCTTTCACTTCGGGGAATATAGACATTGGAATGTTGACTAAATTACAAACAATTGTGCTCCACTCAATCTGTATGAAAGAAAATACATGCAATTTGAAGAAGTTGTGACATCCATGCAAGAAAATAAGGACCTGATAAAGATGTGACCTTGAACTCTGAACTCCTTATGAAAAAGGGATGTGATCTGCTGCTATGCATCAGTTTATCTGCCTTTCCATCCTTCCTTTCCAACGATGACAAAATTTGTTTTTATGTCTCCTAAGCTGTTTGAATAATTTTATTGAGATTTTATTGGCTAAATAAATGCTTGGTGCAATTGTGCAATAAGGTTTCACGTTTTCTCTGCCTCAATTTTTTTGGTAAATTTCCTGAAAAATTGTTGAATAAAAGGGATTCTGAGAAGTCAAGTGTTCAGTAAAAGGATGTCATCATGCAACATCCAAAGCTGATTCAAGGGTTTTATTAAAATTTTGTATTCTAAATAAGTGCTAGATGTAAATGCCAAATAATGTTTATCTCCCTTGTCTACAGGGCAATAAGCATAATATTTTGTATAATAATAATAATAATAATGAGGACTTTGTATAGCACCTAATCTTTAGAAGCTCTAAGTGCTTTACAACATTAGACAACACCTATAAGATAAAAAACATATATAATGATACGTTTACAAAAACAAACACCATGAAATTAGAAAACATAAAAAACATGCTGAGAATATTTAAGGTAGGAAACTTGTTCTTGCAGTAAAAATAAGTGAGATTTGAGAGCACTGAATAATAATCTCTTCTATCCAAGTGCCAACTGTATTATTTTTAATTTCCAATTTTGTATTTCAATATGCAATAATGAAATCATTATTTACATGCAATTTTGTACATAATTTTAGGCAGTTTTATCTTTTTTAAAAGAAATCTACCTGAAAAGGGTCAAACAGGCCAGTACTGCTGGCACAGGAGTAATCTGTAGCATGAACTTTGTCTTTGGTTAGTTTCCACAGTAACCAGGTTTCTATACAACCAAACATTACAAGACCATCACATGCCCTTTGTCTAAGCTGAAAATTTAAAAACAACTTTTCATGCTAGATGTAATTCCATGATACAGAAAGAACATTGTATATATTTAGGTTAAACACCTCATATCTTTATCCCATTCAACATCTAAAATAAGCAAGGGAATACCTGATGACAAATATAATAATTAAAAAAATAAATGTACAGATTCTTTCATGCTAACATGCCATATCCATCAATAAAATGATAAACTGACAAGGGCAGCATGCAATAGTCAAAAAAAATTCTCTGATGAATCTTTACAAAACAAAGTAGATTTAAAAAAAATATAACTGTTTAAACAACTAACATTCTTTCAAAGGTCCAGAGTCCCTTGTACAAAGACAAAACAATAAGTACATTAAAACTACATACCAATCCATCAAGAAATAAATGGCTATTCAAGTGATCAAGTTATTAAAAAAAGATCAATACTGCTGCAGTTTTTGTAAATATAGCAATATATAAAATGATTACTCAATTGTGAAATGAGCAAGAGAACTTAATGCTATACATTGAGAAACAAAAGCGCATTATGCAGAGAAATTAATAATGATTTCAAGGAATCTTGTATGGTTAAAGAACAATGGAAAATATGATTGCAATAAAGATTGTAGATTAAACAATTAGCAATATAAAACACAAACCCAATGGTGAACTGGTTGTATGAAATAATATTTTTTTGATACAATATGTTCCTATTAAAATTCAATTTCTATGGTGCGAAACAAATCAAATCATTACCCAATTTCTACAGCACAAAATAGAAAAAATCATTATCCAATTTCTACCATGCAAAATAGAAAACATCAGTGCAAAATAGACAAAATCATTATCCAATTTCTACAGTGCAAAGCAGAAATAAGATCATGTCAGCTTTAATAGAAATTTTAGATAATGTTCATTAAAGAAAAAGCATATATGAAAGATACAGGCCTAAGAAATTCACCTTTTAACAACAAACACTGAAAAGCCATGTCACCATATCTTGACATAAAGGATAACATCACTAACACCAATCACAAAAAAAAGCCCAAAATTGTATTTAAATTTCACAAGAAATTAATAAGGGGAAAAAATTATCTTCAACTAATGCTGCATGTTTGTGAAAGAAGTATTTTATATTTTAGCACAAAATCAATTTGAACTTTGTAAGTGAAACATTCTTAAAGGCTTGATTTTAATAAGGGGAGATAATCTACGAAAGTAAAAGAAAATAGGACTATCCAAAATGATTAAATGTCCAAAATGGTAAAATTATGAAAGTATTTTTAAAAATCACTCACCTGATTAACATTGTCTAGTAACCATATCAACCTCAAGGTCACCTTAAAAATATAAAATATGAAATTGAATTAAAAATGCTGATAACTTGTATGTCGTAGCTTGTATGATTCATGATATAAACTTTATGTAAAGATCCACAATCGTCTTTATGTTCTACCTTTGGAGAACTATAATCTGAATTAATTATTCTTACAAAAAAATAAAACTGCCCATCCACTGTTTGAATATAATTATACTTTCAAGAAAGTAAAACTACCCAACTATTGTCATACTTATTCTTACAAAAATCAGTCTGCCCAACCAATGTCTGAATAGAATTATACTTGAAAAACTTCAGACTGTTTAATTAGTGTCTGAATATAATTATACTTACAAAAAATCAGACTTCCCAAATAATGTCTGAATATTATACTTACAAAAAAAGTCTGACTGCCAAACTATTATCTGAGTAAAATTAAACTTTCAAAAAATCAGAATGACCTACTATTATCTAAATATAATTGCAATGCCAGTAACTGTAAAGGAAAGTAACATTTCCATTGGTCAGAATGTTACCATATGATCAGAATGAATTGCGTTTATTTCTGTATGAACTGTAAGAATTACTTTTCTAATAATACCCACTTCTATAAATAGAGTCACGTGTTCAGCATAAGATAAACACTGCTAGTGAAGGCAGACAGGAAGTAAGCATTAAAGGAAAAGAACATTCTAACAATTTTTAAAAAAAATAATTGAATAAATTTAATCTGAAAGACTAAAGCAACCAATATTTCTCATCTTTTATGAATAAAAGCATTCTTTCTTTTTCAAAACTTGTGAAAAATATATTAGGATCCAGCAGGACAATCCCAAGTGCTATAAATAGCTACAGAACAGAAAACCCCAAACATGTATTACTACGCTCAATTAAGATTTCTGTTTTTTTAATTATGCAAACAAAATAACACAACAAATAATTGAAATTTCAATTATAAGAGTTTAACATTTTTTTCTGAGTTTCAGTTGCCAACTCACGCAGCTTACATAACGCCCTTTGGGTGTTATTTGCTTTGTGAGTCGGCAACTAACAGTTTATACCACGATAAACTAATAATAATTATACATACAACAAAACATACTGCCCAACTATTGTCAAGGAATATAACTATACTTATAAAAAATCAGACTGCCCTACTACTGTCTGAATATAATTATATTTATAAAAAATCAGACTGCTCAACTACGGTCTGAATACAATTAAATTTATAAAAAATCTGACTGCTCAACTACTGTCTGAATATAATTATATTTAAAAAAATCTTACTGCCTAACTATTGTCTGAATATAGTTATATTTATAAAAAAATCACACTGCCCATTATTTTTTTATTGCTGAATCAAAGTGTTAATTTTTTTAATCCCAAGTCCACCATGTTTATGTAGAAAAGAATACAAACTGATTTCTGCCCCATATCAGAACAAAACTAAAGTTATGTAGATAAAAGATGATACTATCTCTTCTTTAATCATTTATTTCAGTTTTACCAAGGATCACTTTCATAAAGAAAGCAACCATTAAAACAGAGATTATAACACGTTGTCAAAAAAATGTGTTTTAAACTGTGCATTTGTACACAACATATATAACAGTCAACTATAAGATTTATTTAACTTCGTTTTTGTTTGGCAATGTTGCTCAAATGATATGTATAGCTCAATTAAGTTCAGCTGATTATCTTTGATGCCATTATTCTTTTTCATTTAAAATGTTTATATTTATGGCCAGAACTGACATGCTGTCAAAATATTCCAGAATCAACCCTTAAATTAATGTATTTCTTAATTGCTTTCTTCACAAAACTAGCATGCAAACATTTGCTACATTAACAATACCTGAATGTTATCATAGTGTATAGAGAAGAATACAAAAATCTTCAGACAGTCAGTGAGCAAATCTGTTTTGTGCATGTATATTTTGGAGGATAAACCTACTTTATGTTATTAATAATTCCAAATGAGCCATTTCGTCCCCAAAGCAATGGTCATTGCATACCTAAAACTAGAGTCATTTATTGCACACATTTAAGTACAAATATAACCACCAACATTATATAAAAATATATTTTCTACATATTTCAAAATGTTACATATTTGATTTCAAGCATTGCCTTGGTGACAGATGTATGCCATATTACCTGGAGCACATTATATATGTTTTTCGCTGGCAGAATCCAATCAGGCCTTAGTTTATTCAGTTATTTAAAACATGAAAAATATAGCTTTACAATACAGAAGTAAATATGTGTAAAATGCAATGCCAAGATAAATTTACTCCCTTACCTCTCTGCCAGAGTATGTGTGTGCATTATATTTAAGAGGATAACAAAATAAAACAGAAATTGCCAAGCAATGAAAATAAATTTTCACTTGAGAATTTCAGTTATTTCAAATGAGAATTTCAGTTATGTGACTAAATTGTTAGCTTCTTGTGATCGGTGAAATTGTCCAAAACGTTTGGACAAGTATGTTTTTGCAGCTGGCAGTCTACAGAAAAAAGACTTGGCACTCATATTCTAATCATGCTTGTCCAAGATTGTGAATTCATACATGAGAAGAATATAGTCTACAGGACCAATTAAAATAATAAATGCAATTTAAAATGATCAAGATATGGAAAAAAATACATGGTAACCATTACATCTATCATCATTCCTTTTCTTTTAAAACCTTTTAGTAAAAGATTAACATAGGGTGCTTCTTGTTGTTGTTATTGTAGGAAAAACTTCATTCTTCCACCTCTTCCATGTTTAATTTCTCAATATTCAGTGCAAATTATAATCAATCTGATAGACTTGGATATATATCAGGTATGCAAAGAAAACAGTTTATCGCATCTGATTATGTCTCATGTATAGTTATTACATGGGACATGAAGTGATTGTGGTATAACCCTAAAAAGTGCCTTAAAAAACATTTAGGTGCAAAAATCGGCCTTTATCCAACCTTGTCTTTTGCTGCATATGCTGCTGGAAATGACACTACTGTTGATGTGTTAACAGAGTCACATTATCATGACAGGCACTCCCTCTCAACAAACACACCTTCCAAAGTCAGTTTGTTTCTGGTTCCATCCTGTTATTTTCTGTACATTTTTAGTCAGTCAAATTTTCTTGTTATTATTTCTGTTGACTGTACAGAAGTTCAACAAATTTATATTTTAATTACTTCCAAAAGTATTAGTTTCTTGTAAGTATCACTATGCTTTCAAGTTGACAGAAGTTGTACTTTATGTAAAAAATATATTTTATTTTGCACTTTGAATTCTTTGGTTTTTCATGGGAACCACAATTTTGGTGGAATTGTTATATAATGACTTTATTCTCAATATTTTCATTATTGGCCAAAATATGTTGTGGCAAAACACTTCTGTTACAAACTACAATGAAATGTACACAAGAAATCACCTGAGATTTAGTGTAACATCATATAAACATGATATTTCATATAGTGGGATCTTATCTTGCTTTGTTCCTACCATACGGAATCACTTATAAGTCCAACTGCAAACACCATATACACCACTCCCTCAATAACTCAGGCACATTGGGGTCCAAAAACATCAACCACACTAAAAGTGAGGTGCGAGTTATCGAGTGACCTATAAAATAAGCCCAAAACCAATAAAGTCATCAATGACATAAAGGCAAAAGAAGGGGGGGGGGGGCAGAATTTAGTGTTAATACTCACTTCATAATCATGCTGAGATTAACTGTGAATAAATATCTCTTCATAACGGTGTACTTTGTTTATTATTTCCTCATAGAGTAACATTAATTTCAGGATAAATTACAGTATACTGAGGCGATCATCGAAAACATTATTCCACGTGGTTTCCGTTCGCACCACTTCACACATTTGTGTACTACGTCACTAATTTTTATGTTGAATTGGATACATTCTAGTTTTATTGTTTGATCCAAATTAGATGTTTTTTTATATACAAAAGATCAACTGTTTTTGAGAAACAGTGTCGATCGAATGATAGATAGATAGATAGATTTGATTGCGGTAGAAGTAAAATGAAAAACAAAAAACAAGGGTTAATCATTACCAACATGAATTTAATGGGTCTACAAATATCAATTCACTTTTTGAAAAAATCAGTTAATTTTTTTTGTGTTACTACTTGGTTTCTCTGCAGCCGAGCAAAATCCCTCAGATTTCTCAAATGCATGAACTTTATGAAGTCAACATTTTGGGTCTCCAGCCACCTTATGGCAATATCAAAAGATTTTATTGCTTCCTGTGCGGGGGGCGTTGCAACATCTGCATCACTTTCAAAACTTGTGGTACTCCAGTTAGAATCGTCTTCTGCTGCAAATTTGTTCATTATAGAATTAATTACTGTTTCATCTGACATGTATTCGCCTGTGGGGCAATAATTGTCAGCACAAATCCACTCCTCCATATCATCAAGAGAAATGCCCATCTCAGGACCATGAGTCTGTATGAATTTCTCCCAAACAGCCTCTGCATTAATGACATCAGTTTCACTGAAACCTTCAAAGTCACTATCATCATCACTGTCTCTGTTACTGTTTTGCTTTACATCAAAGGCAGCTCCAAGACCCTTAATCCAGCACCCCATCTATGATCTTAGGAGTGATTGCTTTCCAAGCCTGACCACCCATGAATACAGCATCTTTTAAATTCATACTCATTTTCTCCCTGAAAGGCACAAGAAACTATTTTATAACAGTTACATACAACCCTATTTGGACTACTGTAGTACAGTATGGGGTAATTCAAATGATAAAAACATAGCAAAGCTGGCACATCTTCAAAAAAGAACATTTGGGCTAATATCAATCCAGAAAGAAAGCAAGGAAAGTTTAGTGGGTAGGTTAAAAATATTACCTATTAAAGACCGAATCTGTTTGAGAAAAGCCAAATTAATGTACAGGATATCTCAGAATAGTGCTCCTGAATATTTACAATCACTATTCCAGTACAGGCTACCTGGTAATACTCCCCACCTGCGATCCATGTCTACCAAACAGTATAAAATTCCCAAACCAAATAAGGAGTTATTTAAAAAAAGTTTCCAATACTCTGGAACTCTGCTCTGGAATAGTATTCCAGCTGAGATTAGAAATGCCCACTCTATTTCTTTCTTCCAAACCCAATATATCCAGTGGCTTCAGAGATGCAGCTTAAATAAATGAATTCCTTTGTATGAGGGCCTCAAGGTAGATTAGTTTTTCGCTAATTGTGTTACTCTCTTTAAATAAGGTCATTATTATTATTATTATTATTATTGAGGAAGGTCATAACACCTTCTCCACTACCCAGCACTGACTGTATTAACAGCCGACGGTAATTCTGTTTAAAAGTGCTGATAATTCCTTGATCCAGTGGCTGGATTATAGATGTTGTATTTTTTGGGAGGCATTCCACCCGGATCTTTCCATCGCTTGTTATGAGTGAATCAGCAGGGAGGTGGGCTGGGCAATTATCCAATAAAAGTATAGCTTTCTCCTCTATGCCCCTGGATCGCTGGTGGTTTCTGACAGCTGGGACAAACATCTTGACAAACCACTCCGTAAATATGGTCATAGTCATCCACGCATTTCCACTGTTTTTGTATACAAATAGAAGACTGTCCATGTTCATATGATGGAAACGATGAGGGGACTTGTATTTGCCAATACATAACGGTTTCATCTTGTGTGTACCAGTTTTGTTCACACAAAACAAAAGTGTTAATCTCTCTTTGTTGAGCTTGAAGCCCTTCTTTTTGTGTGGGTCATCATTTTCTTTTAATCCCACCATCTGTATCAACAACATTCATGTAATCCTGAAGTTTCTGCTCATCTTTAAGCCAACCTCAAAGTGTTGACTCAGCAATTTTTAGTTCATTGCAAACTTTGGCTCTCGCTTCACCATTATGAACCCTATCTATGATGCACAGCTTTTCAGTCACTGAGTACACCTTTCGTTTGATTCCTTTACTCTCCATGGTCACATTTACAAATGATTAAGACACATCACTGATTGGTAATATATACTTTAATGATGCTAAGTACATAAAAATGTAAAACCATTTTCGATTGGTCAAATAAAATGAATTTTGATAATGGTAATGACCACAAGACCTTATGCTCAGATTTGCATGCCTTTGAATTTTTTCTTTGTGCCTCCTTTGCTTGATTTGATTCAAAAGACATATACAAAGTGATAAAACAACACAGGTCTCTTTTAATCGATTTTTTAATACAACAAAAACACTTCCCCAAGTTGTTGATCAAAACAAAGCCGGCATGTAATTAGGTTCTCACAGCAGTACTCACGGGTTTCGATGTGACGGTTGATTGACTCTTTTCATGTTTTCATAGAACAGAATATGTTGCGATTACAATGTTTACACTGAAACGGAATTAATGGATTAGAACGTGACTTTCACAAAGCGAGACATTTAATTGGTGTTTATTTCATTCTCTGTTGCCACCTGTTAGCATTTACCAGAAGTTTTCATTGATCGCTATTTCACCAGACTGTTTATTTACAGTATACTGACAACTATTTATCATAAAAACTTACATAATATATGATATCTTATTTAGAACTTGCAAATTTCACAATATGGATTCTATTTTTACGGGCATTAATCACTATTTTCGATGATAAAACAAGAGATGTATCAAGGTTTAATTTACCAATTCTTATCATAATTTTTTCACGTTCAGCATATTTTAAAGATATTTAAAATACATTTTCTCTGGAAAAAATCAGGAGCCAAGACGGACACCACGTTATAAGCGGGATCGCGAGTTATCCTGGCACGAGTTATCGAGGGAGTGGTGTATACTGATTGATCAATATACAATGTGCTGGCAGATCAGGGTCTATGTTGTTTGTTAGACTGATTACTCCTATCAAACTGCATAGACGCAGATCCACTGGTAAATTATGTGATAGCAGATCTTGGTCTTTACAAATTTGCTGTTGGTCTTGACTTATAAGAGAGTATACACTGTATTTTACTATACAAATGTGTTTGCCTCACACTTGCATAGCATATATAACTTTATGCAACTATTTCATTTTCTCAAAAATGAAACAGTGATGTGTGATGTGATTTGGATTTTTAACGTAGCTTTAACAATTTTTCAGTCATATCGCTAAGATGTCTGCAATGTGGCAGTTTATAGTGATGTCTAGCACCGGGGCATCATGCCGCAGACATGTAGTATGATGTCCCACCCAGTCACATTATTCTGACACCAGGCCAACCAGTCCTAACACTAAGCTCTTAATGCTGAGTGCCAAGCGAGGCAGCTGTTAGTACCATTTTTGTAAGTCTTTGGTATGACTCGGTCGGGGATCTAACCCACGACCTCTTGCATACAAGGCGGATGCTCTAACCACTAGGCCACTGGAGCAGTGGTAAACAGTAAAGTGCACAAACAATATGACTTTTATGTACAAGAATGCAGTGACCCTGTATTTAATTTAGTGCTTTCATGTCTAAAATAATGGCAGTCACTTATTTTGCTAGAGCAAGCTGATTCATTTCCTGATTTTAGTCATTTGTGAATGACTAAACATTGTTGCTAGGTAAAGATACGTTAGACTTTAGTATTAATGTATTTAAAGCCATTGATTGACTACCTACCTGTGCTACTACCTACTTATGACAACATATTGTTTGACTACCAACCTGTACTGACATGATATGTACTCATATTGTCTGACTATCTATCTGTGCTGACAGGATATTTATGCACATTGCTTGACTACCTACCTGTGCTAATGTGATATCTACACACACTGATTGACTACCAACCTGTGTTGACATGATATTTACATACATTGTTTGACTATCTATCTGTGCTGACAGGATATTTATGTACACTGACTGCCTACCTGTGTTGACATGATATTTACATACACTGTTTGACTATGTATCTGTGCTGACAGGATATTTATGTACACTGACTGCCTACCTGTGTTGACATGATATTTATGCACATTGCTTGACTACCAACCTGTGCTGACAGGATATTTATGTACACTGACTGCCTACCTGTGCTGACATGATATTTACACACACTGTTTGACTATTCACTCATACTATCATGATATTTACACACACTGTTCGACTACCTACCTGTGCTACTAAATACCTGTGTTGATATGATATTTATATACATTATTTGACTATCTACCTGCGCTGACATATTTACACATGGTGTTTGACTGCCTTCACATGCTGACATGACATTTACACACACTGACTGCTTACCTGTGCTGACATATTTACACACACTTACTCCTACCTGTGCTGACACGATATTTGCACACACTTTTTTACTACCTACCTGTGCTGACATAAATTTTAGAACACTTGCAGCCAAATATCTCTTCTTCCTCGTCAACATATGAAGAAACTTGGATCCACTATTTAAGGCCTACAAAATAATGATGAGGGAGGTGATTGACAATGTCAGCATAGTCTCCACATATTTTCATGTATAATCTGACTAGTCACATATAAGGTTATTTCTACATACACTGAATTGATGGATACAATAAATGAGCATCATTTATTTTAGTTAATCATAAAAAGGTTAAATGATTTCTAGATATATTCAAAGCTAAATTAAGATTAATGAATTACCTTGTTGCAACATATACAACCTGAAATATAGGTTACAGTGAGCTTCTTTTATAATAAAAATGTGGTACTAACTGATATCATATCATTAATTTCATGATACTGGCATGAACAGTGCCTAAGATATGAACTTCAAAAATATAAAACGTAACAAAAGCATGTAAATTATAAAATATGGGTGAAAATGACCTACATTTGCAGTAAGGATGTAGTGCTCATCATGATGCCTCCCCTCACAATTATTCATTATATAATACAGCATGCAAAAATCATATATTGTCATGAGCTAATCACAAAAGCTTAGCCTAAGCTAGTAAAATGTGAAATCTAGGTCCCCGAAACCTTCTTTTGTTGTATGGGTGTGATCCTAGTTGAGATTAATACAATCAATTAATTATCTTAGCATGAACAGTGCTTGAAAAATAACACAAACTTTAACTATAGCAAGTTAATTAGTGAGATATGTATAAAAATACTACCTAGGACCTGGGAAGGATTGTTGCAATGCCTTGAGGATACATATGTGTATACTCATTTATATGTAAGCATGTAATGCCAGATGGAACAAAAATAATATACAAAATAATACAAGTAATGCTGACACAAACACAAATACTCAACAAAATGACACAAGTAATGCAAGATGGCATGATATAAGTAATACTTATGAAACAATTTGCGAACCTTTTGGACTCACAATCTTGACTAATACAACTACTAGAACTGCAGAAATCTTTAAGACTTGTATTGAATAAATATGAACTATGCATCTGGAGAAGATTAAGCAAACTGAAAAATAATGTATAAATCTTGGTGACCTCAGTACTGTACAAGTTACTATGTATAGGATGGTCCTAGTGACTTCAGTCTTGTATCAAATATTACAAAGCATACCAACAAATCTGAATGTAACCTGTATAATTTTCCATCAAGTACATGTGTAGTACAAATATTGACTAAAATCTATTCTGCAAAGATCTCCATGGTCTCTAATAGATCTCAATGAGGTTCCATGGTCTCCAATAGATCTCAATAAGGTTCCATGGTCTCTAATAGATCTCAATGAGGTTCCATGGTCTCCAATAGATCTCAATAAGGTTCCATGGTCTCTAATAGATCTCACTGAGGTTCTATGGTCTCCAATAGAGTGATTTAGTTTGTAATTTCATGAATAAGTGGTATGTTGTTTAAGATATTTTTATTTACTGAACCAGTTTTTAGTCATTATGGATTTTAAAACAAGTGTGTGTGTGTGATTGGATTTTTAATGTACCTTTAGCAATTCTTTTAAGTCATATCACTATGATGTCTGCACTGTGGCAGTTTGTAGTGATGTCCAGCACTGGGACATCATGTCGTGGATATCTAGAATGATGTCCCACCCAGTCGCATTAACCTAACACCAGGCCGACCAGTCCTAACACTAAACTCTTCATGCTGAGTGCCTAGCAAGGCATTTTTATAAGTCTTTGGTATGACTCAGCTGCACTTTTAATAATATATATCTAAAAAAATCAATCATAAAATTGTGCACATAAATGTGCGACTAACAATTATTTACTTTCAACAGTTGAACAAGATGACTGCAGCTAAAGGTTAGGAAAAGGACTATATTGTATAAGGGCCATTCTATAATCTATTTATAAACTATATATTCATCCGTAAAGATATAATATGGACATTAGTAAGAAAGAAAACACTATTGGTTCAGCACTTTAAGTGAACTTCTAAAAATGTGAAATATGTTTTAGAAGTAATGGCATTGGAGAATACAGGAAAGAAACAGACAATAGGTATTGTACTCTCTAGACCTTTTGCATCTATTTTTAAACCAGCGTGGGAATACTGCATTACACCTACTGCATACAGTTGTCCGTGAAATGAGAGGATGTACATGTTTATAAAGAATATATACCTATAATGAACAAATGGAAACACAATTATTTTATTATTTGTTTTGCAAATGCTATTTACCAGCACTTAGAGTCAGCAAAGATGGTGATTTACATCATGCATGATTTGGGGATTTATAAAATGAATGCAACTTTCAAAGAATTTTTTGGGAACACATTTGCTCATAAACTTGGATGAAAAAGGAGTCAAAGTGAGTATTTGTCTACCTTTTCATAGTTTAAAATAACTATATATGACTATACTCTCTCTCTTTCTCTCCTCCTATGCACATGTAGGCCTATATTCAATTCTCTGCAGCGACTCAAAACTGGGGCCCTTGATGGGGGCAATGAAAAAATTCAAAAACTTATAGAAAAATGTTAACGAATAAAATGTTGTTCATCCATCGAGTCAACAAGGACCACTCTAGTCATCTGAGGGTTGGAGGGGCTGGTTCAGTTCTGTGCGTGCACAGGTGGAATGATGAGGCCAATCCTTGCATGGAATGTACGTTTGCATAAGGGACAAGGGATGAGTGGGACATCTCCAGAACGGTTGATGGCACATGCTTTTCTGGCTTGCATCTTCAGCTCTGCAGCTAATTCAGACTCCATCTCAGCTGAAGTCTACAAGGAAGGGGGCACAGAACTGATAGAAAGGCTTCACCAACTGTTTTTACTGATGTGGCAGAGGCGATCCCTCAGGAATTCAAAGATGCTTCCATAATCCACCTGTATAAGTGCAAATGGAACCACCAGGCCTGTGACAATCACCGGGGTATAACCTTGCTCTCAATCGCAGGAAAGATAATTGCCAGAATCCTACTGAACCACCTCACTATGCACCTTGACCAGGGACTCCTGCCATAAAGCCAGTGTGGATTCCGGACAGAATGTGGGACCATCGACATGGTATTTGCTGCGAGGCAGCTACAAAAGAAATGTCAAGAGCAAAAAGCAAACCTTTTCTCCATCTATGTCGACTTGACAAAGACCTTTGATACTGTCAGCAGAGAAGGTGATGGCCAAGTATGGATGCCCAAGAAAATTTATATCCATGGTGCAGCATTTCCATGATGGCATGCAGGCATGAGTTGAAGACAATGGAGAGACATCAGCCATTCCCAGTAACCAATGACATCAAGCGTGGTTGTGTTCTGGCACCGACACTGTTCAGTCTATTCTTCTCTGCCATGCTGACTAATGCTTTCAGAGATGTAAATGTTGGAGTTGGCATCATGTACCATACAGATGGAAAACTGTTCAACCCCAGGAGGCTTCAAGCAAACACCAAGGTTATTACAGACACCAGGGAATTCTTATTTGCTGATGACAGTGCCCTCAACACTGGCTCATAAGCCGACATGCAACGCTGCATTGACAAGTTCTCCAGCTCCTGCACAAGCTTCAGTCTCACCATCAGTACCAAAAAGACTGAAGTATTGCATCAGCCGGCCCCTGTAAAGCCCTGTGTTGACCCCAACATCACCGTCAATGGCCAAAAACTCAACGTCGAGTGAACCACTTCACCTACCTAGGCAGCACACTGTCAGAGAGCATCACTATTGATGATGAGGTGAACCTTAGCATTGCCAGAGCCAGCACAACTTTTGGCAGACTGCATGCCAATGTCCGGAATAGAAGACGCATCAGCATCCAGACCAAACTAAAGGTCTACACAAATAAAATAATGTTATATGAATATATGTACATATATACCATCAAAGTAAAGCTAGTCAAATTATTACATTAACTATTATAATTTGACGTTGGTTTCGAAGGCAAATTTTGTACATAAATATTTTAAGTACTGTATACTATACATGTAGGTCGACATGCTTGTCCATATTCCTACACAAAAATCATGCAAATATATCACTGTAAGGCTTTCTATATTACTGGAGGTTCAGGGAAGTGTTAAAATGAAACTCTGTGTAAGCAAGAGATAATGAAGCATCTGATAAAAGAAATGCACTCACTAAACACATATTACCTAATGGTAGCAGTTAACCAAAACTAATTGCAAATCCTGATGATTGTAATGCCCCGACTCATCCACCCACAATATGATGCAGGGATGATGCACTCCTGCCATATGTACAGTTGAGATGAGCAACTGTTACTGTAATTGCCATTTTTTGTGTATTTAACCTTGGGTCCCTCTTCATTCACTGGGATGTGGCCAGACAGAACTTGAAATGACTGCACAGTACATCAGAGACAATAAAAAGCATTAAAAATAAACTATTCTGGCCAAGATGGACATAAAAAGTCAAATTATTAATGAATATGTCTTTAAAAATATACCGTTTTGTATTCATTTGAATGTGGTATGTACACTGCCAGATTACCCATTAAGCATACCAAGCATGTGCTTAAGATCAGAAGCCTAACAGGGGCACCAGAAAAAAATTATAATTATTTGCTGATGATAAAACTGAATGAATTATATATGACCATTTTGATATGATGTATGAGTATTCTGGTATTTTCCAGCCTTTTTTTTAGCTTTTCTTTAATTAAAATAATTCACATTTAGTAGTGGGGGTGGGGTACTATAATATTTTCAGTGACAAGGGCTGGCTGGAAGGCCTTAATCTTGCAATTGTTATGTATTATCATTCTCTCTTCCTCAATATCACACAAATAAGATGCCATAATAATGGAAACATCAAGATACGGATGACAATTCCAATTATACAAAATTATCATTTGTCATATAAACATGAAAGGAGCCAGATGACTACTGATGAAAGTAGTGGTTACAGTGTAGAACAACAACTCCTCATTTGATTCCCCGTCGTAATGTTCACATTCTGGAATAGATGATGCATCCTTAAGATGACTAGTTAGTGATGCTTTCTTTGTCAACTCATCATTTACCCATCTTTTTCAGCCAATAAACCTTAGGAAACTAGATACATGGGCACAACACCCAACAACCTGAGCACCAACCTAGCAGATACAATAACATCCTTTGATGGAGTCCATGGAATATTTCAGCTTGCATTGGATCCATCCACCTTGAAGTTCAATTTGTGCTTATCCACCAAGATGTTCTCTTGAACCAGGATTTAAGCCTTATTCCATTACAGGAAGTGATTCAGTTTCAAGCCAAAAAGGTGGAAATAATCATTGGATAAGGAAGAAGGAACATCAAAGTTAAGATATGACTTTGTTTTAATTTGCTCACGCACATTTTATAAAAGTGATTTTAAATTAATATCTGTTCTTGAAAAGTTTTCATACTTTTTTGTTGCAGTGATAGACTGGAGGGATTCATTAGTGAAGTAGGAGAGTTCCAAATGGAATTTGCAACATCTACTCTTTGACTTTATAAAAATACTACACTCTGCAAAAGACTGGGTTATGGCACACATTGAGACATTAACAAGATGATTTTTATGCCCATATGGTCTTTTACATAAAACACAATGTCTTTGAGATCTTGATGTTGATGGAATTTGAAGTTGAATTGATTGTGGGCGTTTTTTTTGCATCATTTGAAGTGTTTTAGACCATTCACCAAATTGTCATATCTGACATAAAGTCTCACTTGTTGGATGCTTTTTGTACATTTGCAAGTATTAACTTTGGCAGTTATATTTAGTCTATAATGATACACAGAGCCTGTGAATTCCATATAATCAGTTCTTGTAGGGATGGAGCCAGGAACTAATTTTATGAACATTATCTGAAAAGAAACAACTTGGCTTATTATGTATTAATTATCATAATTCTTCTTTTATGTCATAAATTCTTGTGTCATCCATTATGCCATGTTACATCCCAAAATTTTTCATTTCAGAATAGTTTTAGTCTGAATATACTGTATGCTTGATATGTTTCATGGTTAGTGCCAACTCCCCCCCATGTTTGCGTGGGTTCGAGTCTCGGATTCAGCCAATGTGGGTATGTGAGAAAGCTTGCCAGTAGCTTCTCGTCAGTCGGTGGTTCTTTCTGAGGTTTTCCCAGGTTCTTCCTCCACCATTAATACTGGCCGTCATGTATAGCCTATCGTGTGCTGAAAAATGGCATTAAACCCTACAACAACATATATATATATATATATATATATATGGATTGAAAGAAAACATGAGGCTTTATATTATATCAAATTATTTCCTTATTAAAATATTATTATTGCACAAAATTAAATGTAGCAATACCATGATGTAAAAAGCCTACTTTACAGTAAATATCCCCTCTCCTTATACACACACATACACACAAATGCACACACACATAGATTTTTATTGAGGCACCTGTAATGGAAATTTTTTTTCCAGAACAAGTCATGCAGTCAGTTTCACTGCTTTTGTCTTTAATGGATCATTCATTCACTTAAACAAATTTTTGCACATCGTAACAAAGTAATTTTAAAATTAACAGTATGGTCTTTGGGAAACAAATGTTATCTGACCAAATAGAAAATTGTCTTAATGAATTCTTTATCAGTATTGCTACAAAATACGTTAAAGTTTTTAACAATCCTAATGATTAGCTACAATAAATAAACTCCAAACTTTTGTTTCTATCATATCGATGAAATAATCTAAAGTTTGAAAGTCAGCCTATTCAAAACAGATATTCTCAACATTTTCAAATCCAAATGGTGTTTTAATAAGCAATATCTTACTTCATGATATTAAATCATTTACAACCCTTGCTACTTTTAAACACTAATGTAAACACTTTGTTTATCCCAAAATAGAATTTTAGATTTTTTGTATGAACCAGATCTATGTTACTGCAGCCAATCTGTGATAATATATTGTGTAACTCATGTATTTTATTGTACATAATGTGGATACATATTGAACTTATGTAAGATTGCCCAACTCATGACCAAGAGGGCATGGGTTTTGAATCCTACGATCGGACCATCCTAGGTCCACTGCTGTGATGTGTCCTTGTGCAAGGCACTTTAGTCCAACTACCTCCACATCAAATAACCTACTTGTGTTGCTGTGTCATAAAGCACCAAACCGAACAAACCCACTGAGAATACACAAGTCTATTATTATTATTATTATTATTATTATTATTATAATTATTATTATTATTAGCATGATTAAAACTGGTGAACATTACAGAAAGATTATCTGTGGATAAGAGTAGATAATTTAACAATTTTTGCCACGACAAACATTTAATAATGTTAATGAAATAAGAATTGTTGACATATAATCAGAGCTGTATGTATCTAATGGAAAAAGGCAAAATGAAACACTGTGTGTTTAAAAGAAAGAAAAGACTATTATATGTTTGAATAAAATTATAGCATGCCATTACTTGGTTATAAGCATGACAAAACAAAATTTCATATACTTATCTTAACTAGGGATGTCTCAATTCAATGCAAGCATTATTCATTTGAAAACTCACCCTCAATGTGTATGAATCATTCCACTCCTTTACATAATTTCTGGCCCTGAGGTCCTGCCACGTGAGAAAATTGTGGTATAACTCCCCCGTTTCTCTGCAAAATATTAGAATGTAAATCTGAAATAAAGTTTTGCTATAAATATAAGTTAATAGTTGCCAGACCTATACTATAGAACACAAATGTCCACCATCTTTTGTTCAATTACACTTCGATTGACAAAAATGATCGTCCGTAGTGTCTGTCATTTTTTACACCCACTTTAACTTCATACAAATATTTATTGTCCTCTCATTTCTATACAAACAACTTTTTAAATTTTACAAAACTGCAGGAACTTGAGAAAATTATAATTAAAATATAATTAAAATATTTAGTTATAATTATTCATACAACCCTAAAAAAATATGCAGGAAATATTTCAGACAAAGAGATAATCTGGTTACCTCCCCTAAGAAATACACATCAAAGTCTAGTAATAATGCATTCTACAAGTCTTCAAATCCACAAGTCTTCAAGTTATACTTCTGGTCTTATCACATTACTCCTGAGGTTCTTATCAGGACTTGCTCTGTGTGTGTGTGTGTGTGTGTCCATGCATGCATGCATGGATGGATGGATGGATGGATGTATGTATGTATGTATGTATGTATGTACAGTGCAACCCCGCTATAGCAGCTTTGTTATATCACAAATTTGGATATATCATGGTTGTGACGTGGCTACCGAAATTTTACATACAAGTATTTTTATCATGAAAAAATAATTCTTTCTTAAAAGTACCAAAAAAAAAACGTAAAAGTTTATTATCATTTTGGGGAAGAGATTGCGCATGAATAATATAAGACGATCGTGGCATGGCTCCTGAAATTTTATATGTATTTTTCTCATACATGAAAAAATAGTCTTTCTTCTTCTTAAAAGTAGGAAAAATAAAAGTGTAAAAAGTTTATTCTAGGATCATGTAGGGCATCACCAACGTCACAAACTGTGATCTTTTTATTGGCGACATTGCTGGCTGTTTAAACTTGTATATAAAACCATTGGTTTGGAGTGGAGAAATTCAGAGGCCCCATGAAAGGAAGCCACAAACTTGAAATGTACTGAAATTTATACATTGTATAAAATGTACTGAAATTTATATATTGTTACATAAACACTTTCTTTGTCCATATTGACAAACCATCTTAACAGTGCATTGTTATATCATAATCCGCTTATGTTGACATCGAGCATGAGTAATGTATGTTGTGAGACATCTGCTTTTTATGTTGTTGACATTTCTGGTAGCGGAGATCAACTGGATGAGGCATTCTCTCGTAATCTCTCTTTTGTCAGATTTTTGGCTGCTAGCTAGTAATTAATATATTTACAAAGACTGACATTTTTGTGTGGATGGTAAGTAAAATTCCTCTTCTTTCCACTCAAAATTAAATCCTTCAGAACAACCACATTTTCTGTACTAATCCTTGTCATCAGACCAGAACACCTGCATCTCTATCGTTCGTTGACCCTTTGTTAAATTTCTGAAGCAGGAATGGAAGGCAGCATCACTCTGCTACCACAAATGTATTTTTTTAAAAACCATCTTACTTGTTGGTCTATTCAATAGGCAGGGAGGAAATGTAACTACAGTAGACCAAATAATGTCCCAATTCCTTTTTTAAAAATGTACCCAGATAAAATAGTTTGCTGAAATTACCTTTGAAACATCGACTGTCATGAAAATGTACTAAGCAAATGGATGAAAAAAATCAGTCTCAATCATTCAATACAATTATTTGATGTTGCCGCCACAATAAGAATTGGGCATTTATTTTGTTCTCTAAAGCTGGCCTTCAGCGGTTACTTCATTAAAGTATGCACCTTTCATCAAAGAATGCTGACTGCAATCTTCAATAAAACCAAAGAATTTTCTTCAAAGAAGTCATTACCAAACTTAAATAAAAGCAATGGAATCTGATGGATTTTTTCATTTTCCAACATGACTGGAACACATTTACTATGCCATGAAAGTTTCCTTTTTGCAGGGAAAAAGTTTGTGCTTAGGAACATTACCAATGGCAGCTTAAAACGCAAGCTAACTTATACTGACTTGGAAAGTACTGAAAAGTAAATGTGCTGTGCTTCATCATTCGTTAACATGATTGTGCTACGTTTATCCACTGAATTCAGACCTATATGACCTGTGACAAAATTATTTAATATTTTAAATCTGTGTGTGTGTTTTTCGATGGAATTACTTGATTTGTGGATTTAATGCATGTGATGAGATTCGTGGATGAGTACACGGTGTTGATACTCTATTCATGCTATACATAAGACATGTATATATAAACAGGATACACAAATATGTACCAATCCGTGATTCTCTAAATAAAGTAAAATATTATATATGCCTTATCTGTTTTCACCACAGGTGTATTTCCCATTTAATATGCATCGATTTAAGATGGTAACTGAGCCAATGAAGCATTTATTTTACTGCCCGCATTTGTTACCTATCCCCCCCTACAAATTTAAATCATCTGAATTGTGAAAAGTACATGAACCTTGATATGACTAAGGAATGGTGACTTCCTTTGACTTTTCTCAACATAATTATCATTGGATCTTCCTTTCAAATGATCAATACAATCAATGTGACATGTAATACTAAATATTTCTGTACCATGTGAGAATACCACCAAGCTGTTTAAGCTGAGATATCTTCCTCTGCATCTCAGTTGAGCTTTGGGACATTATGTTAAATAAAAAACACATATAACTGTTAAATTACTTGAAATCCTTAACACTGACCTGTCCCACAGAGTAAAAGTGTTTCTCTGTGTGGTGATGCCCATACAGGTAATGTCTCCAACTGTCAGACCTGAAGCTGCAATAATAATAATAATAACAATAGCATTCTTATTATTATCATAATCCTATTAATCTATTAGGATACCACACACACCAAAAGAATGCTAACATTACATGTTCCAAAATAATAATAAACAATCTCTTGATAAATGGGCTTAACACTTCTCTGATGCTGCTATAATGATAAAACTTACACTTCAGGATTGAACTCAAATAAAATTTTCACAGCTGATACAAATATAGAAAAAGGTCTTGTTACAGCACTGACTCAGACCCATGCTTTCTGTTACAGCATTTACTCAGACCCATGCTTTCCATTACAGCATTGACACAGACCCATGCTTTCCACATACATGCTATTGCCAGAAACCATTAAAAGACATTATTCATAAATTGACATCGATGAAATAAAAAGATAAAAAAAAAAAATAGAAATGTGTTCATTGAACACTAATAGCATGCCACTCCACACACTAATAGCGTGCCACTCCACACACGTTGCTTGTCCCATAAGACAACAGTACATTAAAACCTGACCTTAATGCTTGACTTAATGCAAAAGACAGATGGACGTGCTTAGGATTATCTACACCTTCTATGTACAAGGTAGGTTATAAAAATGGACTGAGTTGAACTTGTTTATAATTAATCAAGGCTAGTACAATGTCCTGAATTATTATCTTATGAACCTAAGGAGAACTGACAGTTTTAGTATATAAAAAAATAATAAACAAATCAGTAAATAAATCACAACTTTTTTTAGAGAAAGTAATTTATATAGATTACATACCCTATTTATTTTTAACTGATCTCCATTAATGTTTTGAAACTTCTTATACTGTACTGAAATATTCTTATAAAAAAGTCAGATTGCATTATCTTGATTAAATTCACTGTATGTTAGACTAGATTTTGATATAAGAGGTCAGACTGCATTACTGTTTATTTAATTGACTGTCTTTTCTATGATGGTTGATAACTCTTTTTTAATGATTTCCTCATCATTTGATTACAGAATTAATGCATACATAGCTAGGAACCTCCTGGCCGGAAGGAGTTTCCTCTCCAGATGAGCTATGTCTTCCATCCCTCCCATGAAATCTGGCTTCCACTGTAGCACATTTATGACAAAAACATCATGTGACTGTGAAGTGGTGTATGCTGGGTAAGCATAACACTTTAAGCACTAATTTGAAGATGATAACCTAAAACAACCATTGGACTGCACTGTGCGTATTATCAGTAGCATTTTAGAAAAAAATAAAATTGTTAATCGATCACTAAAGAACTCAAGCATCATACAACAATTATCATTACTTGGATTATTTCAGCAGGGTTGGTTTGGCTTCAGTGTTTAAATTTTGTTGATATGGATTACCGTATGTGTGAACAAAAGTAATATGCTAAGGATTAAAGACATTTAATGATTATGGTTGCATTAATCATTGTTAAAAAGCATACGTGGTATAAACAGGTCAGTTTGGCTTCAGTATTTAAAGTTTCCTGAGATATTAAAGTGTGTGTTATCACCTGTCACATATATTAATAGTTCTAAATAAAATCAATTCTCACTGTCAATATTATAGGTATGTACCCACAAACTAAATATCAAACTATGGTGTGACTCTTTTTGGATATATAAGGTAATTCAGTAGGTGGACCATTTGCATGGGTTGCTATGTTTTTGCACTTAATATGCATAACAAGCACCTGGATTGAGTGAGTAGCATGTCCCTTATAACAGGTCTGATTCTTTCATATTTGTATCCATATGTACTCTGTGAAATTCATTTATTTCAGCATAATGTACAACCATTTAACTTTCTAATTATGAAATGTGCTTTTGTTCTAATATAATGTCAAATCCATATCTGTGTATTTGCTGCCAGATATGTATAGTCAGGTTGTATATATGTTCCAATAAGGTAAAAGAGAAACCAGACAATTTATGTAACTTGTATGTAATTCACGTTATGCTAGACAAAACAATTTTCAATTTGTAACTTCAGATATCTTTCTTTCTTTCTATCTTTCTTCCTTTCTTTCTTTCTTTCTTTCTCTGATTACAAATATATGCCTGAACCCATAATGATAGTAAACTTTATGGGTTTTCTTTTTTTCATTTAATGTGGAAAAATTGAACCCCATGACATGACCAATATCAAAATGCAAAAGTCTAAGCAAATAAAATATCAAAAGAAATTCAATAATGGATGTAAGCAGGAATTTCAGTGGCTGGAATCAAGTTCATTATGGATTTGATTATGCACTGTGCCATTCCTGTAAAGTTGATTTTAATATTTTCCTGAAATTAGTCCACATAGCAACAATCTTGACCAGTTCTGGGAAGCAATTAGCAACCTGAGTCTACACACAGGCAGGATACAATTAGCAACCTGAATCTACACAAAGGCAGGATACAATTACACACAGGCAGGATACAATTACTCACAGACAGGTTACAGTTACACACAGGCATACAATTAGTCATATTGGTGTGCTCTGTACAGGACATTTTCTATTCTAAGAAAAACTCTGACTCCAGTGGGAACCTGGATCCAGTAATGATTTACCATCTCCAAAATGATGAGAAAAACAATGATGAGGACTGCCACATATATAATCCTGGCAATGACCTACTCGGAGAAGCTATAAATGATTGTAAGGACAGTATGAAGTACAGAAAGTTATTGTGAAGGGATTGATATGATGAGATAATGTACATATTTTTACAACAAAAAAAAAGAACTATATTGAGTAAGTACCAATTTCTGCCCCTCTCCAATTTTTGTCATATGATGTACATTACAAGTATGAGGTTTGATTTAATTTCTGACAAAAGATTTTTGTTTATGTGCTTGTTGCCATGGAAACTGTGTTAAATCAATATCAAACAAGACATGCAAATTTTTCATCATTTCCTTGCATTTCCCATTCATACTATCTATCCATTAACTACTCATATAATCTAAAATGACATGTATATTTTATTATGTTTCCAGTAAAATGTTACATAAAATAATGTTCTAATTTGCTAAAAAAATGTCCCAAAAGAATCTCTGATAAACCATGATTAATAAATCATTGGTATATAATAATTCTAGATGATTTTTACTTTGTGGTAAACATAACTGTTACATGTTCCTCATTATGTCACTAATTGATATAAATGTTCTGTGTGACAATTCTTTTATTATTTATTTATTAATTTCTCAGTATGTTACCTTGAATCGATTCCTTGACACACTCTACCACCTGGATGTACAATTTTTCTGGGTCCATTTCAGTCATACCTTGTTGAGGACTTATAATCTCTATCTGGAACAAAAATGATACTTAACAGGCCTTTACTAAATAAAACAAAAGTTGTCCTTAAACATAATCTTGTTTTAGATAGGTATTTCTTTAAACTTGAAATAAGTACAAAGTTATCCCATGATGAATTGTTATTGTTAAATAATCTGTAATTATATATAATCAAACACATCTTCAAAGTATGGTTCTAAAGAAAAAAAATCCTTAGAGATTATATGCCAGTCTACCTTCCTGCTACTTGTTCCTTTGATTGTCCCTTGTTGAGTGTACACATGACTTCTTACACTAGTTGTCCCAACATCTACAGAAATAACATACATCTTTTTGGGGACTGGTTCTTTGTTTTCCTCCTTGGGCATATTGGCAGCCCCAGGATCAGCATCGTCTACATGTTCCATTTCTCTTTCTGCAAGCGTGAAAAATTTATTTGTAACATCAGGAGAACATATATATTTACAAGAGTTACAGACCATTCAACCACTGTTATTCCTTCAATATTTAAACCTACCTCCAAATTTATAAGACTCAATTTGACTGAAAACTCCAATATGACATAAAAGATTTTTAACACCTAAGATTAATGTATGAAAATTAAATAAGTTACATCCAGATTAATAAGTATTGTTAGAAATGTTAAATAATTATTTGAAAATCTAACAAAACACAAAACAAAACACAAAACATAATTAGATTTTTATTAGATTAATTAGATCTCTTTAATGAGTTTCATGACATCAGAGCAAGAATTCTAATGTGGCACAAGGCACTAGAGGTCCTGAAATTCTCATGTGGTGCAAGACACTTTAGTAATACTGGTAATATCAAATACCAGAGACACTAAAGCAAGCTCAATTTTACAAAGTAAATGAACAAATTATTGTATTTTATCTGCAGAGAACATCATTTTACCACAAAGTAATATGCCTGTAGACAAATCCAATGTATTTTAAATATACAGTTTTGCTGCAAATTTAGTCAAAACACACCATAACACTTTTCATGGAAGCCAAATTAGAAGTGTGTGTTTTTATAAGTCAGGTTGCCCATTAATAAGGTACATTATACATAATACAGAACTTCCTCACTATAATACTATTCAAGGGAACTAAGCAAGTGGAGTTATTGGTGAGGTTATATGCTTAAGGGGGCACTCACCAGTTATTATGTACTTTTGAGACAGTGACATATGTAAGGTGAAGTTGTTTGCATTTGAAACATGCACAGTGGAGAGAATGTTGGCATACCTCTATGCTTCTTTGATGTAATGTGGCTGACATTTCTTTGGATATTGTACTAATGGAAATTGTACATGATCTAAGCACACTGGTAACTAAAATGACTGCTCCCTTATGCTAAAATTATCAGCCTGAATTAGTCTAAAATACACTATCTTTAGCACCTATTAAAATAGGGAAAATTAATTTTGCCCAACTAGACAATACCAGCTTCTAAAAGTGCAATGGATGAATTGCTACATATTTAAAACGTAAAAAAAAGTTATTGGCTCCTTTTTTACAATTTACCACTGAAGTCCAGGAATTGAAAATGACCAAGCGGAGTTAGCAGGTTTTGAAAGTTGCACATCTGGAGTAAGGCTAAGCTATATACTCTATAACCCATATTACACCCATCAATCATACACCAAAATAAAGGGAATTAAAGGTTCTTTGAAAATACCTAAGATATACAAGGTCTTTTTTAAATAGCTAGTATAACCAGTGAGGAAACCCAGGGAAATTCTTTCTCTTTAAAATTCTAACCCTATGCAAAATACGAAACTGTAGAGTGCCACCTAAACAGAAATGACCAATTTTGAAAAAAAAAACACAAGAACTTGTCAAGTTTGATGCTGACCCATAAAAACAACTCATAACTAAAATGAAATTATCTCACATAAAAAAGTGTATGAAACTACCTCCCCTAGTTAAATACATGACAGAGTTTGTTAATTACAATATCCACTTTTACCCAAGAATATTATTACAAGCTTTCCATCAGAAACATAAATCAGACAAATCTACTATTCAAAATATTCATTATTTAAATTTTGGTTCAGCTGAAAGAGAATATTTTAGTACTCACAGCATCTCATGTAACTTAATTTCTGAAGGTGATATTATCAAAATTCTCCAAAGTCGTAGCTTGTTTCCAAAAGTCCCACTCAAGATTAGTGATGCAATAATTTTTCTTGTAGAATATATAGCATGTTTATATTTCCAAAATGTGAACCAAATTTAGACAGCTCCAAAACTACTCTGGCATTAACGCAATCAAACTGGTACTAACCAGAGCAATACATGGCTTCAGTAAAATTTCATGATATTTTTACAAACAGCATTTCTACACAAACCATTTTCTAAATGACAGTCTAAATGACTGTTTTACTAACTGAATATATTAGAAACAAAAATAATTATGTCTATGGCTAATGACATAATGAAAATGAAGGCACATAAGGCAGATGTTTCCAAAATTTTGGTTTCATCATAAGATCTGGACTCAGCTTTGTACTGAAAGAAATCATATAACTGAGTTTTCTAAAATTAATTATTTTGCGATTCAGCTAAATCCACTACAAGCCATTTGTAGAGTGTTAATCTCTTACCTGTCTCTAAGGCTGCAATGTTTTCACATGTAAATGGCTTAGCTTCATTTACTGCCTGTAAACATTTACAAAATGGGTAATTTCCTGGATGGATGATCCAATTTTTTTTCTCATCATATATATATATATATATATATATATATAGTATGTACACTGTATCAGTGATATACCTTGAGATGTATAAATTTTTCTTTAAAAGAAAATGAGGCTTGCCAAGTTTTCTTTGAATGAAAAATGTATACAATGAGTGGTATATCATTGATACAGCATACATACTATATATATATTTTATTTACAACACATATAAATACATATATTTGCACTTTAAATGGAGTTACAATATGCTCCAGGCAACTGTGTATTTACAGAGTGAATGAACTCCTCACATCCCTGCGAGTGTGTCCACTACAGAATGTAGTTCGAAAATTTTTCTTGTTGTTCACAACACATATGCAAATTGATAAGCTGATTGTTTTCTTTTTGAGTTTCTATTTTTATTCATAATTATCACTGGCGGCTCAGTCTCGAAAGACCATGCGAATAGCGCCCTTGGAGTGTGGTCTGTCTTCGGGGTTTTGGCAACTTCTACTGTGGCTGTGCAGGCCTATGCATGAGTGACAGTCCTTATTACAGTTGGTGCAAATGTATTGGGAAGTCAGAGTTGCTGCCGCGCTCTTCTTTCTCTCATGTTTCTCTGCCGCCAGCTGGCCTCTCCTCACATCAGCGACTGCTATGCCCTTATGGTTTGTCTGTCTCCAGGTGCCTCAGTCCTCGGCCTGCACTTCCCAGCCATCAAGCTAAATGTCACATGCCTTCATGTTCCTCTTGCACACATCCTTGAAACAGAGTAAGAAGCGGCTGACTCTTCTGGTGCCAGTCGTCAACTGTCCATATAGGATGTCCTTTGGCAGCCTCCCATCCTCCATGCATTGGACGTGTCCCAGCCATACTTGCATGCTGCAGGATCTCACTGTGGGGATAGGGTCTTGCCAGCTGATTTTCAGGATGTGTTTTAGGCACTGTATATGGAAGGAGTTGAGACGACACTCTTGCTCCAGGTCTCACTTCCATATAGAAGGGTGCTGAGAATGCAGGCCTGGTAGACTTGGATCTTAGTCGTGATATGATTGTGTTTGCCTTTCCAAGTCTTTTGTCCAGCTCCACATCTAATGAGAGAGTGTTGTTGATGGTAGACCCTAGATAAGTAAAGTTGTTGACTGCTTCGAGGGTGACACAGTCGATCTTCGATGGAAGGGGCAGCGAGGGCATCTTGCATGCTGACGTCTGTCTTCTTCAGACCAATGGTGAGCCCAAACTGCTTGCAAGGCATCAGCAAAATGGACTACCAGTCTCTGGAGGGCATCCTCAGCGTGGGTCACAAGAACCGCATCATCTGCAAAGAGCATCTCCCTAATGAGCACTGACCTCACTCTGGTCTTCAAGCACAGTCATGCCAGGTTGAACAGCCTCCTGTTGGACCTCAGTGTGCAGATATACGCCATCAGTGGATGAATCAAAGGCATAGGAAAGAAGCAATTGTTGTTGTTGTTGTGGGGTTTAATGCCATTTTTCAGCACACAATAGGCTATACAAGGCGGCCAGTATTAATGGTGGAGGAAGAACCCGGGACAACCCCGGAAAGAACCACTGACCCACGAGAAGCTAATGGCAAGCTTTCTCACATACCCACATTGGCTGAATCCGAGACTCAAACTGGCACAGACAGAGGTGAGATGGCAGTGATCCATAACAGAGCGCGCTTTAGACCACTTGGCCACTCGGGACCCCGAAAGAAGCAGGGAAAAGAAGATCCCCATAAGTAAAGCTGTACCGATGTCACTTTTTGCCGATTATGCCAATACAGCATATAGCCAATTATTAAAATTGCTGATACCGATTATGAGACCGATTATTTCAAGAAACCGCCTGTTCTACGGTTAGTGAAAGCACTAGCATTTGACTGACAAGTAAACCATGCCCTATTTTTGTTATAACTAACTATGCCTAAAATGGGTGCAGATTGATGTTAAGAGTTCAAATGTGGTCTCAAGTACCACACATGTAATAACTATTTCCCACATTTTATATCCCACCTTATTTCTTATTGTTAACTCATATAGACAAATAAAACTCTTTACTAAATAACATATTTATTCAGAATTAGATTTTTTTGGGCACATATGCTCTGTGATATGTTTTTTCATTCCTTATTTTAATTTAATGATGGTAATCAATGCTTATATATATGGTACAGTAATGCCAGGTCAAGTTGACTTGTGCAAGTTTCTTTGGTGGGAATGGAGATCATAATTTGCTTGTCAAAAAAAAATCTACAGCATTCAGTGATCATTCCTGGGATTTAGGAAGCAATTCACTAACAAGCAAAGCATGTAAAGCACAGCAAAAATAAATTTCTGAACTCCTGGTTGATGGAGATGTACTTTGTGAAGCTAGCCATAAAAAAAGGGAGGGGGGGCATTTAATTCCTGAATGCGTGAAATCGGTGGTCGCATTATATGTCACTTATCTTACATTGCAAAGTATGGTCATAGGGTTTTAGTATTAAAATGTCATTATCTAAATAAAGTTTCTTACAAAACTGTTATTTGTAAAATAATATACATAATATAGATTTTCCTTATACCTGATGTTTCTATTAAAAAAAGAGAGAACTGCTCCGGTGGCCTAGTGGTCATCGCATCCGCCTCAAATGCGGGAGGTCATGGGTTCGATCCCTGAGTCATACCAAAGATATTAAGAGGTTAGTGTTAGGACTGGTCAGCCCAGTGTCAGGATAATGTGACTGGGTGGGACATCATGCCACATGTCTGCGTCATGATGCCCCAGTGCTAGACATCACTATAAACTGCCACAATGCAGACATCATAGCGATATGACTGAAAAATTGTTAAAGCTACGTTAAAAATCCAAATTCCCCCGACACACACAAAGAGAGACTGTAGGAAAGTAGATATTTTACATTTGATAATGCATTTATTTCAGGTGACAACAGTTAGACCAATGCACTAACGGTGATGAGCAATGCGCAATGCAAAGACAATGGAAGTAGTGCAAAACAGTCATGTAATGATTTATTTTGTAATATTATGGCTGTAATGCTTGTTGTCAATAAAGTAATAACTATCCCATCTTTTTCAAATGTCACTGCCTATTATATTAACAGTCTTGGAAAAATAAATATTCACTAATATTTTGGCGACATTTTTTAAAATTTGGCCAAAAAAAATTGAGATTGGCGATTTTTTTTGGCAACAACTTTTTAAAAGCCAGGACCATCCCTGCAATGTGTATACTGGAAGTTCAACAGCCACACGAGGCCTCATTGGCTGGTTGGCTGTTGTGATTGGGATGAGTGAATGCATGGTATTGATAATTTGTTGTGAGCAGACAGTCAGCGGTAGTTTACAGCAAGCGTGTTAAAAAGTATTTACTTTTAAGAATATAGTCTTTCAATTAACCCCCAAATCAAATGTTTATTCCTTAATTTCCACTATTTAATTCTGATTTAAAATTCAAGCCATGTCAAGATGAATGCTATGATTAACTTTTTTTGGGAAAATTTGTTTACATCGGCACCAATTATTTCTGCCTATACCGATTATACCAATTGTTCCAATAATCGGCCCAATTATGAGTATGGCCGATTAATCGGTACAGCTTTACCAAAAAGGGTCAGTGCCAGCATGCAGCCCTGCTTCATGCCACAATGGTGGGCAGTTTCTGTATGCTGTTAAGGGCCATAAATGGTGACTGATGTTTCTCGGGAGTATTGCACTGAGTAGCGCTCCACCCCTCTGTCCAACTGTTGCTCACTGTCTCAGATCTTCTCTCCCATCAGAGATTTCAGAGGGGCAACCCCTTTCATTGTAGGGCCAAGGCCTTCTTCATGCCGCTGTACATACCTTGGATGTTTCCAGACTCGGCACTGCGCTGGATTCCTTCACACAGTTGCTGCCAGTACACATTTGCGCACTGTCTAGCGCTGAGTTGGGTGTAGCTTCAGTGCTGTAGATGGCACCCTTCATGGCATTCCACTTGGCTGCGGCATTGTGCTCTGGCAGGTCCTGGGTAGTCTGGTCCAGGGCAGACACATACTCCTCCACCTTGGAGGGGACCAACATTTGTGCAGTGTTGATAAGAGGGTGACCTTTTGGTTTTGAGTGGTGTAGTGTGTGGTTGTATGCACACCCTGCTGATCACAAGGGCAATGCCGGAGTCACAGTCTGCACTGTGGTAGCTTCTGGTGGAGAGGACACTGTTCAGGGCAGAGCGCCTGGTGATGACCAAGTCGAGCTGGTGCCATCGATGAGAACTTGGGCATGACACTTTGTGTTGTGGTTTACACTTGAAGAAGGTGTTTGTAACGCACAAGTTATGATAGGTGCACAGCTCCAGCAATCTTTGACCATTTTTCGTTGGTCTTTCCAGTGCCATGATGTCTGAGGCATGTAGGCCATGACTCGTGGTTAGCACCTACTCTGGCACTATTTGTATTCACATTTATTAAATCAATATAAGACACACTCATGATTTAAACATGAAATATGGTTTTTATGAAGAAAGCATAGTGCACTACAAACATGGTTAGCTTCTTGTACACTGAACCTGAACTGTCAGGTATTCAACTACTGGTGTATGAAAATTAGCATGGAATAGAAAATGAGTGAAATGATGAACAAACAAGAGGTAATTAAAATATTTTAATATATTGATAGTTCATCTAAGTCATCATTCTGCTTTAATTAAAATTTCTAAAGACTATAAAATTTTCTCTCTCTCCCTCTCTTCTCCTTTGGATGGTTTAACTAAACTTCACCATCATTAATAGGTCCAGAGACATCATCATATGATACAAGCGAAAATCCCCAATGCTCATATTTTCATGGATTTTTGCCCATATTATGATAATCCAGAGGGGGAGGGACTGGGTCAACCATTTGGATATTTTTATATTTAATAATTAATAATCGATTTTTAGAACATTATAACAGGTTTAAGAAACAACAACAACAAAGTATTAAATACATTACAGTATGTGTACCTCATAACTTACAAATTCAACATATAGGCCTAGTGTCAACTGGCTATTGCAACTATATATCATTGATATTATGAACACTGTAGATGGATCCAAAGGAAAGCGTAAACATACCGTCACAATGAACCAGATTACTGTAGGTTACTTGGTACAAGTTCAATTTTAATGTTTCTGTCCAGCGCAGTATGTTTTTCTCTCTCACTCCAGAATTTTGCTTATTTTGTCCCTTACACATAAGAGGGGAGAGTTGAATGGAAAAAAGAAAGGATTCTGATGAAATTGTGTACCATTTTAATTTCATTTAGAAAACAGTGACTTTTAATACTTTTTATCATTATTTTCATGTCATTTATGATTAATGAATTAACAGAAATTTATCATTGATCTATAGGCCTGCAGTTGAAAGAATGTTCATATGTCTGTATTATTGCACCATGGGCGGATCACAATTTGATATACCAATAGTATTGGTATATCAATTAGCTTTATACCAACACTTTAAATGCCATGTTATTTTAACGTATGTGGTATATATATAGATATATGCAACAGTAGGAAACAAATTCACTATAAAATCTTAGACAAGTTTTAATGAAATTGTCAGATATATTCAACAAAGACATGTCTTACAAACTGAACATATATTATGTAGTGACAAATGTACAAGAAATCAAACAATCACAAGCTGAGCAAGGTACAGCATGTACATTTAATAGTTGTCAACTGTTCAGTACAATTGGTGGGTAGACAGGGAGACAAGTTGAGTTTCTAATCATTTAAGTTAACAGCGTATTTTTGGTTATTGTAAATTATGTACACATTTAGTCATTTTTGTATGGGGGGGTTGCCTTTATTGATCACTGGCATCTCACCCATGTCTGTGTGGGTTTAAAGCCTTGAGGACTGCTACTGTGGGTATTTGAGAAAGCTTGCCAGTTGTTTTCCATGGGTCAGTGGTTTTTGCAAAAGGATTTTCTGAGGTTTTTCCTCCACCACATACCCTGGCTGCTATGTATAACCTATCATGTGCTGAAAAATGTCATTAAATCCATAACAACCAACCAATATTTTCGTAAACGTTACATTTCAGACACATTGTTTTATGAAACACAACTATTTTAATGAAGGCTATCATTTACAATACAATAAACATACCACCCTAGGCATTACATGAAATATGTTTTGTGTGTCATGGACAGAACAAGCTGAGGCTACAAACTGATCCAATAGCTGTAAATAGCGCAACAAAATTACTAAATAATCAAACAGTACATGTCTCATCTTACAAAGCATGCATATATATATATATATATATGACTTGTAACATTTTCTGTATTCAAATAGATGGCTTATTAGACTACCATTGTTTAAAGTCATTCTTGGTAAGACCTTACACTTGTTTTTAGAATGGAATAAACTAAAGAGATTTTAATTTGTTATAGTATGTATACATTGTTACAAACTTGATTGAAAGTGTGAAAAACACCCAGGTATGAATTACTGGCTAACCAGATGACATACACAGAATCCAATTAGCACCCTGTCAATGAAGGAATTAGTAAGGTAATAGTATTAGCACTATGGTACACTGCAGACCAACAAGTAGTTCTCCACCTTTTTCTTCTGACATTACTGGTGGCACAGACATAATGAACTTAACTGCACTATTCGTGCTAGAGTTTTCATTATGCCTTGCTCTGTCAGACTATCTGCCTGTCACTAGTAATTAATGCATTTATTTTGACTGACCTTTGTATGCAGTTGGTTAGTAAAATCCCTCTTCTTTTGATCCACGGTATTAAATACTTCAGAATGCTCTTTTTTTATTATATAGTATTAATCCCTTTCAGAACAGAACAACTGTGTTTCCACTGGTTATTGACCTGAAAACTTTTAAACTGCGTATGCATACGTGGAAGCAAGTGGCTTGATAGTCTGCAACAGGCAGAGGCTGAAAACTCCAGCACAAATAGCGACAAGCACCGTTGGTCTCTGCCACCAATAATGTCAGGAAAAAAAGGGCAGAGAACTATTTGTTCTAAGATGCCCTGCTGATTATTTGATCTAAAGTGCTAAAGTAGCGACTGGGGGACTATCTGCATATCAGTAAGGGGTTAGACATTGGTTTAGATAGGAATATATGCAAAATCCCTCTGTATAAGTCTAGTCCCAGGATGAATGGAAAGAAAATGTAGAAACCAACTAGAATTTAGAAAGAATGAGGTGTTGAATTATTGTATGGAAGCATAAACTATCCGTCCCCAGTCTGACTTTACTGGGACAACAAATATTTGTTATCATATTAAATGTAAAAGTAAAGCGTCATTCTGACGCACATGTACTTACTTTAGCACAATGGTGATCCCAGTGAAACGTTCAGATAGATAGCATAAACTTTGGACCATCCGTCCCTACTTGTCAAGTGTTGACTCGAGACGACGATGGTTCACTAAAATAACTCAGATGAGGCATCGGTTGTTTTTATATACAGAATTTTGTAACCCTTCAGTTTCTAAATAGAATGATGGTAAAAATAAAGCAATAACATCAGGATATGACTCAAAAATCAAGTGATGTTTTGGCCATGTAAAGAAGGTTTGCTGTCGAAAGGAAAGCGGAAACGGAAATGATTTCTTTTTTAAAACCGTTGGCCACACCCCGGACAAACGCTGTACTTTAAAAGTTTAGCATTGACCGGTGCAAAATGCAATCTCCCACCACCAAATAATTTTCCATAAAAAAAGAAATTAGTTCAGTAGTACAGGCGTGGGCTATATATACGCTATACATTTCTCTGTTTCAGTTTAACTTGCCATTCTCGCCGTAGGCTATCAATACGTGGCGTCATGTGACCATATAGTTCATAGACAAGGAAACCCTATGTACGTCTAAGCTTCGATTTTTGACATACTAAATCGAATATGCAAAGTGAAGTTTTGGCAAATTTCCCGAGCTATGGTCCCTTAAGAAGGTACCGATTTAGACATAAACAAGTTTTATACATAAACAAGCTTTTTTTTCTTCAAGTCGGTATCACAATAAACGTAAAACATCAACGTAGTGAGCTTTTCTTATCTATTAATATTAATCGTAACAATATTGGTTTACACACACACACACACACACACATACACATGCCCATCAGTGTGGCCTGTTACCAAAACGAATTACCCAACTACATAATTATATGGAAATCTTGAAGGCATCCAAATGATGAAATGTTTGTTGCTGTAAAATATATAACAAGCCAGTATAACATTTGATATAATCATTCTTTTAATACTATTTTCATTTGCCCGATATGGCTTTCATATTGGAAAGAAATACTTGCCCGCGTTAAATTTCTTGTTTCCTGTAATCCAAAACAATATAATGTTCTACCCCTGTACCGTAAGAAGTAAATGTTGTTGCTGTAATGTAGCAAAGGAACAAGCGCTGCGCGCGCGCATGATCTATAGAGATATGTGATATTTTCTTACTTCCTTTAAAGTATATATTGTATATTTTATCCTAGGAATAATGACCATTTATAAAATAAAAGAAAATACAATATGTCACACTAATTAATTGTGTAAGTCATGTTTGCGTTTCGGCAACTACAATAGAAAATAATGAATAAATGATAAATAAATAAATAAGTAGTGAGTGGGGATACTATAAGCACACGTAGACTTCTATGTTACGGGGGGGGGGGGCGCGTACTATACGGACAATGGGAATTAGCATTACAGACAGGGTCTTTGTACTATACGGACAAAAGGTATAAAAGGAGTGGGATTGTATACTGATAAGAGGAATTGAACATGGGTGACTTCACGGTACCTGACACTGGCAACAATGTTGCAAGTGGCTGACCTCAATCGGGCGGAACATTGTGGCAAGGGGTTACTCGTTACTCAAGAGACAAATACAGTGACATAGAGACAAAGACATAGAGACAGGGTTAGAGACAGTGTTAGAGTCATAGACATATAAAACAAACACATAAACAAAAAACACACACACATAGACTGATGGACATAAATTTATCACACACAAAAATGGACTACAATTTTTGTTTAGGCAATGGAGTAAATCTTTTCGAGACAATGGAGGGGCCCTGAAAAGGGCCTTTGGTTTTTTTTTCTTCTTCTAATTTCTGTCTTCTCATCTTCTCCTCCACCAACATCCTATTTTCTCCACTATATTCTTTTTCTTCTCATCCTTCTTCTCCTCATCTTCTTCCTTTACCTCTATCTCGTCTTTTCTCCTCTTTTCGTTTTCCTCTTCTTTCATTATTTTTTCATTCCATCTTCTCATTCTCTCTTTGTCCTCTATGTCTTCCTTTTCTTCTTTTTCTTGTTTAATTAGTTCTCTTAGCCCTTTCTTGGCCTCCCTTAAATTATGTATCTCCATTTTGAAATGGCGGGAACTATGCCATCCATTTTCCAATCTCACCAACATTTCCTCCACCATCCTAATATTATCAACTACTTCCTGCACCTTGTTCATTTTGTCCAAATCGTTGCTCGACATCTTCTTTGATTATTCAATGTTGAATTGCGCGAATAGTTCGTTCGTTAGTTAGTAGAATTTAGATGGATTCACCCACTAGGGCATGCGCGACCGATTAGTGCCTTCACGTGGGGGGGATGTTTGATTTTTGCGAGGGGAACGGACTAGTGCTGCTTCCCCCAACGCTTTAGAACACACATAATGTGCTAATCGATTTTGTCCGTTTTTGGGACGTATTGTCCCACGGGACAAGCGGTGAGTGAGAATAGGCACACGCGCACTCACTCATACAGCAAGCATAAAATGTCCGGGAGTGGCAAGGCAGGATTGGTGTATCACAGGAGGAAGGCGTTGTCAATCCGAGTTCTTTTTGGCTCCCATGTTTTCCGAAAGGTAAATGTTGTCATGACGCATTTATGAATTTTTATAATTATTATTTGTGATGCTTGTACAGGTAGTGTTGATACAGTGGACCAATCTAAGATATTTTATTGGGAAGTTATTTGAAGGTTAATATTTAGAGAGACTTATTTTAATTTAATTCTAATGGTTTCCGCCTTGTGCGGGTGGGTGGGGTTGAAGGCTGGATTTTTCCACCTGATATATCTAATTATGGGTCCAATATCCCAAATTAGTAATTAAGGTGCCACATTGTGCGGCTGGTCCTGATGGCTTTGGATTTTAGCCACCTTATTAAGCTAATTTGGCGTCTTACGTTATGCTTATTATATTAGGTAATCGAGTCGTTGCCACATTGTGTAGCTGGTCCAGATTGCTGAGATTTAAGGCACATTATATAATCTAAGTTTTAGTGGGCCAATTTTGTTAGCTTATGTTTTGGATGATACACTATTTCGTGAGATGAGAAAGAAGAGAGAACATTTTTGTTAGTATGGCTGTATTTGTATTTTAAAAAAATGGTCATGCGGTAGATTTGGCTGCCAACCACTTTGGGATTCCTGTACTTGCACTGTATTGCCCAAAAGATCACATTCATAATGCCTCCTGCCTTGTCGCAGGGGGCAGTAGGTGCAAGTGTATCATCGGCCCGCGCACTGGCAAGTAAAACCCCTATGTGTGTGATTAACTATATGCCACCTCCGCACCCACATCCTCCTTAGTACGTCTGCATAGAACGCGTCTATTTGAATTCATAGCAGCCTGTATGATAGCAGCACCAATTTACATGATTCGATTGTGTAAGCTAAAAGGTATTAATTTTGGGCTTTGTCGGATCAGCATTAAATTTTCCCAACTTTATCAGTCTCTCTAAGGAAGAGTAGAATTGATTCGTTTGTTAGGTTTGGATTTTGATTACTCTGGTACAACAATTCTGGGTAGGAGTAGTAAGAACCAATGTTTTTAAGGGAGCTGATTAATGTTTTCCTTTGGTTTTTGTATTTGGGACAGGTATTGAACACATGTTGCAGATCCTTAGTGTTGGGGCAATAAGGTCAATTGGTACCTCGTTTTATATTGATTTTGATGTATTTTCCCATACAGCCTGCTAGCAAAGTTTTACCAGTTTTAATCTTGTTTTTGACTCATTGGTCATGTTTATTGTTTGTTGGTGGAGCTCTGGTTTTGCGGCATACTGTTTTCTGTACTGAGTACGACCTTTGGGGTAGGAATCCCATTCTGTTTGCCAATTCGATGTGATTTTCTTGGATATCATGCTGTATATCTCTGGGATGTTGTAGTCGATATGGGTGAGGTTTGGGTAGTTAAGTTTGGATTTTGCTGCCAAGTTGGCTCTGTCCTTGCCTGGTATGTTAATAAAGGATGGTACCCACATAAATTCCACAATTTGGTTTTGTTTCAGCATGTTATTTTTAGAAGCAATTTTGTTTCTTTTAGGAGGTTTTCTCGCCAAGTATAGTTTCTAGTTTCCAGGGTTTTTAAAACGCTTATCAAAGTGCTAATTATTAGCGTTTTGGGGACTTATGATTGTCTGCCAATTTCATTGCTTCTAGTATGGCCCATAACTCAGCAGTTTATATAGAACAATTATCGGGGAGTCTCGATCCAAGCTCTTTGTCTGTTTCCGAGATAATTATGGTTGAAGCAGTTATGTTTGGGTTGTTTGATTTTGATCCATCTGTGTAAATTTTAACATAGAATTTGTCAATTATTGTTAAGATTTCGAATATAATCTCTAGCGCATGGACTTGTTTGGATCCAGAGGTTGTTGCTTGGAAGTTTATAATTGGTTTTTGGCATGTCCATGGGATGGTGTCAGGGTGTTTGATGATTTCTGCCTGAAGAATATCAATATTTCTTACTTAATTTGTGTATCTTCTTTCCTGAGGGTGGATTAGGGACGAGTTTCTTACTAAACGGGATATTGCATCTATTGATGATATCTCTCGTTGGATGGGTGGGATCATGTACTGAGATTCTTGCTGCATATCTTAATATCAGTTCTTCTCTTCTCAGCACGAGTTGTGTTTCACCTGTGAGGATCTGCAATTCTTCTTTAGAAGTGTTTTTAGGGAACCTGTACATATACGTAACGCCTTGGATTGGATTATGTCTAATCGTTTGAGGAAGGTTGGTTTGGCTGAGGCGTAGATCTGACACCCATAGTCCAGCTTTGACCTAATTAGGGCCCTGTACAGTGTTTCAAGTGTGCCTTGTTAAGCTCCCCATTTTAGTCCCTTAAATGGTTTTAAGAAGGTTAAAGTCTCCATTACATATCCTGACTAGTTCTATAATGTGATGTTTCCATAAGAGGTGTCGATCAAGTGCATACCAAAGAATTTGGCTATTTTCTAAAACATAATATGTTCGCCTTGTATGTACAGGGTAGGGTGGGGGTCTATCATATACTTGGGGTTAAGGGAGAATAAAATTCCTGTTGTTTACCCTTTCGATAGTTTGAATCACCTTCTATCAGCCCATTTACCATTCTGAGTTGGATTGGCTTGTAAATCAGCTTTGAGTTGTTGGCTGGATTGGTCACCCGCTTTCCATATACCACTGTCGTCAGCGAACTGTGATATGTCAATTTTGCTACAGTTGATCATAATGTTGAAATTTCAAACTAACTATGATTAAAACTGATGGACAACGTTTGGGGATCCTTACATTTCATCAGCAGGCGACGAGCCACATTATGGTACTCGATGGTAACACTTCGTTTGGCTTTGTCCAGGGCTTTGCCAAACACTTCCTCGAACATGGAAGCAATCGTGTCCACAAAATGTTGACAGCTCAAATAATAGCCTGGAGGAAGTAGTTTCACAGTATAGATGGTCAGTAATGGATTGATTGCTCTATTGTTGATACCTGAAACCCATGGCTTGTTGCACTTGTAAGTTTATGATTTCGAAAGTGCATTTGATTTTGCCAGTCAGCACCCATACTCCCGTCGTTAACACTCCTCTTTTGTTGGGGACAGTCACAGCCGGAGACGTACCAAACAGGTGCTCAAAGACGGTCACTTCGTTTTCGGGTGTCACTTCTTGGGGTGCACAGGTAATGGGTTGGCTTTTGTCTGCTTTGTTTTTCCACTACTTGTTTCCTTTTTTTCTTTTTCACTTCTATCGAAGGAGGAGAGGACATAATCTTTTTAACCCACTCTTTGAGTTCTCGTTGGGGTGTGGAGGAAGGGGTCAACAAGGACGCTGAAATCTTACTCAAGATAGGATCCGCTGACGTTGTTTGAAAGAATTCTCGTGCCTCTTCTTTCTCAGGCATCCGCGAGGCTGCGTCTGTCTTGGTCACTTGGGGGTGGGTGGCGGTGGTAGTGGTGATGGAATTTTCATCAGGGTCTTAAAATCTTTCAGAGTAGGTCGAGCTGTTTTGTCTAAAGCTTTCTGTTGAAAGAGTTTTTCCGTTTCTAACAAATCGGTGGGATCCATCAACGATTGCAATTCATGTTATAACTACGATATCTCGTTCAAATGAGGATTAAGAGGTAAATGCGGGATTCGTCGTTCTCTCCAACGATGAAATTCAATCCATCGTTTGTAAGGCACTAAATCCAGTTTTCGTCCTTCCATCAGATTCCAAAGGTCACGCTTGATATATTTTGACCCCAGAGGTCACTTTTATCCTCTTGATCCTTTTTATCTTTGATCTATTCCTTGTGAAGCAGCTCCATTCATGAGTCCTGTAATCATTGTTTTCAATAATTCTTTCACCAAGCGTGCTAATAACAAGTGTACAAATCCTTCGCGTAAAACCAAGGTCGTTTTCTTTTGAAATATGGGTATTTTCTTTTGGACCATTTGGCGAAAAACGTGTTGATGCTTAGCTAAGCATTCTTTCTGATGTTGAGACAAAGGTATCGTTCCTTTCAAGATATTCAGACAACATTCCCACACGGTATCGACATTTTTAGAGGCGGTTTGAATCAGTTGTTTTCGCATGGGTGAGGAGGATTTGGACAGGACAGACAACACGTCCCAATGTTTGGCTAAACGAGGAGAAAGTCCTTTCCTTTTCTTCCTTTTGGTTGTTGAAGAGGAATGGCTTATGAGGGCGTATATCATTGTTTCTTTCGGACAACACACAAAAAGTACTCTGAGGTCGATGACTTGGCCCCAGCCATTTTATCTTAATTTTTGGAGTAGTTGGTCATGTAAGTGACCAGCCTTTTTGACAACCTCTTTGACTATCGCTTCGTCAAAAATGTAACGACTTTTTCTATATCGCCAAACAATCCTCCCCTTTGGTTGCTCCTCTTTTTCTTTGGACGACTGTCTTTTCTGATGTAGACGTCGATACTTGGCTAAGCGTTTTGTTCGCATGCTGGGTCAAACGACGAGACTGTCTTTATCTTTTTCCTTTTTGGACTGGAGAACGACGATGGTGGTTGCGGTGTGCACTTGTTTTAGGTGATATATTTTGGTGCTCATGAGCACACAAACACTAATACCTATCGTTTACCCCAAGCCTTTCTTATAGTGGAAGGCGTCGCCACTGATTGTCTCGGCGTCGTAACAACTTGATAACAGGCATCACGTGTCGTGGATGGGTTAGGAACGGATTAAATCGGGCCAGTCCTTGCTAGGATAAATCGAGTAAACTCTGTAAAATACCCGATCTCTCTTGGACTTTGATTTTGGGGGCAGGTACTTTGTTAGCAGATGCCTCTGCAGCTAAAAAGGAGGAGGGTGTCACCGCCGAAGGCGAAGTTCCTGGAGACATGGGTTTCCATTTTCTCATCAAATGGGGAAGAACGGGTGTCAAATTGTGTTTGGCTGGCATCAGTATCAACGGTGAAGTGGAAAAATCTAAGACTAATTTAGACGCAGTCACCGTCGCTGCCGGTCTTAGCTTGAGAATGTAAGGTTGCGCCCGGACTGTAGTGCCTCTCCTGCATAAAGATGTTTTATGGGGTCTTTTCTTGGAACTTTTCTTTTTCTTTTTCTGCGGACTTTTCTTTTTCTGGGGCTGTGACCTGATCTTGACACCACTGTTCTTTTTCTTCTGGGTACGTTTGGGTCGGTTAGTGTTTTTTTTCTTAGCGATGGCTTTGGGGGCATTGGGATCCCATTTTAAGAGGAAGAGAATGATGACACCTTTTAGGGAGCTAACTCCAGGTTTTAAAATGATTTGCTTTTGGTTTGAGTGCCAGTTGCGTCAAGGCTACCTTGTTTTTCTCAATAACGCGTTTGTTTTGATGTGGGATGTGAATGATACCTTACAGTAATTGGCGTGCTGTCACCGTAAACCATCGTACGACTTCTCTGAGACCGGCTTTTAAGATACGACCATGCATTTGTGGATTTCTTTCGCTACTGATGTAGCACAAGGCACGAATCAATTTAACGGGAAGATGAGACTGAAGGAGGGATATCATGTTGAGGATGTGTGAGACAGACCAAAAGTGTCCGACGTTTCTAAAGATTGTTTAATTGTTAAGTCTACGGGGACGTGTACACAACAGGCCCTCTGTCTTGGGACCAGTGGTGAAACCGATGGGTACGAAATTGCAAATAATTGGGGCTTGTGGGTTTTAAATCCACGAGTAAATAGCCTTGAGGGTTTTGAGATGCATCTTCGTACGCATGAGTCAGTCAAGGAGTTCCTAACTATTTGGCCAAGACTTGCACTCCCGATTTATCTCTAGGACTTTTAAACAAGACTGCGTAATGAGCGTTGAGACTGATGGTGCGAAGGGTTTTACATTGTTGAAACAAATTTTGGGTGATGTAAATGACACTGGCATTACGACGATGCCCTTTGCGCGTAAATCACTGTTTCATTTCTTCTTCGTCTTCTCCTTACATGTCGTCGAAAATGACCAGATGAGTTTAACTGGGGTCAGACACGATCCCGTCGACTTCGCCAGGAATGCCTTCCACAAACGCGATGGAAACGCTTTGACTTTCTCGCCTTAGACTGTACGCCTATTGTCACTCTTTTTAACACCCACACGATACGTTGAGGTGGACGATCGATCAAATGATTTTTATGTTCGATCAAACTTTTAACTAATTAGATTTTGCCTTTACCAATTGGTCTAGCAAGTAACATGTTAAAAGGATGGCGTAGATACAATGCCTCCCAACTAGCACGATCTAAATTTTCGACAATGACTTTGAACGTGGAGGTTGAGAGAGCAGGAACAACAGAGGTAGCCATAATGCAAGGAATGTCACTTTTGACACGAAGACACACAAGCTAAGAGTTTTTATCCTTTTTTTCAGTACACTTTTGTTTTCAAAACATTTTTAAAATGGACCACGAAAGATAAAAATAAATAAAAGCCAAAGGGTTAAGTACATCGATAAAATCAAAACGATCAAAGATGAATATAAACAATTTCACTGTACAACATCTTCTGTGACGAAGGTGTGGTGTCCAAGGGACAGTTGGTAATGTTCTTAGACTCTCTACACCACTTGGCACAAGCTCACAGGGGTCCCCTCGGAATGGCCTTTCAGGGGAGTCGATGTCAATGATGGTCCTGTCCTGAATGGGGTCGTTCTCCTCGGTATTAGGTTCTTCTTCTGGCACTGTGGCTAACATAGGTTTAAAAGTTACTTTTTTTCACTGGACGTTTAAATTTATGATCACAAATCTTGGGTATAGTTTTTCCGCTTCTTTTGTCCAAGCCTTGAAACCAAGACTTTTCCAAGTCGCGTACATCTGGCCAGTGAGGGTATAAGTCACCAGCAGCACACACATCGTCGTAAACATCTTCAGTGTCTAAAAGTTGACGAATTTTTTTTTTCCAAAGAGATAGAGAAATATCCAGATGAAACCGCAAGGATTTAACAGAACGAGTCTCTCGTGTACATTTAAAGATAACACCCTCATGTTTTTGGTGGTAGGTACTGTTCGTAAAAAATCCACAAGGAATCGGCTGGTAAACGAAATCCCAGAAAGGAAGTCACTAAGACACACACCACACGACGACTCCAATTTAATGGACACAGTTCTCGTAATAGGTGTAGGTAACTCACCACAGTCCGTTCAGTGTCATTTATTTCCTTCCACGGAATCTCTTATATTACGACTGATAAAGGTCGTGGCATGGTAGCCATTTTTATGCCCTCTTTTGTTAAAGGTAATAAATGTTTATTTTTGGTCAGAAAGAGTTTTATTTCAGTACCATACTAAAATGGTTTAGTTATTAACTCACACACCTCACGCCATACAGAATTTACCTCTTGAACAAATATTTGTTCGTGTAAAAGATTTTGATAATCCTCTAACTCTTCCGTTGGAATTCGGTGTACTATGGTCACCTAGTAAATAAAATGAGTGGCATCCAAAACTGTATGAATCACACATGATTCATCAATGTCTGGCCAATAGACCACTCTGATACCATTCAGGTACAAGTGGTTCCAACATCGGTGACTTAAAGGATGCAATTGTTCTTTGCGTTTCATTTGTATTTTGACAAACTCTCGGTAAATGTGTTCTCTCAACTCCACAGTCAAACCATGAATGTTCTCTTGTAAAGTATCCATCAAGAGATTACTGAGGTCGTCCCACTAATGGTAGGTATGTACAGTACGGTGACCATCGAGCATGTTCTAGGTATGCCTAATCTTTCTGCTCCGACTGGTGTAGTGACACACCGCAACTGAAGCACTTGACTTTATCACCTTTGCCCGAGTAGATAAATCCAGCTCTGGCTAATTCTTTGGGGGTTTGTCCTCCTAGATATTTTGGCCACTTTTCTTTTAACGTTTGGAATCTACTTTCAACGTGGAAAATTTCGAGAATTGTTCATGGAGCACGGAGCGATCGATCCTTTGAAAATAGCCTGTACCATTGCCAAAGGTTGTTCTTTAGTATACTGCACACGATTCATGCCCGAGAAGACCCTGGCTGACATACGCCCTCGAACCACCAATTTTGTCGAACGTCAATACTCGGTCAACGCTCTACGCTGGCTACATGACTTGTGTGACAATGAAGATAAATGGATCCAACACGCCCGAAATGGAGGATGGGAATTGACCAATGGACCGTATTCCGTGGGTGGTTGGGACTTAGAAAAATCCCAGATCGATATGAGTTTAATGGCTGCTTATTTTACGGATGTCCGATCTGCTACCCTCAGCGTCACACCAGAAATCAGTTTTTCAACATACCGTGGAAACTTGTACAAAGCCACTTTGTCAGCGACGCTTAAAGTTAGAACAGCAAGGATACCAAGTGGTGGAAATGTGGGAACATGAGCACGATCACCGTTTGAAAAACAATCCCATATTAAAGCGCATCGTGGAAAGTTACAAGTTGGTGGACCCTCTGAAGCCGCGGGACAGTATGTTTGGAAAACGGACGAATGCTAAATGTTTGCTATACCATGCGGACGAGGAGAAAGGAGAATAAATCAAATATTTGGAAGTGTGTTCACTGTATCCTTACGTGTGCAAATATCCAGCAGCGCACTCGCAATCGCTGACAAAACACATCGACCTGGACACCATTCTACAATACAAATGATTGATTATATGTACAGTCTTGCCTCCCACGGATTTGTACCATCCCATTTTAATTCACCATTGCCAAGAGAAACTGTTGTTTCCCTTGTGCTGTACTTGTGCCGAAAAGTGCAATCATGACCAACCTTGTCAGCACACACGGGAAGAACTCGCCTGGACGGGAACGTGGGTGAGCGTAGAATTGTTTAAAGCTCTGTACCTGGGATATCAAATTGTTACACGTATACAAAATTTACCACTTTCCCAACACAGAACAGTACCAAAAGGGCTACGAGACTCAGAAAATCATTTTCGCAGACTACGAGGATGCCTTCTTGAAGCTGAAACAAAAAGACCAAGATAAATTCAAAGAGAAATACTTGGAGCAAGAGGGTGTCAATTTAGGCCACATCAGTCAAAACGAAGGGAGGCGATGGTTTGCCAAAGTGATGTTAAATTGTTTGTGGGGTAAAATTCTGTATGCTATTCCTAATGTTATTGGGAAACAATTTTTTGCAAGGATATGGTCTATTAAATTAGTTGTATGGCAGATACTATTTTGTGTAAATGTAAATTACACAAAAATATTACTGAACATCGGAAGATCATAATGAAATAACTTATAAACCTTTAGGGTTTTTACTTTTCGATACAATGACTGTGAAAATGACAAATGGAAATATACCGGTCGGTAACAAATAGGAGAGAAAACAGGTAGATGTACACTTATTTGACATAGTTCTAGTTTGACCTTGGTGCCCATTTACACTTTACCATCAGCTAAGTGAGCGCCTCTGTCGTCTGACGATTCACTAAACAAATCTGTATATTATCCCTACGCCCATCTTCTCGGCGGACACAAATGTAGCGTTACGAGTCTAAGATAATAGTTACTCACACTTGTCCCCTTTTTTGTTGTGATGTAGTCAGAATAATATATGTCTTAACTGTAATCTGACTTATGACAATTCTTTGTAAAATTGTGTTAACGTTTGCGTTTGTAAACTGTTATATTGTTCATGCTAAAAGGGGACTTCACTGTTAAAGGATTCGGTTTTGTCGTTCACTAGTTCTTGCATGTAGTTCACGATCTCACAATGACTGCACCATAGTCGCTAAATAAGTAACTGATATCTGGCGATTTACTATCCGATTTAAGAAGAAGAAAAAAAAAAAAAAACGGGAACTGATGATGTTTGTCTGATAATGTCTAACTCAGTGGTTTACAACCTGTAGGTCGCAGGAGCCTAAACGTACAACTATTTGCGTGTGGGTTTTGGGGGAAATTATGATATTTTTTGTTATGAAGGGGTCCTCGTAAGGTTGGGAACCACTGTTGTAGATGGAACATTGGGACTGCCACGGTTATTTCCGCGAGACAAAACGTAGATGTAGATAGAATATTTTACTTCCACCATGGGTGGGGAGCCGGTTGTGTGGGAGGAGGTCGGAACAGTAGTTAGCGGTTCCAGGGCCACGGTTGTGGAAACGAGGTCACATGTCAGTCAATTGTGGGCTAACAGCTTGCGGGGCTGGTTGGAACACTTGGGTATAATTGCTTACAATCTACGTATACATGTACTTTTATTACTAGCATAGTACATGTGCATTTGTAAATTGTAAGCAAGTACACGATCCCCTGTCGGTTAGAACGACTGTTATCCGGTTGAAAACGTATGGTGTTTGGACCAGCTGAGCCACAAACACAACTTAAATGAGACCGGCACGAAACTAGGTATATGCTTTTCCACTATTATACATATAACTGGATATACTGCTTAATAACAGAATGTTAGTCTTTGATTTATGTCGCATCTTGATAAAAAGCATAGTAATTGTTTACTTGGTTATTTTCTTTCTTCCAACTTTTGTTTAAGAACGAAAGAGTTAGATTGTTAACGTAGTTTTAACAATTTTAGTCATAGTCCTGCGATGTCTGCAGTCTGGCAGTTTATAGTGATGTCTAGCTCTGGGGCATCATGCCGCAGAATGATGGATCATGTTCCACCCAGTTGCATCATCCTGACACCTGGCCGATCAGTCCTAACACTAACCTCTTAATGCTGATCGCCAAGCAAGGTAGCTGCTAGTACCATTTGCATAGGTCTTGGTATGACTTGGCTGAGGCTCAAACCCGCGACATCCCACATCCAAGGCGGATGCTCTGACCTCTTAGGCTACCGGAGTGGTGGTGGTGGTGTGTGTGTGTGTGTGTGTGTGTGTGTGTGTGTGTGTGTGTGATTTGGGTTTCTAACGTAGCTTCAACGATTTTTCAGTCATATCGCTACGATGTCTGCAGTGTGGCAGTTTATAGTTATGTCTAGTACTGGGGCACATGATCCTGACACCAGACCGACCAGGCCTAATACTAACCTCTTAATGCTGAGCGCCAAGCGAGGTAGCTGTTAGTACCATTTTTGTAAGTCTTTGATATGACTCGGCCGGGGTTCGAACCCACGACCTTGCGCATCCGAGGCGGACGCTCAAACCAGTAGGCCACCGGAGTGGTCACGCCACCAGAGCCGTAGAATAAGGAGATAAGGAAACGTTATACATATAATGAGGTACAAAAATGACACATACAAATACATAACAATGTAGAATATTACAAGCTGTGTAACATTTTATTTATACTGGTAACCCTATCCCTGAAAGCATGTACAGTACTATGTTATGCAAGCAATATTTGTGACCTAATACCGTAATGAAATCGAAGTCGCTTTTAGTACTTTGCTTTACAAGCAGTAGGATATATACTATGTGAAACCTTGCTTAATAAAGTCTTGTGAACTATGTATTAAAAAATTTAAAGTTATATTGGACTGCTTTATCTTTGAAATATATTTTTAAGTTTTAAAATATCTACTAAAATTCTGAATCAAAACTTAAACTTTTAAGGTGATTTTGAAGGTTTTTTATTGATGGTTAAAATGTATCATTACGACAGTAAGAACATTATTAACGTTTGGAATGCTATAGTTTTGTCATTTTTTTTATGAATATTAATATTATTTTTATTAAAATTATCTTCTTTTTTTAACTTAGTCCATTGATGATTTAATTTTCGACATTCAAATAATAAATGTAAAATGGAATCCATCTCCAATTCACAAAGATACATTTATCACTACCTAGTACTCTGTTGTGTATATAAATGAATTTTCATGTTCTAAATGTAAAATCCTTCAGTTTCATATAGTCAATGAGAACAGGTAGAGAAAATAAATTATCTTATTTGGTTGCATAATATCAAAACTTCTATTCCATTTCTCGTGCAGACTTCTGTTTGATTTTTCGTCTTTGATGACATTATGAAAAAAAAATCTGCATCTTCTCATATTGAATAAAATATCTAATAAATATGCATTATAAAGTACTAAAAAATGTTTCTTTTATTCCTGTATTGTCACCTTTTCGTTTCCAAATAAATCTTTCTAATTTTGATGAACTTTCTCTATTGTTGTCATATAATCTGCATTTGTGGTTTGCAATCCAAACATATTTATTACTCATCATAAAAAGAGAGGAACCATCAAAGGCAACTAGAGATAATATTATGGATGACCTTTTCATGCCAATCTTTTACACAATTTTTTTGTGACCCAAACAAATTTGAATTATGCCAAATCGGCGAATATAAACCCTTTCCAGCTGTATAAATTTTCAACCGCTTCGTAAATGCTTGTTATGTTTGTAGTAAGAAGAAGACAAAAAAAATCAGCGACATAAACTATTGTTGACAACATGAGCCCAGCTTCCATCAGAGATGAGCAGACTGACAGAAACCATGCTACCTACATCACCAGGATCCGATGGCATAGGGTTAAAAGAAGCGGTGGCACGAAAACCTGACATTCTTCCCGATGCTAGAGATTCGTGATGGCATTTAGATACGTCAGCGTATCGCGGTACGCATACGTTTACCATCTCGAAGACCAAAAGCTCGAAGAACACCTGGCCGCAGAGAGGACAAGGTAGACTGAAATAAAAACTGGAACTATGCGGCAGGAGATACGCCACAGCATTGCAGACATGGATTTAGTATATGAGAATCAATTATAGATAACCAGCAATTTATGAGAGACACTTCGCAACCCCTTTACTGCTGTTTTGGGAACCGTTAATTGCTGTTTGAAAGACCATCAACAAAATGTGCCGCGAAAAGGCAACACTTGACCAAAAGTTGCGAATTCTCCGTCACTATCAGGTCGTAACATTAGCGTCGGTTCTCACGGCTCTGGGGTTATCGTTGTGCTCGTGATCACATGGTTTTGGTGCTATAAGACGGTGTTAATACCTCCTAAAGCAGAAGGTAGTGGTTTTGAATGGTTGTCCGGAAGTAAGCCCATCCTTAATATAATCAACAACTAATAATGGTTTGTTAGCTTTTCTTCCACTTTTTCTAATGTCCGTGCCTGCGCAGACTCATATGCTTCTGGTGCGTAATGGGCTGGCGGGTCAGAGAAGACCAGGTTGTGTTTTCTTGGCTGCTGTTCTTGTTTCTTGCTCGTCTGGTATTGACTGCTTTATTATCAGTTTCTGGATTAAGACAGTGGATAGTACCTAATCTAATTTCATTAAAGTGTGACACAAGAATTATATTGGTTTATCTTTCAAAGCTACTAAAGATAAAATCCATATTTCTCGGAATAACATCGTGTCCATCCCCCAGTACAAGATTAGTTAGGGACTTACGTGCATCTTCTCTGGGGACAATTCTACTTGCAACGTTTACAAAAATATGTTGTATGAATACATTGATATTCCCACCACTTATTATCGAGGACTTCATCTAGATCTGCGAACCCATGACTGTCCATATGTATGCCCCCCTCCCCCCGTAATATGTAAACCGCTGTTCGACGGCATGTTTAAACTCTTGTGGCTTGTCCACCATAAAGTTCGAAAAGCCGTTACTGGCCTCATTGTCCTGATAAGCAACGCTCAACGCGCCTCACGTTAACGGTTAACAATCCCATGAACGTTCAATGGTCTTTATCCATGGCAGCTCCATAACCTGGAACTGCCTGCCTTGACGATGTCTTTCAGACTCTTTACACCCACGTTTGTATATCGATGAATTACATCATATACTGTGCCCATTCCATTATTTTCGCTCTTTGTTCTGCTGCCAGTCTTGTTCTTTGTCTACGCCATACTCTTTACAAAAGAGCTCTCAGATAAACACATCGATGCCATTATTACATGTATCCCAGCTGGTGTGGGCACGCCTTCATAATTAGGATTTTTCGTGCCTGGAAGTAAACATATGGTCATTGTTCTGATGCTGCCGGTGATATAGGGTCACAGACACTGACGCCGTAGCCCGTGGTTGCGCATAAGATGGCAACGTTTAGCTGATATTGCCAAAACTTCATCGGATCGTTGGTCTGCCTCCTCCCTCGTTTGAACTGGAGGCAAAACGTAATTGCCAGGTATAACAATAACATTTTGTTTGAAAAGAAGCGTTTTCACTCATAAACAATTTTTGGTTCATTAACAGTTTTGGTATTTGTTTACAACTCTCATCATGTCCGAAACAAAGCTCAACAGAATAGTAGACCACATATCTAAGGCGTTATGTGATAATTCCATTTCTGAAGAAGAGCTCAAGTTTATACTCGATGAAGTCGATCAAGACATGACCATGAAAAGTGAAATACGGTTTGTATCGCACAAGGCATACACTTTGGTTGTAATAGACGATCTTGCTGAAAATTCAGCAAAAGCTATACGTTGTCGTTTCTACCATCAGAACAACAGATTTATGAGTTGAGGTCTATTCTCAACGTACCTCCAACATACGATGCGGTTTGTCCTTCGCGCTCCATTTAAATATAGATTTTAAAATAGGGGGAAAAACAATGGATCTTTGTTTGTGGATAGATAGTTACAACTAGTTTGAAGAATAACTATTCAGCTCTCGGTCGGCAAGGGTGTATAGTGGGATAGAGACCAAGCAAAGAAATATTCGTTGCTAAAATGAATATGCGCCCTATCAAGTCAATAAGGTACTAAAATGCAGCCAAAACATATGCTTAAATTTGCAAGCAGATGCCATAAGAGATGACTCACCTTTTGAAAAACCCTTATGTCTTCATAGTTTCTGTCGCTCTGTAAGGTTGGAAAGTTGGAGTTGGCATTGTCTGGTCCAGAAATCAGGAGTTTTCACCGACTAATAGTCGTACAGGCTGCCCCCATCGTTGAAGGATCATCGACATTCCTACAAACAGAGCCCTCCAACTGGATGACATTCTTGCGAATAGGTCCTCCAATTCGTTTCCAGGCTAACTGGGGTGAAAGGAAATCACTCCTAGGACATCTACTCAAACTATGAATTGAATGTATGTCGGCGCAGTAATTTACAGACAAATCACACAATTTTCTCCCCAGAAATGATTGCGCAAAAAAAAAAAAAAAAAAAAAAAAAAAAAAATTGGCGAGAAATTACGAGCGAAGACATGGTTTGATGCATTCGCAATTTCTGTTATTTCGTAAATAAGCAAGTGGTCCGAACGACAGCTGTCGAAATATTAACTTCATCAGCTCCATAACTAGGAAAATTTATCTCCGAGGCCGGGCAGATAGCACTGAACTGTTTCTGGCGGGACATTGTAAGACGCCCAGATAGGGACTTAGTATATTGCTTCAAGGAGTGCACAAAGTAATCGTTTCCCTTTTGTTATATTCCGCTTTTAGAGACAGTTTGAATGTTTCTAAAATTCGATCGATTGTTTTGTTTCCTGCATAAGACTCCTCGAAATGAAAAAGCAAACTCTTCATTTTAGAAACTTCAAGTTTAACTTTGAAGTTTCTGATATTACTGTTTTCATTGATATAAATGTGTAATAAAAAGATTGGTTATACTTACATATGTCAGCTTCTCTATTCTCCTATGTAAAATAACACATGTAAGTCACCAAAACATGTTAGGAATCAGTCAAATTACGGTCTATGTTTAATGTGATGGTGATTTGATAATGAAGCTTTTAATACGAGTCATTATGCTTCCTATCACCAAAGGAGTAGTATCTCATAAGTACGTGTTAATCACTATGTCTTCAAAGAATGAGTCTTGCCGGAACATTAGCCAGCCGAGGTAATATTTTCTATTAGATAAAAGAAATGGTAAGTTCCATGAAATGTCTTTTAAACTCGATTGTCTGTTTTAAAACGAAGCAAGGATACATTGAAGTAGAATGTATCTGCATGTAACTTTTTACTTTTATCTTTCCTTTGTTTTGTTTTTTATTCTGTATTTTTTTTTAAAAATCTGCCAATCGAACTGGTCATGATTAGATTCTGTAGAATGTGCAAAGGCTTTAATTTAAGTGTATGGTATATAGGTATTGTACACTTTCAAAAACGATTGTTATAAACTTCTTAGCAACTTTTATATCCTGTCTACACTGTCTAGCGACTGGTATACATTTTTAAGCGACTTTTATCCCTGTCTGCATTTTCTAGCGACTGTTATACACTTTCTTAGCAACTGGTATATACTTTGTAATGACTATTGCTCGCTTTCTAGCGAGTATTCAGTATTTTAAATTTCTCATAACAATGTCTTAGATATACAAGGTATTTTTTAATTAACCAGTATAATCAGCTAGGAAAACCTGTGAAATTAATTTTCTTTACAAATCACAATACGAAACCATCGAGTGCCATCTCATACATATTTTAAATTGGATGTTCTTCGGCTTTATCGTTGAATGATATTACAAGTTTTGGATATCTTCGTATTTTAACGTTGTTATATATTAAGTTTCGGATTCACTCGGATTTTATCATGAAGTCATATTATGATTATCCTCGGATTTTATCGTTACACTTGTGATGATGTTAGATTTTAGGACTCATAATAAATTTTGGATATCCTTTGATTTTATTATCAAATTATATGTAAAAATTAAGGCTTAAACCATTATTGAACTTTAATGACCTGAAACGTATATAAAAATGGCAAATTCCATTTTGTCTTAAGTGAGTCCCAAGTTTTATTTTTAAAGGAAACAAAAATCATTTTTATTACGTTGTTTTGCTTGAAAATTAAAAAAAGAAAACATTTACAAAGAAACGAATCCTATATCATCCATCGTCTCCTTCCCTCCTATTCCTTTTTCTTAATAAAATAATTATTTTTCTTCTAAACTATATTTAATTCAATAAAATATATTCAATTTAATGGATATTGTTTAGTTTTCGCCCCTCTCCACCTAACCATTCATTCTCTCCTCGCTCCTCCTTTAAATAAAACTTTCTAGAGCCTCTACACAAAATATATAAATCAATCAATCAATTAAAAGAACTATTAAAATAAACTAAAAAAAAAAACTACTTAAAGGGATTTAGAGAGCCCCGTCCCCCATAACCACCCTTCTCAGAGGAAAGGGGAGGAAGCATAGTTTAATTTTTTTTAAACCAACAACTAGCTATCACCCATTCAAGGGAATGAGAGGGCCACGTACCACTCCTCTTCCCCGTGAAAGGAGGGAGATACAATTTAAAAGTTGGAAACTTAATATTTCCTTATATAACAAGCTTGAAAATTTACATTGGTTCAATTAAAAATTCCTTTGACTTGTAAAAATAGGCGAAGATTTGTATGTCATTTTAGAAAAGTTTCAAAATTTTCAATTACCCCCTCCAAAAACACAAACAACCGAAGATGATTTTCTCGTTTGACGTGTAAAGGCAAGAAAATACTTGGGTTTGTTTTAGAAATGAATGAGAAAAATGTTTTGCTTAAGAAAAGCTAGGCTGGGCAAAACACAAGGTCTTAAAATAGCATGTAGCAAGTTGTATAAAACTACATGGGTACATTGTATGAATATACTTTACGTAAGCTATTTGAAACAGTTATCACGCTTTTGTTTACATTCGACTTAATTTAATACTTATCTGCTTCAGTCAATTCAGATCAGTTACATTTACGTTCGCCCTTTGCTCCTAGTAAACCTACTCCCGACCCGTTCTTTCATCTGTGACGTCACTCTGAAGAGTTATTGTCTTTATCTCCACAGCGCTATCAAGACCTCAAGTCGTACATCTTTCGTAGAAGTGATCCAATTGATGTAATTGAGCAGTATACACGAAGAAGAACAAATACAGTAAAATGAAGACTTTCTTAGAGGCTACACGAAATTATTTTAGGATAACACAAATGTATAACGGTAGAATCATCTACGTAACATCCGGTCTCGCCATAACCGTTATGTCCCATTTTTACTGGTTTTGAATGTTTATTTTCTTTTTCATTCTTATTTGCATGCTGAAATAAAGATGTAAGGCAAAACGCTCTGAATAGAATATTTATTTTTGTCATGATAATATTTAAACAATATCATAAATTTCTTACCACACTGCGCTAGTTTTTTCTCCTCGGGAAAAAACAACAACAAATTGATGACATTTTGATGAAAGTCAAAATGAACGAGTATGACTGTTCGAAACTCGCTACTTTGCGACTTCTTCCAACTGATACTAGACTGGAGTTGCAAGGTCACGGTTTCACTAAACTTCCTCCAATTATTTATCTTTTGTTCTGCTTGAAGTAGACACAAAGCACCCTATCTGTTCTTGCCTAAGGACGTAATACGGCTGCCGACCCAACCTGGTCGGAGAATCGAACCCGGCACTCCTGCATAGGAGTTCAGTAACCAACCGCTGATCTTAGCCAAAAGACCAAAAATTCTTCATAAAAATATTCCAGAACTCTTAGCAAATACTTCAAGGAAATTGTCAAATCTTATATATTGTTTCATGGTCAAGAGGAACCTGTAAGTAATTTTTCTTACGTTTCCCTTAAAATAATTTTCTGAGCGTTTAGAAAAGAATTATGCTAACGTTGACGAACAGATCAAATATGTAATAAAAACTGAGAGAATCACTTCGGTCGTAGCAGAATTTAAACTTTCTCACATCATTTTTTTCTATATGAGTCTATGTGTGACATAGTTTAATAAAATTTTGACCTAATGTGTCTTTCTGTTGTGGGCTGCCTGACCTTATGTGTCTTTCTGTGGTGGGCTGCCTGACCTAATTTGTATTTTATGTCGTGGGCTGCCTGACCTAATGGATCTGTCTGCAGTGGGCTGCCTGACCTAATGTTTCCATTTGCTGTGGTCTTCTTGACATAATGTGACTATTTGCAGTAGGCTGCCTGACCTTATGTGTCTATCTGTGGTGGGCTGCTTGATCTAACGTCTGTCTGCTGTGGGTTGCCTGACCTAAAGTGTATGTCAGCTGTGGGCTACCTGACCTAACGTGTCTGTCTGCGGTAGGCTGCCTGACTTTAATGTATCTATCTGTGATGAACTGCATGACCTAACGTGTCATCTGTGGATAGCCTGGCCTAATGTGTCTATCTGTGGTGTGTTACTTCTCCTAATGTGTCTGTCTGTTGTCGCCTGCAAGATACGTAAAACAATAAACCCGCAACTGCACACTGCACTTTGTAATTACCACATATGGGTTATTGTAGAGTTTCGTGAAATCACACGCACAGCGGAACGGAATAGTCAACTCTCCCTCCAATGAACTGTAATAGCTGTTTGATTGTACCATTCTGAATACATTGAACCTATCGTAAATCTTCAGCATCCAAGTAACCAAATGGTGTTTGTGCAGTGTCACTGCCAGAGACCCTTTCAAAACGGCGAAAATTTAAATACAGCGTGAAACAAACAATACTGTGAAAGGGTACAAATTTAGCGCGTAATTTTTAATATTCATCATAACTATGCCAACCGTTTCACAGTAAATCTTAAGCGATTTTAAAAACTATTTCGGTAATTAGGCATGTAACACTTCAGGCAGACTCTTAATGACTTCTCTAATATGACGTATATAGCTTTAAAAAAGTGAAATACTCCTTAAAGAGCAAACGACTCAGACAAATTGCCTATCTTTCTTTAAACACAAATGGTGGTATACATTATTTAAGGTCTTTAAAAAAATGTACAATCACACATCAGTAATTATGCCAACAACTTCCCTGTAAAGCTAAGGCAACTTTCGAACATTATAGACTAATATCAGACATGAGGCCCAGGTTGCCCGCAATAATCCATCATAAGTAAATTTATCTTTTTTTTTTAATTCTATACCTCACCCCTAGAAGGCATTTGCACTAAAAACAGTCCAAAAGTTTCATCCAATGCCGATACGTATAGTTGTCTTTCAAATGCTTATCATCGTCGGATATTTACTTAAACAAAATACAGTCCAAACAGAGCTGTCAGGGGAAGTTGCTATTTCCCTTGCAATTCGTAAAGTGAAATTCGAATAAGTTGACTGTCTTGTCCCGAAGTGCACGTGCATGAAATGAAATACTATCACGACGCTTCGAATCTACTCAAGATAACGATAAATGCGAAGTAACAAAACTATCTGATATTAAAGAAAAAATGTGAGGAGTACGGTGAAACCGGGACCTGATGACCATTTCGACACAGAACGGCCAGCTCAACACTAGTACGACTGACCGAGCGGACAATGACTCATCGACAGTGGCAAGGATGCCGATGCAATGAAGCTCTGCGCGACACTGTATAATTATTTCAGCTTCATCAATAGTGTAGAAATTGATCTGCCTTTCCCGGCGGAAGTTTCCAAAATTTTCAAAGGATGTTCCATTTGCCAGTCTTTCTGTAGGCCGTAAGGGCTTTGTGCGCCATCCTGCGGATCCTGGAGTTGGGATCACGGTTGAACTCTTCCAAAGCTTCAGCCACGTCAGATTCCAGATGGTTTGGGGACCCGTCACAGAGTGTGTGGAGAACCTAGGTAATAATAATAATAATATTAATAGTAATAATAACAATAACAATAACAACAACAACAATAATAATAAGCGCCAGCGTTGTTGTCGTCTTCGTCGTGTGTGTGTGTGTGTGTGTGTGTGTGTGTGTGTGTGTGTGTGTGTGTGTGTGTTGATGTCTAACATTGGGGCATCTTGTCACTGACATATAGCATCAAGCACCATCCAGTCACATTATCCTGACGCCAAGCCGACCAGTCCTAACACTAACCTCTTAATGCTGAGCGCCAAGCAGTCTGCTGCTATTACCATTTTTGTAAGTCTTTGGTATGACTCGGCCGGAGATCGAACCCGGGACCTCACGTATCAGATTCGGACACTCTAACCACATAGACCACCGGAGCGGTCATCATCGTCTTCGCCATCATTCTCCTCGTTGACAAGATGGTCAGAATAGTTTTCATTTAGAATAATATCTATATTTGAAGATATAGCAAGAATGATTCTTTAGAAAGTCTGAAAAAAGTCGCTTTAAAAAGAGGCCATTCACATATGATTGACCAGCATGCATATTCTTAAAACCCAATAAATAATGTGGTGCATTATATTCACGTGACGTAAAGAGTGATCGCAGTGAATTAGAACACGAGATTCAAAACAATTTCTAGATTTGAGAGTTAGCTCTTCATCTATTTATATTTTTGTGAATTAATATTTACCATGATTGGTTGAACATAACTATTAAAAGCTGATAATAATTATTGTACATTGGCGTTAAATGAGAACGCACACGAGTCATACAATAATGACACAATTATCTCCCTTTTGATCTATAACATAATTAGTTTGTCGAAGCAACATCAACTTCAGTCAACATTGTATTTATTTATTTACTGATTGATTTGTACAGTTAAATTCATAGAAAATATTACAGTAATATCTCGTGCTCCAGGAATAAATAATCATACCATGGACATTGGTTATTTTCATCTGTTTTCTTTGCTGGTACAGGGGAGAACATAACAAAACTTTGTAAGTACAATCAAAGTTCTATTATATAATAATAAGTCATGATTTAATAGAAATAAGAGTAAGAACAGAGAGAGAGAGAGAGAGAGAGAGAGAGAGAGAGAGAGAGAGATTATGCAAACAGTACAAGTCCAAGGAGTGTCTTAAACAGAAAAATATATACTATCAATGATCCGAATGAAAACACCTTTGATACATTTCAATCAGTATGCAGAAGAGTCGCAACAGGTTGAATATGAAAGCAGTGTATATAGCTATCCAGACTTCTGCTCAGTTTTTAATGCGTTCATAATTTTGCTAACAAATATGATTTAAGTTTTCACTACCATATTGTTTCAAAAAATGTCATTGAATATTGACAGTTCAAAGTATTCGGACGCATGCAATAATATATTTTTCTCGAATTCAGTCTAGCATCACTAAAGAATTCACACTCAGAGAGACAATATGTCACCCTAAACGATATTCTCATACTTGGTACATTTTCTTTCTTCATTTATTCCAGGGCCAGTTTCAACGGGTAAATTATCGGCTGATGTCCTAAATTTCAAGATAGTTTCACTTTTTCCTTTAGAAAATTTGACAAAAATTCTTACAATTGAACAAATAATTAGATCTAGATTTTCATCTGTTAGTATTTTTATAAATGGTATGGTCAATCAAGTAATAGGTTAAGAGTCTAACGGGCTTGATCACTAACATGATTCATTATTTTGCACAACAATTCCTGGAATTTGAGAAGAAACCGCCTAGATATTTATAATTTTTAAACTACGACCATTTAAAATGAATTGTAAATGGTTGACATTTCTTGGTACAAAACTCCCATTATATTGGCTTTACAATAAATGGCAATTATTTTCCAATCCTTGCAGCACTGGACAAAAAATTTAAACTCTTTTGGAGTTTGATTGCAAATTCTGAGTTTGGAAAACTTGAGCTGAGCACGTGCTCAAAGTTGGGATATAACTAAAGAGGGAATCGACAGACCTACACCACGTGCTTCAATAATTAAGGTTCCACTTTACCTGCTGCCTGACGTTGTCTGCTTCGTCATCAATCATTTCCAGCACGCGATTCCAGAAGTCGGCTAGGTCGGCCTTGACCCTACATGGGCACATCTCGCGCAGTGCACGCTGTCGCACCTGAGGGTTAGAGTGCTTTGTCAGGTCAATAATGACGTCGATGTCGGTAGTTTCTGAACAAAGACGAAGAGCTTCCTTCATTTCGAGGGTCGACATTATGAGCCTGAATAAGAAATTTAAATATATATTTGTTTATAATTTAATCATCAATGTGTGCGATGTTTCCTATAAAATTACTACTTGTTGGATCTATATCATGCATATGCTTGAAATATTAGGTAGAAATAAGCAACTTCATGCCGCCTTTCCTTATATTGTTATCGACAGGGGTCCATATTTTTCATGGAATGAATTTTATTCAGCGCCTTAATTACTGGTTACGTAAATAGAAGTCTTTTGATTTTTCTAATATTAAAGCAGTCTGACCAGCGGGAAATAACTGGCTAGTAAAAGGGGTAAAATGTTGGCACAATTTAAATTTGTTGACCACAGAATCACAGAGGACTTCAATCTGCTGATTTTGCCAATAAGAACAGGGGGAAAAAAGTAGGTTTAAAATAACCATTTTTTTTAAAGACACGGAGGATCAGTAACCACTGACCGATTAAAAGAAAAACAAATAACAAAACAAAACAGAACAAAGCTAAAACAACATCAGCCAAAACGCCTCCAAACGGGGTGATATTTTGAGGCGGTGATCTGACGATTTTTAAGACGGTTAAAGATAATAGGAGACAAAATGTTACATATAACAATAAAACATCGATGACATTGAGTTCAAGGATACTCGAGACTCCCGGGAGTTCAGCGTCATGTATTATATTAGATTTGACCAAGGGCAGACTAGCCACCGAGTCACAATCAAACAATTCCAAAGTAATCAACAGTTTTTCTTGCGAGTATCCTAGTCTTTGACATGAAATCAGCCATATGCCACACACCGAGCCATATATAACTACTTAGAATCATCTACATGCATAAAATAGGAGAAAGTTAAATATAAGAAACCAAGATGATAGCATAATAAACGCCAAGTTTGTGGCATTTTAAAACGAATTATATGGTAAACTCAATAATCATGTCGCTTTTCTTTCCTTACACATGACATAAAAACTATAAATATCTCAGACGACCAAGTGTAAATTTGTAATTTGAAGACCCATGTGTGTGTGTGTGTGTGTGTGTGTGTGTGTGAGAGAGAGAGAGAGAGAGAGAGGAATGTTTGCACTAAAGCCCATCGCAAACGGAGTTTGGGACACACACACAATTCATCGGATGTCGAGTGGGATGTAAATTCTTGTAATATTATACATTTCTTAACGGAGTCATTTTTTCAACTTTAACCCACATAATAATAATAATAATAATAATAATAATAATAATAATAATATGAATACTACTACTACTACTAATAATAATAATAGTAATAAAACACAATTTTCGAGTATTGTTTCATCCTCAGTACTTAACTGTGTTACTTGCACAAGAGGGAATTTTACCTTGAATCCAGGGAGACTTCAAACTTAAAATTTTCTTTAAATTCACCAATAATCCCGTAATAGATTAACTCTGGCGATTTTATATGAAGTCTTCTGACTCTCACACACTTAGAGACAGAACAGACTTTTATATACCCTCTTGGTCTCGATTGCACAATTGTATGACAAATCCAATATAATATACACTTCTGAACTCGTATTTTGAGAAACGTTATTTCTATTGATTGTGCAATAAACCTAAGTTGAAGCGATCTTCACGTGACCTTGTTTTTAACACTAGTTGGTGTTACTAAAAATACCTATAATACGGGTTAATTTCATTTTGCCTATTTTTTCGTATCTGTTACATATAACATAACTTTAAATTTAATATTTATCGATGGAATTTCTACATTCATTTTGAAAAACAAAACAACAAAAAATCTGATGACAATTTGCGAGCACATCTCGGCAGTTGAGACGTGGCAGTAATAAGATTAGAAAGAGTTGTTTCCCTTACACTGCTGAAGAATCCAACAGCCATTTTAGACGTAACTGATATGTCAAAGGACACTTATTTTACATGAGGAAATGTTATGTTTATATTTTCATTCCTCTCTTTACTTTGTTATGTTATTTTCTTTAGAAAAAGGTAATATCTTTATACCTCACTGTATAAACAGTAATACAATTAATAAGTAATGACTATCAATTAGTTGTCCACAAATACCAAATACCGTGGGGATGTAGCTCAGTGGTAGAGCGTCCGCTTTGCATGTGAAAGGCCCCGGGTTCGATCCCCGGCATCTCCACTTTTAATTTCCCTTTCTGTTTTATGCTGTGCTCAAGAACATACATAAATAAGCGTGCATACTTGACTAATTCCAACGAACATAACAAAAGCCGGGTACGTGATTTTCATTTTTCCCCTCTAAATTCCGACATATGAAATGAGAATGCCTCCCATGCTGACAGTTGAAAGCCCCAATGATGGTGTCGAATTAAGACAGCATCAATAAGTCATGTTTGTGCTTACGTGCCGTTCAGAGCGCCCTAAACGCGCGCGCACACACAAACACACATACACACACACACACGCACACACACACACACACACACACACACACACTGGCTTATTTATAAAGACAACGCTTTCATACCATGAAAAATTAACAAGTAATGTCAGATGATCCACTCAGCGTAACTTCATGTGCTCGTGGATTAGTCACTCGTGATAAAACGTTTCCCTCTTCTGTTATCAAATATTTCCTCATACCCTCAGAAAACATTGGTGTCCTTTGTGCATGATATCATTGAACCTTGCGTTCTTTTTTCTAATCAATGACTTTAGCTGTGGCTCTCATTTCTGATCAATGACTTTATCTGTGGCTCTCATGTAATATGTTATTTAAAATTCAATATGTTAATTCCTTTTTCTTCCTAAAGTGCAGTTGGGTACGAAAATCCTTTATTGTCATTTGTTAAAAATATGAACTTTGGAAATCAATAGGTTTTGTTCCTTATTTTCCAGTAGTGCAGTAGGGTGTGTGAAAAATCCTTCGTTCTTGCAAGATTGTTATAGATCCTGTTTATGAAAAGCACGTATTATTTTTTTTTTAAATTAGAAAGAAGCTAAATTGATTATTGAGATTACAGCAGGAATGTGCAGTTTTATGAATTACAGTTTTTCTCATATATATTTACAACCATTTTGAAATGCGGTTTTTATAACAAAAAGATCTATGCGGAAACAAACACAAAAGTAAAATATACTAACAACGATATATACTAATATCTACCATTGGAAAAAAACTCATGTGAACACATACTTCGTCATTGTAATAAATAAGAAATGTTTTGGAAAGGAAGAATAGTGTTTATAGTGAGAGAAAATCAAGCGGAAAGAGTGATCAGAGAAAACCAAAAAATAAAAAATATAAATAATGAGAGAAAACCAAAAAGTTTAAAGCACAATCTTCCCAGTCTAAATATAACTTCATTGAAAAATGGTCCTGAATAACTAGGCGTGGAACGAATATGTCTAAAACATGTGCCAATATAATAAAAAAAAAAAAATCAGTTGAATGTTTAAACAGTAACATATTTAAATATTTAAAGGATCCCAACCCCCAACTCCTATTGTGGATGAATTTCAAATTTCAACTTTGCTTTCATTTATATGGTTATATTGTATCAATACATCAATGCACTTTTCACAAAATTCTTTACAGGATGTGAGTTTAGCGCATTTTGTTTTGTTTTGTTTAAACTCTGTGAAGGACATTTAATAGTTATGTCGGTTGGTCAGTGGTAATCTACAGTGGCATATGAATGGTGTGTAGCTGGTAGGGCATAATCTTAGAATTAAGGTGTATGTTACCCATATAAATGTTGGCAGGGAATAATCTTAGCATTAAGGTGTATGCTACCCATATAAATGTTGGCAGGGCATGCTCTTAGCATTAAGGTGCATGCTACCCATATAAATGTTGGCAGGGCATAATCGTAAGTAGTGAAGTGGGGCGGTATAGGGTCTATGGGAATTAGCATTATAAACACCCCTGGGTCACTATAGGGTCTATGTAAATTTAACATGGACAAAAATCCTGGGTCGGTATAGGGTCTATGAGGAATTAGCATTACAGACTTCCCTGGGTCTGTATAGGGTCTATGTAAATTTAACATTAATTACCCTGGGTCTGTATAGGGTCTGTGTAAATTTAACATGGGAAACAAATCTTGGGCAAGTTGAGCCTCAATGGAAATGGAACAGGGTCGGGACCCTATTTTAATACGGTCCCGACCTGATGGGTCTATGGAAATGGAACAGACGAAAATTGAAACAGGGAGGGGTCTCTATTTTTTTAATAAAAAAAATAAAAATAAAAAAGGGGTAGGCAATTGAAAGTCTATCTCTTTTCGAGAGATTGGAGTGGCCCTGAAAAGGGCCTTTGGATTTATGTTAATATGCCCTTAACATAAAGGGCATCTGCGGCATCTTCTTGTCCTCAAGCTGGGTCTTACTGCAGGGCCATAAATCAGAGTCCTCTTGAGGCATCCTTGTCTCTCCACATACACTCTTCGTATCCACAGACTGGTGTCTGACCTGTGGACAACTGTCCACTTGGATCGGACATACATTAGTATGTCCGTCCTGAACATCATCGAAGAAACAAGGGTTGATGATTTGACTGTGGTCCACATCTTGAGGCGCCGAGAACAGGTGAATAAATGCAGTGAACTGCGCTTATTTATAGGTAGAGGAAGGATTGAAACGGATTGAGTTCATTGACCAATCCAAACACACGTTACAAAATTCGTTCAACCCGCATCCAATCCGAAGAGAGCAGTCTGTGACGTCACGTGGTCTATATAGATTCGCTAGCGCCTGTGCGCTGTCAATCCATGTGACAGTTATTTCAACATGACGGAAACTCAGAAAACGATACATTGGGGTGCACCAGCAGTGGAGACCGCCCAAGGGAACCCGGACTTACTTTCAGAAGAGGTGAATTGGGATTTTGTGGATTTTCTTACCTCGCAAGAATTTGTTCCGGAAACTTCGTCACCTTCTTCATTACCGCACGTGGAGAATTTTAGACAGAAACAGAAAGAAGAATTGGAGAAATTTATACAACAGCAAAAGGAAGCGGAACAAGCTTTTCTCCTGCAGCAACAACAGCAAGAAGAAGAGGTAAGAAAAAAACAACAACAAGAAGCAGCAGCAAATAAACAAGGGTGTGAAAATCAAACGGTCACGGTATTGTTAGACATTTTAGCGGAGTTAAGAAGTCTGAAACAAATGTATCAGACTTCTTTATTACGACCGAAGAGAATACGACCTTCCCGAGCTGAACACTCCAACCCTGTGACTAAACCTACCGTGCCACCCTTAGTGATTTCAACCAAATCATCATCATCATCATCAACAGTACGCAGTCCAGAAGTAGGCCTCGGCCGTGGCAAAGGCTTAAGGCAGTTAAATTTGATTGCTTAAACTCACCCCTACACCAAAAAAGGCCCTTTTCAGGGCCACCCACGTCTCTCGAAAAGAGATAGACTTTCAATTGCCAATAACTCAAAAAAAACATTTTACCCTATAGTATGTGTATAAGTGTGTGAGTGTACGTTCTTATTTTAAAATCAAAACTCAAAGACACTTATCTTTTTATAATTAATTTATTCTTTTATAAATACTTACAATTCAATTCACAATTCACAATTCACAGTTCTTAACATAACACTTTAAAAAGTTCATAGACGTCTTCTGTCTCATTGTTTAGTCTCTCTGTTTTTTCAATTTCTTCACCGTCACAGGCTTTTCTTCTTCTTCCTCCTCACTTTCTTCCCTTCTTCTTTTCTTCTCCTGTTTCTTTTTCTTCGCCTCTTGTAAATAGAATTGTCTTCTTTCCTCCTCTTCTTCCTCTGAAGAATCCCTCTCTTCATCCTCTGAAGAATCCCTCTCTTCTTCTGACTCTTCTTGTTTCTTTTTTGGGCAATCTGGAGATCAATGTCTTTTTTCTTGACAATAATAACAGGTATCTTGACTTTTGTCTTTTCTAGCCCCTTTTTTTCTTTTTTGACGGTCTGGACACTCTGAAGACCAATGCCCTTTCTTCTGACAGATATAGCAAGTATCTTGACTTTTATCTCGCAAGGAAGGAGAGTAGTCCGTCCGCTGGTCTGAAGTAAATTTTCAAATGACCCCTCGCAAAGCTCTGATGAAATGTTCGATTTTTGCTGTCTCTTCCATTGTTGTGTTCGGTTTGAGAGTGAAATGAATAGTGAAAGGACAAGACACACCCCCTTTTATATACGCTGGTCTGCTAGGACTATAAATTAGCCCATGGTGTTTAAACTTTAGTCATTTGACGTTTTGTACTCAAGATGAAACGATCCAATTCATTTGAGAAGAAAGAAGAAGAAAGTAAGAGGCAGAAAATTGATCTATCGCCTCGTACCAGGGCTGAAGTCTTGGCACAAATTCATGCCAGTGATTTTGAAGAGGACATGAGTGAACCAGAATTCAAACCCAGAGAGTCTTCCTCTGAACAAAGTTCACCACCCTTAGTCAACCCTGAAAAGTACTATGACATTCGAGAGACAGAAAAGCGCTCCTCTAGAAAATATAGAACCACGGCTTACACGTACAGGGTGAAGTTTAAAAATTTCAAGTCCGATGTACCGTTAGAGAAAGCAGAAGGGTTCATCACCGAGACGTGGGATTCTTTGCTCACCACACTCAAGCGACAATGTCAACCCAAAGAAGACGATCGCTTGAGACTTTCCATACAACACGACGGCTTGAAATCCCCTGTTTGGATCGAGTTTAGCAGCCCTGCAGAATTGACCCCTTCCAAAGTCATGGACAAAATTCAACACGTACAACAATCCAATGACCAGTTTGACATCACCGACGGAAAAGCCACACTGTTTATGACCCACGTCTCTCCTCCTCAATGGACCGGACAACACAAAAAGATGTTATTGGTGAACGACCTATGCAGCATTAAGCGTAGCCTCGTCCGAATTCACAATTCTCAAGACCAGATGTGTTTAGCCAGGGCTATAGTTGTGGGACGAACCTATGCCAACAAGAACGACACGGTAGAATGGAAAAAAGACTGGGAGAACATTCGACAATCGGATCGAGCCAAACAACGAAGAGAAGCAGAACTCCTGTTACAACAAGTCGGCCTGTCCACAGACACACCCTGTGGCATTCCTGAGATGCAAACATTGCAAGATATTTTAGCTCCACGCTACACCTTGAAAGTGCACCCTCAAGAAATGCGTGGGCCTCTGTTGTTTCGAGGGAAAGACTTTAAGGATGGAAAATACATTCATGTCTATCATCACGATGACCATTTCGATACCATTACCACTATCACCGGATTCCTGGGATATGTTTATTATTGCGAGAAATGTGACTATGGCTATAACAATCGAGAGCAACACAAGCATTGTGGATCGAAATGCTCAGCATGTTTGGCCTCTCCACCCTGTCTGAGCGAAGGGCAAGAACCAGTGCATTGTTCAACTTGTCAGCGCACGTTTGTCAGCCCTGCCTGTTACCAACAACATTTGAAGACGCAAGGTTCACAGAAGAAATGTGCTTGTCAACTCCTGAGATTGTGCCCTACGTGTGGCCAAGGCATACGTACCAATAATGCAAGGCACACGTATGTTCAGGAAAGAAAAAATGTCACATTTGTCACCACATCGTGGACTTGGAACATCAATGCTACGTGCAAAAATACCAATCCCAACCAGAGAAAGAGGATGGACACAAGAAGAAAGGCAATTTCATCTTTTTCGATTTCGAATGCATGCAAGAGACCGGTATTCACATTCCTAATTTCTGCGTGGCTCATCGAGCGTGCGAAAAGTGCATTCAAGAACCTATCTTGAGTTATTGCCCTCACTGCAGTAAGATTCCTGGAGGACGTGAAAAAATCTTTCGAGGGCCGAACACGCTAGCCGATTTCGCCCGATGGGTCTTAGACCCCATCGACAAGACGTGGAGCCAAGAGGACATCGAACGTTACGGAGATTGTCATCGCCATGCCACAGTGATGGCTCACAGTGATGGCTCACAGTTTCTCCGGATACGATGGACAGTTTCTTTTGAGGTAATATATGGAACAAGGCACCAAACGTCCTAAAGTCACTTTGAACGGAGCCAAAATCATTTTCATGCAAGTGGGACAAGTGCAGTTTAAAGATTCGATGAGTTATTTGGCCATGCCTTTGAGTCGAATGCCTAAAACGTTTAGAATGACAGAAATGGCTAAAGGGTACTTTCCTCACTTTTTCAATACCGAAGCCAATCAACATGCCGTTCTACCCCATTTGCCTGAGGCTCACTATTACGACCCCGACAACATGCGTACCGAACAACGAGAAGCTTTCTACGCTTGGTACCAGGCTCACGCCTCCGACCCTTTCGACTTTCAGGAAGAAATGCTAAAGTATTGTCGTTCCGACGTGGACATTTTACGCGTTGCTGTGGAAAATTTCGAGAACTGTTCATGGAACACGGAGGGGTCGATCCTTTGAAAGAAGCTTGCACCATTGCCAAAGCGTGTTCCTTAGTGTACCGGCAACGATTCATGCCTGAAAACACCGTGGCTGTCATCAGTCCTCAAACGATCAACTATGTCAAACGTCAATACTCGGTCAAAGCCCTACGCTGGTTACATTACTTGTGCGACAAGGAAGACAAGTGGATTCAGCATGCCCGCAACGGAAGGGGCGAAAAGACCATCGGAACGCATTCGGTCGATGGCTGGGACTTAGAAAACCCCAAGATCGTGTACGAGTTTAACGGTTGCTTATTTCACGGATGTCCCGTCTGTTACCTTGACCGCGGCACTAAAAACCAGTTTTTACAACGAACCAAAGACTTGTACCAGGCCACTTGTCAGCGACGCCTAAAGTTAGAACAGGAAGGATACCAAGTGGTGGAAATGTGGGAACACGAATACGATCACCGTTTGAAAACCGATCCCGAGTTTAAACGTCTCGTGGAAAGTTACCAGTTCATGGACCCGCTGAACCCGAGGGATAGTTTGTACGGAGGAAGGACCAATACCACCTGTTTGCTGTACCAAGCCGACGAAGAGAAAGGAGAAGAAATCAAATACTTGGACGTGTGTTCGCTGTATCTCTACGTCTGCAAATATTGTCGCTTTCCTGCAGGGCACCCACAATTGTTCACCGAACACATCGACCTGAAAAACATTCGACAATACGAAGGCTTGATCAAGTGCAAAGTTTTGCCTCCCACGGACTTGTACCATCCCGTGTTACCTCACCATTGCCAAGGCAAACTGATGTTTCCTTTGTGCCGTACTTGTGCCGAAACGTGCAACCAAGATCAACCTTGACATCACACCCAGGAAGAACGGACCTTGACGGGGACGTGGGTCAGCGTAGAATTGTTCAAAGCTTTGGTCATGGGATACCAACTGTTAGAAGTGTACGAAATTTGCCACTTTCCCAAGACACAACAATACCACAAGGGTGACCCCAGTCAGAAAGGCATTTTCGCAGACTACGTGGATGCCTTTTTGAAACTGAAGCAAGAAGCCAGCGGCTATCCTTCCTGGTGTCACACTCCCGAAGACCAAAAGACATTTAAAAAGAAATACCGGGCACAAGAAGGCATCACTTTAGATCACATCGAGAAAAACGAAGGCAGGCGATCGTTTGCCAAAGTGATGTTAAATTGCTTGTGGGGCTAAATGGCACAACGACCGTGTTTACCCAAGACGGAATATTTGACCGAACCTTCCCGCTACTTCTAGATGATTCACGACAAAACCAAATACATGAAAGAACGTGGACGTCGTTCGCGAGAATTAGATCTTGGTCAATTACGAAGAAGATCTGGACTTTGTACAAGACGACCCCTTTGTAAATGTCATCATTGCGGCTTACGTGACAGCTCATGCTCGCTTAAAATTGTACGAAGCTTTAGAACTGTTAGGGGAACGTGCCCTGTACTTTGAAACGGACAGTTGCATTTACATCCATCACCCGAGTCAACATCACCCTGACATCGAAGGAGACCGTTTAGGAGCCTGGACAGACGAGCATCCCGACGACAAGATTCTAAGTTTCGTCAGTGGCGGTCCAAAAAATTACGGCTACGAATATCGGGACAAACAAGGAGAAGTGCACACGACGTGTAAAGTGAAAGGATTGACTCTGAATTATCGTACCAGTCGTGTGGTCAACTTTGGGGTATTGAAAGAAGCCTTGCAATATGGAGAGGATGAACACTTTAAAGTGACCACTCACCAACCCAACAAGATTGTACGTTTACCCACTCACCACATCGTCAGTCGATCCCTGAAAAAAGTCTATCAAATCGTGTACCAGAAGCGAGTGCGACTTCCCAATCATTTCACCTTACCGTATGGACACGTCGGTATTGGTCTGTATATAAAAAGAAACCCTAGGAATGATCGATAGATCATTGTGACTATCAAGACCAAGCGAACAAGATGAATACTTTCAGAGAAACACAAAACAAGTTCAGAAGGGCACAATTCAAGTTTGGGGGCTCTGAAGTGGAATGCGATTGTGAGCCTTGCGATGGGAACGATGCTGTACGCTGTGACCTTAGCGGTGCCGTAAAGCATCATGGGAACTTTGTTCTCACTGCCCCTATCATGGAAAGTGATGATGTGCGTGTCAAACCTGAGGGATGCGAAAGCGATGCCGCTCGTCCTCTTGGACACTTTACTGGGTTTCATGGTCAATGTGGATGTCCATCTTCACGTCTACCTTCCTACGGATGTCATCCAGCCCTGAGCAAACTCTTGTCCATGTCACCCAACCCTCATCGAAACGAACCTGTGAAAGACGAATATTCGTTCCCTGTGCGTTTGTCGGAATACTGCAACTTTGAAAATCGTTTTCAATCGTTCAAAGGAAAATGGCCTAAGTATCTGGGAGGACCGACCCCCGAAGAATTAGCCAGAGCCGGATTTTACTACTTGGGCGAAGGGGATAAAGTCAAGTGCTTCAGTTGCGGCGTGTCACTTCACCACTGGGAACCGCAAGATTCGGCCTACCTGGAACATGCTCGATGGTCTCCCAGTTGTCATTACTTACCCTTAGTAGGACAATATATTTAAATGGATACATTACAAGAGAACATTTGTGCTTTGCTGTGGAGTTGAGAGAACGCATTTACCGAGAGCTGGTCAAAATACAATTGAAACGTAAAGAACAATTGCATCCGTTACGTCACCAATTTTTAAATCACTGGTACCCGAATGCTATACAAGGACCGATTCAGTTGAAAGTGTTCCATTGGATAGACATTGATCAACGACCCCCTGGTTTTAAAAAGGATTGGTTTGCTATTGATGATTCTATTTACTACATTATAAACTTACTGCATCGAATTCCAGAGGAAGAGTTAAAGACTTACCAACATCTTTTACACAATGTCAACCTAGTGAAAGAGGAAACTTCTGAACGAATTCTAATGTGTAAATTAGTGATGAAACAATTTAAATTCGACACTGAAGTAAAACTATGTCTGTGCAAACGGTACATTTCTTGTGTCAGAAAGAGGATTTAGTATGAATTCATTCATGGATGCTTTGCTAGAGAACATTCGTGCTTTGCCTGTGGAGTTGAGAGAACGCATTTACCGAGAACTGATCAAAATACATGTGAAACGCAAACTTAGAGTTATTCATCCGTTTTTAAATTATGCTCTGTTCCAAAGTATAAGAAGACTGATCATGAGTGGATATTACATCAGGCACAAAGGTAAACGAGGCTATTGGCCACCACCCAGGGGTTCCAAAAACAGTGTATATACTTATGGATACTTTACAAGAGAACATTTTGGGCTTGCCTGTGGAGTTGAGAGAACGCATTTACCGAGAGCTGGTCAAAATACAAGTCAAACGTAAAGAACAGTTGCATCCGTTACGTCACCGGTGTTTGAACCAATGGTACCTGAATGGTATAAAAGAACTGATTCGTCAGAAATTGTTTCAGTGGTCAGACATTGTTCAAAACTTTGAGGTCGCCAATGATCGACATGTTCATCATTTTGGTTACTTCGAGATTTACCTAGAGCAACGCATTGAGGAAGACAAGTTAAAGGATTACCAACATATTTTACGTGGAATCTACTTAGCGGAAGAGAAAACTCCTAAACGAACTCTGAAGTGTAGGTTACAGTATGCAAGATTTAGATTTCCTACTGGAGGACGAAGATGTCTGGCTAGAAATTACGTGTATTGCATCCGAAAAAAAGAGAGTATAAAAACAGGCTGTCATGCCGAGGTTTTTATCACATGTGATTGAACAGATTCCGTGGAAGGAACTCAATGACCATATTTAAACCGTGGATCATTACCATCAATTATTACAAGAACTGTATCCAGTCAATTTGGGACGACGCATAGTGTGTGTCGTAGTGACTTGTTTTCTGGGATTTCGTTTACCAGCCGATTCCTTGTGGACTCTTTACGAACAGTATTTACCACCCCATTCAACATGAAAGTGGTGCTTTTAAATGTTCACGAGAGACTCATTTTGCTCAAAGCCTTACGTTTTCATCTGGATACTTCACGACCTCTATGGGAAAAAAAAGATACGTCAACTTTTAGCTACCCAAGACATGTATGACGATGTGTGTGTAGCTTGTGACTTACACCCCCATTGGACAGATGTCCGTGCCTGGAAAAAATGGGATTTTGAGGCTTGGACCCAAGAAGTGGCCCAGTATGCACGAGAGTTGTGATCCTTCCTTTCAACGTCCAAAGAAAAAAGTCACTTTTCAACCTGTGTAAGTGACAGTACCAGAAGAAGAACCCGTCACCCAGGACAGGACTGTCATGGACATGCCTGAAAGACCCTTTCGGGAGGACACTTGTGTGACCTTACCCCCTATAGAACTGGTCAGAATATTACCCAAAACATGTTGTACAGACACTTGTGTTTATTCCACGTTAATGGTTTTGATGTGCCTTTTATCGTTGTACTTAAGCCTTTGGCTTTTATGTATTTTTGTCTTTCGTGTTCACGTTTGAAACATTCAATAAACGTGTCCTGAAAAAAGTATATAAACTCTTGTCTTGTTTGTTTTCGTGTCGCAAGTGACATTCCTAACACTATGGCTACCTCTGCTGTCTCTGCTCCCTCTTCCTCCACTGTCAAAGTCATTGACGAACACTTAGATCGTGCCAGTTGGCAGGCTTTGCATCTTCGCCATCCCTTTAACATGTTCATTGCTGGACCTAGCGGTTCAGGCAAAACCGAATTCGTCAAACGTTTGATCGAACATAAACATCATTTGATCGACCGACCACCTCAGCGGATCGTGTGGTGTTACAAAGAGTGGCAATCGGCGTACAGCCTCTTGCGAGAAAGTCAAGGCGATTCCATCATGTTTGTGGAAGGCATTCCTAAAGAAGACGACAGCATCGTCTCTGACTCCCGTCAAACCCATTTGGTCATTTTTGACGACATGTTAGGAGAAGACGAAGAAGAAATTAAACTGTGGTTCACGCGTAAAGGGCATCACCGTAATGCCAGTGTCGTTTGCATCACTCAGAATTTGTTTCAACAAAGTAAAGCCCATCGCACCATCAGTCTCAATGCACATTACGTGGTCTTGTTTAAAAGCCCTCGAGATAAATCGCAAGTGCAAGTCTTAGCCAAACAGTTAGGGACGCCTTGGCTGACTCAGGCGTACGACGACGCCACTCAAACTCCACACGCCTATTTACTCGTCGATTTGAAACCTACGACCCCCGACGATTTGCGATTTCGTATCCACTTGTTTCACCACTGGTGCCAAGACGGAGGGCCTGTCCTGTACACGTCTCCGTCCTCGACTTAACTTCACTCAACAAAAAAATCTTTAAAAACCTCAGACACTTTTCGTCTGTCTCACACAGTTTGAACATGGCGTCCCATCAATCACATCTTCCCGTCAAACTGATTCGTGCCTTGTATTGCATCAGTCGAGAAAAAAATCCACAAATACGGGCTGGTGTCTTAGAAGCTAGTCTCAAAGAAGTCTTACGATGGTTCACGGTGACAGCACGTCAATTACTACAAGGGATCATTCAGATTCCTCATCAAACTAAACGCTTTTTTGATCAAAACAAAATCGCTTTGACCCAACTGGCCGATCCTCGCATCGACACTCAAACCAAGAAATAAATCATTTTGAAACCTGGAGGGAGCGGTACTCAAGGGGTCATCATTCGCTCTCTCTTAAGATGGGATCCTAATGCCCCCAAAGTTCTCCCCATGAAAAAAGTCAAACGAAGCTCCAAGAAGAAGAAGAAAAAGACCATGTCCCCAAGGAGACCTGTGTCTCCAAGAACTTCTCCAATGGCGGGACCCTCCTCTTACCAGACACCACCCCGGAAAAAGAAAAGAAGCCCCCAGAAAAAGAAGCAGAGAAAAAGTCCCCAGAAAAAGAAAACTCCACAAAAAACTAGTCGCAAGAGAGGCACTTCGGCCAGGACGCAACCTTACACTCGCAGACCACGACCTGGAACGGCGGTGACCGCGTCTCCGGCAGCCTCAAGTTCATCCAGTTCTCCGTTGATGACACCAAGAACTGAAGAGTACTTGGAGACGTTGATCACACCAAGAACTTCTCCGTTGATGACCCCAAGAACTTCCCCAGTGGCAGGACCCTCCAATTTAGTGGCAGTGGCTGCTGCTCACAAAGTACCTGCTCCCAAAATCAAAGTTCAAGAAAGATCGGGCATGTTACAAAGTTTACTGGATTTGTCCAAGCAAGAACTGGCTCGATTTAGTCCGTTACGTACCCCTGCACGACGTGTCATGCCTGTCCTGAAGTTGATACGACGTAAAGACAATCAGTGGCGACGAGTTCCAATATAAAAAAGGTGTGTGCCCAAGGAAAGAAAAGGAAAGGACTGCCTCCACGTTTAGTCAAACATGGGGACATGTTATCTCTCCTGTCTAAAGCTTCTTCACCCCTACGAAAAAACTCATTGAATCAGCCTACAAAGAGGTCATCGATACCGTGTGCGAATGTTGTTTGAACGTCTTGAAAGGCACGATCCCTTTGTCCAAACACCAGAAACAATGCTTAGGCAAACATCGTCACGTTCTTCGCCAAATGGTTCAAAAGAAAATCCCCCTTCGCCAAAAGAAGAAGATGTTGGTCCAACGTGGAGGAATTTTACCCCTCTTGTTAGGCCCATTACTGAAAGGAGTCTTGGGAACCATGTTGGGAGGACTGATGGGAGCAAGATAAAAAGGCCCTCTGAAGTCCCAAGATCTCAGAATCGACCCTTGACAGCCCATGGAAGGACGAAAACTAGCTTTAGTGCCTTAAAAACGATGGATGGAATACCATCGTTGGCAAGAACAACGCACCCCGCATATACCTCCCAATCCCCATTTGAGCGAGATGACCCAGTTACAACACGAATTGCAGTCCTTGATGGATCGCCAAGATATCTCCGAAACAGAAAAATCGCAAAAGTACGGTCAACTCTTGCAACGACTGCAACTCTTTCACCAGAAAGCCTCAGACGAAACAGCTCTTCCCGCTCTGAAAGATCTTAAGACCTTGATGAAAAGTCAAGCACCATCACCAGTACCACCACCACCACTACCAGTGACCAAGACAGAAAAAGGAGATGAAGAAGAAGGGTTTCAAACTCCTCCAGAAAAAGTACGCAAGTTAACAACACCACCTACCTCCAGAATTGGATGGATTAAAAAGATGATGACCACCCCTTCTTCATCAGAAGAAAAAACTAAAGTGAAGACAGAAGTGAAGACAGAAGTGAAACAAGAACCGGTATCCCCTGTTCCGACATCCTCCTCGACACCTAATTGCTGGTCGCACACGCAAAGCATTGCAATCCAAGAAAGTACCTAAGAGAAAAAGAGTAGCATCCTCCAAGAGTGGGTGTCTTACTAACACACACACAAAATGGAAAAAGTGTTAGCCAGCATTTACTACGATCCCTCCCATCCTCAGGTTACGCAGGAGTTCAAAAATTGTATCGTGCTGCCAAAACTCGACTGAAAAGTCTCCGTTTACCTCAAGTGCAACGAACAAGCTACCTACACTTTACACAAAGCCATTCGACGCAAATTTTCCAGAAGTCGCACCCGAGTGGAAGGCATCGATCATCAATGGCAAGCCGATTTTGCCGATGTCTCTCATTTGGCCAGCTACAATCGTGGCTACAAATATTTGTTTTGTGTCATCGACGTCTTTTCCAAATTTGCCTGGGTACCCTTCAATTCCAAATCCAGCAACGAGTTAGTGCGAGCCCTGCAACGAGTGTTGAAACAAAGCGGTCGTCTCTCTCTTCGATGGCAAACGGACCAAGGCACCGAATTTCTGAACCAAGCTTTCCAAAAAGAATTAAAGAAACGTGACATTCATTTTTTTACCACCGAGAATCCTGAAACCAAAGCCAGCATCGTGGAACGTTTTCAACGCACTTTGAAAGAACGCATGTGGAAATATTTTACGCATCACCACACTCTGAAGTACATCGACATCTTACCGCACCTGGTGCAAGCGTACAACCAATCTTACCATCGAAGCATCGGACGTGCCCCGCAAGAAGTGACTCCCGACAACGAAGTGTTGGTGTTTGAGCGCCTGTTTGGTACGTCCCCGACGAGGGTTGTCCCCAAGAAAAGTGGAGTGTTGACCGTAGGAGATTGGGTACGCATTGGCAAAACCAAACGCACTTTCGACAAAGGTTACTTAATTAACTGGACGACCGAATTGTTTCGTGTCACTGGACGAGTGCATGGTCGTCATCCTACCTATAAATTAGAAGACATGAACGGAGAAGTGCTCAAAGGAACGTTTTATTTGCCCGAGTTACAACGTGTCACCAAAAAAGAAGACGACGTGTACGACATCGAAAGCATTCTCGAACGCAGAACCCGTAAAGTGGGCAAACGACGTGTCAAAGAAGTCAAAGTACGTTGGAAAGGATATCCACCCAGTTTTGATTCTTGGATCGACGCTTCGCAAGTCATCGACTATAAAAAGAAGTGACCATCATGCCCGTTCACACAGACGCAGCTACGTCGACCACTCCTTCACCCAGTTCTTCTCTGCAAGATTTACAGAAACAACCCTTGTGGGTGTGGTGTGGAGAACGTGTACCTAAAATGCAAATCGTCTTTTTCTGCCAAATTTTCGTGGTGTATTGTGTCATCGGGGCAGGCATTGCTAATTTGAGTTTGCAACAAGGAGACAAACAATTGTGGACCATTTTATTAAGCAGTTCCATCGGTTGCCTGCTTCCCAATCCCTCCCTGAAATTCTCCTCCAACGGGAACAACGGGAACCTTGTGTCCAGTGCCAGTGTCAGTCACCACTCTAATAACAACAACAACCCTATTTTGGGCGGAGACACTCCTCTGACGTCCAGTAACCCATCGGACAGCCACAGAACTCTGGAATTATGAACAATAACAACCAATTTTACTTAACCTTACCCAGTGACAGTTCCATGGAGGTGTTTCCCAACAACACGTTGTGCTGTTACACGGCCAAATTACCTCAGACCATCCCATTAGATCACGAAGCCCATTGGGAAGTGGCTTTAGTAGAAATGATTCACCCGACCCAAGTCCTCAATGTCCTTCCCAATCAAAACTTTTTTGATGTGGAAGTTCATGACGAGCAAATGCAACAGTACTTGGATACCCATGGCAAATATAACATAAAAACCCCTGGCACACAAAATCAAAAGTACACCACCTATCACTTGTTCATTCCCCCAGGCTATTATTTTAGTGGTCAACATTTGATGAGCACCATAGCCTCTTGGTTTAATGTCGTATTTATGAAAGCTTTGGAAAGTGTCAAAAAAAAGTGTCACCATGGAATACCACAAAGCAGCTCGTCGCATCCTGATGAAATTTGACGGGAGTAAAATCGTGTCCATTTTATTTTGTCCTGAATTGTTTGACATGTTGGGCGGAGACATGGACATGAGAATGGCCATGCTCAAGAAAAACGAATTACCAATCATTTACGACAACGAGTCTTTTAGCAAGTTATTTCGTGCCCCGGTAGAACTGAACCAAGGACTGAATTTGATGTTTGTGTACTCCGATGTGGTGGAGTATAACGTGGTGGGACACACCTCTGTGCCGTTACTGCGTGTCATTCCTTTCAAAGTGGATTCTGCCACGACCGCTGACGAGGAAGGTGGAAATACTTACCACGTTCACCGCGAATCTGTGCATCCTCACTATTTGCCTGTCAGCAAGTCGTATTTGGACACGGTCAACATTGCTATAAAAGGAGATCTGGGACAAAATATTCCATTCACCAAAGGAAAAGTCACGGTGAAACTCCATTTTCGAAAACGGTTCTCTCGCGACTCGTAAGTCATGTATCCAATGTACAGAGGGGTTGCTCGACAGCGAGGACACGGTTTAGGAGATATGCTGAAATCGGCCTTTCGTTCGGTGGCCCCAGTGTTGAAACCGATGGTGACACGCGGATTGCACGCCTTGAAAGATGCGGCACTGACGCAAGGCAAAGAATTTCTCCAAAATGTCATCATCGACAAACAAAACCCTAAAGAAGCCTTCATGAGGGCAGGGAAAAATGTCTTGCTGCAAACGGGCAAAGACCTTTTGGGCCGACGAGAAACACCTATAAATGCCCTGCACGCTACCGAGTTATGCATTAAGCAAGGACAAGGCAGAAAGAGACGACGAAGAAAACACCCTTTCACCAGATTTCACACTTCTAAAGCTAGAAAGGCAAAGAAAAGAAGAACCGTCCGAGACTTAGACGTTTTCGATTATTGAGACACAGAGAAAAATGATGCACCGAGAGTCTTGCGCTTGTTCCAAGTCGGAACTGGATCTGTTTGCCATGCCCCCATCCATGATGACCATGCAAGAATCCCAGTGGGTGGAATTTCACCCCGTCTCCTCTTTGACGGATTCCGCTCCCATCGAGTTTGAAATCAAAGGACAGCCCGAAGATTACATCGATCTGAATAGCAGTTACCTGTACTTGAAAGTGAAAGTGATCAAAACGGACAAGACCAATCCAGGAGGCGATGCTAGAGTAGCTCCTGTCAACAATTTCATGCATTCCTTGTTCAGCGAAGTGGACTTGTACTTGAATAACAAACTGGTCAGCAGCAGCATGGATACTTACCCATATCGTGCCTACCTGGAAAATCTCTTGACGTACGGAAAAGAAGCCAAGAATACTCATCTGGATGCTTGCGTGGTATGGAAACCTGACACGGCAGGTGTACCCACGTTTAGCGACACAGTCCTGACAGAAGATGACAATCCTCACAATGTGGGGTTTAACGACCGTCGTAAGAAAATTCTGCAAGGGCGAAGTTTAGAACTGATGGATCGTTTGCATTTGGACATGTGGTTACAAGAAAAGTATTTGCTCAACGGGGTGGATATCCGTCTGAGACTGAATCGTAGCAGTGCCGCTTTCCATTTGATGGCCCATGCCAATGGATACAAAACTATCATTCAAGAAGCACGACTTTACGTGCGTCGTGTGGAAGTGTTACCTAAAGTGGGAAACGACGTCAGTCAGACGTTGAGCAGAACGACCGCCAAGTATCCGATACGACGCGTAGAAGTGAAAACGTTCACCATTCCCGCCGGACAGCGATCTATGATCGAAGATCATCTGTTCCAAGGACAGTTACCCAAGCGTTTGAGTGTTGGTATCGTCAGGAATTGAGCCTTCAACGGAACCCACGATCAAAATCCTTTTGAGTTTCGATATTACATTGTGTCCAAGATCGAAGTCAGTCGCGACGGCAAGACCTTGTGTACCCGACCTTTTGAGCCTAACTTTGGTGTCGCGAAGAATTATTTGAGATCGTACTTGTCCCGTACGAAGCCACGGGACAGTTAGGAACCAACACCAGTCACGGTATTTCGTACGACGATTATGCAGGAGGCTATGCTTTGTGGGGTTTTGATTTCACTTCAGACCAAGGCAGCGACGAGGGACATTTCCACCCTATAAAATCGGGTCAGATTCGTGTGGAACTTCAGTTTGCAAATCCACCTCCAGATCACACACTGACCGTCCTCCTGTATGCAGAATTTGACAATACCATAGAAATCAACAGTTTGAGAGAAGTCATTCTAGACTATTAGAAGCCATGGAAGACTGTTATCCCTCTTTACCTAGTGGAGAAACTTTGGAGATGGAATGTGAGGAGACCGGGGAAGAAGAATCTCAAGGCAAAGACGAAGAAGTTATCATTATGAAGTCAAGATGGCCAGAACAAGAAGCCCATTTAGTCTCCTGTTTTGCTACATTCCTGGCAGATATAATGAAAGAATTGATCAAGGAAGATAGCTATGGATGTCAAAACGATCATCCCAGTCAAATTAAACACGACAAATGTCTGATATTGAGTCAAGAAGAAAAATTGGACGAATATCTGGACAAAGCTTGGGATCACATCGAGATAGAATTCGTGTTGAACGAGTGGTATAAAGGCCTGGATGAACATTCTTCTCCTCCATTAATGTCTCTGGAGTGCCGACGCATCGAATCTCTCTTGGACCAGAGTAAGAAGTCGGAGCTAAACGCCTTTTACTTGTCAGACATTTTCAAGCAAAAAGTCAGGATCGAATTGATCACTTATCATTACCTGTGAAGAAGAAGAAGAAAAAAACCACACAAATCAATGGATACCTGGGAACTTTATTACCTTTTGAACCACAGATCGTACACGGCTTCTTGGAATCCTGTCGTCTGTGCAAAAGATGAACTCCCTCATCGTAAACCTCAAGACCATCAAGCTTATGTAATCAACACGGACGACAGTCATCTCCCAGGAACCCACTGGGTAGCCGTCTACTTTCCTCAAGACGGATGTGTGGAATATTTCGATTCCTATGGATTGCCTCCTTTGGAAGACGATATCATTGACTTTATGAGAAGAAATGCTCAGACCACCCGATTCAATAATGTGAAATTACAAGGCACAGATTCCTTGGTGTGTGGACAATATTGTGCGTATTTTCTACATCATCGCAGTCTAGGCTATTCCTTAGAACATTTAATGACTCATTTTGATCCTCGTTCTTCTTCTAGAAACGATGTGAAAGTAAATCAATGGTTTTGTGACCATTATGCTTATCTTTTGTCTCAAGCTAGGAAACGTAGTGTCTATCAATGGCCTAATGACTTCCAACAGTGGAAATCACAATTTCATTCACAACGTTGTCAACCCTGTCCAAAATAATGTGTTAGTTGAAAAAATGTTTGATGTTATATTGTTGGGTTATTGTTAAAAATGTTAGAGTTGTTTGTTAGTGTTAAGTGATTTTTGAATAAAAAAATGTTGTGTTTTGAAAAGAAATGCCTTTGTGGTTTGTTAACTATAGGAATCTTGATTCATGCTCTTTGACTTCTTACTATCCCTCTCATGACACTCATTGAACGGTCCGACTCGAAAACCGTGTGGGGATGTTTTCCTTCACGTCCGCGCTTTGACTTTAAAAACCGGGTCAGTTTCCAGTCTAACCATCCATTGTCGACTCATCCTCCTACGAAGATGTGCTCCAAACTAGCTAAGCTAAACGAAGCCTACGTGAATTTGCATAGGGTCAGACACAGTCTGATACCGAAGCCAGAAGAGATAGAGAATGTGAGAATGTTAAAAGTCACTGAAGACCTGATAGAAGAGCTCTTCAGAGAAGAAGTGAACAGGGAGAAAGAAGAATGGACAGAGAAGTACAGACTTCAGAAACAGTAGGGAGAGCAGCAACAGCAGCAACAACAGAAATCTGAACCTGACAGAGGCTTTGTCGACTGTCGTATCGACACCAAAGAGTTATTCTTCTCTTTCCGTAGAAGCAGACCTATCATCAGAAAGTCTATCGTCAGAGGACGTCGCATTCTTAGAAACTAAAAGATCTCCCTAGCTTCAACTTCGCACACAAAAAAACAGCCCTTTTCAGGGCTACCCAATACTCTAGAAAAGAAATAACAATAGATTTGCCAATGTAGAGTAGTGTGAATATAGACACGGACTCTTTTCTGGTGTGAGTGTATGTGTTTGTGTTTGTGTTTGTAAGCACTCAAGTACGTTTGTGTGGATAGTAGATAATGATAATGTTTTTTGTTGTTTGAAGTGTGGGAATAGTAAATTTGGGTTTGATTTAAAGGATTTAAGTATGTGGATAGTATATTATTTGTTTAATAAAATTTTTTTAGAATAGTGATGGGTAGTATAAAAAAGTGAGTGAGTGTTTCTTTTAGGTCAGCGCGTTGTTTGGTTATGATCTAGGTAAGATAAATTTTGTTTTGGGGATGTTTTCCTTCACGTCCGCGCTTTTAGTATAAATTGAAAATCGCTTGGCAGTCTAGCTACCCTGTTCATTCGTTAACAAGACAATGAATACCAGAATAAGCAAACTTCTTGAACTCCAGATGCACCTGGAATATGCCAGGCGTATACTAAATGAACTGGATGCGGAGGCCATAGTAGAAGAGGGAAGGATGAAAGAGGAGGAAAGAAGAAAAAAAGAAGAGGCGGAGAAGGAGAGAGGAAATTTCAGAATCCCAGAGACAGAAGATTGGGATTCTGAAGCCACTTATCCCGCCTCTGCACTCCCAACAAAAAAAGTAAAAAGAGACTGGAGTAGAAGATGTGTGTGTGGTGCCAGGCCTGGAAGGTGCCATCATTAACCAGGTGCCCTGGAGTTCAAAACAAACAGCCCTTTTCAGGGCTACCCAAACCATTAGAAAGAAATAGTAATCGATTTGCCAAAGTGTGTATGTAGAGTAGTGTGAATATAAACACTGACTCTTTTTTCCTTGTGTGTGTGTGTGTGTGTGTGTGTGTGTGTGTTTGTAAGCGCTCACGTACGTTTGTGTGGATAGTAGATTACTGGGTTTCATTATAATGCTTTGCGTGTGTGGATAGTAGATTTGGGGTTTGTTAATTGCTGCTTCACTTATGTGGATAGTATATTATATGAAATGAGAAAAGTAGGGTTATGTTTTCCTTCACGTCCGCGCTTTAACTATAAGAACCCACAAGGTTCAATGTTAGAACAATTATACGGTATAACCAAAACGAAGATGGAGGTGTCACAACTGTTTAATGATTTAAGGCATGTTTATTTTTGGATGGTGGATGGGGAATATGGAGTTGAAAGGATTGAAAGAGATTGGAGGTTAAGAACAAGTTGCACTACGTGAAAGAACTAAAACTAGCCAGGGAGATGATAGAGGGATTAATTGAAGAAGAAGTGAAGAGATTGAGAGGTCGGATAAATCCCCCTTATGTCAGAGTGGGGACAATAAAAGAGGCTATGGAGAAGGTAAAAGAAGTAAGAAGGTTCTTGGAAGAGATAGAACAAAGGTCAGAGTGGCCCTTTGTCAAAAGGAGTGTTGAACAATTGAAAAAAGGGGAAGAAAAGATGAGAAAGGTGATAGATGAAGAAGTGCAGAAAATAAAAGACAGGTGGGCAAAAAATAGGAAAGAAGAAGAAAATAGAAAGAAAAAGGAAGAACTAGAGAAACTGAACGCTAACTGGATGAAAATCCAACAGAAGTTCCGAGCCATGGGTCACCCGGACTGGATACCGGAAACAGAAAAGAAGAAGAAGAAAGGAATGATGGAAAAAATAAGGGGATGGATAAAGAAGTTAAGGAGCTAGTTAAAGAAGAAGAAGAAACCCAGAGGCCCTTTTCAGGGCCACTCCAATCTCTCGAAAAGAGATAGACTTTCAATTGCCTACCCCTTTTTTATTGTTATTTTTTTTTTAAATAGAGACCCCTCCCTGTTTCAATTTTCGCCTGTTCCATTTCCATAGACCCATCAGGTCGGGACCATATTAAAATAGGGTCCCGACCCTGTTCCATTTCCCTTGAGGCTCAACTTGCCCAAGATTTTTTCCCCATGTTAAATTTACATAGACCCTATACAGACCCAGGGTAATTAATGTTAAATTTACATAGATCCTATACAGACCCAGGGAAGTCTGTAATGCTGATTCCTCATAGACCCTATATCGACCCAGGATTTTTGTCCATGTTAAATTTACATAGACCCTATAGTGACCCAGGGGTGTTTTTAATGTCTATTCCCATAGACCCTATACCGCTCCACTTCACTACTATCGTAGCATTAAGGTGTATGTTACCCATATAAATGTTGGCAGGGCATAATCGTGGCATTAAGGTGCATGCTACCCATATAAATGTTGGCAGGGCATAATCGTAGCATTAAGGTGTATGCTACCCATATAAATGTTGGCAGGGCATGCTCTTAGCATTAAGGTGTATGCTACCCATATACATGTTGGCAGGCATGTTCTTAGCATTAAGGTGTATGCTACCTATATAAATGTTGGCAGGGCATGCTCTTAGCATTAAGGTGTATGCTACCCATATAAATGTTGGCAGGGCATAATCGTAGCATTAAGGTGTATGCTACCCATATAAATGTTGGCAGGGCATAATCGTAGCATTAAGGTGTATGTTACCCATATAAATGTTGGCAGGGCATGCTCTTAGCATTAAGGTGTATGCTACCCATATAAATGTTGGCAGGGCATAATCGTAGCATTAAGGTGTATGTTACCCATATAAATGTTGGCAGGGCATGCTCTTAGCATTAAGGTGTATGCTACCTATATAAATGTTGGCAGGGCATGCTCTTAGCATTAAGGTATATGCTACCCAGACAAATGTTGGCAGGGCATAATCGTAGCATTAAGGTGTATGTTACCCATATAAATGTTGGCAATAAGGTGCACTTAGGAGAGTAATTGGCTATGCCAGGTGTCTCAAACGGGTAAGATTAAAGATTATTTTGGAATTCAGACTGTATACATGTCTCCAAACAACTGCCCAGTGCCCATCCCCATGGGGTTAAGGGGTGTGTGTGTGTGTGTGTGTGTGTGTGTGTTAAATTAGTCAATTCATATTGAACAGTAGCTTGAGTTCTAAGACACGATCATGCAATGTACAACTGCTTGGCCCCCACCCCGATTTTGTTTTAGTATAATCGATTTTGTAAGTGATCTAAAGAATATAGCGAAATAAAGTAAAACTTTTAATAACTGAATCAAAGAAAAGTTACCATGTAACTTATATTTAAAAAACTAAACATTCTATCTTCTTGTGACATTATCTGAATCAGCTCACTCCATCAAAAAATCATTCCATTCTAAGTTTGTTGAGTTATAATGACAGCATTGTTTTTTCAGGGTAGGATGTATCTGACACGTTCAACCATTTCTTTACCAATGCAAAAAGTATATATTATGACAATCAACAAAACGAGCCTAACCCAGACTTCATTCGCATCTCAACCGTTATAAAGGCTACAGATCTGGATGATCTACAAATTGCATTACATATTTTGAGCGAAAGTAACGTTCTATACACTCTTAGCAAAATCAAAACAATAAGGTCATGTTGTACAGCTGAGGTGGGACCAAAAGTCCTACAGTTATCAGTACCAGTTATTGCACGGTCTCTTACCTTCTCGATAAACCGCAGTACTACTTGAGTATATTAAAGTGTGCAAAAATTACTCCTTTTTTTAAACAGGGACGTAGCAATTATATACCCATTTTTATACTGACATCTTTATCAAATAATTTAGAAAAATGTAGCGAAGTAGGTTTATAACTATTTTAATATCTTTTCCCTTTCCCACAAGGAGCAGTCAGGCAGACTTCACCGCACACGCGAGTACACAAATAAAATGCCACCGTCGCACGTCATTCACTGGGAAGCCGTACAAGAATATCTGCCTGTACATGAAACCGTCAAGCAACAACTACAATCACGTCAATTCACGCGCGAAGTTCTCATCGCAGGATTCGAACAGATATTCGCGCCACTTACCTGCGCGAGAGATCGCTGCGGTCACCAGTGCGACGAAGGAAAAACTTGAGAAACTGAGGAAGCGATTTTATACGACGCCTCTGTGTTTGCGGTATCTCAGCTGAATCACTGGCGCCAACATCTCTTGCAAGAAAAACAGCATGCATTTCGCCGGGGAAAAGAAATGGATAGGTTTTCAGTATATGAATTAGAACCTGATATAATGGGACGTCCTGAATAATGTATAGGTAAATTATGGTCACTATATTTACGAGTTTTGGGTAATATATATAACTGAGGTGTACGTATGCTAAGAGGGAAAGTATGAAATTACTCATATACGGAATTATTATTTTTAGCGATCTCATTAATGCATGTTGAAATTTTCCATTCAATTTCTACTGATGGGTCTTCGTTAACATGTTTGTATTATTTTTCATCATTTAATTGACGTTCAACCTCTTTAACATAATCTTCTTGATTCATAACAAAAATATTGTTTGAGTTATCAGCCTTTTTAATCACTATACTGTCGTCATTCATTAGATTATATAAAGACTTAATTTCGTCCTTAGAAATATTGCTATGATATTGCTTTTGATGATTACCAATTAATATCTCTTTTGTGATCGCGTCAATATAAAAGTCTAAATAGGAATGACGTCCACTAGGTAGTGTAAAAGAGGATTTAATTGAATTAAATTTTTTTTAGAATGAAAAGAACTCAATTTAACCTCTGAATTTTGCTTCAGATAGATTAAGTACTATAGTTGCAACCTACAACTACTTTTCAAAGCATGATTTATTTCCAAACAAAACGATGCATTAAATTCCTGTGACAGACGTAAGTCATGCAGAAAAGGAACGAAGTCAATTTATAAGCCTGAAGTTGATTGTTGAATCGTCTGGGAATCCTTCGGAGGTTCTCAGTATAGTAACATTGTTTGCGTCCATTTTGGAACTTTGTTTTTCACTATTGCTTTAACATTTTGGAGACCATTTTTCAAATCGGTTGCCCAAGAGGCATTGGGATAAAATGGCTACGTTTGTCGGGCCATGGCCAATGTACTCCACAGGGACTTGTTACAAACAAAACTAAGGGTATCGGTCAATGGATGTAGGCCTTAGAGGGACCTTTAAGATGGACTCCACCTTATGACAAGCGTTGTTTAAATGTTAACTTCTTGGAGTAAATAGTCTGACCTCTATTTGGAAAAGAATCTGGACATAAGCCTGTCTCCCAAATGACACAATTGTATCCAGCACATCACATTTTACGAGATAAATAGCTCCAAAGAGATTTTGTTTCATATCATGTGATGTAAATATCCAGCCATAAATACATTATAGAAAATCTGGACTTCATGTAATCATCCCCAAACAAGAATATCCAACAACTGGAATGATTATCAGTAGAATTGACGCACTTTATGTGGAAACATTGCAAACATTATAAGGAAAAGGATGACTAACTAGCCGTGTGACATCATACAGGAATTTTATAGCTCCAGTGTTTACAAGCTTATGCTGTGCCAAATATTCTACTGATTTGGAAGGAAAGTTGCTCTTTAAATTAGATATTGCAAACAAAATCTAAAATTTTAAATGTTACTGGTTATATAAATGCGCGTCGTCAATTCAATAAGCATCAGTGGGAAATGAAAGGTGCAACATCCGATCCAGTATGAAATAAATTATTTCGTCTTTTTCTCTCTAAACTAGCTCCATAAAAATAAAAACGAAATATAGACATAATCAAACATGGATAATGATTTAATATTAAATTTATTAAGCTCGTTGAATATATTCAATATTAAATTATCATAAATTTGAGATCCACTATTTAAAAAGTATTTTTACCTTGGAAATTTTGCAAGAGGATGATGGTTCATCAAAACCTTGCACCTGAACGTCATTTGTGTCCGCAGTTAGAAGTGTAAGAGGTAATAAATTAAATTATGAAGTATATATATATATATATATATAGATATATACAGACATATATATACATATAGATATATACAGACACACACACACACACACACACACACATATATATATATATATATATATATATATATATATATATATATATATATATATATATATATATATATATATATATATATATATATATATATAATGTGTGTATGCCTTTTCAGAATGACTCAACTCAACCCGCCTTATTGCCTATGTGGCATGCTCGCTCATAAACCGAGATTAGAACGCTCTGTTTAAATTGGATGAAGAATGAATGACGTCTTTATCTTTATGTTTCAAACCTCTTTCAACACTTGTTTTGTTAGTGTAGTTTACCAGAAACCTGACACGAGATAATATTCATTGCTGTGCTGTACAAGGAAGAAATTACCATACTAAGGTTAGGCGGCTTTCACGACTCATGTAGGTGGGTTGTTTATTTTTAGTGTAGACTTAAGACATGCCATCATACTCATTGATGTGTGTAACAAATAACAAAACCTATTATGAAAGTTAAATACAGGCATGACTACAAGCGCTGCAACAGAGCTCGATACTTTTTTTCTTGAAACTAAATGAATTCCATTTCAGTGTGGGTGAGTGTGTAAATACCATGAGTTCAACTCTATCTGCACTAAACATGGTGTACTCTAACACAAGAATATCTATATTGAAAAATACCGGCCTTTCACGCTAAACTGGGATCACGAAAACAAAAACACAGAAGGAAACAAGATCATTACCCCCAGATGAAATGGCCTCTTTATTGGAAAATATCAATAATAAAAATGATTGATATAACGCAAACAACGAATATAAAAAATACCAATTGAAAAGTAAAAACATAAAACTTGCAATATTAATTGCAACGTCTGATCCGAATAATAAAAAAAAAAACGAATAAATGAACTAAAAGTATACACACACATTTCAATATTCAAGAAAAACTGTAGATAATCAATTTTGAAAAGATATATATAGATTTAAAGCTATAAATAAAAGGTGGGTTGGAATTTAGAGGCACTTTCAAAACATTATTGGATATGGCATGCCCGTTAAATGAAAGCAAATTGCTATTCCCATCGACATGAACGAAAGCAGCCCACATGGATTATCCAACCCGCAATTCATGGAATACGCTCTAGCAACTAGGATGCGGCGACTCCCTCTAAGACAGAAATATAAATAACAAGGAAAATAAACCCAAGAGACCCAAAAGGGCCTGAGAGGGCTCATCTCTTTCTAATAGCCAAATGCAAAAACATTTCTACAATAAGTCTGGCTCAATGGAATGCTTTCTGTCGAAAACGTCTTACAATGCAGTTGCTCGCATGTATTATCAAAAGAACTGACTAATTTTTTATTTTTGTATCTTCATCCATACCTGAAGGCACATATGCGTCCTTTGTCCAATATTGAAAGGTATTTATTCCAGGATGCGTTCTGTCCCATATTAAAAGCCTTTTATTCCAAGATGCTTTCTGTCCAATAATGACAGGCCTTATTCCAGGATGCGTTCTGTCCCATGTTAAAAGCCCTTTCTTCCCAAGATGCATTCTGTCCAATACTGGCAGGCCTTATTCCAGGATGCGTTCTGTCCCATATTAAAAGCCCTTTATTCCAAGATGCTTTCTGTCTAATAATGACAGGCCTTATTCCAGGATGCGTTCTGTTCCATATTAAAAGCCCTTTTTTCCAAGATGCATTCTGTTAAATACTGACAGGCCTTATTCTAGGATGCTCTCTATCCCATATTTCAAGCCCTTTAGTCCTGATGCTTTCTGTCCAAAAAATGACAGGCCTTATTCCAGGATGCTTTCTGTCCTATATTAAAAAGCCTTTATTCCATGAACATTTCTGTAAAATTTGGTATGATTATGGTTAACAGTTTTCTGAGACAATATTATTAAAGATTTCTTGTATTGTTGTTTTGTAATGGTAGCCATATTTCAAGGCGAAATGGTATCACAAATATAAATTTGATTTTTAATAGAAGTCGTTGAAAGCTTTAATCTGTATCTAGTGGGAACGGTCATATTTAAAGGTGGATGTGCCAATCGCACTTTAGTGACTGTATATTTGAATGCAAATCAATATTATTTCTTCAAATTTAAAAATATTTAATTAATAAAGCATTTCTGTTAAATTTTGTAGATTAATGTGTGATTTTAGACACGAATTTGTATAAAATTTTACTTCATGTAAGTAAAGACTGCGACCATGTTTCAGGCAAATTTGCATTATTAATTTTTTTTATAAATACATAGCCCTTCTTGTCAGAATGCATTATATTTAATTTGTTTAAGTTTTATTGAGATGGTTTTGACACGAAGTCATTTCATTGTTTTTCAGTGACGAGGGGCATATTTGATAGTGAATTGGCATCTTCTTGTACATATTTTTAGCTATTTCACAGGCCTTTATGCGACGATGATTTCTGAAACATTTTGTCAAATTCTGTTGAGCAATGTTTGTAAAGGCGTCGTTTAAAGATTTGGGGGGTGGATATAACTCCGATCAGATGTTACCCTCTGAATTGTTGTATACGTTATCATTAAAAATTCTTTTAATTGTATGCGTCTAGAAAAATTAACAATTTCTTCAGCTAATTTAATTTTATTGTGATATCTGGTTTGGGAATTTTTTTTAGCCCTTTGCCTAACAGTATATACTCATTATCAGTTAATCTTCTACGTGAGCGGTTTAACACTGTTTCTTTACCTCTCTTAATTTGTTCTCTTCGCTTTTGTTTCCACTCTCTTCTACTTTTGAATCTATGGAACCTTCCATTATCTTTTCTTGTGATGTCGTCTCTATTAGTCCTTGTGAAATCTTTACCAGATTTGTCAATGTCTTTCTCGTGGTCACTGTTTCTGATTCTCCCCGTTTTACGGCTTCTGCGTATGTCTTCTTTGTTGTGCCGTTGGAAGTCATGTTTTTTCGCTGCTGTTCATCATGTTGATTCATGTTTGAATTTACAAAATTCCTATTTATGTTGACTTTTCGGTTTACTGATAACAGCATATAATCCAAAAACAACCGAAAAAGCAGCAGCAGAAAGCAGCAAATCATCATAACAACAGAGTAAGGAACGGCAAGAAAGGAAGTATTCAAAACCCAGAGAAACTACAGCAAGGAACAGTAATACACATATAGCACCTTCCAAAACATCAGTAAACTAAAGAGTCAACATAAATAAGAATTTTGTAAATTCAAACAAGAATCAACAGATGATATGGCAGACTGGCAATATTTGAACAAAACTGGAAGAACTTTGTACCGGGATATCTTCTCAAATTTGGTCAAATTCTGTATAGTGGTTTTTGAGAGATTGTTTAAATATTTTGTTTCCATCTTGAGTAACCGCGGCCATATTTGGTGATCGTCATCATTTGAACACACCTGAAACATGTTGACGCCAGAGTGCACCCTGTTGACAAACTGAGCACCTGTTATATGTCCAATATTATACGTTGATAGTGGAACAAATGGAGAAAAGTTTGCTGTGTACTTTTGATGACCATGTGGGCATTACAGGTTTATTCCTTGTCTCTTTCCCCAGGGTCCAGCAAACTTTATTTCGGGAAGCAATGACTCAGAAAAAAGTTCCTGTCAGTCATTGATTTATATGTGATGCCAGTAGTTTGTGAGGAATTCGGAGTGGAGGTGGGGTGTTTGTCGATTTGTAGCTGCCGTCCATTGCAATGTTTATTGTAGAGGATTCATTTGCACTTCACAACATCTTTTTTCCAGCCATATCTCTTCTATTGAACTCTGACACAGTCTTAAGCTCTGCATGATCTTCCTTGCAGGGGATGCCACATCCATGTTAGTCATAAGCTGTCGTCTTAACTACAGGCATGTCTCCAAGACCGATTGCAAGTCCGATATTTTGTGCGGCTGAGCTTAGTTCTGATTTGATGGTCTTCAATTCAGATGCATAGAAATTAAACTTTTAACACTGTATATCTATTCTAACAGATGTCAGCAGACTCTGGTGTCTTTTTCTCTTTAACCTAATATTAAATATTGCTTGCAACCATCTTCTCAATAGAGTGTTTACTTCTTAGCACATCATAAGGATTTTCTTATGGGATGTTAAAATCAAAGGCAACGTATACGTTTTCGGTTCCCGCGTCATGAAGGATCTCTCTCCATTTCTGATAAAACATGGGTAACAAAGGAATAAGTGACCGTTTGTATTGCTGGACAATTCGAGTATGTCATACGTACATTACTGTAAGGACGATCGACCCACAGAAAAAAATTAAGACAGTGTTGGAATGGGGAAAGGGTTGTTAGAAGACTTATGTGAAGAACAATAATGATTAAGTACACTTTTCTCAACCGTGGAATGTGATAACTATTTTCATTGATTTTAAACATGCGCATCGATCAAGTTCGATGGCAGGAAAGATTATTTTAGCATACGTTTCAAAGATCGTGGAAAAATATACTGAATAAACTTTCAAGTACGGTAATATATTTTACGCATGCGCAATGCTAATGAAAATTCTGAAAGGCGGAAAAAATGTTTGAGTATATAGTTTACCATCGTTGAAAAATGGACTTACTGTAATGGAATTTTACATACACGCATTGCTAACTAATGATATGATCTGGATATCTTTGAATATTTACAGTTTTCACCAAATGGGATCAATACACAAAATGAATACTTGCTATTAACAATTCATTTTGAGGTGATAAAAGCAGTCATGCATAGCAATCAATTATTGCTGCAGCATTTTAAGTTTTACTTCGTTTTGTTTAGTCATCGTAGCACAATAAAATGCTTTATTCAGTTTCTGAACTTTGTTTTTCATTCATTCAGTTTATGTAAAATTTTATATATATATATATATATATATATATATATATATATATAATTTCCGAATTACGTCAACGGCAGCCATATTTATGGTATCAAGGCTGATTTACCATTGAGTTTATATGGTGTTTGGAAGTTGAAATTAATTCATTGAATCTCACGATACCATTACAAAGCATCCATATATAAACAGAATGCAAATCATGCTTTCCGTTTGTATCTATATATGTAATTTATACTAGATTTTGCTCCAGTGTGTCTTGTACAAAAACTGCCAGGTTGACCCTTCGTACTGGTAAAATGGGCAGAATATCGTCTGCTAGTGATCTTATCGGGAAGCATCGATACTGTGCAGTTTGTTCATCTGACTGTCTGCATGGCTGATACGGTTATTTACTCTTTAGCTATAAAGTTGTCAAAATTTGTATGGGTCGTATTAACACATTTTAACTTCAGTCACAAGAACGTTCATTTGTCCTTATTTTTCAAATGAAACCTAGGCTTATGGACCAATAAGTGAACCTTTTTGGTACACACTATTTATTACGTACTTTGCTTTCAAGCAATTTTAAGGGAAGATTTTAAAGACTAACAGTAATTAAATATATTTTATACATAAAGCTTATTTACTTTCTAATTCTCTATTTATGTTTTCATTTCAAAAGAAATTATTGGTGCACTGAACTTTAAGGTGATATTTTAAGAACATATGTTTTTAACAAAACGACTTTTCAGTCTCTTTTGCAATATGCAGAGCAGATATTTAATTATAATTTGTATCTTTTTAGTAGAAAAATTCTAAACGAATTGTTCCGTTTTCTTCTCTTCAGTTTCTACTTGAAAGCTCACAAGAACTTAAAATGAAAACATTACAATTTCAGCAGTGTTTCCCAGTGATGCAAGAGGTTGAAACAGCACTGTAACAAGATGTAATTCTTCCAAACTACAGGCATAGGCAACACAGCTACTGCTGTTTGTGATATGTCTACTTGTATATTGCAAATATCTGTCAGTTTTATTTCAGCTTTACTAAACTAATTTGATTTGTACGCATATATGGTTTTAAACTAAGTAACAGAAAATAAGGAAACCTAACAAGTTTTGTTAAATTCAACAAATAATTTATCTCCTTTGACTTCAAAGTGAAAAATTACAGTATGGTGAATAAATTCCTTAATTGTCCTAAAGTTCTATAACAAGTCCAAAAGTATCGAGTAATCCAAATGAGTTCCTGTGTTATTCCGAATAAAAATCAGTCTATTGTGCTGATGTAATCTTGATATAATGCAAAATATCTTAAATGAATAACATTAATTCCAACACAGCTACTAAATCCAAAAGGATGAGCACTTTGCAATCCAATGAATAACTGAAATAAATTAATTATCTCAACTGAACACAACTAAACGACCCCACAAAGTCTGATGTTTATGTTGGGAATAATCTATTCTCAGGAAAACAACTCGAATAGAGAAACTAAGAAGCAATAACATAAAGGGAGGAGCGTCGAATATTCATTTCAGATCATTGTAACTTAGTCAACAGGGTCAGGTACTTTAGCAGAGAAAAACCCATGACCTGAACGCAAATCTCATCAAATTTGTCAACAAGATTTCTTCCACATCTTTCCATGGTCAAAAAGCGGACACAGACAGATCATCTGTATTGAAAGCCAGATCAACCGTGCAAAATTAAATTTGTATATCATAAACGAATTTATAGCACTTGAATTAAAGATAAAATGTTGCAAATTGTTGACTTCAGAAGAGTTTATGTAAAGTTGCTCTGTAAGAAAATTTGAACGCTTTCGTAGGTGAGCCATGAACCGTCTTCACCCAGACTTGACAAAAACAAAAGAAAATATCAATATTATGAACGTATGGAAGTGTATCGTGTAATAAATGCAGTTTTCTGGTCGACAGAGTTATTGCCCTTTATGAAGTTTAAATATAGCATGAACATTTCCTTGCATATTAATAGTCTAGTTCACGATTCATTCTTTTGATTCTGATTCCAGAGTGCACGAGAACTATCTTTAGAACCTAGTTTTAGTTTATAAGGGTTATGAAGGGACGCCTCAATTCTTGATAGACTTATGTTACTGTTCTTTCAATCATCGTTTGAACAAGAAGACAAATCTACCTGGAACTCTGCATCTGTGTGTCACATTCTGAAGACAATCACCACTCTTAAAATTATTCGTTGAAATCTGCTTTTCACATAGATCAGGGATTAAAAATTTTTGCTTCATCCTTATCGTCCATGTAATGCAGTTAATTTCATTTTATCACCTGAAACAGATAAACATCCGACTACACGATATATTCTTTGTAATACAGTGGGTACTATACCATCTCTATTATCAAACGGATTTATAAAATAGAGTTCTTTCTTTGGGTTGTCGCTCTATGTTAATATCAATTTTCATTTAGTTAACATGAAATAAAACAATTATAATTCAAACAGACAATAGATACAAACTACTTTGTTGTAACTGCAATCTTCTATAAACTTTCTTTCTCTTTTCTCACCATAACATGAACAGACAAAGACAAAGAGGGAATGTCAACTTCAATGACAATGAAGATGTATTGATAATGAGTGCTTCAAACACAATGCAAAGTTCTAGTGAGCAATAACTGAACTGTACGTAACCAACTACAACTATAAATTGCTACAATTAAATAGTCACATGTACATGTTGGTATGTCATGAATTGGATACATCCTGTGGGATCTTGAAATCTAAAACCTATGTATTTATCAGATAAATAGCACCAAAAATACTTCAACATACATTATTCCAGTTTTGCAAAGTCTCTACCTATAATAATTTTTTGGTTAACTTTTCTTTTTTTTTTCTTTCTTGGTGAGTTTGTTTCATACAAGGTTAATCATGATTTGAATCTTCAAGATATTGAATGTCAATATAAAATGGAGATTGTCAAGTAATACATTTTGCCAGTATTACTGCAACGTATATATTTGGCGTAGCTCTGGCAATTACCATTACACGCTAACCAAATAACAATACGGGAATGTATATAAAATGTCCCAGGAATTTTAGTTTCAAATCTCGTGAATAAATAGAAAGATCTTGCGCAACACCAATAAATAAATATCGACTTAAGCTTGGGCAACAGCCGTGTTACAAGTTTATGTAATCCTGTAGAATCGAATGTTGCATTTACGAGGCAGAGTGTGCAAAACCCGTGCTGACACACAAACACGTAGAATTTTGGAAGATAATGATTAAAACGATATACTAACAGAGAAAGAACATGCAAACAAGAAATAATTTCTCCGAAAGAGTGTCAGACTAAAGGAGATGTACAAATTGAAGAATTGCTAACTACAATTTTATATAAAAAATGATCTTAGGTGCAAATTACTTGTTTAAACAGATATTCAAGTCCCTATCCAATGTAACAAAACCCACTAAAATACTTAGATAATTTGTTGCCAGCAAAAGAAAAAACCAAACAGAAGAACACATTCAAGAAATTGAACAAAGTATAACAGTCAAGGATAGACTTAAATAATAAAATCAAGTAAAATGATTACGAAATTAAGAAATAAACCTGTACGATAAAATAGGGGCTAACAAAACACCTCTGTGGGGGGTTCTAGAAATGAATGAGTTTACGGAAAAAAACTTAAAATATATGACATCAAGAAAGTCGCTCACAAAGTCATAATGAGAAATGATTTTCTCCATATTACTTTCAAAATCACAATATTAAATAACAGAATGTTTTATTAATGGTGGTAATTTTGCAGCATAATCCCTATCTGGTTTTATGTCCATTGTTACGATTCTATGGTCATAAACTAAGAGACAGTAAAGAGAGAAAACCAACAAATTTACTAAAACTAAATGAATCATGTATTTCGCTAAAATACAAAAGTTAAACATTAAAAATAACCTACAATATAGTGAATAAAACCCTGAAATAGCACTAAAAGTTCTATCACAAGTCCAAATATATCGAGTATTCCAAATGAGTTCCAGTGATGTGCCAATAAACTTGATATATCAAAATGATAACAACATGTCTTTAAATTAATTCGCAGTAATTCCAAAACAACTACTGAATCCTAAGGTCTGAACATTGTGTAAATCCATTGAATAATTTACATAAATTAAGTCCTCTCAACAAAATTGAACACAACTATTTTTTTTCTCCTCAGAGACTGAAATTTATACTAGGATAAACTTCTTTTTGTAAATTATTCCCATTATAATAAACAAAGACGCAAGTTCAGAAGCAGAATGAGGATCGACATGATTATTTCGAAGTCACTCTTTGTCTCCAATGTCAACAGCGTCAAGTACATTAGCAACTAGCCAATCAGGAATTAAATCACCTAGTTTTCAAAGGGAGAATCCAATCAAATTCGTCATCAAGATTTCTTCTGCAGCTTCCAAGGTCCGAAAATGCCACAATAACATTTTACCAAATCAAATTACCTCTTTCTAAAGTACAAATCCACTATCTTATAGTATGAACACTCAATCACGTACACAATTGGATGTTTGCTATATTTACTAAATGATCCTTACAATATATTGTTATTTATATTTAATGTAATTGTTTGTTTGTTATTTTGTTAAATGTGTTTATTTCATTACATCCTATTGTAATGTAACATTGTTTACTTGACTTGACCCTGTCCAAAATTGAGTTCATTTCTTCTTGACTTGATTGATCTTTTTTAATTGTTTTAATTTCATTTATGTAAACAACTAAAAATATATTCATTATATTATATGTGTACGAGCTTATTATCCAAATTATTATTCAAGTAAACAACTATTTGTTATCTATCTCAGAGTAAGAATCATTAAGTTGAGTGAAGGTCATACCTGCACTGTGTGATATTTATCATGTGCCAATTGGTAACAAACTTCTATTTGATCCAGAAGAATGAACTTTTGACCCTCATCCGGGAATCTGTCTTGTTTCTTAATTAGTCGTATAACATAACTGATGTTTTGATAAAGGGATTGTCAGATGGGCTTAAAATACTTCACACGTTAAGTTGTATTATGTTGTATCCAGTTTGGACTGAATTCTATTTTCTTCAAATTATTTAATTCAAGTGATTCTTTTCTATGGCAATAAAAAGGTGCTGTTACATAATTCTTGGACAAAGACGTTCACTGGAATTTATACTGAATTCAAAACTGGAATAATATTTTATGTGATTCAACAAGCTTGTTGTCTTCACTCTTTTCTGCTACTTTTTTTAGAGCATAGACACGTAACAATATAATCATGAAAATTAATACACGTAATATAGCTATACATAACACTATTGTATTGTCTTTATGATTATAACGTGTTTTGTGTTCTTGTAGGTTGATTGCAGAATAGCGATGACTTTACACTTTCTCAAAAATATTGTATTCTGCTCCTGTTTACTTGAGATGACACATATTATAACAAATCATTTCCTCCACAATACTGACATTGTAATAACTCAACATATGATCAAATAGTAGAAAATATATTTTTGCAAAACACAAATGTGTATATAGATTTGTTTATGTGGATGGGATGACTTCTTTTCTAAACCATCCCCATTTATGTAACCAATTGATATGTAACCCTGCTCTGATTAGTGCGGTTTACTACTTGGTAACCTGGCTTCCTCAGTGAACCGGTTCAATTGTAAACTGGTCTTTTGTTTACCTGACATCCACTATAACAGGACTCTTTTGTAACCCTGCCCCTCTATAACACCTCTCTCTGTAACGCAGCCCCTTTGTAACTAGCCCATTTTGTAACCCGGCTACCTCTGGAAACAGGCCCTTCTATAACTTGGTGTTCTCAATAACCCGGCTTCTGTTACTTGGCATCTCTGTAAACTTGCTCCTCATTGACGCGACCCATATGTAATCCGGCCTTTCTGTAAACCCATCATCGTCTATAAGCCGGCTTCGTCTGTAAACCTACCTGCTCTCTGCCTCATAACCCTGCTTCTCTGTTGAAAGGTCTATCTGGAATCTAGTTTCATCTGTAACTTGGACACTTTGTAACTCAAATTTTTATGTAACCAGGGCCCTTTTTAACGCGGATTCTGTGAAGACTCTCCTCATCAAGACCTTTTAAAAGTATACTAATCAAATGCAATACTTGCCAAATGGATAAAATGTCCAAACTTTTCATGTTAATAGTAATCGGTTGAACAAATCTTTAGGGTGATATATTTAATATTTACTGATTGTTTTTTTTTATTTCATAAACCATTACGAATAATGGGTGTTCAAATGCAAACAAATCTGATGAATATAAATCAGAGAAAACACCGCTGTATTTTGTCATTGGAATACTGGCAAGCCTAATCTGATTCATAGTGATGGTCCTCATAGTGATGTACGTAAGACATAAGCGAATTGTCGAGAAATATAAACATAGACCTATTCTGTCACTGCCCATGGTTTGTACAAAATGCCACGAGGTTTTGCGTTTCGCGGAAATTCATGAACCGTATACACCCCTTGCTCCTGACAGGCCTCTCATCCCAGAGCAAGCACAATATTATGTGTTTAGAAGAGAAGACTCAAAAGAAGGGACAAATGCGGACAACATATACACATCTGACAAGATAATGAAACACAATATAATAATAAGCTGTAACAGTACATGCATTTGAACTTTATTGTGAGCGAAATGTATGTGAACTGTGGTAAAATCTGCCTAGGCATACCTTTTAAAGCTCAAAACACAGTAATATGCAACGATAATCATATGCATCTGTCATTATTGACTAAATGATCGATACAATGTTTTCGTCCATTAGAAATTATGGCCTAAAAGTGGTAAAGCATATGCAATGTATTATTAAACGAAAACGATTATTGATGTTGCAGAAAAATTATTTACCTCTAAATCGTATTGGCCGTGATTTTTCAAAAACCAGACCCATTCTTTGTACTATTAGTGTGCACACTCTATGAACTGTGCTTATTCGGATGATTCGCAAAAGCAGTGTAAAGGAAAAAGGTCTCTCGAGTATATTTTATGTCCTAATTCATAACATTGGTCATAAATCATCCCAATGAATACCCCATTAAAAAAGTATATTTTTATACTTTGAATTAGAGACTATTTTCGGATTTCCTAGGCTGTGCTCTACAGATGTTACGTTCTTTTGAGAATGTGACAGGTGTAAAGTGCAAGTTGTTGCTATGCCTCTCACCTACTTCCATGTGCTGTGGCTGGCATTTCTGTACATAATGTACTTGTTGAAACTGTACTGATCTCAGCAGACAGTTGACCAAAATAGTTGCTTCCATCTGCTTGAAAAATCAACCCGAATTCGTCCAAAATACACTGACTTTATCAGTGATTAAAATAGCGAATACGAGGAAGTACCAGCTTCTGAAAGTGAAAATGAATGAAATACGAAATATACAAGACGCAATATAACGCAAAATATACAAAAGTCAGAATAGAGTTATGCAATTTTGTTCCAGTTCTAGTTATTGCGAGTTGAAAATGAAATCTCATTTATCACTTTCAAGTACTCTTCAAAAGATACATACTGTTTTATATAAGGACGTATACTATCACAAACTATAAAGGAAATTACGTAAATATTTCCGTACATATTTTGTGTGCAGTTTTGCATGTTATGTATGTATGTATGTATGTATGTATGTATGTATGTATGCATGCATGTATGTATTTATGTATGAATGTACGTATCACAGGCACCACCAGAAAGATAATAAGAGAAGAGCTATCAGATATTTTGACGTTTACGAAAACAAAGCAATAAATGGTGTCCATGCGCTGCAGTTTATTTGTCGATTTGTTAACGTTAACCAATATGGTTTTACATGTGTCTACGTCCGTGAATATTAGTGTATTGCATTGTTGGGAAATTTAATGAAAACTTCGTGTAATGATAAGGTCTTTAATCACACAAGGAAATCTAGTATCTGATTTTTGTCAGATGTTTCGTCAGATAAATAGATCGAAGATGGGCGGAGTGGCACGGTTACTTTTGCTCAGAAGTTGATTTGCACATTAGAATTCTGCACACGAAAGTTGTCCCTGTCTACTTTTAAAGTTGATGCATTGATTTAAAGGAAACAGTTTTTGTCATTCGATTTTGAACACTATGAAGGCATTGTGTTGTTTTTGGGGCTACAGTACACAGTAAGGTATCAAAAGGTCTCGCTGCTCCGAAAGTATATTACCATTTCCATTTGAGGCAATGAGAAAATTTAAGGTCATAAATCCTTCAACCTTTGCTAATTTTCCGTTTGAGTTTGTACACTTTCGACCCTTTGAGGTTATAATACTTTCCCCATGTTAAACCTATCCCAAATATCTGCCGCATGGTCACCTATAGACGCATTTATAATTATCATACGAGTCCCAAGTCCCTCATACAATTACTAGCGTAGCATAAAGGAATTTAAACCAGCTACATATCTCTACAATGATGTTTATCCACTATATGTAAACCTTTACCGAAAAACCATGAAATAACTTGTCGAAATCGGCTTAACAAAATTTGAGCAAATTTAATAGAAAGCATTCCGACAGGAATGATTTTAAAGTATTTTTTTTTTTACAAAAAAATGCAGAACTGCTTTAAACATGGTCGCAGCTATTTCATACAGGAAAAAAGGCTATCAACAGTTCTTGTATAAAAATCACCAAACGGATATTAGCAAAATTTGACAGAAATGATCCATGAGTAAAGAGTCTTTACATTTGTAGAAAGGATTCCGACGTACACTCTAATATAACCACATTACTAAATTATTAAATATGGCAGTCCTTACTAGATTTAGATAGAAGCTTTAAACAACTTCTGCTAAAACATCAAAGTTTCGGAAAAAGAACTTTTAAATTTATTTAAATGATGTGTTGATTGGCCATTAAATATCTTTGCAATTACAAAAAAGGACCGTAAGGGGAGACTTTCACAACTTCATCTCAAAAACATGTTCATCATAATTTTACCAAATTTGACAGACAAAATTCTGGAATAAAGGACATATAGTATTAAACAAATGATGCCATCAAATATGTTGAAGATATAAAATATGTAAACATTTGAAACAATTGTTTTCATAATATATGCAATCAAATGCATTGGTGGGCACTTTTGACACAAAGCATCCTACTCAGCCAGAGGTACTCTCTAACTGCTCTTGCATTTGGTTATTGGGCAGAGGTGAGTGATCTAGGACCTATTTGGGTCTCATGTTACTTTGTTTTTTTCTGTATTTGATTGAGTCGCCGTAGCTTAGTTGGTAGAACGTCCGATTTGGATTCGAAGAGTCGTGTGTTGGACAACCTAAGTTGACTGCTTTAGTTTATATGCTTGGAAACGGCAATTAGCTCCCATTTTCTTGACGTGATATAACCAATATTGCTTTGAACGTGCCGTTAAAAACCAACAAACATTTCTATTTTCATCTCAAGTTTTAAAATTCATATCAGTCTTTTGAAATTGATGTTCCACTTTTGTTTTCTTTAATATTAATTTTTATGTTTATTTTAGTTCATTCGTTTTTAGTTGTATGATTCACATCAATCTTTTACATTCACGTTGCAAATTCTGATTGCTTAATGTTGCAATTTTTGATATCTTAGCGTCTACATCTTTTATAATTAGTTACTTGTGTTTATCAGTACTTTTATTGTTTTTCCCTTTTCTACACATTACATTTGTTTTTCCTTTTTATGCATTTTGCATGTTTATATTCATTGTTTTATATCAGTCTTTTTATTAACTGGTATCTTCCCTTCAAAAGAGGCTTTTAATCTGAGAGTACTGATCTTGTTTCATTGTTTTCTATTTATCGTGATCCTAATTGCATACATGTTGATTACATTGATGGAGCAGGAAAACAGAATCCACTTCCCCTCCCGATACTACTTTAAACTATGAGTCAGGTTTCTTTTGGTATACATATTCCATTGTTAGACAACACCCTCTTTGTGCCGATGGAATATACAATATAGTGTTCACACCTGCACGCATACTAAAACGAATCTGTTTAGTTTCTAGAACAAACATGGTATAGAACAGGCTTTCGCATGTATGTTTGTGTTCGACTTTTGTATAAAGCTTTATTATTTGTAACACACAGCAATGAATGTCGTGGATGTTTTAGTTTAGGCCAGTAGAAAACTTACCTGTAGCTTGAAAGAGGTCTGAAATATAAAACCAAGTGTATATGACAACATGTTGACTGTAACACACTGAAATGAATATCTGGCATGTCTAGAGTCTAGGCTGCTACAAATCCAACTCGAGGTTTGAAATAAGAAACCAACAAAGTCATTATCCCGCATAAACTAACAAAGTCATTATCCCGCATACAAAATTAACAGAGGTATCTAACCCGGAACATGAGCAAGTAACCCATTGGCTGCAATAAGATATATTAAGTCATCATAAATGGGCTTATGTATATTTAAGTTATTTGACAAAGGCGGAACTTAAGAAGCTCACTTTGGAGTATAAACATTTTGGAACAGTTCCCTCTTCATCCTGGAGCCGAGGGCAGGAACGACATTCAGGAGAAAATTATTGGGGTTGAAGTACCTGCATTCTCTTGTTAAAAGTCTTCAAGGTCAGAATACTTTTTAATGCACTGTATGCCATAATTTAGTAATTTTCTCTACACATACAAAATGCATAAAATAGACCCTTGTCGTTAATGATGATTACTTATAAAAGATAAACCTTGCTTTACTGCTTTATTTTAAGCTATAGTTTTAACTGTTGCAAAGTAAGCAAATTTCAAATCTCCTTTGCTGTTCGTTACGCAAGTGTTCACGTTGTAGACTGATTAATTTCTGCAGTCGATATATATTTTTCAAACATTATATACGTTAAATCGTATTTGAGTAAGACTAAAATAAACATGTCGCCATTCTGTTATAAATAGGGGATGAGGGTGACAAATAGCCGTCATTAATTGCCACTATTTAGTACGTACGAGAGAGTCCCTGCTAATTCTGGCAAAACAGACAGCTTCGTGCCTTTAGCCGGTTTCATTCCTTTCATGTGGAACTTAGGTCTGTAAGAAGTGTTATATTTGCACAAAGCTTGATGGTTCCACTCTATATAATTCATTGCTTGGTTTAGAAAGAAAAAACGTTTTAAGAAGTAGTTACAGGGGGCAGGAGAGGTACTTCACGTAATATATTGAAACAGGAACATGTTTCATTCTACAGAGGCGGGTGATAACTTTACGATGCAGCATTTTTGTCTATTGTTTTTAAAAGTGTAAAGGGATTTTTAGGGCAAGATAATTTTAATATCCTGAAATATCAGTTCAACGGGCTAGATTACTTGTCATTACGCAATGTACACAAAATCTCTGTGAGTGTGTGCATGTGCGTGCGTGTGTGTGTGTGTGTGTGTGTTGGATTTTTAACGTAGCTTTAACAATTTGAGTCATATCGCAACGTCTGCAGTATGAGATTGATAGAGATATCTAACACTGGGACATCATGCCGCTGATACGTGGTATCATGTCCCACCCGGACACACTATACTGTCACCAGGACAACCGCTCCTAATATCAGCCTCTTAATGCTGAGCGCCAAGCGAAGCAGCTGTTAGTACCATTATAATTAGTCTTTGGTATGACTCGACCAGGGTTCAAACTCGCGACCTCCTGCGACCTTTCTTGTTTAAATTCTTTTAGTGTACCACAAAGCCTCGAACGACGCTATGTGCTTTAAATTGGATTAAGCATTGCACGCACTTATATTACTCTACCGTGGCACTAGCTCCTGACAGGATATTTAAATAATGGATGTAGATATGTTCTACGTGAGGTTTATAAAAGCGCTACTGATTATATCCATGCATAATTTGAACGAATAAAAGTCGATAAATTATTAAAATTCCGCAAAATATTTTTTCTCTTTGTGATTGGATGTGGCAAAATATCGATAAACCGAGATTCAGGAAGATGTCCTTCTTTGAAATGATGATATGGATCGAACTTATATGGTGGTGGAGAAGGCAACACATTTGTTTTTTGGACACAAACTCCATTCGTTCTTACGTGGAAAATATTGTTATCCCATATTTGTGTCTATATCAGCTTCCATGCTATAAGTTAAAAAATAGAAGAAATGCTTGGTTTTAGATAGGGAAAAATATCCAACCCTAGGACAAACATCAACAATCCACACAGGGGAAAATGGTTGATGCCTCACATGCAAGTTTCAGAAGTAAAATGACTGTTGTAATGACACTTTGCTGAGGTTGTGCATAATCAACCTCGCTCAGATGTCTCCCACCAAGGTCACTGTCATAGCAAGACATTTTAATGCTACAATTTTTGTGTCAACTAAGTAACTTATATAATTTATTTATAATGTTTATCCCCACATACTGCTTTATGCGACAGCGAGCCGTCTGTTATTTATTGTTGTATTGCTTAAATGTCAAGGTGACACTAATCTATACATATATCATATGTTTTAGGTCATTTCAAATTGTGCCCCATGTTGTTGCTTTTTACCATTTTTTTGGATTCGAAGAGTCGTGTGTTGGACAACCTAAGTTGACTGCTTTAGTTTATATGCTTGGAAACGGCAATTAGCTCCCATTTTCTTGACGTGATATAACCAATATTGCTTTGAACGTGCCGTTAAAAACCAACAAACATTTCTATTTTCATCTCAAGTTTTAAAATTCATATCAGTCTTTTGAAATTGATGTTCCACGTTTGTTTTCTTTAATATTAATTTTTATGTTTATTTTAGTTCATTCGTTTTTAGTTGTATGATTCACATCAATCTTTTACATTCACGTTGCAAATTCTGATTGCTTAATGTTGCAATTTTTGATATCTTAGCGTCTACATCTTTTATAATTAGTTACTTGTGTTTATCAGTACTTTTATTGTTTTTCCCTTTTCTACACATTACATTTGTTTTTCCTTTTTATGCATTTTGCATGTTTATATTCATTGTTTTATATCAGTCTTTTTATTAACTGGTATCTTCCCTTCAAAAGAGGCTTTTAATCTGAGAGTACTGATCTTGTTTCATTGTTTTCTATTTATCGTGATCCTAATTGCATACATGTTGATTACATTGATGGAGCAGGAAAACAGAATCCACTTCCCCTCCCGATACTACTTTAAACTATGAGTCAGGTTTCTTTTGGTATACATATTCCATTGTTAGACAACACCCTCTTTGTGCCGATGGAATATACAATATAGTGTTCACACCTGCACGCATACTAAAACGAATCTGTTTAGTTTCTAGAACAAACATGGTATAGAACAGGCTTTCGCATGTATGTTTGTGTTCGACTTTTGTATAAAGCTTTATTATTTGTAACACACAGCAATGAATGTCGTGGATGTTTTAGTTTAGGCCAGTAGAAAACTTACCTGTAGCTTGAAAGAGGTCTGAAATATAAAACCAAGTGTATATGACAACATGTTGACTGTAACACACTGAAATGAATATCTGGCATGTCTAGAGTCTAGGCTGCTACAAATCCAACTCGAGGTTTGAAATAAGAAACCAACAAAGTCATTATCCCGCATAAACTAACAAAGTCATTATCCCGCATACAAAATTAACAGAGGTATCTAACCCGGAACATGAGCAAGTAACCCATTGGCTGCAATAAGATATATTAAGTCATCATAAATGGGCTTATGTATATTTAAGTTATTTGACAAAGGCGGAACTTAAGAAGCTCACTTTGGAGTATAAACATTTTGGAACAGTTCCCTCTTCATCCTGGAGCCGAGGGCAGGAACGACATTCAGGAGAAAATTATTGGGGTTGAAGTACCTGCATTCTCTTGTTAAAAGTCTTCAAGGTCAGAATACTTTTTAATGCACTGTATGCCATAATTTAGTAATTTTCTCTACACATACAAAATGCATAAAATAGACCCTTGTCGTTAATGATGATTACTTATAAAAGATAAACCTTGCTTTACTGCTTTATTTTAAGCTATAGTTTGAACTGTTGCAAAGTAAGCAAATTTCAAATCTCCTTTGCTGTTCGTTACGCAAGTGTTCACGTTGTAGACTGATTAATTTCTGCAGTCGATATATATTTTTCAAACATTATATACGTTAAATCGTATTTGAGTAAGACTAAAATAAACATGTCGCCATTCTGTTATAAATAGGGGATGAGGGTGACAAATAGCCGTCATTAATTGCCACTATTTAGTACGTACGAGAGAGTCCCTGCTAATTCTGGCAAAACAGACAGCTTCGTGCCTTTAGCCGGTTTCATTCCTTTCATGTGGAACTTAGGTCTGTAAGAAGTGTTATATTTGCACAAAGCTTGATGGTTCCACTCTATATAATTCATTGCTTGGTTTAGAAAGAAAAAACGTTTTAAGAAGTAGTTACAGGGGGCAGGAGAGGTACTTCACGTAATATATTGAAACAGGAACATGTTTCATTCTACAGAGGCGGGTGATAACTTTACGATGCAGCATTTTTGTCTATTGTTTTTAAAAGTGTAAAGGGATTTTTAGGGCAAGATAATTTTAATATCCTGAAATATCAGTTCAACGGGCTAGATTACTTGTCATTACGCAATGTACACAAAATCTCTGTGAGTGTGTGCATGTGCGTGCGTGTGTGTGTGTGTGTGTGTGTTGGATTTTTAACGTAGCTTTAACAATTTGAGTCATATCGCAACGTCTGCAGTATGAGATTGATAGAGATATCTAACACTGGGACATCATGCCGCTGATACGTGGTATCATGTCCCACCCGGACACACTATACTGTCACCAGGACAACCGCTCCTAATATCAGCCTCTTAATGCTGAGCGCCAAGCGAAGCAGCTGTTAGTACCATTATAATTAGTCTTTGGTATGACTCGACCAGGGTTCAAACTCGCGACCTCCTGCGACCTTTCTTGTTTAAATTCTTTTAGTGTACCACAAAGCCTCGAACGACGCTATGTGCTTTAAATTGGATTAAGCATTGCACGCACTTATATTACTCTACCGTGGCACTAGCTCCTGACAGGATATTTAAATAATGGATGTAGATATGTTCTACGTGAGGTTTATAAAAGCGCTACTGATTATATCCATGCATAATTTGAACGAATAAAAGTCGATAAATTATTAAAATTCCGCAAAATATTTTTTCTCTTTGTGATTGGATGTGGCAAAATATCGATAAACCGAGATTCAGGAAGATGTCCTTCTTTGAAATGATGATATGGATCGAACTTATATGGTGGTGGAGAAGGCAACACATTTGTTTTTTGGACACAAACTCCATTCGTTCTTACGTGGAAAATATTGTTATCCCATATTTGTGTCTATATCAGCTTCCATGCTATAAGTTAAAAAATAGAAGAAATGCTTGGTTTTAGATAGGGAAAAATATCCAACCCTAGGACAAACATCAACAATCCACACAGGGGAAAATGGTTGATGCCTCACATGCAAGTTTCAGAAGTAAAATGACTGTTGTAATGACACTTTGCTGAGGTTGTGCATAATCAACCTCGCTCAGATGTCTCCCACCAAGGTCACTGTCATAGCAAGACATTTTAATGCTACAATTTTTGTGTCAACTAAGTAACTTATATAATTTATTTATAATGTTTATCCCCACATACTGCTTTATGCGACAGCGAGCCGTCTGTTATTTATTGTTGTATTGCTTAAATGTCAAGGTGACACTAATCTATACATATATCATATGTTTTAGGTCATTTTAAATTGTGCCCCATGTTGTTGCTTTTTACCATTTTTTTGGATTCGAAGAGTCGTGTGTTGGACAACCTAAGTTGACTGCTTTAGTTTATATGCTTGGAAACGGCAATTAGCTCCCATTTTCTTGACGTGATATAACCAATATTGCTTTGAACGTGCCGTTAAAAACCAACAAACATTTCTATTTTCATCTCAAGTTTTAAAATTCATATCAGTCTTTTGAAATTGATGTTCCACTTTTGTTTTCTTTAATATTAATTTTTATGTTTATTTTAGTTCATTCGTTTTTAGTTGTATGATTCACATCAATCTTTTACATTCACGTTGCAAATTCTGATTGCTTAATGTTGCAATTTTTGATATCTTAGCGTCTACATCTTTTATAATTAGTTACTTGTGTTTATCAGTACTTTTATTGTTTTTCCCTTTTCTACACATTACATTTGTTTTTCCTTTTTATGCATTTTGCATGTTTATATTCATTGTTTTATATCAGTCTTTTTATTAACTGGTATCTTCCCTTCAAAAGAGGCTTTTAATCTGAGAGTACTGATCTTGTTTCATTGTTTTCTATTTATCGTGATCCTAATTGCATACATGTTGATTACATTGATGGAGCAGGAAAACAGAATCCACTTCCCCTCCCGATACTACTTTAAACTATGAGTCAGGTTTCTTTTGGTATACATATTCCATTGTTAGACAACACCCTCTTTGTGCCGATGGAATATACAATATAGTGTTCACACCTGCACGCATACTAAAACGAATCTGTTTAGTTTCTAGAACAAACATGGTATAGAACAGGCTTTCGCATGTATGTTTGTGTTCGACTTTTGTATAAAGCTTTATTATTTGTAACACACAGCAATGAATGTCGTGGATGTTTTAGTTTAGGCCAGTAGAAAACTTACCTGTAGCTTGAAAGAGGTCTGAAATATAAAACCAAGTGTATATGACAACATGTTGACTGTAACACACTGAAATGAATATCTGGCATGTCTAGAGTCTAGGCTGCTACAAATCCAACTCGAGGTTTGAAATAAGAAACCAACAAAGTCATTATCCCGCATAAACTAACAAAGTCATTATCCCGCATACAAAATTAACAGAGGTATCTAACCCGGAACATGAGCAAGTAACCCATTGGCTGCAATAAGATATATTAAGTCATCATAAATGGGCTTATGTATATTTAAGTTATTTGACAAAGGCGGAACTTAAGAAGCTCACTTTGGAGTATAAACATTTTGGAACAGTTCCCTCTTCATCCTGGAGCCGAGGGCAGGAACGACATTCAGGAGAAAATTATTGGGGTTGAAGTACCTGCATTCTCTTGTTAAAAGTCTTCAAGGTCAGAATACTTTTTAATGCACTGTATGCCATAATTTAGTAATTTTCTCTACACATACAAAATGCATAAAATAGACCCTTGTCGTTAATGATGATTACTTATAAAAGATAAACCTTGCTTTACTGCTTTATTTTAAGCTATAGTTTTAACTGTTGCAAAGTAAGCAAATTTCAAATCTCCTTTGCTGTTCGTTACGCAAGTGTTCACGTTGTAGACTGATTAATTTCTGCAGTCGATATATATTTTTCAAACATTATATACGTTAAATCGTATTTGAGTAAGACTAAAATAAACATGTCGCCATTCTGTTATAAATAGAGGATGAGGGTGACAAATAGCCGTCATTAATTGCCACTATTTAGTACGTACGAGAGAGTCCCTGCTAATTCTGGCAAAACAGACAGCTTCGTGCCTTTAGCCGGTTTCATTCCTTTCATGTGGAACTTAGGTCTGTAAGAAGTGTTATATTTGCACAAAGCTTGATGGTTCCACTCTATATAATTCATTGCTTGGTTTAGAAAGAAAAAACGTTTTAAGAAGTAGTTACAGGGGGCAGGAGAGGTACTTCACGTAATATATTGAAACAGGAACATGTTTCATTCTACAGAGGCGGGTGATAACTTTACGATGCAGCATTTTTGTCTATTGTTTTTAAAAGTGTAAAGGGATTTTTAGGGCAAGATAATTTTAATATCCTGAAATATCAGTTCAACGGGCTAGATTACTTGTCATTACGCAATGTACACAAAATCTCTGTGAGTGTGTGCATGTGCGTGTGTGTGTGTGTGTGTGTGTGTGTGTGTGTGTGTTGGATTTTTAACGTAGCTTTAACAATTTGAGTCATATCGCAACGTCTGCAGTATGAGATTGATAGAGATATCTAACACTGGGACATCATGCCGCTGATACGTGGTATCATGTCCCACCCGGACACACTATACTGTCACCAGGACAACCGCTCCTAATATCAGCCTCTTAATGCTGAGCGCCAAGCGAAGCAGCTGTTAGTACCATTATAATTAGTCTTTGGTATGACTCGACCAGGGTTCAAACTCGCGACCTCCTGCGACCTTTCTTGTTTAAATTCTTTTAGTGTACCACAAAGCCTCGAACGACGCTATGTGCTTTAAATTGGATTAAGCATTGCACGCACTTATATTACTCTACCGTGGCACTAGCTCCTGACAGGATATTTAAATAATGGATGTAGATATGTTCTACGTGAGGTTTATAAAAGCGCTACTGATTATATCCATGCATAATTTGAACGAATAAAAGTCGATAAATTATTAAAATTCCGCAAAATATTTTTTCTCTTTGTGATTGGATGTGGCAAAATATCGATAAACCGAGATTCAGGAAGATGTCCTTCTTTGAAATGATGATATGGATCGAACTTATATGGTGGTGGAGAAGGCAACACATTTGTTTTTTGGACACAAACTCCATTCGTTCTTACGTGGAAAATATTGTTATCCCATATTTGTGTCTATATCAGCTTCCATGCTATAAGTTAAAAAATAGAAGAAATGCTTGGTTTTAGATAGGGAAAAATATCCAACCCTAGGACAAACATCAACAATCCACACAGGGGAAAATGGTTGATGCCTCACATGCAAGTTTCAGAAGTAAAATGACTGTTGTAATGACACTTTGCTGAGGTTGTGCATAATCAACCTCGCTCAGATGTCTCCCACCAAGGTCACTGTCATAGCAAGACATTTTAATGCTACAATTTTTGTGTCAACTAAGTAACTTATATAATTTATTTATAATGTTTATCCCCACATACTGCTTTATGCGACAGCGAGCCGTCTGTTATTTATTGTTGTATTGCTTAAATGTCAAGGTGACACTAATCTATACATATATCATATGTTTTAGGTCATTTTAAATTGTGCCCCATGTTGTTGCTTTTTACCATCATCATATATTTAAGTGACGATTCAAAGGGCACAGCTCATGGTTTCATTGGTTATGCACCACTTTTATATATCGACCTCAAAGACCAGTCACAGCAAAACCAAATTTGTTATTTCATCGTTATTTTAATGAAATTTGATCTGTTTACACAACGACACTGTTGCAGATTTGGGATTGAGTTGTCTCTATGTATACCCATTTGTAATTGCACTAATATAATCTAGTTACTCATATCAATTAGAATGAATTACAATGTATAGTTTGTGATGTGCTCGTGTACATTCATATGATCAACATACATGGCGTAATGGCTACTCAAACATTAAAATTATTCAGTGAAGGTATGCACTAGCACTAGACGGCGTGCTGTGTAGCGTGGATATAAACCCTTTTAAAAATTCAGGGTCACGTGAAGGGTATATGATTCCCGTCATTTCCGTTTCAGCTATGTAATTCTTCAAATATTCTATTATTTAGCAGGAACGAATAATAAACTACTTGTATCTGCGTGTATGTGTGTGTGTGTGTGTGTGTGTGTGTGTGTGTGTGTGTGTGTGGTATGTGTTAACGTAGCCTTAACAATGTTGCAGCCATATCGCTACGATGTGTGACAGTATTTAGTGATGTCTAGCATGCCGCAGACATGTAGCGTTATGTCCCACCCATTCACATTATCATGACACCATGGATGACCAGTCCTAACGCTAACCTTGTGATGCTGAGCGTCAAGCGAGACAGATGAAAGCACCATTTTTATAAGTCTTCGGTATGACTCGGCCGGGTTTCAAACTTGCGACCTCCAGCATCCGAAGCAGACAAATTAACCACTAGATCACCGGAGCGGTAAATACATGGTTGTAGCAGGTCAAATTGTAACCAAGGTGAAGATACAATTTCAGCACGAGTGCATTCAGGACATTATTTCACCGCCGATACATTTAAAAAGCTTGTCTATTGCCGACCTCAGAGGAGTCGAATTAAAGTTGCACTGAATGATCTGGCCTTTGGTATGTTACTTTTGGAAGATTTGTATATGCCTTTCTGAAAGTTGTTTTCCCATTAGTTATTTCGGAGATAGCGCGCATTTTCGTACTTCCGGGTAGTAAAGAAAATGAGCACTCACCAACAGAATGAAAAGTTCTCATTTGAAATCGATACTGACAAGCTAAAATATAAACAGCTGAAACATTATTCACGCAGACAAAATCAATTTGTGACAGGAAGCAAACGCGAGTTGATATCTAGAGCGAAAGGAATCTCACAACTGAAGCTTACTGATGGTGAAAAAAATGCTGCTTGAAGCTAAGCAACAAGTTACTAGACTTCAAGTGAACAATCTATTAACTGCTGGCGATCGTGTCCCACATTCAGACACATTGACTTCGTGGAAACGGACATAAATGCAATTTCTTGATTTTAGCGAATCAGACATTTACAATTATTTAATCCTGAAAATAAACTGTAAACGACAGCTGCGGTCCAAAGGATGTTTAGAAGACAGCCATCTGCATTATTTTACGTACCATCAAATTAAGGGTGATAGTAAATATTGTTTGTGATGTGTAATGTAATACCCGCTTTACCAGGATCTACGTCTAAAGACAACCCTGACCACGTTGTTTGGTTGTGCCTTTCCAAAGCCAATGGTCATGTCTATTCGGCAGAATGTGATTGCGCCATTGGATAAGATTATTGTTTTGCTTTTCTTTTCTAGTATTATAATACAAGAAAAATTCAGGACTTAAATGAGAAAATAAATAAGACATATACGATAAGATTTAGTACGTAAGGGGGGTTTTGACACCGCATAATCATTATTTATTAATTGATTTGAGGTTGGTGAAAGTCATACAATATGTGACTGAAAATACAAACATAATACGTGAGTTTATTTTAAATGAATATGGCTTCCTTAAAGTGAGCACAGTCTTTGCTATGTAAGTAAATATTCTTGTCATACCACCGAGGTAGAAAATATCTGGCAGTGACAATCTTATCAAACAATTGTACCATTTTGACTTCGTTTAAGTAACTGACACCTTGATAATTATCAATTTGTTTTGCCAAATTATCAATTTTCAGTGGATGAAAACAGATTTCGGCAAGATTTATAAGAGTGTAATCCAAGGGCGGGGTAGCGCTTAAATTTATTTGAGGAAAGTGGATATGAACTAGAGCTGCCTGCACTATTATACCTTTCCTATTGCTATGGTGATCTGAAAAATGCAAAAGTAAAGGCAGAAATGTTAAAAATGTTTAACAGTTTATCCATGTATGTCCAGGATGTAACACTTATTGAAGAAACACAAGAGGACAAGCTTCTAACTCAAAATGGAGGGCATAAAGGTCCTATCGAAATATTAGTACAAATGTTGGTAGAGATATACTCATGCAGAAGTCAACAGATCTTGAAGCAATCATAAAACAGATTCTTTATTCTGGTATATATGTGTAACAACAAGTTCACAAAGTGGGGCAATAAAACACGAGACTGTTGCAAGAATGAAATAGAAAATTAAAATGAACAAATAATACAAAAATGTTTAAGGAATACTCTATGGCTTAATGATTAATACAGAAATTGGACAGTTCCTTATATTGACGAGGATGGAACACCAGATGAAAGTTTGCTTAAAGTGAAATGTCCAGCATCTGATAATTGGAGAAAACAAAATATTTGTCACCAAAAGATTGTGCAAAAGACAAAAGTGTCTACAGAGATTATGGAAATGATATTGACTCATGTAAGCTGAAACGTAATCACCCATATTAAAGTGCAGGGGCAGATGGCATTATGTGGGTATAAAAAGGTGTGATTTCGTTTTGTGGAATTTGCAGGGTATGTCTGTAGAACGAGTTTATTTTAATCCAGGGTGTTGAAATGCTGCCAAGGTCAAATTGCAGACCATATTCTTAAATACTGTTTTGCTAGATATCTTGTCAAGGAGAGTTCAAGGAAGTAAAACGCTGTATTCCTCACAATCTGTCATAATAGTCTGGATTTTACAGTTAATGTGTCATATATGAATATTAAATATTAAGGGAGGTTGTAGATATGATAGTCGTGCACATGTTTTCTATATTTGTGATGACTGGGTAAACATTGTAATTGGTATGATAACCTGAAGAATTTTGAAGTGTTTTATTCTTCAATTTCTCGTTCTACATTTATCCCAAAATTTGCAATTTATCTTTTGTATGAACTTCATGAGGCAAAAAGTGTCCTTTTACGTTTAAATAGTGGTATTATGAAATATATGCCCTTGAGTGTTATTTAATCTGATATTAAAAACCATTTGCTGGCCATGGTAGCATCTTTCCAGACGATTTTGTGATTTGCTTGTCACTAGTACTTCTTGAATACAAATCGGAAACAAAAGTAATAATGTTCCAACTGGGCGTACTCTAATTAGAGATTTGTATGTCGTATATGATTTATAGTCCCAATCAGAAGGTAAAATAACTGTAGAGAACATGGTGTGTCAGTTAAAATGTCTGTACAGTCTATAATTGCTCTACATTTTGGATATCTGGCATAGTTTGATTTATGTTATCTTTCGATTGCCACTTAGCTAAAAATTGCAAATTTTCATCAAAATACTCAACACACGTCTTAAAGATAGAACTACGTTTACTTGTTGAAATACTGAAGCGGTCGAATAAATTTTCACAAAATAGACCTAATCTGATTTGCATCAGAATCATAAAGAATTGACCAATGATTATCAAACATCCTAGCCTGCCATTATCATCATTCTTTGACATCTCTACTTCCAACTCAGCAAACAAGCCCCTGACTGATGATGCATCTCTAATACCAGAGTAAAACACCACTTTTTGTCATCATTTAATCCATATTATTAAAAGTAAGAGTTGGTCTGTTGCCCTGTGTACCAAAGTCTTCCATTTTAATATAATTAACTTGAATTGATGGAGCAATTTATCTTACTGGAATTATCAGCTATTCATCTGTGTTGATACGGAAACAAGTTCTGGCTGTATTTGCCCTGCTTTATGATACACGTTTTACCTGTTGTATTATGCAAGCCTGTGGAGTCATGGAACTAAAATGGAATTATTTTATCCTATTTACTGAATTAAATACTTGCTACAGGAGACTAAACCTGTGTATATGTACAATGCTGTCGGGCATTTCTACGCACTTAAGGTTTCCGTCACCAATATTGAAGCAAAATGCATATCGAATTGTACCGATTGACGAAAATAAAAAACTGCAATGCTTACTATTTGAAAAGAGGCGATTGTCACCAGAATATTCCGTTTAAACTAATATTAATTTTGGACACCCGGGATATTACCCCTGTGTTTTCATGACTCGCGATATGTCGGCCTATTCTGCGCATAGCTTTGAAAAGATGTAATGTTTATCCATCGGGCCATGGAAATGAAATACATTACTTTGGACTCTTTCTGACAGCATTTCAGTCGAACAATTAGCCAGATTTATAGCTGGATTTACAAATTCCAACGTAACAGTGCCAATAAATGTCAAGAAATATTTAGTAAACTAACCAGATCTTCTAAAAAAATTAGTAAATTTTAACTTTTTATAAAAAAAATAAGCTATTATGTTGAAGAGAAACAACAATGAATAGGAACTAATAGATTTACAACGTCTTGTTTATGAAAAAAAATACCAAAGAATTTAGAAACTTGGATTAAAATGCAGTATCATTTTAAGGTATACATTTACATCTTTTATATAATGTATTTATTTGTATAATTCTGAGATACATAGTAAATAGGATTTTCCTAGCTACAAGTTCAAAAGGTCATGGGGTGGGTCTTCATGTTGGCATTTAGCAATCCATTTTCATAAGAGTTTCGGGTAGAAATGTGGGATATTTTGTACACTTTATGAATATCACTTTCCTTAATTAAAGGACTATCGTCCTTTCTTGAAACAAATTAGATTTTCGACCAAAATCAACACTTGATCCAATGTTTACAGTAATGTCGTATCGTTGCGCAAAAATACCTGACGCGCAGATCTGGCCAACATGGTGGCAATTGTATATAAAGAAAACAACATTTTTAACGTTTATTTATGTCTGTATTAGAGGAGATTAGTGATAACATGTTTAGCCCAGATGAAATTTTTGAGAATAGAACATTTAAATAAATATTTATCTATATGAGGATATAAAGTGCACACACACACACACACACACACACACACACATATATATATATAATGTTAGAGTGTCCGCCTCGGATGTGGGACGTCGCGTATTTGTACCCCAGCCCAGTCATACCAAAGACTTAAAAATGGTACTAGCAGCTGCCTCGCTTTGCGCTCAGCATTAAATGGTTAGTGTTAGGACTGGTCGGACTGGTGTCAGGATAATGTGACTGGATGGGACATGATTCCGCATGTCTGCGGCATGATGCCCCAGTACTAATCATGGCTAAAAAAGAAGACTGCTACGATGCAGACATTGTAGGAATAATGCTGAAAAAGTTTTAAAGCTATGCTGAAATACAAATCACACACACACACGTCTCTACGATTATTTAACTTGTCGTAATGACACCATCGTTTGTGTTATTTTTCACTTTCACTCCTTCTTGCAACCCGGAAGCGCTGCCTAATTATATAGACGCGCTAAAGAGTTCCAATTTCAGGGCAGATAACAATACATTTAGTAAAGGTCTATTATTACGGGCTGGGTCAGAAAACCTCGGATGTAGATGTACTTTATAATGGTTATAAACGAATACATCCACTTTCGATAGATTCGTATTACCGATCTGAACAATAATGGATCTTCCGATCATCTGTCAAGCAAACGAATCGGCACCTAAAAGTACGGATGTTGGTCAACTTTCGAAGAAAATCAGTACCGTCGATTTTAAATCTGCTGTTGCATGTATATTCATTTGTTATCCTTTAATACTGTTGATCTTTAATTTTCATTTCAGATAATAATGAAATTTGAAATCTCTGTATTGTGAAGTACACCGTCCCATGAATCATATGCTGAACATTAATAATGACTATGTACCATATACGTGATACCCATGTTGTCACAATATTCCTGGTGTTGATTTTACCGTCACGCATGACAGGCTATACAATAAGTACAGAGGAACCGTCAATGAGTACATCCATATTCACTACGACTTCTTTGCAGTCTACAACAAGTACAGAGGAACCGTCAACGAGTACAGCCTTATTCACTACAACTTCTTTGCAGTCTACAACAAGTACAGAGGAACCGTCAACGAGTACAGCCTTATTCACTACAACTTCTTTGCAGTCTACAACAGGTACAGAAGAACCGACAACGGGTACAGCCCTTACCACTACAATTTCTCTTCAGCCTACAAAAGGTACAGAGGAACCGTCAACGAGTACAGTCTTAACCACTATGACTTCTCCATGGTCGACAAGAACTATATCGCAAGGGACAAATGGAACAGTATTTACAACTATAACGTCTGAATCGTCGGAAACAACCACTGAACAACCGACAGCCAGTACAGTCTGGACCACAACAACGTCTCCACGATCGACATCCAGTGCAGCCCTTACTACTTTAAGTTCTTTACGGTGGACAACAACTAACCTGCAAGAGGAAACTAGTACAGTCTTTTCCACTACAACGTCTTCACGATCGACACCCAGTACAGTCAATACCACTTTAATTTCTTCACAGTGGCCAACAACTAAGTCGCCTGAGGGAACTAGTACAATCTTTACCACTTCAACGTCTTCACGATCGACACCCAGTACAGTCAATACCACTTTAATTTCTTCACAGTGGCCAACAACTAAGTCGCCTGAGGGAACTAGTACAGTCTTTACCACTTCAACGTCTTCACGATCGACACCCAGTACAGTCAATACCACTTTAATTCCTTCACAGTGGCCAACAACTAAGTCGCCTGAGGGAACTAGTACAGTCTTTACCACTTCAACGTCAACAAGTAAGCTGACCAACATATATTATTTGTTGATGTAAATCTTATCGTGAACAAAAGATGGCACACGGCAGGTTGGAAACTTCTATCTTCTAAATTAAAAATCATGACGCATCTTAAGTATTAGACCTAATCACTTAGGCCGCAGGCACTCTATATTGTCCTCGAGATCCATTCAAAACTGTCCAACTAAACGAAGTAGTAGTGGTAGTAGTAGTAGTAGTAGTAGCAGCAGTTGCAGCTACTTCCACCAGAGTCGGACCATGATAAAGAACTTTCATTATCAATGGATACGTTCTCGTTGTGGTCTGTTGCATGGAAACGGATATAGAAATATTGAGCCCTAACAAGAGTAAAGATCTATTAGTATTATTTTTACAGGTTACAATGACACAATCTTTTCACAATCTTTTCCAGAGCCCGACTCTATCTACATCTCTTGTATTATCGACCAGTGGCGGCTAGCAATATAAATTACACTGAATCAAATATTCCTACACAGCTATTATCAGGACCGTTATGCTGTCAGTTAGAGTGGCGATGGTTGGGGTGGGGTTGTGAGTGAGAGAGTGGTGGTGGTGATGGTAGGGTTACCTAGGCATGGGAAACGTTATAGCCCTTGAAGCAAAAGTCAAGTCATTATTATTTTATCGTTGCACAATATGTACAAACGTGACAAGATCTAGCAATATATATATATATAGAGAGAGAGAGAGAGAGAGAGAGAGAGAGAGAGCAAAACATTCGAACTCTACACCCCTATAAAAATAAAACAAAAAACAAGCAAGAAAAATAATATTTTACAACCCATACAATACAACTTCAAAACATACAAGGCTACCTTATCGCTCGCCCCCATTATTTTAATTTACATAAAGGTCTAGACCGTAGAACCATACGCTACTGCATTCATCGAAAGGTTTTGGATTAAATACAGTATTCGCTCAAATATCATCACCGTTAATGAGCAGATATTTCACTGAAAGATATTAGATTTATAGATTTATAGATTATAGATTTAGCTTACTAGAACTTAATACCGAAATAATGACACCTACCTTCATCAAAGGTAATTTCCAAATCATATTAGGTTTCGCATGGCCTAGTAGTCTAAAGCGCACGTTTTACCGATCACTGCTGTCTGAGCTCTGTCCGCGTGGGCTTGAGTCTCTGGCTCATCTAATGTGGGTAAATGAGAAAGCTTGCCAGTAGATTCCCGTGGGTCGGTGGTACTTTATGGGTTTTCTGGGTTATTCCTCATTCCTCAGGTCATTAAACAGTTTTGACAAATGTACATTAAGCCTTGACATTAAAGATCCAATGAACAAAAACAGAGAACATTGTGATATAAAATTCTGCGAGAATCAGTTATACTGGGCAGTTGGTGATGAAAACCTGTAGCATATATTGGACACAAAACCAGTTTTAAAAAGGTCACTAGTCTGGCAATGAATGCCGCAATAAATACCGACATGGTAAAGAAGATAATACTCGGATCTGTTAAGTGGTCTGTAGTAATTTGTAAAAAGATAGACAAAGAAATTAAAGAAGAATATGTAGGTACATATTATGTAGACACAAAAAAAAAAAATAAAAAAAAAAAAAATAAACAGGGAACAGTTTTGCTATCACACTGGCACGGCCTACAGCCAATACAGCTTACTGTAAGTAGATCACGAAACAAAAAAAAACATACGTTTATAGTTATGTATGTGGTTTCATGAGCTGGCTTAAATAACATTTTCTAACAGGTTTTTATCGTCTTTACCTTTATTGTCTTTTTTCTTTTCTTTTGTTATCAAATATATCTTTCTTTATAACCTTAAATAGCTAGATAAGTAATGCTATAGCCAGCACAATGAGACGATCATCGAATAGAGAAACATTTTTACAGCTAATTTTAACAGTAGTTTATTACTGTGCAAATAATAATATGCAGTGACTCTGCTGCCTTTTATTTTAACTAACTCAAACAAGTAGTTGGCAGTATTTATAACTCAGTCTTAATCTTTGTCAAAATAAGACTTTGTACATCTCTATCTCCATCAGTTATTCCACATCGTCTGGCTCGTGTTGAACCATTTATAAAAGGCAGTAGTTAGACAATGTGTTGCTACGGTCATGCATGTTGCTGCAACAATAAATCTGAGCTATTACCAAACCGTTCTTTGTGAATAGTTGTTATACTATTTTCGTCTAATGGTTTCATTAACTTTTAGATTTGTATGCCGTTGATATTGTGTCTCAAGTTACATCCCAGTTTTATTTAACGTCTGACTAAATGTGCTCTATTACATTGAACATAATTCAGCTCTTCTTGCGACTTGGTATCTTTGGTTGCATCGGTTTAATTACTGATATTTTCCTCGATATCCTTTCTTTATGCCTTCCATTTAAACGTCTGATGTCATTGATTCTAATTTTGATTTGGCTACTTCAACAGCATTCACATAACATTTAAAATCTTTTTCTTCTCACAGAGTAAATAATCTGTGACCACATATCGCTTAATCGTAAGTTTTAAACCGGAAATATGTTTTGTTGAAAGCTTCGTCTAGTCTATGAATTGATTTTTTTACAGACATCAGGACTTTCTTCTTTACAATTTGCAATGCAATTTGTTTGTTTCAGTAAAATTATCATCCATCTCTATTTGTTCCCTTATATTTGCATGGGCGGTCGGATATTCATTGTTGTGTTGTGTTTCAGGAACGATTTCATTATCTTCATAAAAGCGTTTGCAAATGTTTGTCTTTTGTGGGTTTTTTTATATAAAATCTTTCTCAAATAAGCCAAGTACAAAATGAGAACCTCCATTTTGAGTTGTTATTGAGTCGATTTTTAAAACTTTTTCCGCCTTTGTGATTAATACATACATTTGCTTATGAAGTTAGTCCTTCGAACGTAGCATAATATCACCATCGTTACCTTTGTACGTAGTGTTAGGATATTTGTTGTTACCTAGCATTATTCTTGTTATCTTTGTTAATTTTTGTAATGGTCAAATTAGTATGAAAGTTGTTAACTTCAGATTTTTGACTAGTCTCACTGGATAAATAATTATCTTTGACAAATATATTCAAAACCATTTTACACTATTTAACTGGATCAAAACCACATTGAAAACGACTTGGTATTGTACCAGAAGCAAAATAACAATGAGAGAAGTAACCCTGAAGAGGAATACAAACGGGAATTGAAAATTTGATAGCAAATGGGACGTATACTGAAAAAAAAACAGGAGAAAGTTAATTGTCAGTGAGTTGAAAATTCAAAGAAAACTTGTTGTTGTTGTGGGGTTTAACGCCATTTTTCAGCACGATAGGGCTATATATGGCGGCCAGTATTAATGGTGGAGGAAGAACCCGGAAAACCCCGGAAAGAACCACCGACCCACGAGAAGCTACTGGCAAGCTTTCTCACATGCCCACATTGGCTGAATCTTAGACTCGAACCGCCGCAGACATAGGTGAGATGGCAGTGATCCGTAACGAAGAGCGCTTTAGACCACTCGGCCACTCGGGGCCCCTCAAAGAAAACTAGATGAAAACATTAGTTATTGGTCAATGCACGATTAGCTAAACGAATATCTTTTTCAAACTGTTACACAAGTTTAGACACCTCAGAATCAAGCAGTTTCACTGGTTAGAGTCCAAACAAATCAGTTTCTAGAAACTTTTAAAGCAAAGAGAAATTACACAGTAATAAGATAAAAGTGAAACAAATAACATACTGAGCACTGTTTACCATGTAACCTTAAATTCAACTCAAATAGATATTTACAGCATGCGTTTGAAAAATTTTCAGATGGCAATGTATTTATTATTAAACATGAATTTTGCAGAAATCTTAATGTTGATTATTCCGATTTCTTTGATTCAGTTTAGGATTGATAATCTGATAGCATTTGGGATGCTACACAGAAAACAATTAAGTAAATAAATAGGACCAAGGAAATTAAGTCATTTGGCTCGTGTTGTATAAATAATATAGAGCAAACAAAATATAAACTATGTATTCGTTGTTGGAAAATATATTTCCATGTATGATTTGGGTACTTCTACAAAATCACTCGACACAATACCGTCATTAATTAAACCACAACCAAATCAAATGGGAGCAATTTCTTGATTGAACTGAAAATACAAACAAACAAAAATTCTGATATGACAGCGAGAAAAACATTATTTCGTATTCTGAACTGTATTGATAATTAAAGTATTTAAAAGGTGCCTCACAATAAAATTATATGTGGTGCTACAGATTATGGGAAGACAGCGTGTCGATATATTCCAACGAGACGGCATGTCAGAAATTATCTTTGCTGTGAGCATATGTCCATCATATATATACGGCCAAACGCAGGAGAAAATGGCGTTTTACAGATATTTGTAATATACCCTAGTGATAAATTAGTTAAATGAATGGAATTACTCATTAGTGTTTACCAGGAACTGATATTGTGTTTCTCATATACGACTATAGGAACATCGATGACGCAAGCAGGCAACAAACAAATGTAACCACGTTAGCATTCAATTGTATGCATTACAAAATATATGTTTAGGTGATAGCGTAAAAGATAATGTAATTGTTCATGACTTCTTTGAGAGGACTCGGTTTATTGTTGTGCTTTTCGATCAAGATAAAAAGCTAAAGAGTGATTTTTTAAATTACATATTACAAGATAACTTGCAAGGAGATTGCAAAAAATCTTAAAAAGGAAACATAAAGCTATTAATGCATCTCATGTATCCATTTACTTACAAGCTGACTACTGATTCTCTATCCCGCAAGTCTTCATAGTCATCGACTACAATATTGTATACTTGTATCTCAGTGTTTCATTGCACTTTATCCTTGTTAGTATAATCATCAAGACAAGACAAGACTTTATTGAATTCGGGTTGAAAGTTGGCAACATATGACCATATACTAATAAAAAAATGAATATAGCGTTTGTTATCATAACATAATGCTTAACAAGGATAACGATATACAAAACGCAATCAAAGAAACTTCAAATGTTTTTCAAGAGTTATATGTTACCCCGTATTCATTAATTGATTATATTTATAAAAAATGAGGCATACATTTTCTTCTTTTTGATGATAATAAGAACACGACAGGAGATAATGATATTTGTCACTTATTTCTTGCGACAGACGAGATCTGTCGTTATAGGAAGCATTAACCCCGCTACTTGTTTCAACAGGAGACCCATTCTTTGTTGGGTTTCCTATTATTTTTAAGCTGTTAGATATTTTTTGGTGTGAGAGATAGATTATTTCTAAATCGGAACTAGTTATGAATAACCTGTAATTCAAACCTTTCCATGAAATATTGATGTTAGCTGTCCAAGCTTGCCTGTACATGTATTGATCTTTTAGTTCTACAGATTTTGTTAACCAGTTGTTGTTGTTGTTGCTGTTGTTCTTGTTGTTATAGGGTTTAACGCCATTTTACAGCACTAGATAGGCTATACATGGCGGCCAGTATAAATGGTGGAGGAAGAACCCAGCGAAACCCCTGAAAGAACCACCAAAACCCGCGAGAAGCTACTGGCCAATTGTCTTACTTACCCACACTGGCCGAGCTCGGAATTAGAACCCACGCAGACAGAGGTGTCATGGCAGTGATCCGTAACGGTGAGCGCTTTAGACCACTCGGTCACTCGGGGCTCCTGGTTAACCAGTTAAATGAAATAAAACGTTGATTTTTCCAGCTGCACCAGACATCATCTACAGTAATACAGATGTGTTTATATTATCCATTTATTATTATAAAAATTGCATCCGAAATGTTTGTTTAACTGAGAGTGCATATGATAAGAAATTATTTCCTTCGTGACCACTAAGCAATCTAGCTCTATAGTTTATCACGAGACTTTAATGTTCATAATTAGAGGGAACGCAAAAATTCAATATATACCATATACAGAGGGGTACATTTTTGACATTCAGAATATTTATAAGAAATGAAAGATGAGTTTTTCAACTAAATCAGATCTTACAAAGCCACAAATTTCACAGTCATATGTTACAATCGAAACAATGGTCTAATCGAACAGTTTCATTTTTCAATCAATAGGCAAGTCTAAATTGTATATATTCTTTTGAAGTAACTACATACCTTTATTAGCTATGATACTAGAGTATTCAGGTTATTGGGGAACTTTCCATTTTTGCGAAATATTTATACTCATCTACAGTGTCCTAAATTTGCATGCATGGTCTGTTTTTAAGGAAATACAATACTGTTTGTTTACCTTGTATTGATTTTAAGTTTCCAGCTGTTGCAGTGTCTGCTAAGGAAATGAAAGGTATATTGTATGTTAGCAAGATTATCTGCGACGGGCATAGCGTAATCATTGAATGAAAGTAAAGTCAGTATGCTTGGAGGGTACAGTGCAAGTTATTGGGGATAAGGAAAGAAATAATAGAAATAAATTTTCCCCTTTTCGTACACCTTTTCCACGCGAGAAAATACCAGAAATAAACATTCATGATTTGATATCATTATAATATTTATTATCACATGAAAACACTTTCATCTGATGCCTATGGAATGTAATGTATGTAATAATCCTACTCCATACATTGTCAAGGGTATTTTTAAGATCAACAAAAGTACAAAGAGGTTTCCTTGTGCAATGCCTAATAAATTCAGTAAGGATGTATTGACAAACGTGGAATATCCATCCCTGAATCCGGCTTAAGTCTTAAATAGTGATTTATTATCTTCAAGGGATTTAGACAACCTTAAATTTAATGGAAGAACTTTACCAAAAACAGCCATATCGGTTTTGTCGCCTTCATTTTTATGAATCGGTACTATAAGACCTTTAGTCCAACCATCTGGTATGAAGCCAGTATTCAAGTTTAAATTTAAATACTTAACATTCATAATTAGCATTTTAGCAACTGAGCATTGATGCATTCATTTTATATATTATCAATTAAACTTGCTATATTAATTTTTAGATTTGTAACAACTCAAATTTTACTTCAGCAGTATTTGGGTCATTCAGTCAAGAGTTATCTAATGCATGCAAGGCTTGCGTGGTTTCTGAGATTATTTGGTCGTCACTATCTGCTTTCACTGAGTTTCTAGCTTTAAAATCTTAAACATATTCTTGCAGTGCGATACTCTTAACGTAAATTTCTCCAACTAAATCATACTAAATGTTCAGGATGAGAAAGATTAAAGCTTGCACAAGGTATTCAATGATGATTGCAAAGATTTCCCCCAGTTATTGTAGAGTAGTCTATCCCGTTGCAATTTGTAAATATAAGTTACACTGAAAAACTCAAGTCTACTACCAAATTTGTCATTGTTCTTAATATTTTGCATGTTAATCGTGGCATGAACGAGTGATTTAAATATTTGTTTCCTTTTAACACGTAGCTTTAACATACCATTATACTCTCTGTATTCAGAATTTTTTGCCATTCTCATGCATTTGTATTCTTTGCTATGCTGTTCCCCCTTAACGATATTTTTCTTTTACTCTGATTTCCTCTCTGTGCTTCATGCTTTCGTGCTGTACTCATATGAAAATCTCCACATTCTGATAGTTTGGGGAGTTAGATTTTTCAAGTAGCTTCTCACTAAATATCTATTTCCATCGTAGCAACTTATTACAACCTTATTTAAGCCTAATGGCGTACATTAACAATATTGTAATTGTATAATCTAATTGAATTCATCTCTTTGTAATTCACAGTTCAGTAAAATATACAGTCTTCATATTGCTCTGCTCATAGATTGTTCTGATAATACATTTTTCATACCCTTGCATACTTTTCATCTTTGTTAGTCCGAAAGCCATATATCTTTCTTTTAATATAAAAAGGATATTATACTGGTACATAATTCAAGTTATCTTTAAATAGGCTTTTGATTCATCTGAGTAGCACAAATATATACTTATGTTTATCTCTTTAACTTGATTCATGCTAAACATATAGATTCAAGTTATGACACTAAATAAACCATCTCATTTTGATTTAACTTGCACAATAATTTTGGAACCTAAGGTCGATTTTATCTTTAATTAATTTTCTTCAGTGTTTCTTTAGGAATTAGTTTTGCTGGTTTTAAAGAACAACCCTTACATCATAATATATTGAAAATATCATCCCAGTCTTGTTCGTCACTACCAGACAATACATTGTATTGAATAGAATTGTTATTTGGCTGCCCATCTAAATTTGTAACAGGCATTAATTAACAGTAGTAAATGGGGCCACCCTAGCCTCAATGGGAATTAGCATTGCAGAACCCCTTGGGCCACTCTAGCCTCAATGGAAATTTAACATGGGGAAAAATCATGGGCCACTCTAGCCTCAAGGGGAATTTAACATGGGGAAATAGTCTTGGGCCACTCTAGCCTCAAGGGAAATTGAACATGGGGGAAAAAGTCTTGGGTCACTCTAGCCTCAAGGGAAAATGAACATGGGGAAAAAGTCTTGGGTCACTCTATTTTTTGTTTTAAAAAAATAAAATAAAAATAAAAAAGAGGTAGGCAGTTGAAAGTCAATCTCTTTTCGAGACCTATGAGTGGCCCTGAAAAGGGCCTTTGGGTTTATGTTAATATGCCCTTAACATAAAGGGCATCTGCGACATCTTCTTGTCCTCAAGCTGCGTCTTAGTGTAGGACCATAAATCAGAGTCCTCTTGAGGCATCCTTGTCTTTCCACATAGACTCTTCGTATCCACAGACTGGTGTCTGACTTGTGCACAACTGTCCACTTGGATCGGACATACATTAGCATGTCCGTCCTGAACATCATTGAAGACACAAGGGTGGATGATTCGACTGTGATCCACATCTTGAGGCGCCGAGAACAGGTGAATCAATGCAGTGAACTGCGCTTATTTATAGGTAGAGGAAGGATTGAACCGGATTGAGTTCATTGACCAATCCAAACACGCGTTACAAAATTCAGTCAGTCCGCATCCAATCCGAAGAGAACAGTCTGTGACGTCACGTGGTCTATATAGATTCGCTAGCGCCTGTGTGCAGTCAATCTATGCGACAGTGATTCAACATGACGGAAACTCAGAAAACGATTCATTGGGGTGCACCAGCAGGGGAGACCACCCAAGGGAACCCGGACTTACTTTCAGAAGAGGTAAATTGGGATTTTGTGGATTTTCTTACCTCGCTAGAATTTTTTTCCGGAACCTTCGTCACCTTCATTACCACACGTGGAGAATTTTAGACAGAGACAGAAAGAAGAATTGGAGAAATTTATACAACGACAAAAGGAAGCGGAACAAGCTTTTCTTTTACAGCAACAACAGCAAGAAGAGGTAAGAAAAAAAAAAACAACAACAACAACAAGAACAAGCAACAGCAAAGAAACAAGAGGGTGAAAATCAAACGGTCACGGTACTGTTGGACATTTTAGCGGAGTTAAGCAGTCTGAAACAAATGTATCAGACTTCTTTATCACGACCGAAGAGAATACGACCTTCCCCAGCTAAACACGCCAACCCTGTGACTAAGCCTACCGTACCACCCTTAGTGATTTCAACCCAATCATCATCATCATCATCAGTAGGACTCGGCCATGGCAAAGGCTTAAGGCAGTTAAAGTTGATTGCTTAAACTCACCCCTACACCAAAAACCAAAGGCCCTTTTCAGGGCCACCCACTTCTCTCGAAAAGAGATACACTTTCAATTGCCAATAACTCAAAAAAAGTTTTTTTTACCCCTATAGCACGTGTATATGAGTGCGTGAGTGTACGTTCTTATTTTAAAATCAAAACCCAAAGACACTTACCATATATAATTAATGTATTCTTTTATCAATAGTTACAATCCAATTCACAATTCACAACAGAGCACTTTAAAAAGTTCATACACTTCTTCTGTCTCACTGTTTAGTCTCTCTGTTTTTTAAATTTCTTCACCGTCACAGTCTTTTCCTCCTCCTCTTCCTCCTCACTTTCTTCCCTTCTTCTTTTCTTCTCCTGTTTCTTTTTCTTTACCTGGCTGTTTTCTTCCTCTGAAGAATCCCTCTCTTCTTCTGAAGAATCCCTCTTTTCTTCTGACTCCTCTTGTTTCTTTTTTGGGCAATCTGGAGACCAATGTCCTTTTTCTTGACAATAATAACAGGTATCTTGACTTTTGTCTTTTCTAGCCCCTTTTTCTTTTTTGACGGTCTGGACACTCTGAAGACCAATGCCCTTTCTTCTGACAGATATAGCAAGTATCTTGACTTTTATCTCGAAAGGAAGGAGAGTAGTCCTTCGGCTGGTCTGAAGAGAATTTTCTAATGACCCCTCGCAAAGCTCTGATGAAACGTTCCATCTGGGTAGTCTCTTCCATCGTTGTACTCGGTTTGAGAGTGAAATGAATAGTGAAAGGACAAGACACACACCCTTTTATATACGCTGGTCTGCCATGACTATAAATTAGTCTATGGTGTTTAAACTTTAGTCATTTGACGTTTTGCACTCAAGGTGAAACGATCCAATTCATTTGAGAAGAAAGAAGAAGAAAGTAAGAGGCAGAAACGTGATCTATCGCCTCGTACCAGGGCTGATGTCTTGGCACAAATTCATGCCAGTGATTTTGAAGAGGACATGAGTGAACCAGAATCCAAACCCTCTAAACAAAGTTCGCCACCCTTAGTCAACCCTGAAAAATACTATTCCATTCGAGAGACCGAAAAGCGCCCCTCTAGAAAATTTAGAACCACGGCTTACAAATACACGGTGAAGTTTAAAGACTTCAAGGCTGAAGTACCGTTAGAGAAAGCAGAAGTGTTCATCACCGGAGTGTGGGATTCTTTGCTCACCACACTCAAGCGACAATGTCAACCCAAAGAAGACGATCGCTTGAGACTTTCCATACAACACGACGGCTTGAAATCCCCTGTTTGGATCGAGTTTAGCACCCCTGCAGAATTGACCGCTTCCAAAGTCATGGACAAAATTCAACACGTACAACAATCCAATGACCAGTTTGACACCACCGATGGAAAAGCCACACTGGACATGACCCACGTCTCTCCTCCTCAAGGGACTTGACGCAAAAAGATGTTATTGGTGAACGAGCTTCGCAGCATTAAGCGTAGCCTCGTCCAAATTCACAACCCTCAAGACCAGATGTGTTTAGCCAGGACTATCGTGGTGGGACGAACCTATGCCAACAAAAACGACACGGTAGAATGGAAAAGAGCATGGGAGAATATTCGAAAATCGGACCGAGCCAAACAACGAAGTGAAGCAGAACTCCTGTTGCAACAAGCCGACTTGCCCAAAGACACACCCTGTGGCATTCCTGAAATACAAACATTGCAAGATGTCCTAGCTCCATGATACACCTTGAAAGTGTACCCTGAACCCGAGGGATAGTTTGTACGGAGGAAGGACCAATGCCACCTGTTTGCTGTACCAAGCCGACGAAGAGAAAGGAGAAGAAATCAAATACTTGGACGTGTGTTCGCTGTATCCCTACGTGTGCAAATATTGTCACTTTCCTGTAGGGCACCCACAGTTGTTCACGGAACACATTGACCTGAAAAACGTTCGACAATACGAAGGCTTGATCAAGTGTAGTTTTGCCTCCCAAGGACTTGTACCATCCCGTCTTACCTCACCATTGCCAAGGTAAACTGATGTTTCCTTTGTGCCGTACTTGTGCCGAAACTTGCAACCAAGAGCAACCTTGTCAGCACACCCAGGAAGAACGGGCTTTGACGGAAACCTGGGTCAGCGTAGAATTGTTCAAAGCTCTGGACATGGGATATCGACTGTTAGAAGTGTACGAAATTTGTCACTTTCCCAAGACACAACAATATCACAAGGGTGATCCCACGCAGAAAGGCATTTTCGCCGACTACGTGGATGCCTTTTTGAAACTGAAGCAAGAAGCCAGTGGCTATCCGTCCTGGTGTCACACTCCCGAAGACCAAAAGACATTCAAAGAGAAATACTGGGCACAAGAAGGCATTACTTTAGATCACATCGAGAAAAGCGAAGGCAGGCGATCGTTTGCCAAAGTGATGTTAAATTGCTTGTGGGGTAAAATGGCACAACGACCGTGTTTACCCAAGACGGAGTATTTGACAGAACCTTCCCGCTACTTTCAGATGATTCACGACAAAACCAAATTCATGAAACACGTGGACGTCGTTCGCGAGGATTTGATCTTGGTCAATTATGATGAAGATCTGGACTTTGTACAAGACGACCGTTATGGAAATGTCATCATTGCGGCTTACGTGACAGCTCATGCTCTCTTAAAATTGTACGAAGCTTTAGAACTGTTAGGGGAACGTGTCCTGTACTTTGACACGGACAGCTGCATTTACATCCATCACCCGCGTCAACAGCACCCTGACATCGAAGGAGACCGTTTAGGAGCCTGGACAGACGAGTATCCCGACGACAAGATTCTAAGTTTCGTCAGTGGCGGTCCAAAAAATTACGGCTACGAATACCGGGACCCACAAGGAGAAGTGCACACGACGTGCAAAGTGAAAGGATTGACTCTGAATTATCATACCAGTCGTGTGGTCAACTTTGGGGTATTGAAAGAAGCCTTGCAATCTGGAGAGGATGAGCACTTTAAAGTGACCACCTATCAACCGAACAAGATTGTACGTTTACCCACTCACCACATCGTCAGTCGACCCTTGGAAAAAGTCTATCAAATCGTGTACCAGAAGCGAGTGCGACTTCCCAATCATTTCACCTTACCGTATGGACACGTCGGTATTGATCTGTATATAAAAAGGAACCCTAGGCAAGATCGATAGTTCATTGTGACTACCAAGACCAAGCGAACAAGATGAATACTTTCAGAGAAACACAAAACAAGTTCAGACAGGTACACTTCAAGTTTGGGGCTTCTGAAGTGGAATGCGATTGTGAGCCTTGCGATGGGAACGATGCTGTACGCTGTGACCTTAGCGATGCCGTAAAGCATCATGGGAACTTTGTTCTCACTACCCCTATCATGGAAAGTGATGCTGTGCGTGTCAAACCTGAGGGATGCGAAAGCGATGCCGCTCGTCCTCTTGGACATTTTACTGGGTTTCGTTTTATAGGTGGATGTTCACCTTCACATCTACCTCCCTATGGATGTCATCCAGCCCTGAACAAACTCCTGTCCATGTCACCCAACCCTCATCGAAACGAACCTGTGAAAGACGAATATTCGTTTCCTGTGCGTTTGTCGGAATACTGCGACTTTGAAAATCGTCTTCAATCGTTCAAAGGAAAATGGCCTAAGTATCTGGGAGGACCGACCCCGAAGAATTAGCCAGAGCCGGATTGTTCTACTTGGGCGAAGGAGATAAAGTCAAGTGCTTCAGTTGCGGTGTGTCACTTCATCACTGGGAACCACAAGATTCGGCCTACGTAGAACATGCTCGATGGTCACCGAATTGTCGTTACTTACCCTTAGTGGGACCGAGACATTGAAGTAACTTACCATGTCGTTGACGAAGAAGAAACCAGATTGGCTAGGAGTGAAATGTTGGACATCACCGAGACCGGTATTTAAACTTCATTTCAAAAACGATATTGAATCATTACCTAAAGAACTGCAAGAGAAGATTTACAAGGAAGTTTGGCAGGGGTTTGCCAGAGTGAAATCTCAATGGGTCACTGTAGAACTTTGGGCCGAGAAATTCACAAGAGGAAGGTGAAAAAAGTCAACCAGTGTGTTAGATTTCTCTGGGTCAAGTGTGCATTCGTCCTATTATATCACTCTAGACCGTTTACATCAAAAGAGTTCAGTGAGATTTTTGGACGTTACCCTGAATGGCAGTGGTCAGAAATTACTTACTATGTGGATTACTTTTGCTCTAGAAGAAGATTGTGAATTGTACGGACTGACCTATTCATGGATACTTTACAAGAGAACATTCGTGCTTTGTCTGTGGAGTTAAGAGAACGCATTTACCGAGAGCTGGTCAAAATACAAGTCAAACGTAAAGAACAGTTGCATCCGTTACGTCACCAGATCTTTAACCACTGGTACCTGAATGGTATAAAAGAACTGATTCGTCAGAAATTGTTTCAGTGGTCAGACATTGTTCAAAATTTTGAGGTCGCCAATGATCGACATGTTCATAATTTTGGTTACTTCGAGATTCACCTAGTGCAGCGCATTGAGGAAGACAAGTTAAAGGATTACAAACATATTTTACGTGGAATCTACTTAGTGGAAGAGGAAACTTCTAAACAAACTCTGACGTTTCGGTTACAGTATGCAACATTTAGATTCCCCACTGGAGAACGAAGATGTCTGGCTAGAAAGTACGTGTATTGCATCCGAAAAAAAGAGAATATAAAAACAGGCTGCCATGCCACGACTTATATCACATGTAATTGAACAGATTCCGTGGAAGGAACTCAATGACCATATTCAAACCGTGGATCATTACCATCGATTATTACAAGAACTGTATCCATTCAATTTGGGTCGACAAGTGGTGTGTGTCTTAGTGACTTGTTTTCTAGGATTTCGTTTACCAGCCGATTCCTTGTGGACTCTTTACGAACAGTATTTACCATCCCATTCAACATGAAAGTGGTGCCTTTAAATGTTCACGAGAGACTCCTTTTGCTCAAAGCCTTACGTTTTCATCTGGATACTTCTCGACCTCTACGGGAAAAAAAGATTCGTCAACTTTTAGCTACCCAAGACGTGTATGACGATGTGTGTGTAGCTTGTGACTTACACCCCCACTGGACAGATGTCCGTGCCTGGAACAAAATGGGATTTTGAGGTTGTTCAGTATGCTCGAGAGTTGTGATCCTTCCTTTCAACGTCCAAAGAAAAAAGTTACTTTTCAACCTGTGTTAGTGACGGTGCCAGAAGAACCCGTCACCCAGGACAGGACTGTCGTGGACAGGCCTGAAAGACCCTTTCGGGAGGACACTTGTGTGACCTTACCCCCTATAGAACTGGTCAGAACTTTACCCAAAACATGTTGTACAGACACTTGTTTTTATTCCACGTTAATGATTTTCATGTGCCTTTTATCGTTGTACTTAAGCCTTTGGCTTTTATGTATTTTTGTCTTTCGTATTCATGTTTAAAACATTCAATAAACGTGTTCTGAAAAAAGTATATAAACTCTCGTCTTGTTTGTTTTCGTGTCACAAGTGACACTATGGCTACTTCTGCTGTCTCTGTTCCCTCTTCCTCCACTGTCAAAGTCATCCCTTTAACATGCTCATTGCTGGACCTAGCGGTTCAGGCAAAACCGAATTCGTCAAACGTTTGATCGAACATAAACATCATTTGATCAATCGACCACCTCAATACATCGTGTGGTGTCACAAAGAGTGGCAATCGGCGTACAGCCTCTTGTGAGAAAGTCAAGGCGATTCCATCGTGTTTGTGGAAGGTATTCCTAAAGAAGACGACAGCATCGTCTCTGACTCCCGTCAAACCCATTTGGTCATTTTCGACGACATGTTAGGAGAAGACGAAAAAGAAATTAAACTGTGGTTCACGCGCAAAGGGCATCACCGTAATACCAGTGTCGTTTACATCACCCAAAATTTGTTTCAACAAAGTAAAGCCCATCGCATCATCAGTCTCAATGCACATTACGTGGTCTTGTTTAAAAGCCCTCGAGATAAATCGCAAGTGCAAGTCTTAGCCAAACAGTTAGGGACGCCTTGGCTGACTCAGGCGTACGACGATGCCACTCAAACTCCACACGCCTATTTACTCGTCGATTTGAAACCTACGACCCCCGATGATTTGAGATTTCGTACCCACTTGTTTCACCACTGGTGCCAAGACGGAGGGCCTGTCCTGTACACGTCTCCGTCCTCGACTTAACTTCACTCCACAAAAAAATCTATAAAAGCCTCAGACCCTTTTCGTCTGTCTCACACACATTTTGAACATGACGTCCCTTCAGTCGCATCTTCCCGTCAAATTGATTCGTGCCTTGTATGGCATCAGTCGAGAAAAAAATCCACAAACACGAGCTCGTGTCTTAGAAGCTAGTCTCAAAGAAGTCTTACGATGGTTCACGGTGACGGCACGTCAATTACTCCAAGGGATCATTCAGATTCCTCATCAAACCAAACGCTTTTTTGATCGAAACAAAGTCGCTTTGACCCAACTGGCCGATCCCCGCATCGACACTCAAACCAAAAAACAAATCATTTTGAAACCTGGAGGGAGCAGTACTCTAGGAGGGGTCATCAGTCGCTCTCTCTTAAGATGGGATCCTAATGCCCCCAAACTTCTCCCCAAGAAAAAAGTCAAACGAAACTCCAAGAAGAAGAAAAAGACCAGGTCCCCAAGGAGAACTTCTCCAGTGGCGCCACCCTCCTCTTACCAGACACCACCCCGGAAAAAGAAAAGAAGCCCCCAGAAAAAGAAACAGACAAAAAGTCCCCAGAAAAAGAAAAGTCCACAGAAGAAAACTAGTCGCAAGAGAGGCACTTCGGCCAGGACGCAACGTTACACTCGCAAATCACGACCTGCCACGACGGTGACTGCGTCTCGGCAGCCTCACGTTCATCCACTTCTCCGTTGATGACACCAAGAACTGAATAGTACTTGGAGACGTTGATCACACCAAGAACTTCTCCGTCGATGACCCCAAGAACTTCCCCAGTGGCAGGACCCTCCAATTTAGTGGCAGTGGCGGCTGCTCACAAAGTACCTTCTCCCAAAATCAAAGTCCAAGAAAGATCGGGCATGTTACAAAGTTTACTGGATTTGTCCAAGCAAGAACTGGCTTGATTTAGTCCGTTACGTACCCCTGCACGACGTGTCATGCCTGTCCTCAAGTTGATACGACGTAAAGACAATCAGTGGCGACGCGTTCCAGTATAAAAAAGGCCTGTGACCAAGTAAGGTATCATTGTTTTGGTACTCCTGAAGCTGTCACCCTCCAGAAAACATCCCTCTTCTAAACAGCCCCAAGGAAAGAAAAGAAAAGGACTGCCTCCTCGTTTAGTCAAACATGGGGACATGTTATCTGTCCTGTCCAAAGCTTCTCCACCTCTACAAAAAAAACTCATTCAATCAGCCTCCAAAGATGTCATCGATACCGTGTGCGAATGTTGTTTGAACGTCTTGAAAGGCACGATCCCTTTGTCCAAACACCAGTAACAATGCTTAGGCAAACATCGTCACGTTCTTCGCCAAATGGTTCAAAAGAAAATTCCGATTCGTCAAAAGAAGAAGATGTTGGTCCAACGTGGAGGCATTTTACCCCTCTTGTTAGGCCCCTTGCTGAAAGGAGTCTTGGGAACCACGTTGGGAGGACTGGTGGGAGCAAGATAAAAAGGCCCTCTGAAGTCCCAAGTGCTCAGAATCGACCCCTGACAACCCCATGGAAGGACGAAAGCTAGCTTTAGTGCCTTACAAACGATGGATGGAATACCATCGTTGGCAAGAACAACGCACCCCGCATTTACCTCCCAATCCCAATTTGAGCGAGATGTCCCAGTTACAACACGAATTGCAGTCCTTGATGGATCGCCAAGATTTGTCCGAAACAGAAAAATCGCAAAAGTACGGTCAACTCTTGCAACGACTGCAATTCTTTCACCAGAAAGCTTTAGACGAAATGCTCTACGCACTCTGAAAGATTTTAAGACCTTGATTAAAAGTCCAGCACCATCATCACTACCACCACCACCACTACTACCATCCCCAGGGGTCACCAGAGACGCTACCCCACGAACACATGAGGAAGAAGAGATGCGAGAAGTGTTTCAAACACCGTCAGCAGCTCCCATTTCAAGTAAGATTGCAGCATCCTTGTTGACCCCGTTCCCCACACCCCAACGAGAAGAAATGAAAGCTTGGCTTTAAAAGATGATGTCCACTCCTCCTTCGACAGAAGTGAAAAAGAAAGAAGGGAAACCAGAAGTGAAAAAAGAAAATTAGACCAAAGCCATTCCATTGCCACCTCCACCACCACTACCTTCGACTTCTACTCCCGTAGCCCATCGGACACGTAAATCCGTTTCTAAACCACCCTTTCGACCCACCCAAAGTAGCATCACCGAAAAGTGGGTGACTTATTAACAAACAAACAAACACAAAAAATGGAAAAAGTCTTAGCCAGCATTTACTACGATCCCTCCCATCCTGCAGGTTACGCAGGAGTTCAAAAATTGTATCGTGCTGCCAAAACTCGACTGAAAAGTCTCCGTTTACCTCAAGTGCAACGAACAAGCTACCTACACTTTACACAAAGCCATTCGACGCAAATTTTCCAGAAGTCGCACCCGAGTGGAAGGCATCGATCATCAATGGCAAGCCGATTTAGCCGATGTCTCTCATTTGGCCAGCTACAATCGTGGCTACAAATATTTGTTTTGTGTCATCGACGTCTTTTCCAAATTTGCCTGGGTCGTACCCTTCAATTCCAAATCCAGCAACGATTTAGTGCGAGCCCTGCAACGAGTGTTGAAACAAAGCGGTCGTCACCCTCTTCGATGGCAAACTTACAAAGGTACCGAATTTCTGAACCAAGCTTTCCAAAAAGAATTAAAGAAACGTGACATTCATGTTTTTTACCACCGAGAATCCCGAAACCAAAGCCAACATCGTGGAACGTTTTCAACGCATTTGAAAGAACGCATGTGGAAATATTTTACGCATCACCACACTCTGAAGTTCATCGACATCTTACCGCACCTGGTGCAAGCGTACAACCAATCTTACCATCGAAGCATTGGACGTGCCCCGCAAGAAGTGACTCCCGAGAACGAAGTGCTGGTGTTTAAGCGCCTGTTTGGTACGTCCCCGACGAGGGCTGTCCCCAAGAAAAGTGGAGAGTTGACCGTAGGAGATTGGGTGCGCATTGGCAAAACCAAACGCACTTTCGACAAAGGTTACTTACCTAACTGGACGACCGAATTGTTTCGTTTCACTGGACGAGTGCATTGCCGTCATCCTGCCGTCTATAAATTGGAAGACATGAACGGAGAAGTGCTCAAAGGAACGTTTTATTTGCCCGAGTTACAACGTGTCACCAAAAAAGAAGACGACGTGTACGACATCGAAAGCATTCTCGAACGCAGAACCCGTAAAGTGGGCAAACGACGTGTCAAAGAAGTCAAAGTACGTTGGAAAGGATATCCACCCAGTTTTGATTCTTGGATCGACGCTTCGCAAGTCATCGACTATAAAAAGATGTGACCATCATGCCCTTTCACACAGACGCAGCTACGTCGACCACTCCTTCACCCAGTTCTTCTCTGCAAGATTTACGAAAACAACCCTTGTGGGTGTGGTGTGGAGAACGTGTGCCTAAAACGCAAATCGTCTTTTTCTGCCAAATCTTCGTGGTGTATTGAGTCATCGGGGCAGCCATCGCCAATTTGAGTTTGCAACAAGGAGACAAACAATTGTGGACCATTTTATTGAGCAGTTGCATCGGTTACCTGCTTCCCAATCCCTCCCTGAAATTCTCCTCGAACGGGAACAACGGGAACCTTGTGTCCCGTGCCAGTGTCAGTCACCACTCCAACAACAACAATAACCCCATTTTGAGCGCAGACACGCCTCTGACTTGCAGTAACCCCTCGGACAGCCACAGAACTCTGGAATTATGAGTCACCAAAACCAATTTTACTTAACCTTACCCAGTGACAGTTCCATGGAGGTGTTTCCCAAGAACACGTTGTGCTGTTACACGGCCAAATTACCTCAGACCATCCCATTAGATCACGAAACCCATTGGGAAGTGGCTTTAGTAGAAATCATTCACCCGACCCAAGTCCTCAATGTCCTTCCCAATCAAAACTTTTTGATGTGGAAGTTTATGACGAGCAAATGGAACAGTACTCATGGCAAATATGACAAGAAAACCCCTGGCACAAAAAAATCAAAAGTACACCACCTATCACTTGTTCATTCCCCCAGGCTATTATTTTAGTGGTCAACATTTGGTGAGCACCATAGCCTCCAGGTTTATTGTCGTGTTTCTGAAAGCTTTGGAAAGTGTCAGAAAAAGTGTCACCATGGAATACCACAAAGCAGCTCGTCGCTTCTTGATGAAATTTGACGGGAGTAAAATCGTGTCCATTTTATTTTGTCCTGAATTGTTTGAGATGTTGGGCGGAGACATGGACACGAGAATGGCCATGCTCAAGAAAAACGAATTGCCAGTCGTTTACGACAACGAGTCTTTTAGCAAGTTATTTCGTGCCCCGGTAGAACTGAACCAGGGACTGAATTTGATGTTTGTGTACTCCGATGTGGTGGAGTACAACGTGGTGGACAGACCTCCGTACCGTTACTGCGTGTCATTCCTTTCAAAGTGGATTCTGCCACGATCGCTGACGATGAAGGTGGAAACACTTATCACGTCCACCGCGAATGTGTAAATCCTCACTATTTGCCTGTCAGTATGTCTTATTTGGACACGGTCAACATTGCTATAAAAGGAGATCTGGGACAAAATATTCCATTCACCAAAGGAAAAGTCACGGTGAAACTCCATTTTCGAAAACGGTTCTCTCACGACTCGTAAGTGATGTATCCAGTGTACCGAGGGGTTGCTAGACAGCGAGGGCACGGTTTAGGAGATATGTTAAAATCGGCCTTTCGTTCGGTGGCCCCAGTCTTGAAACCGATGGTGACACGCGGATTATACGCCTTGAAAGATGCGGCATTGACGCAAGGCAAAGAATTTCTCCAAAATGTCATCATCGACAAACCAAACCCTAAAGAAGCCTTCATGAGGGCTGCCAAAAATGTCTTGCTGCAAACGGGTAAAGACCTTTTGGGCCGACGGGAAACACCTATAAATGTCCTGCACGCTACCGAGTCAGGCATTCAGCAAGGACAAGGCAGAAAGAGACGACGAAGAAAACACCCTTTCACCAGATTTCACACTTCTAAAGCTAGAAAGACAAAGAAAAGAAGAACTGTTCGAGACTTAGACGTTTTCGATTATTAAAGTATTAAGACACAGAAAAAAATGATGCACCGAGAATCTTGCACTTGTTCCAAGTCGGAACTGGATCTGTTTGCCATGCCCCCCACCATGATGACCATGCAAGAATCCCAGTGGGTGGAATTTCACTCCGTTTCCTCTTTGACAGCCTCAGCTCCCATCGAGTTTGAAATCAAAGGACAGCCCGAAGATTACATCGCACTGAATAGCAGTTACTTGTACCTGAAAGTCAAAGTTGTCGATGAGGACAATTCGCCCCTAGATGGTGATGAGGTAATAGTTGCCGTCAACAATTTCATGCATTCCTTGTTCAGTGGAGTGGACTTGTACTTGAATAACAAACTAGTCAGTAGCAGCATGGATACTTACCCTTATCGTACCTACCTGGAAAATCTCTTGACGTACGGAATAGACGCCAAGAACACCCATCTCGATGCCTGTGTGGTATGGGAGGCTGACAATGCGGGCGAATTTGAAACATTCGAAACTGATACAAAAAAAACACACAATGCGGGATTTGTGGAACGAAGAGACAAAATCAAAGACGGACAGAGTTTAGAACTGATGGATCGTTTGCATTTGGACATGTGGTTGCAAGAGAAATATTTGCTGAATGGGGTGAATGTCCGCCTGAGACTGAATCGTAGCAGTGCCGCTTTCCATTTGATAGGTACTACTGGTTGCAAAACTGTCATCGAGGAAGCCAGGCTCTACGTACGACTCGTGGAAGTGTTACCTAAAGTGGGTAACGACATCAGTCAGACGTTGAGCAGAACGACCGCTAAGTATCCGATACGACGCGTGGAAGTGAAAACCTTCACCATTCCTACGGGGCAACGATCCATGATCGAAGATCATCTGTTCCAAGGCCAGCTACCCAAACGTTTGATCCTTAGTATCGTCGAGAATGCAGCCTTCAACGAAGCTTTGGCTAAAATTCCTTTCTACTTTCATCACTTTAACGTGTCCAAGATCGAAGTCAGTCACGATGGCAAGACCTTGTGTACCCGACCTTTCGAACCTAACTTTGGCAAGAAGAATTACTTGAGATCGTACTTGTCCTTGTACGAAGCCACCGGACAGTTAGGAACCAACACCAGTCACGGTATTTCGTACGAGGATTACGCAGGAGGCAACGCTTTGTGGGCTTTCGATTTCACTCCAGACCAAGGCAGCGACGAGGGACATTTCCACCCTATAAAATCGGGCCAGATTCGTGTGGAAATTCAGTTTACTACAAATCTACCAGACACGGTGAACGTCATCCTGTATGCAGAATTCGACAATACCATAGAAATCAACAGTTTGAGAGAAGTCATTCTAGATTATTAGAAGCCATGGAAGACTGTTATCCCTCTTTACCTAGTGGAGAAACTTTGGAGATGGAATGTGAGGAGACCGTGGAAGGAGAATCCCAAGACAAAGACGATGAAGTTATGATGAAGTCAAGATGGCCAGAACAAGAAGCCCATTTAGTCTCCTGTTTTGCCAAACACTTGGTCGAAAAAATGACGGAATTGATCAAGAAAGATTGCTATGGATGTCAAAACGATCATCCCAGTCAAATTCAGCACGATAAATGCCTGATGCTGAGTCAAGAAGAAAAACTGGACGAGTATCTGGACGAAGCTTGGAGTCTCATCTTATACGAAGTCGTGTTGCATCAGTGGTATAAAGACTTGCGTGAACATTCTTGTCCACCATTAACCACTCAAGAGATCGATCGTATCGAAGCTGTCCTGAATCAGAGTGGGGAGACGAAACGAAGAAACGGTTATTTGTCAGACATTTTCAAGCAAAAATTCAGGATCGAATTGATGACTTATTATTACCTGTGAAGAAGAAAACACACAAATCAATGGATACCTTGGAACTTTATTACCTTTTGAACCACAGTTCGTATACTGCTTCTTGGAATCCTGTCGTCTGTGCTAAAGATGAACTGCCTCATCGCAAACCTCAAGACCATCTAGCTCATGTGATCAACACGGACGATAGTCATCTCCCAGGAACCCACTGGGTAGCCGTCTACTTTCCTCAAGAAGGATGTGTGGAATATTTCGATTCGTACGGATTGCCTCCTTTGAAAGACGATATCATCGACTTTATGAGAAGAAATGCTCAGACCACCCGATTCAATAATGTGAAATTACAAGGCACAGATTCCTTGGTGTGTGGACAATATTGTGTGTATTTTCTGCATCATCGCAGCCTGGGCTATTCCTTAGAACATTTAGTGACTCATTTTGATCCTCGTTCTTCTTCTAGAAACGATGTGAAAGTAGATCAATGGTTTTGTGACCATTATGCTTATCTTTTGTCTCAAGCTAGGAAACGTAGTGTCCATCAATGGCCTAATGACTTCCAACAGTGGAAATCACAATTTCATTCACAACGTTGTCAACCCTGTCCAAAATAATGTGTGAGTTGAAAAAAATGTTTGAGATTTGAAAAAAATGTTTGATGTTATATTGTTGGATTATTGTTAAAAATGTTAGAGTTGTTTGTTAGTGTTAAGTGATTTTGAATAAAAAATGTTGTGTTTTGAAAAAAATGCCTTTGTGGTTTGTTTGGCTATAAGAATTTTGATTCAAGCTCTTTGACTTCTTACTATCCCTCTCATGACACTCATTGAACGTTCCGACTCGAAAACCGTAGAGGGATGTTTTCCTTCACGTCCGCGCTTTGACTTTAAGAACCGGGTTGTTTCCAGTCTAACCATCCATTGTCGACTCATCCTCCTACGTAGATGTGCTCCAAACTAGCTAAGCTAAACGAAGCCTACGTGAATTTGCATAAGGTCAGACACAGTCTGATACCGAAGCCAGAAGAGATAGAGAATGTGAGAATGTTAAAAGTCACTGAAGACCTGATAGAAGAGCTCTTCAGAGAAGAAGTGAACAGGGAGAAAGAAGAATGGACAGAGAAGTACAGACTTCAGAGACAGCAGCAACAGCAACAACAACAACAGCAGCAGCAGCAGGAACCTGAACCTGAGAGAGGCTTTGTCGATTGTCGTATCGACACCAAAGAGTTCTTCTTCTCTTTCCGAAGAAGCAGACCTATCGTCAGAAAGTCTATCCTCAGAGGACGTCGTATTCTTAGAAACTAAAAGATTGCCATAGCAAACAAAAAAAAAACAGCCCTTTTCAGGGCTACCCAATACTCTATAAAAGAAATAACAATAGATTTGCCAATGTGTGTATGTAGAGTAGTGTGAATATAAACACTGACTCTTTTTTATAGTGTGAGGGTATGTGTTTGTGTATATGATTGCGTGTTTGTAAGTGATCACGTACGTTTGTGTGGATAGTAGATTAAGATCATGTTTTTTTGCTGTTTGAAGTGTGGGGAGAGTAGATTTGGGGTTTGATTGCTTTGTGTATGTGGATAGTATATTGAAGTGATTAATGAAAATTTTTAAATTAGTAATGGGTAGTATAAAAAAGTGAGTGTTTCTTCTAGGTCCGCGCGTTGTTTGGTTATGATCTAGGTAAGATCAATTTTGTATTAGGGGGATCTTTTCCATCACGTCCGCGCTTTCAGTATAAATTAAAAATCGTTCGGCAGTCTAGCTACCCTTGTTGATTCATCAACGCCACCAGAATGAACACCAGACTAGCTAAACTGCTTGAACTTCATGTACACCTGGAATATGCCAGGCGTATAGTGAATGAGCTGGCTGCAGAGGCCATCGTAGAGGAGGGATGGATGAAAGAGGAGGAGAGAAGAAACAAAGAAGAGGAGGAGAGAAGAAACAAAGAGGAGAAGAGAGGAAATTTCAGAACCCCAGAGACAGAAAATTGGGATTCTGAAGCCACTTATCCCGCCTCTGCCCTCCCCCCAAAAAGAGTGATTAACTAATATCTATTTACAGTCTAATTTTGACAAAATCATACGTTTGTGAAATTATTTTTTACGCAATAATCATTTCACAGCGTTTTCAGGTCTTACTTTATATAAACGTCTTCTGTAATTGTTTGCAAATACTTGTCGAGCAGTTTACTTTACTAGAAACTATAGTTTCACAGTCTTTAAGTAAGAAAACAATCTTGACTGAATATATTTTGCTGTTTGTATCATCCGAGATTTATTCGGATTTTGTTTCGAATCTCTTGTGAACAGTTCAAGTGGCCTCATTGGTTAGAGCGTCCGCCTCGGATGAGGGAGGTCGAGGGTTTAAACCCCAGTCGCAGATTCTTCGCTTTGCTATTAACATCAAACAGTTAGTGTTAGGACTGGTCGGCCTGGTGTCAGCATAATGGAACTGGGTGGGACATGATGCCACATGTCTGGGCATGATACCTCAGTGCTAGTCATCACTATAAACTGCCACACTGCAGACATAGTAGCGATATGACTCAGATTGTTAAATCTACGCAAATATACCAACAACAAAAAACAGGCACATAATCTCCTATTGGCTCAATATTGCTTTCGAAATCACTATAAACAACAAAAGGACGTTTTGTTAACGGTGGTATATTTTAAAATTAACAACTCATAATCCATTTCTCACATTATGGCTATTTTAGTATTTATTCGTTTGCATAATCTTATGCAGTCTTATAATTCAATTTCAGAATATAATTCCGTTTCAGAATAAAAGCTAGTTGGACCCTTCTCTTTAAAAGTATTATTTTGCTTTTACTTGAGATGACACCATTCTTGACAAATCCTGTACTCCACAATGTTGATATAGTCTATACTAACTTATAAGTCAGGTCAAGACAGTACATGCGATTCTTGTCTGCATCAATTTTAATTAGCATATTTATTCAATTTGCTCTCTTTCTGTTGCTCTCATTGGACATAAAAGTATGTATACGGTTTGGCATACATTAACATATGTGTTACATTTATTTTCAAATCATTTACTTCTTAGAGGGAACCATTGTTCATACTTATCAGGTTGATATGTTGATGGCATGTATGGACAATCATTTAGACGGAACCATTGTTCATACTTATCAGGTTGATATGCTGATGGCATGTACGGACAATCATTTGGTGAGTTTTTGAATGATTCCATTAGAAACAATTGTTGCTGAAATTCTGAACATTAATATAATCATTTCTAGTTTTTACCCATTCTGGTAATTCAATATGTGATGGCTGATATCTATCTACATGTAATGTTAAATAGTTTATACCTGCAAAACCCAAATGAACCGCTCCGGTCGCCTCAGAGGTTAGAGTGTCCGCCCCTGATGCGGGTGGTCGCGGGTTAGAACCCTGGTTGAGTCATACCAAAGACTTATACAAATGGTACTAGCAGTTGCCTCGCTTGGCGCTTAGCATCAAAAGATTAGTGTTAGGACTGGTCGGCCAAGGTGTCAGGACAATGTGACTGGGTGGGGCATGATGCCACATGTCTATGGCATGATGCCCCAGTGCTAGACATTACTATAATCTGCCACAACACTGCGGACATCGTAGCGACGTGAGTCAAATTGTTAAAGGTACTTTAAAAATCCAAACCCACAAACAAAACTCCAGTGCATATTTTAGACCTTTGTGGGGGAGGGAGACGGGAATAAGGGACAAGGGACAAATGTTATGTTTAGTATTTCATACAACCTTTAACTGTCGTCTCTGTTGATTGTAGTTAAAGAATAGTCTATTTGATACAAATTCATTAATTCGGGTCTGTTTTCTACTTCTGCTAACATTACGGCTGTCAGCGATTGAAAGATTCAGCCGAACTTTGATAGATACAGACTCTCAGTTTTCTACTTTACCTGTTTAATGCTCTTTTAAACAAATCCTTTGCTTCTGGTGGTGTTTCTTTTTCTGTTTTCCATGTTTATTCTGTTCATTTTCCATTAGGCAAGACGTTTAATAAAAGGTGGATGTACTTTTCAAGTTCTCGATTTAGGAACTTTTGCATAAAAAAATGAAGTCACATATTACAGCACCATATTTTTCTAACTGAAAATTATTTTGAAATGTACATTTGGGTGATTATAATTGATCCTTTTGTCACATTTTATTCTAACTCACAAGTAATTTTTTTTTCTGAGTGTTTTCTCTGATCTTGTTATTTAAAGTTTCAGCTTATCAAGTTAATGCACATTTTGCCTCTTTGGTATTATATATTTCGACGATCCGTCTGGACGGCAGAGCTTTTCTAACCACAACGAAAACGGCTTCATCAATAAAACAGACCGTGTGTAAATTTGGTTTCCTCTGTAACCTGGCTTCCTCGGTAAACAGGTCCGTCTGTTAACTGATTTTTCTGTAACCTGGTGTCCATTGTAACCTGGCTTTTTTCGTGACCTGATAACTCTGTCGCTCGGCCCATCTGTAACCGGGCTTTCTCTGTAACTCCAACATGTTGTAACTCATCTCCTCTGTAAACCGATTCTTCTTTAACCTTGTACTAACAATAATCCAGCTTCTCTGTAACAAGAGATTTCTGTAAAATGGTCCCTCTTTGATGCGGCCCTCTGTTGCAAAGCATATCTGAAATTCGACCCCTCTGTAAATCTACTGTCTCTGTAAACCGTTTACCATATAAAACTACCTGTCCCTAACGCTGCTCCTTTATAAACAGGTCCTTCTTTACCCCGTTTTCATATGTAATCTGGTACCTCTGTAACTCGAATCTATCTGTATTCAGAATCCTTTATAACCCAGATCCCTCTACGGACTGGCCTCTGAAGACCCCTTAGAAATGTGCTACTCAAGTGTCACACTGGCCATGTGGATACAATAGCTGAATGTTTCATCGAAACTTTCCGGTTTAGGAAAGTTTTTGTGTAATATATTTTACGTTTTCCAATTGTTTTATTTATTTCAGAAAATACATTCGATAGTGGGGCATCAAATGCAAACGTACCTAGTTATGCTAAATGCGAGACAACACCTCTGTATATTGTCATTGGAATACTGGCAGGCATAATCCTATTCCTGGTGATGGTCCTTATAGCGATGTTCATAAGACATAATCGAATTGTCGAGAGATCTAAACAACGACCCATTCCCTCAATGCCCATGGTTTGTCCGAAATGCCGCGAGATCAATCATGACACGGGATTTGAGAACGCGTATGCTGCACTTGATCCTGAATGGCGTGACATACCAGAAGAAAAACCTTATAATGTGCTAATGAGAGTAGACCCTATTGAGACACGGGCTGTAGACAATATATATTATTGTGTGAAAGAGAATGAAACGGAAGATACTACTGCCATGTGATAGCATATGCATTTGGACGTTTTAGCGGGAAATGGACATTTAAGATTCTCACTATGATATTGTTATGTGTGTGACAGTATGTTTTGCAAAAAGAGTCATTTTCAATTTGTTGAGCATTTTGTTTCAGTTTAGGTGCCACTTTTGGCCGCCTTACTCTCATTCTAATGTATCATTACCCATAAAGATTAGTCAATGTGTCTGGTCTCTAAACGAGTTTAACAATGAGGTTCTTTGATCTGGTTTCAAATATGGCAATGTAGACTCAGACTTGAAGCGCCTAAGAGGAATCCAATTTTAACTAGGGTAAAAGGATTCTAGCGCAAAATGGGAAATTAACATTAGGCCACCATTTTAGGTCACTTGGGGGACAATGGGAAATTAATATTATATCACCAGTTTTGTGAGATTATAGGGAGAAAGGTACATTAATACTATGGTTCTTTTGTGGCAATGGAGATGCTGAGGACAAGGAGAAATCCTATATAAAAAATGTCCATAGGTTTAACATTATTGCTGACTAAAATGACAATGTAAAATTAACATAAGGACTCCGTTTTTAGTGACATTAGGGATTCTGGAGACAACGGAGCATTCTGTGTTAGAAATATATATTGGTTTAACATGATGGTTGATTATAAAGATATGGTGAAATTAAGATTTGTGTTGGATTCTGTAGACAACGGAAAACCTGTTCGAAATGTGCCGTATGTTGAACATCCACCTTGTCTGACCGAGACCCATCGATCTACCTCTACACCTACTAACACACCCTTAACCGGCACTCATCGTTGCTTATGAACACAATGCAGGGGTCATATGTAACAGATAAGGGTATAACGAACATAATTTAAATTCCTTAAAAACAAAAAATAAATTTAAATTTTCAAGATAAGCTTTATAAAAAGTACATCGCCCAACTTTTTATACAGGGTCCAAATATATGTTACTCTAGCTGCAATAACGTTATAAAACCGTATCAAAACTGATGAATGAAACAAACTACTGACCTGATACTGACCAAAAGTTTAAAAACATACTGACGATAAAGGGCTCAATTTTAATGCGAATGGTACAATTAGAAATGCCGAAATTCTAAAGCTCCCCTCATGAAGGTCATTCAAGGTTAAGATCAGAAGTAGTGGCATTTGAAAAACGTAAGTAGTTCACTGTTGCTAAGTACGTATGTGTACATTTCTCTCCATTCTGTCTTTCCTTGTATGTCAAGTCACTGGTCAACCTATAGGAAATCGGATATTGGTCTGGGGAGAGTAATTGTATAAATATGAGAATGGCAGTGGTAGTGCTTTCACTTTTTATAAGAAGATCACACAGTGGCGTCACTAGGGTTGGTGTCACCCAGTGCGGTAACTCATGATGTCACCCCCATGAACCTACTTCCTGCACAAAAATTCTAAATTTTTATAGACAGTCTTGTACAGTAACTCATGGTGTCACCCCCATGGAACTCTTCCTGCACAAAAGTCGAAAATTTTATAGACAGTCATTTGGGTGTCACCCCCTCTGATGGTGTCACCTGGTGCGGTCCGCACCCCCCGCACCCCACCCCCTCCAGTGACGCCACTGGGATCACAGGGACGTAAGGGGATATGGAAGTTAATTTCTGTTTATAAGGAATTTAAATTTTATTCTGTCATACCTTTGTCTTAAAGCAACTATGAATGTTGGTCAGCTTAAAAGGTAGGTTTGCTAGTAGGTGTAGAGGTATTGACTAGCATGTGTAACTTTAATGGACAGCAGATCACTGTGCATTGATCAGTCAAAGTGTATACTATACTTATAGATTTCTAACATAGAATTAACCTTTGTCGCTATTTTCCTATACACCAATGCTGACCTAATGTTAATTTCCGATTGTCTCTACGATTACTCAGCATGGTAACCCTGTGGACACTTTTCAGTTAGGATTTCTCCGTGTCCTCGGTATCCAAAATGCCACAACGTTATTTTCTTTTTGTCCCTGTAATCCCACAAAAATGGTGGCCTAATACAACTTTCCAATTGTTCCATAAGCCATAAAAATGCTATTGTATTTCAAAATTCTGGATAAAGATCACTTGCGAAAATAACACTGAAAAGGTCAGGAAGAAAATGAATAATAATATCAACAGATTTAACAATCATTTTAGACGGTATACTTTGAGCTGTTTTGATTTATTTATTTCTAATGATTGTGCGGCCTTTTAATATCATCTGGTGTTTATCTTTATCTATATCTTTTATATATCGATTATTTCACTATCTACTATGACTGGCTCATCAATTAACGAGCATTACTTCCAAAGAAACAAAAATGTTTTTAAATGCTCAGAAAAGGCAATTCATTGGATGGCTAACATTCATTTTCATAGTATCTTATAATTTTTCTCCAAAAGCCTCTAAGATACGATTAAGCAATGCTACTTAAATTGATACCGTCTTTGACCATATGTTGCTTCTTTGTAATCTTCTCATATTTACTATACTCTAATCTAGATGTAGCATAATATTAAAACCAAACTTGTAACGTTTTATTTCGAAGATACCTTTCCCAATGAATACTAAACTCAATTCGTTCTTTCAAGAAAACTTGCAGCACACTAAACACCACTTGCTCCTATGTTTTGATGAGATTTTAAGCTACTTTCTTCCAAACACTGGAAATGCACATTCCAAAAAGATATTAAAAAACATGTTATAGACATCATTTATGGTAACAGGGTCATCTACACTCCCGACATGGGAAGGTATGTCATGTACTATATATATTGTGTGCAGGCAAGGCGATACATGAGGTTTACCAACAGATCTGGGTTCGAATCTCCGTAGAGTACGAATTACAAATTCTCTAACCTGTATGATAGTATTATTTGTATTAAATATTCATTCTGCCTACTATTATCAAGCATTCTTCTGTAGAATCCAGGGATAACACTTTCCGTTCTGTCTAGTGTATATTTGTAATTCTCTCTCTCTCTCTTTATATATATATATATATATATATATATATATATATATATATATATATATATATATATATATATATATATATATATATATATATATATATATATATATATATATATATATATATATATATATATATATATATATGTTTAGTGTTTGTTTTGTTAGTTGCTTTTTTCCCTGACGTACAGTTTGTTGACCCTCGAAACGTTGGGATGCGCAGCTATTAATTTGTTGGGTCAAACAAGCCTCAGTCTGATTTTATTATGGAGAATCATGAACCATTCGTGTCAAAGGATTCTACATCACCCATGATTAATTCTGCCAATCTTAGCTCTATTACAATTGTAAGGAACACAGGAGCTTCTCAGAGTGTTTTATTATCAGGTACTTTACCTTTTCGTGAGAAATCTTTTTCTAATTAGGGTGTTCTCATTGAGTGAGTAGAGTGCGACTTTGTTAGTGTTCCTTTCCAGTATGTAAATTTGTCATCTGACTTAGTCTCAGGACCCGTGACAATCGGAACTGTTTCGTCTTTACCACTCGAGGGTACTCATTTATTCCTAGGCAATGACCTAGCTGGAGATAAGGTTGTGGTTAACCCACATGTAACTGACAAGCCTTGTTTAGATGAGAAATCGTACGTATTGAAAAAGAAATCTCTGAATTATACCCAGCTTGTGCAGTTAATAGGTATATGGCAAAGAAAGCTCTTCAGAATGATGTTGATCAAGAATGTATTCCTTAAGATGACCTCATGTGATGGTCAGGGTTTTGATGAGGTCACATTTACTTATTGCTGGCTGATTCGGACCGTGGCTGATTCGATCCAAATGACCGGCTTATTTGGCCCAAATTACGGGCTGATTCGGGTCAGATGACGGGCTGATTCGGACTATGTTAACTATTATAATAAAAACTATGCAACACACATATTATTTATTTTAGTAATTATTACTGTTTTTGCAGAAATACTAAGAGAATAAAAAAGTTGATATTCGATTTTTAAATTAACGACGACAGTTGTTAGCAAATTTCAAACCGAAATCAGAACAAACTCCAAATGAACTATATCATTTAGATTTGTTCAACCAAAATAAAGAATATATATATATATATATATATATATATATATATATATATATATATGATTTGTTCTTACACATGTAGAAGAGGGGTGCAAGTTATTGTCAGAAAGAAAGTGAATAAAAACACAGGGTCCTGTATTATTAACTTGTTTGATGAGATTGTAAAATGAAATGTGCATACACCAGCCTGCTCTTTCCGACATCGGTAGAGTCGAGAGGAAGACAGAGAGTAAAAAGACAGAATTCCCTATGTCAGTCGTGCAAATATTAAAGTCAAAGTATATGGGTACATAATTAAAACAAAGACAAACGTTGTGATTGATGCTGGCCACTTTCGTGACTTTGCATTGAACATAAATGATATTAGTGAACCAAACATTTGCTATGTATTTACAGCATAACCTAAATATTTGGACAAAGTCTATAGAGTAAACGTGCTAAGAAACTGTACAATGAGACAGCGTATAATACAGAAATATTTTGAGGCTACAACCGCCGTAAACACGATTGTTTTATACTGACCAGACTCAACCTAATCTATGTATTTACAGCAATACAACTTCGAACAAAATATATCAAGTAAAGATGCTAACAAATGAAACACTGAGGCGAGTGGCATTATAAGAAAAAGAGACTGTAGAAGCCGTATAACCTTGTAAGAGATTACTGCGGATGCAACCGCCTAGAAATCGAACAAATGGAGGGAACAAGAAAAAAACAAACATTTTTTCTTCTTCAAAAAACATATCACTAACAAAAAGATATCATATAACAATTATATACAGGGAGGTATGATGGGGTGGAGGTGGGAAAACAATTTTACAAAAAGGAAAACAATTCTGCACCCCAGAAGGAAATGGACTCAACTGACGCCAAAGTCCCTAGCAGAGAGAATCCCTACGCGCACAGCCGGTGCGAACGCATTGCAATTGGCGGGGCAGAATACGTGATTAAAAAACATTAAATATATTGGCCCTTGACAGGGCGTTACACGACAAATCTGACGAGAAATTGTAGACCCAATCACACCTCCCATAAAGGTCATTACGTCAGCGTAAATCGTTTTATGTGATGTGTTCTTACACATGTAGAAGAGGGGTGCAAGTTATTGTCAGAAAGTAAGTGAATAAAAACACAGGGTCCTGTATTATTAACTTGTTTGATGAGATTGTAAAATGAAATGTGCATACACCAGCCTGCTCTTTCCGACATCGGTAGAGTCGAAAAAAAGACAGAGAGTAAAAAGACAGAATTCCCTATGTCAGTCGTGCAAATATTAAAGTCAAAGTATATGGGTACATAATTAAAACAAAGACAAACGTTGTGATTGAAGCTGGCCACTTTCGTGACTTTTTATTGAACATATATGATATTAGTGAACCAAACATTTGCTACGTATTTACAGCATAACCTAACTATTTGGACAAAGTCTATAGAGTAAACGTGCTAAGAAACTGAACAATGAGACATAGCGTATAATACAGAATGTTTTTGCGGCTGCAACGGCCATAAACAGAAATACAGCAAATAGAGCTTGCTGCATTTCTGGCAGGCACAAAAAGGAGGGTGGGGCAAAGAACAAAAATGTCCAGAAAAGAAAAAAACAATGTTAATCAAAATTAAACCGACGAATTCTGTGGCGCCGGGGCAGTAGAGCACCCAGATGCGGATACTTTCTGAATGCGCTGTCGGTCTTCCGGAGCTCTTAGAGTACCATCATACGCTACTGGCGGTTGAAAAGGCAGGTAGACGCAGATTAGTACGGGTCGAGTGAATGATTTCCAAGCAAAGCACGGTCGATGCCCAGGGTCTAGGTCTGTGCAACCCACGAGACCTGACAGAGAAAGTAGCACACACGGCAGAATAGCGATCTTAGAAAAAGTGACTGAAGTGTTGCAAAGCTGATACCCTTTTGCCTCACTTTATGTATTTCTTAAATGTATCTGATCTCCAGCGGCCTAATTCCTTCATTTGGTTTTCACTGAAACCTTGTCTGGCCGCCTCAGTGGCGGCCCCAATTCTGAAACTATAAGACTTGAAATGGTTAGAGTTAAAGCCACAAAAGCAAAGCGCTCGTCTAAGTTCTGTACTAAATTCTACTCTGGAAACTGGTTGCCCATTTTGGTTTATAAAAGCGGTCCTGGAGCATTACCCCGGAGGGTTAGGTATGCTTGTAAATGAGTTATCGGACATGTCGCAGGATTTTGTTGTGCAGCAGCATGCAATATATATGGTTGTCCCAAGCCGTGCTTGAAGTATCCAAAAGTGATTTTTGTGGGAAAAAGTGATTTGAAATAATTGTATCAAATTATCACTGTAATCTCTCCTATTCTGAGAAAGGCATGGAAAGCCAATGTAAACATTGCCGAATACATGGTACGCCTGAAATGGTCTGAGGTGGTATTTAACAGAAAAACTAAGATTATCCAGCGCAACTTTGTCAGTTGGTAAACGAACATCGTGAGATTTACCTTTGTGAATGGTTTGAATCAGTTTTTGAATAAGAAAGGATGAAAAAGGGTCGGCGAAACCGTTAAGTTTATGCACATATCCAACTGCAGAAACAAAAGGGGGCATCGAAGATGCTGCATATTTCTTGTCAAGTGCGTTATGACAAGGGCCAAATTGGTTATTGAAGTTGGGAGAGAGAACTTGGTCAAAGTTTCTTATGTGAACTCTTTATATAGCTTCCAAGCCCGCTTATATGTGGTTTGTGTAGCTGGGTGTAGGATGTTTCTAAGCAAATGATCAAGCGTACTCTCCAGCTGGGCAAGGTTGGAAGAGCGGAATGCGATGAGGCTGTGAGTCCGCATACGCAGCGATGGCTTGGAAACTCGAATCCTGTTGGCGAGAAAGGACATCGGCGAGTTTGTTACGTATACCCCGTATATTTTTTTGCCCTGAACACGATATTTCATTTAAGGCAAGAAAGTACAAATTTGCGAATGAAATGCATGATTTTTTGTGTCCTTAGAAGATTGCTTGTTTATGATTTCAACTAAGGCTTGATTGTCAGTGTGGAAATAGATAAATTTATTGGATAAGTGTTCTCCGCAGTCCTCAACTGCCAGAACGATGGGGTAGAATTCTAGAAGCGTTATATTTTGATATGCCGATGTCTGATCCCAAATGCCATAGAAATAGTGTATGCCTAGGATCTACCGTTAAAAAGTCTTGCCAGGCCCCTAAATCTTCTTTTACCTCCTTTGTTAGTCTAATGTGGTGATGCGGTTTTGAGATGCCAATTGTCAAGTTGATGAGTCGCCTAAGAAAGGTTCGTCCCGGCAAAACTGCTGCGCAAGCAAAGTTAAGAGTACCTATGATGGATTGCAACTCCTTGAGAGTAATTTTATTTCGGACCAGATATAAAGTTACGAGCTTATTACATTTTTCTAGTTTGTCCGTGGGAATCCAATTCGTATGCGAGGTACGTGATGGTTGCTGACGAGGAAAATGTTTTATCTGCAGCCATAGGAACGCCGATGTCGGCACATACAGTCAGCAAGCGATCGAGCTTATAGTGGTGTTGGACACGAGTTGCATCTAGTATATAAAAGCATCCCAAATATGTCATGTGCTTTATAGATAACTTTGTGTTTGCTATCACCATTGAAGTGAATAACTAAAGGTCTCAACTGGAACTACGACTCATTGATAAGCATTTGTCAACAATAGTACATTTTCCGCCACAAAAAGCCAAAACAATGTTACTGCATGCGACAAATAGGAAGAATGCGGAAGTATTTGACATATCTGTTTTTGCCACAAAACGCCCCCACCAAGCTGTTTTATACATGTTATGGCATTATCAATGCCTTCGTAATGTACTGCTGATTGTTGAGTTGGTTGTTGTTGTTGTGGGGTTTAACGCCATTTTCAGCGCACGATAGGCTATGCATGGCGGCCAGTATTAATGGTGGAGGAAGAACCCGGGAATAACCACCGACCCACGAGAAGCTACTGACAAGCTTTCTCACATACCCACATTGGCCGAATCCTAGACTCGATCCCAGGCAGACAGAGGTGAGATGGCAGCGATCCGTAACGGAGAGCGCTTTAGACCACTCGGCCACGTGGTGCCCATGATTATTGAGTTGGAATTCCATCGTTAACCGAATCGCCCAATGGAAAGGAAAGGTGATGAATTAGTCTGAAAGACCCGGAAATTGTATTCGACTAGACCCATGGGCGAAATGTGTAAATTGGGAAATGATTTTATACGAAAATGCCCTGCAAAGCGACCCGATGTAATTCTTTCTGTATCTTTTCTTCAGTTATTGCTGCTATAAAAAAATGGGGTGGGGGGTGGGGTAGGGTGGGGTGGGGTGGGGGTAATTCCCCGTCTGATCTTTACAGACCATTCGGGTCGACCCCCTCCCCATTGTTACAAATACCCGAAGGCTTATATTGTATTGCATTACCCGAAGGCTTATCTATATGTTAAAATGCTATATACGCATTTAGTGTGTTTGTTCTTTTTATCTATTCATATGCATTTGTGACATAGAACTTATAAAAATGACTGCATTTTATTAGCTTACCATAACGCATTTAACTGCGAGAGATCAGTTTTTTGATGACATCGTAAAATAAAAATGAGCATGATTCAATTATCCGGAAAACTTGTTAATCTGGACATATTCACTAGGAACGAAGGTGTCTGGACGGAAAACTTGTTAATCTGGACATATTCACTAGGAACGAAGGTGTCTGGATTGTGCGTGTTTTTGATTAACCTATGAAACGGACGATGATAATCAGATGAGACAATTAGAGCGGCATTTGTCAAGCGTTCTTATAAATAAATGGGGAGGCACATTTTCTTCATCATTCTTAAAATGACTGTTAGTTGCGTATCCTGTGCGAACCGAACATATGCCTTTCAACGGGCAGTGAGCTGTGGTTCTTGTTCTAAATGGCAACACAGATCATGTTATTCAGGTGAGAATTTTAAAGAATATTTGTGTTCATTTTTATGATTTCTCTCATTAAATTATATTTGCTCATTATATTTGCTCTAAATGCGCTACATTATATGCTATTATTTAGCAAAATTGTGAAATAATTCTTTCTGCTTCATGGCGGGAGCGTGCAGTATAATATAAATAAGAATTAACAAAAATTTTCATTAGTTTTGTGAACGAGTATAAGCCGTAAATAATCACGTTAAATAATGTAAACCTTTCAGGAGTAAGCAGAGAGCAATATCGACGCTGGTGGAGAAACAGCCGAGAATTTCACTTTCTGTTCAAGGATTGTAACTTGATAACAGATAGATACGCCAGTCAACACTAACAGCATCACAGCAGACAGGCGACAACTGTAATTCTGAGACAGAGCAGTCAGCCGTGACGATTCAGACGAGCAAGAGCGTTCCTGAAGATAACGTCTTTTCGGATGATGAAACTAGCATTGTCTCTCAGGAAAACGATGCCAGCGTTCCAGAAGAGAACTCATGTCACATATTTGTAAATAGAATATGGGGGTGTTATAGCTTCACCAAGACATCTATGTTAACTTTAGTCGTTTGCACCATAGCTTCAAGATTTATGGCCTCACATATACTTCTATGATAAAAGAGGTAGTTTCAAGGTTGGGGACAATGATAATTTAAGATGGGAATGTCACCTGAAGGTCAGTGGGAACTGAACATGGGTGATGTCATAGGATTTATATAGTCAAATCTATTTATAGGGTGAAATGTGTTTATAGGGGCAAAGGGTTGATAGGGAAAACAGACATACAGCAACAAACAAATACACATCCAAACACACAGAAAAGAAGACAGAGATATTCCAAAGAAAGATTCACAGACAGAATAGAGACTTCAAAAAGAAAAGTCTATTGTATGGGTACAAAACATTTACTCAAATATATACATGGTCTAAGCACTATCCATTTAATACATACAACTTTGGACATGGAACAAGCCTTTTCACAAGTAATCTATTTCTTGGGTCTCGAAAGCTACTTTCAAAAATTAAAGTTCATGCCTTCAGAAAACAAAACAAACAACGTATATGCATTTCATAAAGGAATGACATTTTTCATACTACAATTAATGTCCATTTCTGAGAAAAAGCTCAACCAAGAAACAAACGATCAAACAGAACAACGTTTGTGCATTTCTTTTTTTACGTCACACATGTCGTTTAAATATGGTCAGCTACGATTTGTGTCCCATCGTAGATGTTTGCCGTCACGTAATCCCTTTCATCTGTAGATCTGTTGGTATATTCATCGTTCTAGGTACATTTGTCGATAAGCAGATCAATGGCGATTATCGTCTTCTTTCCATGGAGGTACAACGTATGGCATATGAATGGTCACTTTTCTATCGGTGATGTCAAGTTTTTTTCTCATCGTCTGCACGCCTTCAATAGCCCTCAGTAATTTGGAAGAAGTTAATTCTGCAGGTGTAATAAGCCCGAGATATACAGGAGAGTTCAAAATGTCGTGATACATAGATAGGATCAAACGAATCCGATCTTTGACTTGACACTGACGTTTGAGTTCCTCTAACAGTGAGTCAAATAAGTCCGTAATGAAACCTGCTGCTTCCTCGGTTGGTACGTCAGACGCAAAGTCTTTAAATTTCACCGTGTAGGTGTAAGTTGTCGTCCTAAATTTTCTCGAAGTCGCTGTCTGGATCATTAGGATTCTAAAATACTCCTTTAGGTCTACTGAATAATTTTCCTTTTTTTGGACACACTTTGCTGTGACGGTTAGGTGGTTTAACAGGTCGGTGCTGTTTGGTCCTTCTTTATTTTCATCTGCGTAGAGTGAATCATCTTTCTCGACGTTTGTCCTCTCAATGAAGTGTCGTTTTTGGAAGTCGTTCCTTTTTATACTGGGTGATATCAGCGTGTCCATAAGGTAAAGTCTTGTATTCTGGAATGCACATAGTTTTCCATGACGTTAGTAAATAAACAACTAAGATTTAGTACCGCATTGGTGACATGCTTGTGAGGCACAGCATCGCACTCGAGTGTTCTCTCGCTTGATAATGGCTGTATGAAAGGTTCATCTTTCTCGCTTGGCGTTTGTAGTCACAATGAAAACTCGGTTTTGGAAGTTTTCCCCCTTATATGCTGGCTATTATAGGCGTGTCCGTACGGTAAAGTTAAGTGGTTGGGAAGTGGTACTAGCAGTTTCGAAAATCCCCAAGTTGCGAAATCGAAAAAAAAAAGGGGGGGGGGGTCTCGTGATCGTGTTTTTATCACATACGCCTAGCATGACCCTGACGAAAACCAATCATTTTACTCTAAGAAATAAAATTTACAAAATTGTTTACTTCTTAATCACGTAGTCCTAGCATGACCTTGATAACAACCAATAATTTTAAAATTAAAATAAAACTTATTTACGTGGTTGTAACTAATTTTGAATCAAGGTCAGGATCTATGTCAACATTTGGTGTTTACTAAAACGAACAGTCAGGGTCAAACTATTTTCTGGAAAAAGTATCATCTCCAGTGAATAAATTTACAAAACAATAGCATGTAATGAAAAATAAAAATTACATTAAAACTGACAAACAAACATTTAAGTTAAAATGAATATATATAAAATCAGAATATATATATATATATATATATATATATATATATATATATATATATATATATATATATATATATATATATAAAACAGGTCTCTCAAGACAGGTGGTCTCCCACAGAAGTGGTTTTTCACATCAGGTTTTACTGTACTACCGAATTAGGGTAATGTCTGGCAAGCTAAAGCAACTTGTCCTTTTTCAAAGACTATAGTTCTTCCTGGGTATAATTTGAAGCAAAGTCCTCCTTTTAGATGACATTGTGAAAGATTGTTTGTTTCACTAAAGATTTATCACATATGTGAAAATAAAATCTTTACCATGGACTCAGAAAACTACAAAACAAAGTGAATTTAATTTTAAAAACAGTTTTAGTTTCTCTAAATATTATAATGAAATTTTATACCCAGTAAGATTTTCAAATTTCTTAGTAGGACTCTCTGTGGTCTCAAATTAAGTAACAGAAAAAGTTTTTAAACTTGGACAAATAATTTCATTTTAAAAGTTATAAAATGAAAATATAAGAGGAACTTACAGTAATGTGATTTAAATCCTAAATAATACTTCAAGTTCTACCACAAGTCAAAAGAATCGGATTTCCGAATGGATTCCAGGTCTTGACTGTACCAGTAGTCTTGAATGTGCTGATGTGCTAACAGTATTGGTGATTCGTAATTATACTATCCAGAATGCTTTTGAATGAATGCACAGTAATTCCAAAGTAATATCTTAGGCCAAAATTAATCGAGCACTTTGGAAAGCCATTGAATAATTAAATAAATAAATCCTCACAAATTATAAATGAACACAATTAAAAAATTTATATTAAGATAGAAATAGGAATAGCTGAATAGCTGTGTATCTCTTATTTGTATAGATCGCCATGACTCTTTGTCACAACACATCTATAACTGGCCTATATTGCTCTACATCACCACCAGACATATGTCATAATACAACCCCAGCCGACCTGTGCCACAATAACTCCAAGCAGAAAATAACTCTAAATGTACACAGTTTCGTATTTTAGAACCTTCTAAGGTCATAACTAAGGCTGGCTAAAGAACTCAAACCCAAGTAAACAACCAATTTATAGCTCATTACCGGTATATTTTGAACAGAATCTACATATTGGACAAGAAATAGTTTTGTAATATAGTGTTTATGAAGGATCATTGCAATTTACAATCATGGACAAAAGTTAAACGTTCAGTATAGATATACATAATATTCTACAGAGTAATAGCTCTTTATTCATGTAAAAAATATTTGTTAAAGGAAGAAGATAACTGTTTGGATGTGGACGGAAACCATACCATCTGCTGGGGTGTCCAACTCACCCCTGTCCCTGATTGGTTTCGTTACTACTGTAATTCATCAGAAGGAATAATATGGATTGATTTGTTTGTTCAGCTGTTCACTGTATTATGTCAGTGTGTGGTCTATATACCACTTTGTTGCTGGTGTCGCCCGTGATGCCGGTGCAGCCAGTATAGTTCAGAATTACTAAAACCAAATCAAAAAGGTTAAGTATGTTGAAATGCGGTACCAGCTATCTTCACATGTGATAAAAATAATTATTTCCTCAAACATGCAGAAAAAAAACTATAACCTATTTTCAAACTGAGCCTCCCAGAGATCTTTCAAGATCAACCGATTTTTGCATAGAGGACTGGTTATAAATTCAGTAACCAATTAATAAGAGATAAGTTTTCAAGCAAACATCCTGGCCTTACTGGAAAAACTTTTGCAAACAAACCATTAGATTGCGAGACCATTAATTGTATTTTCTTCAGTAGAATGGATAAATCTAAAATCTTTAAATGTACAATTACTAACCTCGAATATAAATATAAACTTAGAGGACATTGTACCACAAGTAATGTCATCTATTTACACACCTGCGTGAAATGTGATAAACAACAATACGTGGGTGAAATACATATGGTATTCCAAATGAGAATAAAAAAGCACTTGAGGGATATCCATAATCATAAAGATTCCTTGTTGTCTAAGCATTTTAATTTATCTGACCATAGCACAGTGTAAAATTTCAGATAATGGAAATTATTAAATCTGATTCAGACCTCCCTAGTAGCACCATCTTTAGATAAGATACAGAACATTATTGGATATACCGATTAAATACTTTATATCCTGTAGTGATTAACATCTTGGTCTAAATAGGAGTACCGTCATTTTTAACTCAAATTAGTTTATTTTTTTGTCTAATTAGGTAATCAAAGACAATTTAATAAGATTAAAGTCCTTCATAGACAAAATGGTCTCCACATGATCAGTGTTAACATGATTTTTAGAAACAGGACTACTATAGTATTAAGCTGATTTCAAGTTAAATGTTGTGTACATTTTATAGAAAATACTACATTATTTTCAAAAAGTACATATTCAAAACCTCAATGTATCAAATTATGGATATAAGAATTATCTCCTCTTACTTATAATTGCTCTTGTTCACCTCCAGATTCAGAAGCCTTCGTGAAGATAATTCATCATGCAATTCAATATAAAAGAGAAATGTTTTTCGCTTAAAAACACTCAGATTACAACATAAGGAATGAAGATTATAAAATGCAACAATGGATGGATTATTAACATTTTAAGCGTTAGAAACGTATACTTACTTGTATAGCAGAGGTTATTATGATATTTGTGAAAAATGAACAAAATACAAGAAACGAACGTTCTTAGCCATATGTGCCTATATATGGATTTAATCAATATCTGAAAATCATCAGTAATAAAAGATAGAATGGACGAGTGGGAATTGAAATACTTACAAGTCTATTCCCAATTGCCTGAATTCAGGTCGACAATGCTTCCTCAATGAGTTCTCTGAAATTGGATACTTGTATTACCGATTTAAATGTGCATACTTTAAATGTAAGCAAGACTCGGACTGAACAATAAAAATTATGGTTGAGGGTAGATGATGTTTTTATGTCTGCTTACACATTCTTGTCAGTTATTTTTCATTTGGTGATAGCTTTTTTCCTTTAGAAAAGGATTCAGAATACATGTATATATAAAAATATGTTGCTATTTGATGACAAATATTGATGCTATAAAGATAATTCTAAGTTAGGTATATAATTGAAAATGTATTTATATGAGCTAAAACATGCGATTTAATAATGCATTTTACATGCAATAGATCACAGAACTGAGATAGTATAGAACGATTTCGTTGTAATTATCTTGTTGCATGAAGACTAATCAAGATGCAACGAATTTGACATTTTTTATGTACACTGGAGCTTGTATACAATTCACATGGCAAACATCACGATTCCAGATAATGGGGGTTGCCAGGTAACCCGGCCCCTTTGCTGAGTCATATTACAGGCATACCTGTAAACCGATGGCTATCACACTTTCCGTATTGAACGTACAGTTGTGGTAGGTAATGACAATTGCAAAGATAATTACCAAACATTCCTGAAATACATACAATAAACTGACTTACTTGTTTGCTTTCATTTAACGTCTTTTCATCTCATCTTTCATTGCATGTTCTGTATTAACCTGACAAAGTTTATAACTTCGGGCATCATCAGCCTTTTATTCTTAATACATGTCGAAAGATAACGAAAAGTACCTTCCATTAGCTAATTATACTAAATAAGCCATAATTTTCTCTACATAAAAAATCCATATTGCTGTACACTGCATTAAAGTCTGTGGACAAAAAGGTATGGAAACGAGTTTATTATAAGGAAGTCTTTCACACACTCACTGATAAATGGTGAATGATACTTAACTCAAGGAAATGGGACATCAATATTACTAATACTTTTACCATAATTTGTAGCCATTTCCGCACTGTCAGAGTACCATTCCCCGCCCACCTGTAATGCATGGACCTATTTCAAATGGGAGTGACTCATCACCCCAAGGCTCTTGAAAACGCCCCAAGACACTTCAGTTATGTTTTGCAGTTGAAATTCTTTTCTTAATCTAACAAAAAATCAGTTAATTTAGTCTTAAATATAAAAAATTTGAAAATAAAAAATCCAAGAAACGTTTTCAATCTTATTACCTACAGTGATAAAAGAATTATTGTTCATGCATCTCATATGAGGGATAAGGGCGTTATTTATCATATGGATAAATTAATACCAAATTCGCTGCAAAATAATTGAATCATCACTTTATTCAATGATCCACACGTATACAGGCCACACCATAAGGTTTAGCAAACAAAACAAAACAAAAGAAAACAGAATTTAAATAAATGAAAGTTTAATGCTACATCCCGTGATTCTGACTTGTTCAGTATACCGCATTTAGTCATATGAAAACATACATTATGTAAAGAATTTAAGAAATAAAAATACAGCATCTGTAGTCCCGCCTTATTCAGAGTACCGCTTTGTCATATTAAATTTACCAGACATAAACTTTAATCTTATTTGTATGTGAATTTCTTTTTAAAAGCGTTATTTCTTGAAATTTCTTATATCTCTTGCCTGGCCTTTATTAAGAGTGGAAGACTTATTTCCCTTGGCGACTAGCCCGGAACGCCGTATTATCGCGGTACTTAATGTTCTTATCGGTACATATTAAAACTGTTTTGCTATAGCTACTTACTTATAATTTATAAAGTTTCAATGACTTCTCCTCTTTCTATTACTATAAAAAAATCTTTGTAAATCGAAGCTCGTAAATGTAAATAAAACAGCACATGGTGGCTGACCCAAATTAACGTACCAAGGGGGAACAACTCTATATTATCGCAGTATTTGCTAAACTTCCGTATGGTAGCACGCAGGTATTACAATAAACATAAAATACAACTTACCTATGAGAAGAAATGTCTAAGCTTGTACTGGCATAATATTTCCAACAATAAAATCGAACAAACAAATGTAAGTCAAGTGTAAATCAATAATCAACAACACTGCAAATTAAAAGCAATTATTATTTAACTTTATATTAATTTCAAATGCAATGTAAGTAAAGAAATGTAAACATATAACAACTATTATTAATATTATTACTGAAATATTACTGATTTCAAGAAAGTTTAACTGTTATTATAATCTTATTTACGTACGAGAAGCATGATCATAAAACAACATTTTGTAAATTTTGATCCATATTGGTTACCAGGAAATGAAATTGCAACCTTAAACTTGTAAGGACATGTATGTCACCATCAGTATATGACCTATAATCATCAAACATCTGACGATACAATGAATATATTTCGTAATCAAAGTCAATGCAGTTATAGCAAGTTCGACTGGATTTTGTGTATGATGATCAACGGAATTGCATGCACTTTACAAAATAGTGATATTCATTCTTTTTCACTGTAAACTGTAAACTTATAAAAAAAATGTTGACATTTTAGAGGAAATTGTGCTGTCCGATATTTGCGTCCTTACTGGTTACAGCTTTACGTCTGTAAACAACCGCTAGATGGTGTGTGTCCAAAATTAATCGGAAAATCCCGTTTGCAATGATAATATAGAGTCCCCCCCCCCCGCCGCGATAATTATCGAGTAAGATCGGTACTGACTCCGTATACTGACTAGGGAAAAGTCAGTACCGATCTTACTCGATAATTATACAATACAGACTCGATAATTATACAATGCAGACGTTTACTAAATTTGTCACGCAAAACTGTCATTTTTATAAAACAAAATCATTTTAGATGACTGTATACATGTATCTTGGGTAGCTGAGAGTGTTTTGGGACAATCTTTGGTATTTTTGGGTAGTTTTGTGGTCTTTTTGACTTTAGTCATACATATTTCCATCTATCAAACTTTATTGTTGCAAATGAAACATCGGTATAAAATAACTAATTAAGAACAATGTCAAGTAAAATGATATTCACACTGCCCACCCCACATATCCACTCCACGCAACGTAAATAAAGATGCTGCACAAAAATCAATTATTGACATTCGAGATATGGCCCGAAGAGTAGACATCGCAGTTGCGAAAGCAAATGAACCGGTAGTTAAACGTGCTATTTTTGCGAGACATAAATACTCCTCGAATGTATGGCGGTGAAATAATTTTTATTCTTTTTGGAAATCGCATACATCTATCTTTGGATTCACAGGGGCTCGTTTCGTTGGTTACAATTTAACTATCAGTCATACAAGTATGACAGGTAAATCTAATACGATTTCCTGTGTTCGGATTAACGGAGAAGATACGAATGATTAATCTGGTTCCCTGCTTAGTATGCTCCCTGCGTTGTAGTCTGGTTCCCTGCGTTGTAGTCTGGTTCCCTGCTTAGTATACTCCCTGCGTTGCACTCCACTATACTAGTATAGCGGAGTGCAACGCAGGGACTATACTAAGCAGGGAACCAGACTAACGAATGATACAAATAGTCTGGTCTAGTTACCTAACTATTTTAAAACCTTATTACACGTAACACTGATGAAAATTATAGTGAAAACCGGTCAAGGACTCAAACTAAACTAGTTCGTGCATAACAATTTTCGTTCGGATATTTTTCGCTCTTTTGTGCAAACGAAATGTAGTTTGTTGAGCAATGGTCATGTCGTCTATAACAAAAAGAATTTGCTGTTTCTTCCAATTTAGAAACACGAAATTACTACCGAGAAACTAAACTAGTTTCCCCAAAAGTATATGTTAGTGATTCACTTATCTGTAACAGTCAGATTGGCCGAGTGGTCTAAGGCGCCAGACTCAAGGTATTGTGACCTAAATAGAGTGATCTGGTCCACGAATGTGGGCGTGGGTTCGAACCCCACATCTGACATGACACTTTTTTTTTTTGTATTTTTTTTTTCGCAATATTTTTTGGTCAGTTTAATATGTAAGTTAGTACTTTCACTTTCCCAAAGTTACCATTTTTATTTTAGGTTTGTTATGCTGGTATTTGGCACATTTTGTTAAGTATTTGATTTATATTTCTTGTAAATTTTTTTCACAATATTTTTCTTTTACGCTCCTTCTTTTTTTAATCAACTTTCCTGGTGTTTTATATATTTTGCTCACCTGATCCTTCAGCAATTGTGTTTTAGCTGTTGACAGTAGCTATTTAAGACTTCTTGAAAACTACTTGACCAATTTGCACACAGTTTTACATTCTGACATCAAATATTTCATCCTGTATGGCTACCATAACACAAAATAGAATAAGCATCACACAATTTCATTACAAAACCACTCAAGAGAATTTGATGAAATGTAAAAGTAGGCATACTGGCATTCTGATGGCCTTTCAATTGAAATCAAATGACGCTGATTCATCACCTATGGCTGCAGTTACTAAAACTAGACATTAAAATAAATCCTTTTTCAAACCTTTTGAACAGAATTTGACCAATTTTATATAAATCATGAATTTGGTATTAATCATCCTAGAATGAAAAAATTATAATCAAGTATCAAATATAACCACCATTCCCAAAAAATTAACAAATTTTAAATGACTTAACAAAAACTGCTTAACTGAATTTGATGATATTTCAGAGAAAGCATCTTGACATGAGGTGTATTCATTTTTTTCACAAATGATGCCAGTTCCCCTTAAATATGTCTGCAATTAATTAAATTATAACACAAATCTTTAGGGCCCCAGTTAGCCAAGTGGTCTAAGATGCTTGACTGTTCGGATCACTGATATCTCACCTCTGTCCACATGGGTTTGAGTCTTGGGTTCGGCCAACATGGGTATATGAGAAAGTGGCCTATCATGTGCTGAAAAAGGTCATTAAACAACCAACAACAACTATAATGACAATAACACGAACAACAATCTTACAATAAAAGTCCCAAAAACTCTGATACATGTTTACCTATTTTGCCCTTCTATTTAAATTTTGGAGAAATAAAAGAAATTCCAAAGGTAAAGTCTCTGACATAAATGTTTCTGTGGAGTAATAAAGACCTCTGGTCAAATATTCTGTTCAGAATTAAGAAGTACCCCTTCTTAATTCAGTGGCCAAAGTCACTTCCGTTCTTATTGAGAAACACTCAGTGATTGGTGATATAATACATTCAACAATTTTTGCCATTGACTAATACAACAACATTCTGACAATCGGTGGAAAAATTGAAAGCATGTTTCCTGAGTATAAACCCCACTGTGTTTCAACTTCTGAGATCCTGAAATGCTGTGTCCTAGTCGGCTTGATTGATATTTGCTAAACCTGGTAGTTACATTGCACATGTATTAAAAATCTGCTAATGTGTCAGTGCCCTGTTTGCTTGAGAACAGGCCAAAGATCAGAGCAATAACAATCTCAGTTACTGCATTCACTTTCAAATATTTGTTAGCAGTATTGTAAATTTTCAGTCACTGTAGAAAGACATATGGATTTGGGATTTGCCCCCTCCCTTCCACCTCTCATCCCTCATGATCTGCTTTTGCAGTAGTGTGGGCAGCGGTATAATGAATATAATACTTTAAATAGTGTTATACTGCAAGACATAAACATTATAATTTCATCATAGCATGCGGTTACTGTGGCCAAAAACTGCAGTTTAAAAGAAATAATACAAATTATTTAGTCCATGCATCCATGTTTTACAAAAACCTCACATTTTGATTGCTCCCTAAAAAAAACACATTCCAAAAGTAATTACATTTGACAAGTATGGTTTATTTTATATAGAAAAAAAATGCTTTAAACAAAACAGAAGTACAATAAATCTTGCATTTTTCCCATCCAATACATTAACTTCATGTGAAGGTTTCATTGTCATCCTGTATGAGGTTTTAGTTGTTGACATCCTGAGAAATCTGCAGATGCTTCAGATAAGGAATGAAAATAACAAGAACAGCCATGACACCGAGACCAAGTTGCAACTTCGACATCAGGGACAGCATACCTTTAAAAGTACTCAACACCAAAAGTTTTTGAGATATCAGCAGTAAAGACAATAATGTACATTTATTATCAGTTATGTTTGCATTAAACAATAACAATTATTAATTAATTAATTAATTAATTAACTTATTAATTAATTAATTAGTAATTAATTATCTATTGTTAACAGATGCCTTGAAAATAACTCCAATAAATTAATGGGTAGTGTTCTGTCCTCAGATGAGACACAATGTTGCATTAGCAAAGCCGTTATCTCTCAAAATAGGTTTATTGTAGGCGGTATATTTTTAATGTGTTACTGTACCAGCACCATTTGATCATTTTCTTAAATACATCAGAAGATGTAACTATAACTAAAACAAGTAAAATGTTTAAAAATGATGATAAAGAAAACTGGTCAAGAAAACATAATCTCATCTGCCAAGGGTACATGTATTAATATTTTATAGAGAAACTTAGCTTTTAGCCTCTTTGAATGGTGAGATACCAATGAGCATAAAATAGGATCATTTAAGAGGAATTTAGGACCAGAGTAAAAGTAGTGTCTGGGTTATATAATGCTTTTGTAATGATTAATTCATGTCTGCTTCAATCTGGTGTGCACTCTCTCTCTCTCTCTCTCTCTCTCTCTCAGTGTCTCTAGTTTTTTAATATTATTGATTTCAATATTACTCAGATACTTAATAAAATTTACATTATTTTCAGTGAATCTAATTTGCCTGGACATCCAAGGTTTCATTTGAGACTATGTGAGTATGTAACACACACACACACCATGTACTAGATTGTAAACTTTAGAGAACTAAAAGGTCCAAAACATTCATTGTATATGGACTTCATGTATTCTTTTTATGTGTTATTAAGTATAAATATACAAATGTGTGTGTGATTTATGTGATTTTAATTGGATTTTGAATGTAGCTTTAACAATTTTTCAGTCATATCACTACGATGTGTGCAGTGTGGCAGTTTATAGTGATGGGGCATCACGTCATGGACATGTAGCATGATGTCCCACCCAGTCACATTATCCTGACACCAGGCTGACCAGTCCTAACACTACCCTCTTAATGATGAGTGCTGAACGAGATAGCTGTTAGTACCATTTTTGTAAGTCTTTGGTATGATTCAGCCAGGAATCGAACCCACGACCTCCTGCAGCCAAGATGGATGCTCTAACCACTAGGCCACCAAAGTGGTCTACAACTGAAGAAAGCAGCATGTATTCTTGCAAAAGTTATGTATTAGTTACAATATATTATCAAAATCATGTATCATTTACAATACATTATCAAAATCATGTATTAATTAAATTATATTACATGTATCAAAATCATGTATCATTTACAATATTGTATCAAAATCACATATCATTTACAATACATTATAAAAATCATGTATCATTTAATATATATTATCAAAATCATGTATCATTTACAATATATTATCAAAATCATGTATCATTTACAATATATTATCAAAATCATGTATCATTTACAATATATTATCAAAATCATGTAGCATTTACAATATTGTATCAAAATCACTTATCATTTACAATACATTATCAAAATCATGTATCATTTACAATATATTATCAAAATCATGTATCATTTACAATATATTATCAAAATCACGAATCATTTACAATACATTATCAAAAGCATGTATCATTTACAATATACTATCAAAATCATGAATAAATTACAACTATTACCCGTATCAAAATCATGTATTAGTTACTATAAATTACTCGTATCAAAATAATGTATTAGTTACTATAAATTACATGTATCAAAATCATACATTAGTTAGAATACATTATCAGAGGCTTGTATTAGTCGACAATATATTATCGAATTCATGTATCAGTTACAGTATATTATCTAAATCATGTATATGTTACAATATATTACATGTATCAAAACCATATATTGGTTATAATATACAGTATTTAGCTAATTAATTTATTAGCTGCAATATATTTAGCTAATTGAATATTAGCCAGATAAAACATATGTCAAGGTTTAAGCATAATGAAAAATTTTAAATGATTAAAAAAATCATAAACAGTATGTAACGAAAAGCAAATTCTATAAAGTTATTCTTGGTTAAGAATTGGATGTGGTTTCTTGAATGCATTACAAAATGTGGACAGTGTGCATAATCTAAATAGTACATAGTGGGGAAGAGAAAAAAAATTGATTAGTGTACATTCCTTGCAATAGCTGGGACGATACAAAGAATTGATGTTTTTATAGTTGACAGATTAAAGTATACATTAACATTTACAATGGTACACCCTCACCCCACCAAAAAAGAAGCAATAGTTAATATTGTAATTCAAATAATTTTATAAGAAAAGATTCAGCATTCCAATGCTTCTTTGATTTCAGTCTTGCTGTGCAACAGATGCCCACTATAAGGAGGGAAATTCAGACAATGCCTTCATTGATCTCTTTGAGTGGGTAAATAAAAGAAGCTATCTTCATATACTGGTTGTTGTCGCTGTGTACAAATACACTAAACCCTTTCTTGAACACACTTCATGGGAGTCATTTATGTGATCAGTGAGAATTGTTTCAACAAAGTTGTGTCATAACGGTGCATACAACAATTTGGTATTAAATGATGCAACATTGCATTATAATTATTTTTCACAAATAAATGAAACAAGAGTGTAGGCAACAGCATGTGCACTTGTTCTAAATGAAGCAATCACTGCTTTACAAACTACTTTTTTAGCCACCTAACTGGCACTGTATTTGTAGACAATAAAATGGGTGTCCTCAACATTTACATACAATTCTAATTTATTTACCGGTATTAGTAGTTTACCGTTATCCAATGTCATGCAATGGTTGGCATGATTTGCACTTGTTTTTCATGTTTGTATATAATTTGTTCATAAATTCATGATATTTTTTATGAATTAAAACAATGTAACTTCATTCATGACAATAAACATCATTTGGAATGCTTTGTTTGTTATCTAACTTAGCAGTTGCTTACAGAATCCACTACACAGAAACTGAACATCAGTATTTCACACTGAACATCTGGACCTGTATTTAATGTATGTACACTTAGCTAATACCAAAAGTAAGATAGCTTTGTGATCACAATTATTAATTAATATATATTTATTGTTATCAGAAGAAAGGTATGGTTGTCTGCGAGAGTACACTTGCAGAATATTGACTGTGGTGGCTACACTCTGAATGGCAGAATTTATCCTGTTGTACAAAATTCCATGGAAATTACACAGCAAGTATATAAGTGCCTAACAGCATCTGTGCCAGTGCCTGTTAGGGTTTCTGAAGGACTCACGGTACTAATTCCACTCCAATGGTAAACATATGGAAACACTGTCATATTCAAAATTCAATAACTTAAAATTTATGGGTGCTGATAATGACACCTATAATTTTTCGTGCACATCTAACCTTGGTGCAAGCTTATGTGTGGAGAACACCATATGACCCGCGGCAATTTGTTTACATACATGTGCATGAAACACGTGTTATTGATTCTGCACCAAATGAATCTGGTGCTACTTTCAGTATTGAGTACTCCCGAGTCAAGCCTGTAAAAATGCTAAAATTGCATCAGTAGAAATTTGTCAATATTTTTTTTACATTACATATAGGACAAGCTCTCAAAAGATATTTTTCCTAAAATTTTAATTTTCATTATTAACCAATTATGGACCACCAAACCTGTAAATACTCTATCATTTCTTCACCCATTTCTAGACTGGTTCACAGTTCTTCCGTATAATTAGTACCGTGTGTCCTATAACCAGATTTAATTTTTTTTGGAAAAGTTGTATTTTACTCCTTGATATTAGAGCATAATTGTAAGAAAGAATTGGCCATGCTTCTGCATGGATAATAGTGCAATAGCATTTTATGTGATACCAATATCTATAGTTAAATTGCATCCGCATTACATGTTGCTGTGTTGTATTGTACTTATTAATGGCTTATTCATGTTATTAAAATAATTGTTTTCTGCCTTTGTATCTTCATGTTATCTTTCTATGGCATGCATGCTACACAAAAGAAACACAAGCATGCTGACATCAGCAAGTATGACATCACAGGGTATCAAATTACATGACGCATTGTATTTTCATCTCTCACTGGCTATAAGACAAGTTTTAAATGTTTTAAATTTCAAAATTGCATTTCTTTTCTTGCTGACTCTCACAGACATAAGATACAGTGCATCCCTATTCACATCAATCAAACAAAACAAATAAGTGTGCCACATGACAGGTCAAAATGATAAGAGGTCATTGCCCTTTTGTGACTAAAACAAATACACACACCCATGAAGCATCAAGAGATGCTGACATTCCAAACTTATTTAAACTATCATCACATGTGATTCATGACCCCCAAATGTTAATAAAAAGATATAAAAGCCAAGGAAGAGTTCCATAAGCTTTATTATACTGAATAATTAAATAACATAGTGCTACTTTTTAGTATAAAACTATGGGGAAGGGTGAATAAGCAAAGAATAGACAGAGTAATTTCTTCAAGCCTGGTAATGTTCCCCACAATGGGGGGGGGGGGATGTGTATCAACCCAAATAACACATCAACATGAGGTATGTTACATAAGGACAACAAGAGACAAATTTGAAAAAGCTATCCAAAGTTCCTATGATGCTGACATTGATGTTGGAGACAGAAAGTGTATGCACAAACTGTTATGACTCAAGCTATTAAGTATGCTGGAGGTGGAGAAATGTGTGAAAAACTTTGCTATGCCAAGACAAGTTCATGTCTCTATGCAATATGCAGACACTGATAAAAATTGTCACTGAATACACTACTTGTTAAATTTAAGTAATAGAATTGAATTGCATATTGAAGTTGTCTAATACATAAATATATACCTACATTTACCCAAAGCTCATAAAAAGTTAAGAAAAAGTCTCAAAATCATTACTGTGGCTACTTTCCACTATAAGCAGTGTTAAATTACTTACTTTTTAATATAAAGCTGAAAAAATGCATACATTATTAAACAAAAGAGAAACAAAGCAAACATTGCAATCACTCAATTACAGTCAAAGGGGAGGTAATACACCTTGATTTGGCAAACCAAATAGCAAGCTCTAATTTACAGCTAAATGATTCCTTACTATTACTTGATGGTAAGAACAGAGCAATGTAGGTTTAATAAATAGCTTTTGTTTCAAATATGAAACCATATTTCTGACATGAAGCTTGTTTTCATTTATTCACAACAACATATATGGTGAAGAAAACCCATATCACTTAGTGCACGCAGTAATCAAATGCTGAGATTTAGAATAATGTGTTCTGAGACCACAAGTTGCAACACCCTGAGTATAAAGGTTTTCTATCATGGGACTTGGTACATGAAGAAAAAAGAGATCTGGTTTGGTGGGAGAGAGCAGTATGTTCACCATGCAGTTATACATCAAGAATGTTTCAATTGTATGAAGGGAGGTTGGGGAAGAAAAACTGCCTGTGTAAAGAATGCAATACAGATAGGACTTTTGCAGACTTATATTGGGAATGAAGGATTGAAAACTATTATTTTAAGTGAAAATGTCCCTCCCTGCTCCCTCAACAAAAGGAATGCAGAAAAGTTCCAATACTGTTTGCCCAAAAATATAATGTACCAATATGAGAAACATGCTGAACATAGAATAGGTGTCAAGGAGTTTAATTCTAGGATAAGAAATAAGACCGGTATAATTGATATTCAGTGTGACTCGACATATAATAATTCAATTTACAGGTTGAGGCAATGCAGCATGTGCAGTTTTGTGCACAGTCCTTATTTTTACAATGTTCTCTGCTTTGATCTGCTGAGTGTGTCTCTAAAGTTAAATGATCAGTACTGATACATAAGTGATTGTGACATAAGTGGCTTACATATAAAATCTACCCCACCCCACCCCATTTTGGGGAATTATTGCATGTGTTAAATGGTATTTAACCATACAGGCCAATCTATGGGTACCATCATATGAAATTCTGCCATCAGGCCATACTGTGCTTTTTTCCCTATGGCCTGAGCTATCTACTTCCACTCTACAGTGTATAAAACCATCCCCATCTGTCTTTTGTATAGAATTTTTCTCCAAAATCACATGCAAACCATGATAAAAAGACTCCATTATGATTGTCATATGTAAAAACCACCAAATTGATACCCTGGATGCACGTGGTAACCATGGAAACAACAAGCTCCTATTATGGTATAGGTCGCATATAGGACTCAAGGTACTAATTCCACTCCAATGGTAAACATATGGAAACACTGTCATATTCAAAATTCAATAACTTAAAATTTATGGGTGCTGATAATGACACCTATAATTTTTCGTGCACATCTAACCTTGGTGCAAGCTTATGCGTGGAGAACACCATATGACCCGCGGCAATTTGTTTACATACATGTGCATGAAACACGTGTTATTGATTCTGCACCAAATGAATCAGGTGCTACTTTCAGTATTGAGTACTCCTGAGTCAAGCCTGTAAAAATGCTAAAATTGCATCAGTAGAAATTTGTCAATATTTTTTTTACATTACATATAGGACAAGCTCTCAAAAGATATTTTTCCTAAAATTTTAATTTTCATTATTAACCAATTATGGACCACCAAACCTGTAAATACTCTATCATTTCTTCACCCATTTCTAGACTGTTTCACAGTTCTTCCGTATAATTAGTACCGTGTGTCCTGAAGATCACATGGGATGTTCTGTGTTCTAAGGTAGTCCATAGGAATTTGTTTTTCTTTCTATTATCTTACTACGAACTCAGTATAAGGAAGCTTGCAAGAGAAAGATAACTTTTTTATTTATTATTTTGCCATGGTTTATCAATCTACAGATTTTTCTGATATCTGTTGAATATTTGCAGGAAAATGTTTTGCTGATAATTTTTGGACAGTTTCTTTACAGGAGACTGATCTTTACTCTTTAGCAAGTAATTAAATGGATAAAAATAAGTGTTCTCAAATCATTCTCAAATGTTGGCTTTTCAAAGATTGTTTTGATGAATGTCATTGATTTTAAGGTTGCATTTGGAAGTATAAGCTTGAGTGTGAGTGGACAAAGCATTTCACAGAAAGAAACCATAGAGTTAATTCATTGATGTTGGAATAATGCAGTGATTGATTAAGTTTTAGCTTGCATGAGAACTTTAATTGGATAAGGATTTTTTTAATATGATTAAAATTTAGTTAATACAGATCTGTTCTTAGCTTTTTTCAGTTTTCAGTTCTAGGTATTTTACAGAAACCTCTCTCTCTCTCTCTACTCTATTTCCAAACCCTTATCTTGCTATCTATTTATCTGTCTATATAAATATATGTGTCTGTCTCACTCTTCTAAATACATCTACATTCTAACCATTATTTCTACATGTACTATTTACATATATAATTTCTGGTAACTATAATTACTGGCATATAAATTTAAGGTGAAAACCTTTAAAACAAGAAAACAAAATTCTTTATTTAAAAAAAATAATAATGTAATCTTAGTTTTTCTAAAACATTCCACTTTTATTTTATGTTATTTTTCTTCTTAAGGTGTGATACAGGCATATATTACAGGTATAAATCTTATCAACGTTCAGGCATATATTACAGACATAAAACAAAGGCATAAATCAAACATAAAGTACAGGCATATATTACAGGCATAAAAAATTGGCATAAACTAATCTCTGAGTACAGGCATAAAAAATTGGCATAAACTAATCTCTGAGTACAGGCGTATACTACAGACATAAAAAATTGGCATAAACTAATCTCTGAGTACAGGTGTATACTACAGGCATAAAAAATTGGCATAAACTAATCTCTGAGTACAGGTGTATACTACAGGCATAAAAAATTGGCATAAACTAATCTCTGAGTACAGGTGTATACTACAGGCATAAAAAATTGGCATAAACTAATCTCTGAGTAAAGGCGTATACTACAGGCATAAAAAATTGGCATAAACTAATCTCTGAGTACAGGTGTATACTACAGGCATAAAAAATTGGCATAATATATTACAGGCATAAAAAATTGGCATAAACTAATCTCTGAGTACAGGTGTATACTACAGGCATAAAAAATTGGCATAATATATTACAGGCATAAAAAATTGGCATAAACTAATCTCTGAGTACAGGTGTATATTACAGGCATAACAAATTGGCATAAACTAATCCCTGAGTACAGGCATATATTACAGGCATAAAAAATTAGCATAAACTAATCTCTGAGTACAGGTGTATATTACAGGCATAACAAATTGGTATAAACTAATCCCTGAGTACAGGCACATTTTACAAATTTCAAATGCAAGTGTGATACTAACATCTTATGTAAGAGGCATATTGTTTGTAAGAGGCATATTGTTTGGAGAAATGCACATATGGCTAACTTGGTTATGAAAAGCAATCAACAGACAAACAAGATGAACAGTGTAATTGATTTTAATAACTTCTTAACACATAACATAAGTACATTTGATTGCAGGATCTATAATTCATAGCAATTCAGCCATGTTCCTTGTCTGCTGAATAAAGTTATGTTATTGCGATTCTGTACTCTTTTGCTTATATTTTCTTCTTGAATAGCTCACCGTTTCAGGGACAGCATCATTTAAATCAAACATTGAAGGGGTTGACAGTCCACATTTAAGATGCCAAGCATTTGCATATTCTGAAATAAAAATAGATGTCATAACAAAATGCAGTTAATTCATTTAATGTTGAAAGGAAAAATATTAAATTTTAATTTATGCATTTGATTTCAATTTGCAGGGCATACAGTATCAAAATTCAGGGCTTTCTGTTTGCTCTAATGGTACTTTTAACATTTTATTGGCTGTATCATGCCTAGGAAATCGGAGCTATGTATCTTTCTGAATGATACACTTGGCAGCTGACCTGGTTGGGTACCAAACCTGTGATCCTTTGATTACATATCTGGTACTGTACCAACTGAGCTACCATGGCTCCCATTTCAAAACAAAGTTATTTTTCTGTACATCAATTCTGATAAATTTTAAATAAAAAAATTCTTTTTGGTTTGGTTCTTTTTCAGCACAGCATATCTTACAGGTGCAAAGTGATATTCTCGCAAGGAATAGAAATTGCATTGTCAAGGACACAACACTGTAGCTGATCTAGTAGTGTGATTCAGACCTCCATCCTACTGGTCAACATTCTAACACCTTAATCCATTAGCCACCATGGTTGAACAAGAATGAAAATAATTACTTTGCCATATATTACTTTGCATATTATTAACATATGCAAAGAAAGCATATATTTTTGAAATATCAGTTTCATCTATTAAATATATTTGCTTGCAAACATCATTCCCAACATATAAAATATTTCTAATAAAACAAACACATTTTATAGAAAATAAAAATTTTAAAAAAGAAACTTTTATGTATTGTGGAAAAAGATGCTCATCCTGTATGCATCTCACCTTTAAAAGCTGATATGCATGTTTTATCTAATGGAGACCTTAGAGCTTCTTCCTTTGATATGAGCAAGGCTTGACCTCATGACAGGTCCATTTCTTTGGCACTAAAGACTAGAGCTAACAGTTTTTGTCAAGAGGGCATACCCTGGACAGCTGGACAGCTGGCTTTCTTGGCATGGTTCAGTGCATGTATCAATTCGATACTGTCCACTATCACATCATAAGAACCAAGGAGTTTTGTTTCCTGAAAAAAATGCCAAAGAATTGTTTGAAAATATTTAAAACAAGCTTTCAGAAAAAAACATAAAACTTATTAAGTATGTTGTATTGTTTAACATATTTTTCAAACTTATGTTAGAGGTATTAAAATTTAAGGTAGAATATTCTATCAAGATATTTACCTTTTTTAAATATTCAAGCAGTCTTTACAAAATAAAATGTTGGATTTAGGTCATTGTGACTAAAGTTTGGTGTTTTATGAATTTTTCATTCCATGATGCTTCTAATTGTAAAAGTGTGCTGCTTACAATTAAGATGATGAAGAGTTGTTGGCTACATTTTAAGAGTTGTCAATAAAATGCTGATAATTACATGCTGTTTTTGGACTGCTTAATAAATATTCCAAGATGCATCTTCAATGTAGTTTTACAGAAAATAGGCATAGCAAATAAGAATATCAACAAGATCAGTCTGGTTTAAGCTTGCATATGTTTGTATGTTGTGATTGTATTGTATTATGCATTCAATATAGAAAGGAATTTGAAAGTGCTTTTAAGTAGGTTATAGGGGAGTGATTAGGGAAAACTTGGTAACTTTGCTTGCTCTAGACCTGATTATGTCTTATCAATGTCCTATTGTATGACCCTCCATGTTTCTGCGAGTGGTATACTATCTTCTAATGAATCATTGCATACTTTGGGAGGGCTGAAAAACTGGCTAACGAGTGCAGGGTGGCATATTTTGGCCGGCATTACTGCCATTTGATGGTGTCAACTTTTGAGCTTTTTCTCTTTTTCAACTTCCTTTCCTACCTCTTTATGTGTTTTACTAATTTCTCTCCATTAAATTCTCTGTCTCTGTTTCTCTTCCTCCTTCTGGAAGCAAAATATGTTTAGTGTTGTTTGACATGTAAAGCCCAAACATATAATGTGGAATCAACTCTTCTTTATACTTAGTGCCTTGATGGATTTAACAACAGATTCATAAAATCCTTTAGCAATGGTCTAAAACGATTTATTTTATAAATATCTCATGAACATCATGTTGAGTTTGTAAGTAATTTTTCTCCTTTTGCCTAGAAAGTGATTTTTTAAATATTATTTCTTTCTATAAATGTTACTCAAATAAAGCAGGGTTGCAATAAAACGGTACACGCACTACTGCATTGGTCAGAAACAGTAATAATTATTTGAACACCAATGCAGCAAGAAAAGTATGTTTTGGTAAGGCACCATTGAACTGGCCAGACTGTTATCTGATATTTAACAAGCATAATAAAAGTAGTTTTAATTTAAAATGAACTTTTTCAGAAGATCCTTGGGAATTTTGTTCTTAAAATTCTAAGCTTACTAACCAACACTTTCCTACAATTAAGAAGCTTACCAACCAACACTTTCCTACAATTAAGAATTTCCTCACCCACCTTGAAGAGGTTGTTTTGTTTAAGTTCTGAAGTGGTGCTGGTTTATAAATTCATATATTTGTCATAAACTATGCAAAATACTTAAGGATGTATATATCTGCATTTCTGCGAGGACAATTGTTTTATCATTATGAAATAGCTAATATTCATGATTATTAAGCACAACAAAAACTAAAATGTAAAACAATGGCAGTGTAAGTCACTGTACCGAATAGCTTGAGTATACCCAAAAGATATATTTCACAAATAATATATAGTATGAAGTGAAAGGTTTTTACTTACCATCTACGTTGGTTATAACACCATCTCATCTCCATTTCTCCTTTTATGTTAAACCCAGTCTTCATTTTCAGAGAGGGACTGTTAGGTGGTACTACAGTAAAGGTTTTATCATCAAGCAAGCAAATACCAAAACTAATATCCGCCCTTTCTGAATTTTTTAATTCCACTATGAGCAGCTTAATGATTCGAGGAGATTTCAGCTTCCATTTCGACTCTACTACAAACTCACATGTGTCAAAACTCTTTGACTATATTCATACCTAAAAATTGTACCCCAAAAAATCCTACCGCTGAACAACTCCACCTATGCATGCATTCAGCGCTTGATAAGCGTGTCCCACAAACTCGAGTTGAGTCTCAGTTAAGAAATGTGCTCCATGATCCAGCAGCATAAGCGACAAGTTGTTTGCTGCCTTGAAGGAAGTCTGTTAGGCCTTGAGGGAAGGCCGTTAGGCCGAGAGACACTGGTTGTCATCTGGTCTGACAGTACATAAGCAGTTTTATTAATGTGCTGAAAGGAATTTACAAATACAGTTCATGTAGCGAAATCCACCTAAATAAATCGCTTAGAGTACCAGCTGCAAACCGATATACTGACACAGTATTGGTTAAGATAGTCTATCAGATTAGTTTGATATTTTCCTCCCTTACAAAGTAAAATCTATCAGAGGTCAACTTGACAGCATCCTAAAACATGATCCATCCTCACCTTACAGCTATGATACAGAATTTCAGCGATTCCCATTTACAACATTTCAGCGTATATCTATGGATTTCCTACGAATAGTCCTAAAGAAGTGTGCCCCATGTCATGTGATCCAATTCCAACATCTCTGAGTGTTTTGATGCTATACTGCTTGCTTGGACTGACGTCACAAATACTTTTCCCTCTACAAGTGTTCTTCTTCCATCACGATTTAAAATTGCTATTGTAAAGTCCCGTGTTATAAAAGGCTACCCTTGACCCCAGTTACCTGAAACCATCGCCCTCTCTATAACCTCTCATTTATGTCAAAAGTCTTAGAAAAGTTTTTCTGTTGTGAATTGCTTCCCACTTAAATTTACATAATCTCTTCAGTAATTTACAGAAGGCAAATTGTTTTGTGCCACAACACTTGAACTTTCTCTCTGATTTGGATGATGCTAAAGTTTCAGTTCTCAGACTCATTGACCTACCTTCAGCCATGATACAATTGACAATTGACCCTGATATATTATTTCACCATCTGCAGCATGGATTGGCATCCTCTTTACTGCTTTACTGTGGTTTACGCTATACCTAACTGAAAGAAAACAAATTGTTTAAGTAAATGGTAAACGTTCCAGTCCAGATAATCTTTGTTATGGTACCCTATAGGGTTCCGTTGTGGAACGAATTCTCTTTATTCTATACGGGTATACACAGCCCATTTCAAGTGTTATAAATCGCCATCCTGTGTTCCACCAGTTGATGCTGAACACACTCAACTATACAAATCTAGGTGTTTAAAGGATCTTCTTTCGACCGTCCAAACCATAATACAGTGCATATCATATTATGTCATTCAAAATTCTTGTCGCCTCACAATAATTTCTTCAACCCAAGATTTAGAGGAAAAAATTAATATTACTGACAATCCCATAACTTCTAGAGTTACTTAGAAATCTTGACATTACTTCTGATATCTCTCTCTCTCTCTGCACTAGCATGTCTTGATTACTTGTTGATCAGCATGCCTGGAGCTGAGATACATCATCACTATTCACATTCTTCTCGCAGTTGATGCCACAAAAATCCACCTCCACGCGTGTTTGTGTGTGATATGGATTTTTAACGTACCTTTAACAATTTTCAGTCATAGCGCTACGATGTCTGCAGTGTGGCAGTTAATAGTGATGCCTAACACTGGAGAGTCATGCCGCAGACATGCAGCATGATGTCCCACCTCGTCACATTATTCTGACACCAGGCCGATAAGTCCTAACAATAATAATTCTGAACGCAAAGCGAGGCAGATGTTCTAGAAGTCTTTGTTATAACTTGGCCAGATTCATTTTCGGGGACAAACTCTGAAGACCAATTAAAAACTGAAATCTGTTTTCACACAATAACTTTTCCTTTATACCTGATACTTTATCTAAACCTTTGTTGCATTCTAATTTTAATCTGAAACTAATGATAAATATATGACTGTCAAATCAATTCTTGCTTGTGGAAGGGAGATGTCTTGAGAGCACTCTTGAATGTGATTATGGTCTCTTTGTATTTGAGACCTCCTGCATTCGAGGTGGACACTCTAACCACTAGGCCACCGGACCCGTCAAAATCCATGTGTGTTCATTAATACTTATACTTTACTATTGTGGCACTATTCTTTCTGGTCTGCCGCTATGTATTTTGCATAAACTTTAAAAGGTCCAAAACCTTCTTAGAGTACCATGAACTGATTGTACAAACCTACGAATTAGATTTAAACACAAAATCCCTTCTCTGTTACATTTCGCTGGTTTGCTCTGGTCCGAAATATCTATCCGATTTCATCCATATGTATACTTCTGCTAGAAACTTGCGCTTATTATCTGACACTCAAATTCTTAGTATTTCTAAGATAAATGCTAAGTCCTATGGACAACGTCCATTGCATATCAGGTTTACGTGGAATAAAACCTCTTGATCTCAAATACAAAGAGACCATAATCACATTCAAGAGTGCTCTCAAGACATCTCCCTTCCACAAGCAAGAATTGATTTGACGGTCATATATTTATCATTAGTTTTAGATTAAAATTAGAATGCAACAAAGGTTGAGATAAAGCATCAGGTATAAAGGAAAAGTTATTGTGTGAAAACAGATTTCAGTTTTTAATTGGTCTTCAGAGTTTGTCCCGAAAATGATTCGTTTCTTCCTTGCCCCAAATGCAAGCTACTTACAGAGTTTGATGACAGTACATATTTGCTACATCTTAATTGTGCAAAATCTAATTTGGAAATAGACATCAAAACTTAATTAGGAAATATATGGATAGACATCATAACATGATACCCACCGCTGTTTTCATAACTTCTTTATCCCAGACATGTAGAAGAGCTGACTATATGAATAAAAAAATTGCTGATAAAAATGATTAGCAGAATATAAATATTATTTTCTTCTTGGAAACTAGAGTTTTTATGTATTTAATAATGATATGCAATATTGTGTTATAATATATATTTATGAAGGCATTTTTAATGCATTTCAAAAGTGTAGTGCAGTCCACATTATTTGAAAGTAGAGTTCCCAATCCTGCTTAACAGAGCCTACATTGTGGAAACCTTCTAATATGTACGTAGTGATGGCTAGGTACAATAAATTGGCATTGTGGACCAAGATGTTAAGCCTAAACAATGTTCGTACCTCATCCATCCATTGCATGCAACAACACTCATTCATCATTACCTTTAATGAGATTTGGGAAGAGTATCAGTGGGGATTTTTATGATCCTTACTATATCATACTGATGGGTGTGATAATATGAAGTGAACTTTAAATGTATACACACACATGCACAGAAAGATAACTATTTCGTCTTTAATTTGTGAATGTTGTGTTGAAATTAAGCAATAAACCATATCCATGAGTTGTTTGCGAGACCATGGAGTATCTATACCCAAATGGGAAACCTGGGGTTTATTAAAGCCAAAGACTCACCAAACAAAACCCATGTCACAGTAACCCCTTGGTCTCGTAACACTGTTGTTTACCTGTGACCATGAACGGCGTTTGGGGGTGGCAATTGGAGCGATCGCCCCAGGACCCGCTTAAGGTCGTCCTGATGAGTTTGTCAATCTAAATTCTCCGGTAAATTGGAAACACTGATACAGACCGCAGGTAATGCACGCAAAGTTGGGAAGTCAACTTAGTCAACTAATGCAGTAACATACCAATCGAGATACCGATACTCTGGCCCCGCGCGGTCATGGTCGGCCCTAGGCTCCGCGTACTCCTAACGCCGCCTCTGCCTGTGACTATTGACACCTGATGGGTATCATTTATTTAGTATGTAACATACATCATAATAATTTTATAAAATAAAATTAGTACATATTGTGTGCTTTTATAGAATCAAAAATCGCTCTTGGTTGCATACAATTTCCCCACATAAGATTCAACACTTCTGTTCAAAGTAGCCAGTTAGAATTGTTCAAGTTAGTGTGCGCTCTTAAATCTGGTAGTGTGTAATGCACTAAAGAGCAGCATTTTGCAGATATCAAAGCATATGGGCCGGACGTCTTCCTTACGACTTACGTGATTTTGTATCAACGAATTGGTTTCAAAGGTATTTAATCCTTTGTATACCGGGTCAAAGTCAGGTCTGATGCCCTGTGGTGCGCAAAGAAGGCGTGAAGAAACCTGGACCCAGGCGGAACGAAAATCAAACAATATGCGTGTCAACCATTAAAGATGAGAGAAGCTTCGTAAACGCACAGAAAAATGTTAGTGCTCACCGATCTCTTGAAGGGTAGTGACATGTCATCTGAAGCAGAGCGGAAAACCTATGCTGAACAGGGAGTTCTAACTATAAGCCACTCCGAGATATAACTCGTAAAACAAAGGGAATTTTAACTGGGTAAAACATGCTTTTAAAGGTAAGAAATTATCTTGGCCGCATCTTTGTCTTTGATTTGAATCATAACGTATAGCTGAATTTATTAGCGTCTTGATGCAAAGTCATATGGACAACGTTCTTTTTCTTGCATACCAGGGCCCATCAACGTGGAATGAATTGCCCACTGAGCTTAGACACAAAGAACAGTGATCCCATTCAAGAATGCTCTTAAAACTCACTTATTTGGACTGCAAGAACAAATTTAAAGACCTAATAATGTTTCCTACCTTAAATATTTGCAGCATGATTTTTATGTTTTCTAATTTCATGGTGTTTGTTTTTTTGTAGTCATATCATTATATATGTTTTTTATGTTACAGGTGTTGTCTAATGTTGTAAAGCGCTTGGAGCTTCTAAAGATTAGGAGACATATAAAGTCCTCATTATTATTATAGTTGAAATTACATCTATAAGAATGTAGATTGAGAACTATGCGAAATTAGACTGAGTTGGGTTTATGTGCATATGTAATTCTAAAGATGCATGCCATAGGATTAATTGCTTATTAACGATGAGTAGACGACTGTATCCGAACACATCAACATTTAGATGATGTGTGCGTGTGTTACAAAGAAATTGTTATTGAATAATGCTGTTCATACATAGAGATTAGCAAGGCCGGTATAAGAAAGTGGAATTAGTATGTGCTTAGGGCCTAGTAATTTTGTCACCTTTAGTATGATGGAAGAGAGTGATAGATTTAAAGGAGTAGGGTAAGGGAGACAAGAGTGTACGTCCCTTACATTTCTTTAGGAAACTCCAAGGGCGCTCGTTAAAGACAGCGCTGAGTGATTATCAGGGTGTCTTTAATGAGACACTGGGAGAATATGAACAAAAGAGTGGGGAAGAGAACAGAAGGGAGGAAGGCCAAAGGAAGCTGAGTAAAGTCCCGGAGTGCACAGAAAAAGGCACTAAGCATACAAGGAGGAAGAGGAAGGAAGGAGGAAAGAAGAGAAATTAGCAGCAGATGAATACCAGGGCCAACGTACTGAACAGACACTCTCTCACAATAGGACATTAACTTTTCGTGTGACTAATTAAAGTGTAAAGTGGCATTTGGTTAACCAGCCCATTATTGTGTCAAGAACTGAAGCTTTACATTAAAGTTATTAGTGAAATTTGTAATTGAAGATTTATGCTCAGGAAATTATTTAAATTGATTTTTATATTTAATAAAATTGTATTTATTCAGCCTTGAGTTGTTGTATGTATCTAGAATGTCAGCATTACTTGACTGGGGGCTCGGAAGTCGTTACAGTTCAATGCACACCTTCCGGATCATTATTTATAATACCGTAGCAGGGTTGTGACAAAGTTTAACACTATGGAAACTATGGAATCAAGAAAAGAAATCATTCAGTGTATTCTAATTTAGCTTTAGTATGAATGGAGTGTTGAATTATATATGTGGAAAAAGTGTTGACAATGAGGTGAAAAGGAAAGTATGCAATATAAACTGACAATAGCAATGAAATTGTGTTTTCAACTCTCCATTATCAGCTTCAGTTTTCCAGGGATTCGCGATTATGGTGATGTTTGAAATTTATGTGTTTATCAGTCAGGATTTTACTAATCATTGTGGATAAACAGCAGTTATTCCATAATTAATGTGATAAAATCCACTAAGTGATTTTAAGATTTTGATGCATTCTCTCTCTCTCTCTCTCTCTCTCTCATTATTTCAAGAACATAGTTGTGTAATATGTTGTCAGATTTATTCATTCATGTTATTTCTGTCTAAATACCACAAACTACTGTGCTTACAAATAACTATTTATATAGCATCCATCAGTAAATTGGCATAGAACACATTGGAATACATGCAGGGTCAGAAATGGCATACTTAATTCAGAGTGAGGAACGATGGCCATATTTCATCGTGGATCGGCATCATCTGAAGAAATTGAAAGAACCCTGAATAAAAATAATTTCACTCTACGTCGGTTAAATTCGGTTGAGTACTTTCTGAGAAGAAATGTTTTAAATGTTTCCCTATTTTGAGAAACGACAGTTATATTGAAGGATGCATTGTAATTATTCTGAGAGAAAGAAAATTGAAAGGCCTTAATGACAGAATTCTGCCTAAAATCATGTACAAAAAATGCCAGAATATTGCCTAAAAGTCTTGTACGAAATTGTTGTAGAGGTTTTTGAGAAGAAATTGTGAATAACTATTATGTATTGATGATGAACAATAAACGAAGGACCAAGCAATGGGATAATATAATATTAAAAGGTAATTCTCAAGGAAAGTCAATCAGAAAAATCGGAAAATGAACACCAGGTAACAAATATCTAATAATATAAAATCTAGCAAATCAATAAAAACACTGAAGTGGATCATAAATTTGACAATAATTTAAAACAAAAAAGAAATATGATAATGAAATGTTGAAGAAAAATAGTATGACGGTTGTGGGGGGATGAAGCCGAGCACACATTTGTGTATCTGATCGCTCGTTGTGGATGACATAAATATTGATTTTGGCGTTATTGAGCTCTCATCCAATTTAAAATCAGGCCTAAATCTTTCTCTAGGATTTCTGTGACTTGTATTTAAGGATTGTAGCAATCTCGAAAACAAACATGTTTATGGTACATCATGTGTTAGCTTGTGCGCATGTCTTGGTAGTATGTCCAGATCCTGTACTAATGAAACGCCTCAATCAAACACCTTAAGTGAATGTATAAAATCTATGTTTTTCCCCACGATGTTCTATAATAGTATGTTTCAAAAGTGAATAACAATGCTCTTATTTACAGCTGAGTGCTTCCTAAGATTATTTTGTAGGTATTCTGGAGGTCCAAACTGGCATCTCCATAGGTCTCTGTGTCCCTCCTTTTTGATCAGGTCAATGACTATGCAGTAACGTTTTTCTTCAGGGAAGTAGATCTCATTCAGCCCCTGCGACTTGTATTTGATCAAGCGGTTGCAGATTATCATGGCAAGCATGAACCAGTATCACTCTCAGTGTCTGGTATTGTTAACGGCTTTTCTTCAGCGTGGCTTTATTGGCTTGATCTGTCCTTTTCTGGATGTTTTCTTTATGACCTCTACTATCACTAAGGCGTATGGGTGAACATCACAAGGGGTGAGAGTTGCTTTCTCGCAGTTTCCTCTTGTGAATTGTTTTCTCTGACTGCTTCTCCAGCTTCTTCTTCTCACGTCTCTTTCGTGCCTCGCCCCGTATTGTCTATTATTATATGCTCATTTTTTCCCCCGTTAACTTTACATTGTCAGAATCGTTCAGTATTCCCCGATACTGAACGCGCGCGACAATACACATATAGCATTCACGTGCATAAAGGAACTACTTTCTATTGTAAACAAACAATGACGCAGACGCCAGCACTTTTGATTTGTACACAAATCATGTACACTCGAGTAAAAGGTTCTTTACGTTTTTACGTTGTGGTTGTTTAAATTTGTTTCTGAATGAACTAAAACATGTTTCGTGGACTGCAAAAAAAAAAATGTTTTGGCACATTCAGCGTTGATACAATGTTACGGATTTAGGCTAGCTACATTATATAAAAGACGGAAGATAAGGTCCTTACAAATAATATACAAGTGACAAGGCATATACTGTCTTCTTTAGCTGGTAATAAGAATGGCAAAATAAAATATACTTACAGTTTTACATCCTGAATTGGAGCCCCGAGTGGCCGAGTGGTCTAAAGCGCTGTCCGTTAAGGATCACAGCCATCTCACCTCTGTCTGCATGGGTTCGAGTCTCGGATTCAGCCAATGTGGGTATGTGAGAAAGCTTGCCAGTAGCTTCTCGTGGGTCGGTGGTTCTCTCCGGGGTTTTCCCGGGTTCTTCCTCCACCATTAATACTGGCCGCCATGTATAGCCTATCGTGTGCTGAAAAATGGCGTTAAACCCTACAACAACAACAACAACATCCTGAATTTCCTCAAAATGTATTTGCTTAATTCTGCAAATCCGAATTACATGAGCCATGTTATCGGTTTTCAATCTGGATTACACATTTCGAAATTGTGCTGTAATTTCGATGATAAGTGCAACTGTATCCTTACTGCACTCAAAATGAAATAAGCATTAAATTCCATAGAGTCTTTTTGATAATTGCAATTGAAAGACTTCATATTTTTCCCACATTATGATTTCAAACATTCAATGACAGAAATAGAAACACATTTGCAGACGTAAACACGCTTCTCCCGCGCCACTTCAATCCAATGTATTTCATGTATAATTTGCACAGATGAATCCAGTCCAAAATCACAAACTTTCGTCGAATCGAAACAAAATACCAAAATATATTCATTCCAGATCAAATGGAACAGTTGTTGCAATGCGCAATCATTCAACATATGACTGCAAATTTCAATTTTAAATAGACATGCCATTTTTTTCGAAAGTTATGTCGAGCGTGAGACTAAGTTCAAATTTATCTGGGCGGAGTTATGTGCGCATTAATAATGATGTCATTAAGTAATGACAAATCTGCGCTTGTGTATTTAGTTTGGAATACGGCATTCATTCATTTACGTTGTTTCTTTTAGTGTATTTTGTTTATATAATTAAACCTTAGGTAGAATAAAAAAATGAGCATATAATAAAATGGTTACTGCATTTGTATGGGAAAATATGAACTCGTTTTGTCGAAAGGATATACTGCACTCACAAGTTCGTGCAGTATTCCATCCCAAAACTCGTTCATATTTTCCCATACAAATGCAGTAACCTATAAAAATTGTTTACCTTTGGGTGTGGTAGTGACTGTGCTATTTCGTCACTTTCGGGAGCTCGACTTTGTCTGGGTCTGCTGTGGCTCCCTTTGCGCCTGCGGATTCCCTCTCCGTCTCTCACAGCCATGGTGTCCCAGTGGCTAGTGTGATGGACTCATGACCAAAAGTGCGCGGGTTTGAATTCTACCATTATACCAACCTGTGTCAGCTACGATGATCTGTCTTTGCGCAAAGTTCTTTACTCCAGTTGCTTTATAACTAAATCACCTACTTGTGTTGCTGTGGAACAAACCCTCTCTGTCTCTACTGAGGGCTTCTTATGTAAGTTGTCTTCTCCTCTCATAATGGAAGAGTTGTCCTCTTGTCCTGTGGTTGTTTAATATACCATGCCGATCGTGTTCAGGCGTAAACCTTTCAGTGCATTTAGGACATGGGCTGGTATGATTAATTCCATCTCAATCGATCTTCTTTCTTCTTGATAATTGCCCTTTTCTCTGCATACTTTGCAAGATCAATCAATCAATCAACCAATCAATCAATCAAGAAATAAAGTCATGTATGACCTATTAGGTCTTTTACAATTGGTTAAATAGATAGCGGACGTATGACATCACTTTCAGTATCTACATCCGCGAATGTTCCTAACAATTATCATTGCTGAAGACTTCAAGTACAACACCTGTGGCTGAAACGAAGATGATGTATTGGGCCGTGCCTGCAGTAGATGCGTCTTATGCTCAAATTGTTAGTATATCTACTGCTGCGGCTTTAGCGAGTATTATTCCAGATGAGAGTGAATGTGATTTAGCTTTGTGTGATTTCTTATAATCTTCGCAGATATCTTTGTCACCCTGTTGAACCAACTTTACATTATTCTCCATCATTACTTTCTATGATTTCAGAAATAAACATAAGGAAGATTTGGAGAGATCGGTTTTGGATACGTTAGAAAGAAGAGAAACATACACGTGTTCAACAATCACAAGAACAAAACAGGAAACAAAAGCAAGATGCACCTTTAACTATGACCTTTAACTTATCCAAAAACGCCTGACATTTTTCAGACCAAACAAATGTGTTTGTCATGCTCAAGAAATTTGCCAGGGGTTCAGCAATTATAGAAATATTGGAACAGTATTTTCGATAGTATCAAACCATGCCCCAAAATCGCATTAGTTGCTTTTACATGGAATTCATAGATAGCTTTGACCTTAGCATCAATAGGTTTAACTTGTCCATGTTCCACGATATGTCCGAGAAATGTAACACAAGCAAGGCAAAACTTACTTTTGGATAAATTAATTGTCAATTTTTTTTACGTGGATATGTCAAAGCATTTCTGAATTGTCTCTAAATTGCCTTTCCATGAGTCTTTGCAGCTGGTGATATCGATGTAAGAATCTTAATTAACTAGACGAGAAATAGTCATGTTCATTAAACGTTGAAAAGCAGAAGGCGAACCAGTCATGCATAACGTGTTGGAAAACTCCAGACATACAATCTGACCCTTGATTAGATTGGACAGAGTTGGTTGTTGTTGTAGGGTTTAACGCCATTTTTCAGCACACGATAGGCTATACATGGCGGCCAGTATTAATGGTGGAGGAAGAACCCGGGAAATCCCCGGAAAGAACCACGGACCCTCGAGAAGCTACTGGCAAGCTTTCTCACATATCCACATTGGCGGAATCCGAGACTCGAACCCATGCAGACAGAGGTGAGATGGCAGTGATCTGTAACGGAGAGCGCTTTAGACCACTAGGCCACTCGGGGCCCCAGGACAGATTTGGACAAACAAAACTGAGAAAAAACTTTATCAAGCTTTTGCTATTGTTTTAGTTCAATTATTCATCACGGGGTTATCCTCTGAAAATATTTTAGACGCACACACTAGGGTCAACAAGTAAGGTTGTCTGACGTGGTCTTATGTAAGGGACCAACACAATCTGCCATTTTCTGCGAAATGGTTCGTCAAATGTAGAAATAGACTGCCGCTGGGCCTTGGTATCGTCTGGTTGGGTTTTCCTAATATTTGTAAAGTGTGGCAAGATCTACAGTATTCAAAATCATCGCTTTAACGTTTTGGACAATTCAAGATCTAGTTATACATATTATTGATCCCTAAATGACCAGCCAAGGCACTTCATGGTCAAACTAATTAGTTCATGTCTGTACAATTCTGGAACTACAATTTGATAGTTCACCGACCACTCGGCACCCGCAGGTACATCATGTGGTCTCCATTTTCTCAGAAGGACTCCATTGCTAACAAAATAACAAATATGTACTTACTAGTATGTAGATTCAGTACCAGTAAGATTCCTCTGAAACAAACAGGAGATCTCAAATTATATTTCCTTTTCAACGACAAGTGATCGTCGTTCTTCAACCTGATTATAATTTAGAGAATGAGTTGCAAAAAGAGGATGACTGTGATCAATACCAATTGGTTAATCCAAACGAGGATTAAAAGTGATCTCATGAAAAGCCTGGCCAATACATGTGTCAGCTAAAGGAAACATTTCCTAATCAACATCATTCTCTGAAGCTTTTGTTGTCACGGCTCTAGTAACTGCAGAAGCTAGGTATAAATCAGGGATTTCATTTTCAGTAGAATAGAATCTATCTTCTGAACCAAACAAGGTTTGTCAGCTAGAAGTGGATCAACCTAAAACTTATTTCCATCTGGGAAGAAATAAATGAATAACCTCGATAGATAAAGACAACAATATTCTTAGACTGTCTGATGACAAATTTACGCAATGGAGAGGAATATACACAAAGCCACTCTTTATTTTCTTATTAAGAATACTTTCATCAGAATAAGACTTATCAGACAAAAACAAGGTGCCTGATAATAAAAGATTCTGAAATCTCATGTGTATCTTAGAGTTTTAATAGGGATACGATTGGTAGAATCACCCATGAGTGATATAGATCATGTAGACATAAATGGTTGATAATTCTCCATAATAAAATCAGACTGGGGTTTGTCCGACCCAACAACTCTACTGCTTTCGATATATGACAGTGACTATGACCTCTTAGAAACAAGAGCGTTTGAAATAAATCTGTCTTGATTTTATTGCTTATATTTCATTTTTAGCAATCAGAAATGACGTATTATTTCTTTGTGCGATAGGTAAGCGTAGAAAGAGATATGGGCTTCTGATCTGTGGTGCCAGAAACTTGATTTCCAAACGTTGTGCCATTTTGATGTTTGAAAGTGCTCGTATTGTGTAAAGAAATTCTCTACTTCTCGCCGCTTCTGCACCAGGTTCTGTCCGACACGAAGTAAATGTGGTGGGCTTCGTTCAACTTTGCTAATTTTGAAGGTATGTTTACCTGTTGACGAGTCAACCATTGATGGCCAAAATGGCGATAGCTACGCTTTATGTGTCTCAAGTACGGACGCGATAGAAAACATCCCTTTGGCATTTGTAGGGACACAAAAGCTAACATAATCAAGTGGGATAGAGAGAGGTGAAATAGCACATATTCATACAGTGTCCATTCTTTTTACAGACACCCATTTTCATTCATGCAATATGTTTTTATTCACAACTAACAAACAACAAGAAATACAAAATCAAAAATCTACATTTGTTTTAACAGAAACGTATTTGCAAAGTTAACAGCGTTGCTGATTGACACTCCACTTCCACGCATTGACTTCATCTGGCGAGATGAGAACACTACATATCCTAGCTAAAGATAAAATATAACTATAACGTTCACAAAACCAGATTACTACTCTGTCATCCTTTCCAGAATAGTTACAATCAAAATAAGTCACTAAATATTCTGAGGGATATCCAAGACTGCGTTCATGACGAAAATACTAATAATATTGTCCACACGCCATGGAATCTGTGACTTGTAATTTCACATTATTGAATCGAGCCGTCTTGGTATTTCTTCTCATAAAGTCGATGATGTTGTCTTCCAAAGTAGGAAATGCAAAATAATTAAAATAACGGTGTTGACGACATAACCTCAAATGTCTTTAGGATTGCGATGAGGAAGTTCATTTTAACACGCACACTATGATCCAAGAAGCTGTGTACGAACTGTTTTTCAAAATGCAATGAGGTTTCCATGTATTAATTTGACTGTTTTGGTCTCTCACAGGTAATAATGAGTCATAATTTCAACCCTGACTTTTTCTTTGAAAATCTCTGTCGAATAAATGGCATTTTACTTCGTTTTTTTTTCTAGACTCTTTGGAAAGAGATATTCGGTGCGATGTATCCCCAAAGAAGCCAGTGGAAGTGATGAATAATCACGCAAGCCTTTATGAGATGAGATCCCAAGCGTCACCCATATACTATTCCAGTTTGTCTTCTTCACTCATCGTCAGGCAATTATCGTGTTGAATTCGACTGGTATAATAGTTTCGACATCGGTACGTGTTTGTGGCTGAACGCTGTAATTGTTCCGACAGGTACTTGTCAAAACAGGAGGCTAAATGTTGCTCTTGTTCCGGGCATCTCAATATTAGGATGTCCCCTTCGCCTTTGTCTTTTCCTGTTCGTTCTGGTTCATCTTCGTCTCCCATCTACAAAAAGACTCCACAGTCAACAGAGGGATACAATTCTTCCATAGCTTCTAATATTCTAGAATCACTTCTCTTAAGCTGTTGATTTTCAAGGTATTATCGAATCCGGCATACAAGATGACTTTCACGTTGATAGGTGGAGCTTCTACAAACTGAAGTTCCAAACGAAGTTTACCTGACTGTAAGGGGTGGAAATGTCCCTCATCCCTGCCTTGGTCTTGAGTGAAATCAAAAGCTCACAAAGCGTAACCTCCTGTATAATAATCGTACGAAATGCCGTGACTAGTGTTGGTACCTAACTGACCGGTGGCTTCGTACAGGGACAAGTACGACCTCAAGTACTACTTTCGTTCTAAGTTCGGTTCGAAGGGTCTGACAACTCGACTGACATATATCTTGGACAATTTGTACTTAAACTGAAAAGGATTGGTAGTAAAGCTCCGTTGAGGGCTTAATTGCTGACGATGCCAATGATTAAAGGTTTGGGTAACTGTCCTTGGAAAAAAATCTGTCTTGGATTGGAGCCCAGCGGCACTGGTGAAGGTTTTCACTTTCACTCGTAGTATCGGATAATTGGCGATCGTTCTTCTCAAAATGAGACTGATTTCATTTCCCACCTTAGGAAACACTTCCACGTAAGGTCTTGCTTCTTGGATGGTGGTTTTGTACTCGTTCGCTTGAGCCATCAAATGGAAAACGGTACTGCTTAGATTCAGTCTCAGACGACATCCACTCCGTACAGCAAATACTCGTATTACGACCATATGTCCAAATGAAAACGATCCATCAGTGCTAAAGTATGTCCTTGTTGGATTTTCTTTCGACCGTAGTTAAATCCCACATCGTGAAGATTGTCAGCGTCAGTTACGACCGTGTCGTTGAACTTCGAAGACGTGTGCAAACATTCAAATGATTGCTTTTGGCTTCTTCTCCGTAGGTCAAGAGATTTTCTAGGTACGCTCGGTAAGTGTAAGTATCCATCCTAATACTGATCAGTTTGTTATTCAAATACACCTCCACTTTGCTGAACAATGAAAGCATTACATTGTTGACGGGAGCTACTCTGTCATCGGATAATGGAGCGGTGTCGTCCGTTTTGAGAACTTTGACTTTCAAGTACAAATAACTCCTATTCAGATCGATGAAATCTTCGGTCTGTCCATTGATTTCGATTCTTGCATCGTCATCATAGTGGGTGACATGTCAAACAGATCCAGTTCTGACTTGGGATATTCGCAAAACTCTCTGCAATCCTCGTGTCGCCATTGATTTCAATACGGGAGCCACCGAACGAAACTCAGATTTTAGTATATCTCCTAAACCGTGTCTTCGCTGTCGAACGATTCCTCAATACACAGGATATATGACTTAAAACTTAAAAACCAGGATCGTTGGCATCCTACTGTTGTTGCACTTGTTCATTTAGTTTTTCGACGAGAAAACTTTGATTTACACTGACATTTATACTTGCGTGGGAAGAATGATTCCTACCAGAGTAACTTCCTAATGCACTTCGTGATCCAATTGGATGGCCTGAGGTAATTTGGTAGTATTACTGGGAATCACATCTAGGGAACTGTCACTCTGTAAAGTTAAGTGACATTGTTATTCGATGCTTATGCTTTTCGATGAGTGTCCAAAAGTGGGTTGTTACTGCTTGGTCAGGACTGACTCTTGTTGTTGTGACTGAAATATTTCAGGGAAAGATTTGGAAGAAGGTAACTGATGTAAATGCTGAGTAAAATGTTCAACAATTGTTTGTCCCCTTGTTGCAAACTCAGATTGGCGATAGCTTTACTGATGACAAAATACCACAATGATTTAGCAGAAAAAGACTATCTGCATTTTAGACATACGTTCTCCACACCATGCCTATATTGGTTGATTTTGTCGAACTTGAAGAGAAGAACTCCGAGATGGAGTGGTCACTGATGCTGATGCTGTTATGAACGGCACTATGGTCACTTCCTTTTATAGTCGATGACTTGCGAAGGTTTTGGGAGTATCGGTTGTGACATAATTGATGTTACTTTTCTTCCATTCTTTTTGGAAAGCTCGGTTCATACATCCGGTGCGTTTGTTAGTTTGCCATTGAAAACTGTGGCTACCGCTTTATCTCAGCATCACTATTAAGGCTTGCACTAACTCAATTGCTGTGGAAGTCAAAGGCACGACCCAGACAAATTTGGAAAAGACGTCGATGACACAAAACACGTATTTGTAAGTGGTCAAAAGAGAGACATCGGCTAAGTCGACTTGCTGTTGATGATCGATGTCATCCACTTTGGTGCGACGTCCGGATCATTTTCGTCAAATGGGTTTGTGTAACGTGTACTTGGTTCATTCTTGTAACCATCGTTGCACGTGAGGCAAACGTACATGTTTCATTTAGGTTTTGGCAGCACGATACAATATTTGAACTCCTCCGTAACCTGATGAATGACAAGATTGTAATATATGCTAGATAAAAGAATCTCCATCAGGACCCTCTTCAAAAAGTCACCAACTGTTCACTGGGGTTGGTTGGAAACTATTTGGCGTGTCTGACGTGGCACAGGATTCGACGTTAAGGGTAGTGACGGCGATGGTGGTGGTGATGGTTTCAAAGAATCGCTTTCTTCTTGCATTCCATTTTCGCTTCTAGCTTCCCATCTTTCCTTTTCACTTTTGTCAAAGTAGTAATCGGAATCATCTTTTTAACCCAAGTTTTGAGTTCTTCCTTTTAGATAGTGCGGGAATGAGTCAACAAGGACGCGACCATAGAGTATGAATGGGAGCAGCCAACGGCTTTCGAAAAACTTCTCGTGCGTCTTCTTCATCTGGTATCCGTATGGCTGCGCCTGGCTTGGTCACTGGTAGTTGTGGTGATTAATGTTTTATCATAGCCTTGAAATCAGAGTGGGTTTAGCTGTTTCGCTTTAAGCCTTCTGGTGAAAGTGTTAAAGACGTAATAATTGGCCATACCGTTGCGATTTTTCCGTTCCTATCAAATTGGAGTGTTCCATTAACGATTGCACTTTGTGTTTTAACTATGACATCTCGGTAAGATAAGGGCTGGGAGGCGAATATGGTATACAAAATTCTTGCCAATGGTGGAATTCCATCTCTGGTTTGTAGGATATTAAAGTTATCTTTCGTCCTTCCATGAGATTTCAGATTACATGTATAAGAGCTTTCAACATAAGAGGTCATTTGTATCTTCTTCTTTTACTTTCCTTTTATCTCGGACCGTTTGGGTGGGTGGTAAAAGACCTGGAGAGTGGGTGGTAAAAGACCGGGAACAATTCCTCCCAGTATCGCTCCAGTATCGCTCCAGTTAGTCCTTTGATCAAGGGTTTTTATCAACATGGGAAAAAATCGAACGCGTTCCACCAGCATCGTTTTCTTTTGATTAATGTGTATTTTCTTTTCGAATATTTGGCGAAGAACATTTCGATGCTTGGCTAAGTGTTCTTTCTGCAATTTGGACAAAGGTATCGTTCCTTTCATGACATTCAAAGGGAGGGCATATTTTAGCAGCTGCCGCCGAGACTAAAGAAGACGAAGAAGATGGTGACGATGGAGGAGGAGAAGCTCTTTAGAAACAGGTTTCCATTTTTTATCAAATTTGGAAAGATACGTGTCAAATCGGGTTTGTCTGTCATCACCAGTAACGGTTAAATCGAAGCAGCTGCTCCTGTTGATGATGCTGGTAAAACGGTTACCGAGGGTCATCGTTTGGGGAAGTAAGGTTGTCTCCTGGCAACACTGCCTCTCTTTAAGGTAGAAGCTGTTTTCTGGGGACTTTTCTTTATCTTGGAATATGAACTGGTCTTGCCACCACTGCTCATATTGTTGGAACGTTTCCGTTTGGGAGAGGCTTTGTCATCGGGGGTGCTTGGTGCTGAGGCATGAAGATCCCATTTTAAGAGGGAAGGGAAGTCATGTTGACAATTTGTGAGACAGATCAGAAGTTTCGGATATATTTTTAACAGACTGGGACGTGTAAACGATAGGCCCTCGGTAATGGCACCAGTCATGAAACAGATGGGTACGAAATCTCCAATAATCTGATGTGGCGTGGTTTAAATCGACGAGTAAATAGGTGTGAGGTGTTTGAGTGGCATCGGCGTACGCATATGTCAGCAGCTAGTTCCTAATTGGTTGGCTGACGTTTGTACTTGAGAAGTGTCTCTGGGACTTTTAAACAACAACACCTAATGAGCATTGAGATTGATGGTTCGAAGGGCTTTACATTGTTGAAACAATTGTTGGGTAATGTAAATGCCACTGGCTGGCATTATGATGATGTAATTTGTGTGCAAACCAAAGTTTAATTTCTTCTTCGGCTTCTCCTAACGTGTCGTCGAAGATGACCAAATGTGTTTGACTGGTGTCAGACACAATCCCATCGTCTTCAGGAGGAATGACTTCCACAAAGACGGTGGATTCTCCTTAACTTTCTTAAAGGAGGCTGTAAGTTGTTTAAGATACGTTGGGGTGGACGATCGATCAAATAAGTTTTGTACCCAATCAAACGTTTAACAAATGCGGTTTGCCTGAACCAATCGGTCCAGGAATAAACATTGTCAAAAGGATTATGAAAATACAAGGATTCCCAGCTGGAACTATCTAACGTTTCGTCGACGACTTTGAAAGAAAAGGAACAGGTTGAAGAGACCGATGTAGCCAGAGTGAATGTTCAGAATTTTGGAAATAACAGAGACAAGGCAAGAGATTTTATACTTTTTTAGGAGACATTTATTTCAAGTTAAAATTTGACACGAAATACAAAAACACCAATGAGCCAAATGGTTAAGTACATGTCTAACATAACATGAAGCACGATCAATGTGGAATATAAACAAGTCACTATACAACATTGTCGACAGATGTATTGTGTCCTAGAATGTCTAGAAACACGATGCACAGTCTCTAATTTTTCCTCCCGGAATGGCTTTTCGTTCGCGTCAATGTCATTGACGGCACTGCTGTTGTCGTCCTGAATTTGGTTTTCCTCCGTGATGGGTTCTTCTGACAATTTCACTTTCGCAGGTTTAATGTCGCATTGTTCACTGGACGTATTATGTCAATCAAAGAAATCTTTAGCATACTTAGCCACTTATTTCGTCCAAGCGTCGACACCAAGACCTTTCCAGTCACTCACATCTTTCCAGTGAATGTGTATGTCACAAGCTATATACAATTATTCGTAAGTGTACCGGGTCGTTAAAGTTGTACGAATCTTTTCATCCTGTCCAAGTAAAGAAGTGTTATCAAGCTGAATTTAACAGAACGAGTCTATTTTGCACATTTAAAGGTGCCACCATATTGTCTTTATAGGTTCTGTTCGTAATTAATTAACAAGGAATCTGATGGTAAATAAAAACCTAAAAATTAGTCTTTGGAAGTTTGACACCAGGAAGGATAGCCGCTTCTTTCTTGTTGAGTTAAAAATGTACCCAAGTAGCCAGAGAAAATACCTTTTGGTAGTGTTCTGTCATGGGAAAAGTTTAAATCTTTTACACGTATAGCAGTTGGCATCCCAGTTCCAGTGCTCGAAACAATTCCATGCTGAGTCACGTTCCTGTCAATGCAGTTCTTCCTGAGTCTGATGACAGAGATGGTCTTGGTTCCAATTTTTGGCACAGATGCGGCACAAAGGAAACATCAGTTGTTTCATTGGCAATAGTACGGTAAGACGGGATGGTACAAATAGGTGGGAGGCAAGATTATGTACTCGATCAATTCTTTGTATTGTCGAATAAAACCCACGTCGATGTATTTCGTCAGCAAGTGCGGATGCACTGCGTTAATTTGACACTATTTTCAGACAAAATTAAGTAACGAGCACACGTTCAGGTTATCTGATTTCTTCTCCGCGTGGTACAGCAAACAATTGCATTCGTTCGTCCTCCAAACAAACTGTCAGGTGGGTCGTGAGGGTCTTCCAGTTTGTAACTTTCCACGATGCGCCTAATTTCGAGATATGTCTTAGTAGTTTTCCCACATTTCAAGAACTCGGTATCCTTCCTGTTCTAAGTTAAAGCGTCGTTGACATGTGGCCTTGTAGAAGTCTTCCATGGTTCGCTGTAAAAATGGATTTTTGATGTCAGGTTGAGGGTAACAGGTAGTACATCCGTGGATAAATAAACCGTTAAACTCGTACACAATCTTGGGGTCTTCAAAGTCCCAGCCATCCACCGAATATTCCCCAATGGTTTTTTCGCCTCCTTCGTTTCTTGCATGTCGGATCCATTTGTCTTACTTTTTACACAAGTAATGTAGCCAGCGCAGAGTTCTGACCGAGTATCAACGTTTGACAAGGTTTGTAGTTTTCAAGTGCGTGTGATAGTCAGGGTCTTCTCAAGCATGAATTGCTTGAGGTACACTAAGGAGCACGCTTTGGCAACGGCACGTGTCTTTTAAAGGATAGATCCCACCATGTTCCATGAATAATTGTCGATATTTTCCATATCAATACCGTAAACTGTTAACGTCAGAGCAACAAAACTTTAACATTTCTTCCTGAAAGACTAAGGGGTCCGATGCGTAAGAGCTGTACCAAGCGTAGAAAGCTTCTAGTTGGTCAGTGCGCATTTAGTTCAAACTAGTGATCATCAGACAAATGCGGTAGAAAAACGTATTGATTTGCTTCGGTGTTGAAAATGCGCGGAAAATATTCTTTGGCAATTTCTGCCATTCCAAACGTTTAGGCATTCGACTCAAAGTAATGACTAAATAATTCATTGAATCTTTAAAATGTACTTGCATGAAAATTATTTTGACCGCGTTCAAGTTGACTTTAGGGCTCCCGGTGTCTGGTTCTGTGTAATATTTTAGAAGAAATTGTCCATCGCACCCTGATATTACCATGGCACTGTCATGACAGTCTCCGTAACGTTCGATGTCTTCTTGACCCAACGTGTTTTGTCGATAGGATCATCGGGCAAAGATGGCAAGCGTGTTAGGTTCTCGAAATATTGTTCTCGTGCTCCAAGATCTTGTTACAGTGTGAGCAATGATAAAAGATAGGCTCATTGTTGCATTTTTCGTATGCTTCATGAGCCACGCGGACATTAAGAATGTGAATACCGGTCTCTTGCATGCATTCCACATCGAGATAGATGAACTTCCGTTTCTTCGTGTCATCCTCTTCTATATGCTTCGACTGGTATTATTCATGTGTCGTTCAAGTTCTAAGTCCAGGATTTCGCGACAAATGTGACATCGTTTTTTTCCTAGACAAACGTGTGATTTGGGTATTACCAACACGTTGATTAATTTGATTTGATATGATTGTTTGTGGGTTTTGGAATCTTTTTATTTTCTTTACATTTCAATATAATGTAATTTTGTTTACTATGAATTGATATTTTCCAGAAAATTCCGTTTGACCTGAGTTTTAACTTAGATACCTAATATCAGAAAAACCTGTTTCTATTTTTGGCTTAGTTCCTGGCCTTGATTGATGTCAAGTAACCAACTTTTTCTAGGAGTAAAATGATTGGTTCTTATCAAGGACATACAGGAACTATGAGACATTTACATGTAAACATGATCACGTCATCGTCTACTGCGCAATGTATTTCCCAATCAGGCATTTCCGAAATTGTGAAATACTTAGCATTAATAATGATATTTAGAGAGAGAGAGAGAGAGAGAGAGATCAGAGTCCAGGGCTTTTAAACTCTTTATGTCAAGTTGTTTTCTTATGTTGTGACCAGAAATGAACTTTTGAGTTTTGAGTTATTAGTTAATTTTTCTCCAAACTATTTGGACTCTAAGAGATTAATTAGTTTCTCTGGAAATGTTATTGTATTCATACATAATTCTTGAACAAAGACATTTACAGAAAATTCTGTTTGGATCTCCAAGACCGAAGGATAAATTTTATGTTTCTACAAGGAACTGTAGACGTCAAAACAGTACAGGCTATAGCATACGTCATCGCCTTCCATCCTGGATTCTTCGTCGGGATTCCGACTTGGAATCATTAGAACATTTCAATATTAGGACTTCAAAAATTGTATTCGTGGATTAATCTTTTATTAATTTTGGATTTGATTCAGGAAACCGTAAGTTCTCATATTTTTTTCAATTTTACAGTACTTTTTTGTGTTACTGTTTATTCGAGCCTAAACACGTAACATAAGAGACGATAGACTTGAATGTATTTTCCGTCCGGCGAATATTTGCCTCGAAACAATAGAGTTCCGCGCACTTCTTGAGGGTGCATTTTCAAAGTGTAGCGTGGCACTAAGTCGTGTTGCGTTTTTTTTTTTTTTTCATTGCAGTAATGCTACAAGTTTGTGTCTTTAGATAGGCCATCTTGCTGCAACATGAGTTCTGATTCTCTTTGATGTTTCGCTCGGTCCGACGTTTGAATGGTTTTTCGGGCCCTTTTACATTCTGCCGTATGTTTTTGTTGGTTTAGGTTCGGCCCACGACGATAGCCTGGACTAAATACATCTTGTGTTGAGTCTTGTTAATTTTGACGAGACTGCAGTTGTTGAGGATGCAAAAAGAGTCCACCAATAACATATTTTTGCGTTGTCCATCCCCTTTGAGAGAGGAAACGTGGGTCATGTAAAGTGTGGCTTTAACATCGGTGGTGTGAATCTGGTCGTCGGATTGCTGCATGTATTGAATCTTGTCGATGACTTTGGAAGGTGTCAGTTCTGTTGGTCTGCTGATCCAGACGGGCGACTTTACACTGTCATGATATATAATGGAGGGTCTCAAGCGAGTATTTTCTTTAGTTTGGTATCATCGTTTCAGTGTGGTTAATAAGGAATGCCACAAATCAGAGATGAGCCCTTCTGCTTTCTCCAGTGGTACGTCGTACTTGAAATCTTGAATCTTCACTGTGTATGTTTAGGCCATGGTTCTAAATTTCCTGCAGAAGCACATTTCCGTCTCTCGAATGAGGTAAATATTTTTGGGTGCTACCGGTTGAATTTGTCTCGGAGAAGACGCTCTGTGTCTTGGTGAAGTATTAAATAAGCCTCGCTCATGTCGTCTTCAAAACCGCTAGCATGGATTTGAGCCAAGATTTCAGCTCCTGTGCGAGAAGATATCTAGCGTTGTAGCCTCTTATTTTCTTCTACTTTGTAATAGTGCAATTGTTTCAAATTGATAGCACAATTGCAAATGTCAAGATTTTAGACGCCATGGTCCCTGTATATTGGGCGAATTTCTTACCTCAGAGTATTCATTCAGGTCTCAAGCAACCAAGAAGATGGAAGATACAAGACAAATCGAGCTTCTGATCAAAGCTTTGCAAGCCGTCATACGAAGGTTTAGTTCAGAAAAGGCAACGGGCTACTCATCCTCATTTCGAGATAAAAGTCAAGTCACTTGCTATGTCTGTCAGAAGAAGGGACACTGGTGGACAGAATTCAAACAACGTCAAAGTGTGTGTGTGTGTGTGTGTGTGATTTGGAATTGTAACGTAGCTTTAACAATTTTTCAGTTATATCGCAACGATGTCTGCAGTGTGACACTTTATAGTGATGTCTGGCACTGGGGCATCATGCCTGAGACATGTAGCGTGACGTCCCACCCAGTCACATTATCCTGACACCAGGCCGACCAGTCCTAATACTAAACTCTTAATGCTGAACGCCAAAACAAGGCAGCTGTTAATACCATTTTTATAAGTCTTTGGTATGTCTCGGTCAAGGATCGAACCCACGACCCCCGCATCCGAGGCAATCACTAGGTCAACGGAGCGGATACAACGTCAAAGTAAGACAGGAGTAAAGAGAGACAAAGATAAAGAAAACTGCTCTCATTGTCAGAAGAAGGTTCATTGGTCTTCAAAGTAATATATGAAAAAAGACCCAATCAAAGATATTAAAGAAGGATGAGAAGACTTAAGGAAATGAAGAAGAACCGTTCGAAAGGGAAACAAAATCCATTACAGTTCAGGATCTTAAAAAAGAAAAAGAGAAGAAGAAAGTGAAAAAGAGGAAAAACCTGTGTCATTTTTGAATAGTGTGTGAAGGGGTGGTGGATGGTATTGGAATGTTGGATGGTATAGTAGTTTGATGGATAGTATACTTTTATGGTGTAAGTGATGGTCTGTTTTTTGGTGTACAGGATATTATATGTTATGAACTTTCATCTCCTTCTCTTTTAATCTAAGCTAACACGAGACGATTTCTGGATAGTGTTTGGGGTAATGGATGGCATAAATAATGCAGTATGTTTTAGCTGTAAAGCACAGTATATCTTATGAGATTTTACCTTCATCTACACAAACCCCTTGTCTTTTGATAGTTCTTGTGGGAGTTTAAACACTGTGTATGTTTGAATTAGGTATATAGGTTGTAGGATACTATAGGTATATTCATATTATCTTTCTGAGATTTGATCTTCTTCGCTTAAATTCTAAGCTAAAACACAAGACCTTTGGGATGGTGTGTTTATGGATGTCAAATAATCAAGGGGTGTGTGTGTGTGTGTGTGTGTGTGTGTGTGTGTGTGTGGGTGGGTGTTTATGTTTCGTTTGTCCCTAAAAACTCCATTTGTCCCTTTAAAATTCATTAATGCGTATTCAGGTCAACTCAAACACTGTTATTAACTGCATCGCCCAATAGACGTCAGCCACTTGCAACACTGTTACTCATTGCCTGCCCGATTGAGGTCAGCCACTTGTAACATTGTTGCCATTTTTCCACAGAGGCTAGTACCAGGACGTACCATGTTCAATTCCTCTTGTCGCAAGACAGGCACAGCATGTTAATTTTCCATTATCGCTAGAAAGGCCCACGATATTAATTTCCCATTGTGCTCAATTGTCCCTTATATTGCTTCTAATGACGTTCAAGCATATGTCATCAGCACTTACGAAAGTCATCGAAAAGACTCCGACTGAGTAATCTTTAATTTTAATAATGAAAGCGAGCTGTAATATTTTCCTTCCTTTGCATTACCTCTTCTGGACAACGACATCATCGACTTTATTAGAAGAAATTTGTTTTGCGCTCAATCCAAGATGAGATTACAATTGTTGTATCTATGCACTTAAAATAAGTAATAGAAAAGAGTGAAAAGCAACAAGGTTTGAGAAATTCAAGCAATAATTTATTACCTTTAAAACAACATAAAATTTAAATTTTAAAAAGAAATACTGTAATGCGAATTGAATAGCAAATAATCATAGAATTACTAACACTTGGCCTAATAATTTAAAGTTCAGAGTAAACATTTAGTACGGAAATATTAAGTCCAATGCTAAATTGTTGATGTGTGTGCGTTGTCAGCCATGTAAATAACTTTACGTTCATGACTTGGTATTTGTGATTGAAGAGGAAGGAACGGGCCATAATCCTCTCTCGTCACGGTTGATGTTTAAGTAAGCGGGACTTGTTAAACAATTCTTATTTTTAAAAATATAGTGTTTAATAAAATTATCTTTTGACCTTCTCTTTCTTATTCCATTTTTGTATTTGTAAAAAGAAACATAGAACCATGTACAAACCCATTTACAGTTTTCAACATGGTGGTTTAATGTTAATTCCTGCAAACATCCATATCTCCACCTATAACTACTGACAATATTTTAATCACGATTGAAAAACCTTGTCACACTGAGAGAGTAGTTCACATACCTTTGTATCCATGGTAGTTCGCAATTGGCGAAAGATTAGTCATATACAAATTAAACAGTGGAATTCCTTACCTAGCTCTCTCATCAACATGACGTACTTGTCTTTTCTTCTGATTTCGATATTTGTACGCCACATTGTACAATCTCAGTTAGTAAACGTCAGCACACCTGTTGGATCCATAACTGGATATGTTGACGACGTTAACTTTGATGGTGATAGCCAAAAAGTTATCAAATTTATCGGTATCCCATATGCCGAGGCCCCAGTTGGACAACGGCGATTCAGTAAACCAGTTTTGAAACGATCCTTGCCGTTACTATACAATGCCACCTACCCAAGACCTCAATGTCCTCAGGATCGCCTTTCTGGTTTGGACCTGGATCTATCGAACATTGCGGAGGATTGCCTAAATCTAAACATCTACATTCCTGGACACCGTGTTAGTTCAAACTCCAGACAATTCGCCGTTATGGTTTGGATTCACGGTGGTGGATTCATCATTGGAAGCCAAGACATGTACGATGGAAGTGTGCTTAGTGCTATGAATAACGTCATCGTCGTTACGTTGAATTACAGGCTAACAGTTTTCGGATTTCTTAGCACTGGAGATAATGAACTAAGTGGAAATTACGGTCTATGGGATCAACATACTGCGTTCAGATGGGTTCATGAGAACATAGCTGCATTCGGTGGAGACCCTGAGAGAGTAACGATGTTCGGGGAGTCGGCCGGAGCGTTTAGTGTGTCGTATCAGGCATTATATCCAGGTAACTCTGGGCTTGTCAGGCGTGGCATTGCACAGAGTGGGTCTACCGACAATATCCGTGTTGGCATCGATGAGTCTCAACGTAATTTCCAGGGCTTCACCAAAGCCGTCGGGTGTGCTTTTCCAGAACAATTCAGAACAGTCCGATGTTTGCGTTCGAAAACTTTTAATGAACTTCTCACTGGGTTGCATAGAAACGAATTTAACATGCCGGTGTTTACTTTTCGCCCAAGAGTTGACGGAGAATTTTTGCAAGAGTATCCGTCAAATATTTTTCGAAATGAAACAGACTTATCTGCAAAAGTTCTGAAATTCTTTTCTACTCTGGATTTTATATCTGGTGTTAATAGCCAGGACGGAACTGCAGACCTCAACCTTTTTGTTGATGAGATGAAATACTACCTAAATAGAAGTATAAACGATGGAATACCTAGAGAATTTTTTACTGGCACGATTGTTCCATTCATAATGGAATATCTCTTGAAAGAGAACGTGACAGTTTTTGCTGAGGCAATTATCCACGAATACACAGATTGGTCGGATCCGTATGACCCAAAGAAGATCAGAAGTTCCGTTCTTGATCTTCTCACGGATTATATTTTTCTCGTTCCAGCAGTTAATACCCTTAACTCACATAGTGCGCTAAACACCGACTCCAATACTTTTATGTATCAGTTCAGTGAAATACAATTTTTCTATCAAAATTACAGCTGGTTGCAAGGAGCAGCACATGGTATGGAATTGCCGTACGTTTTTGGATTTCCACAGTCGATGAAAATACCCTTCGCCTTTGAAAGTGTCCCTGCTAAGGATATAAGGCTGTCGAAGCTGATCATGAATTTATGGGCTAATTTTGCCAAGACCGGTAATCCTAATTCACCCATCGAATTAAATAATTTAATTCCTGTTCCCTGGCCTAAATATGGCGAAAATCACATGTATCTGGATCTTTCGACGAATATGACGTCATCGGTGAAAAAAAACATTGCGCCTTCTAGAATTTCTTTGTGGTTGGAAGTTTTGCCAGAGATCCTTAAAGCCGTCCACAAAGTAACGTCAGTGTTACCACATGTTCCAGTGACTGTTGTCGGCTAAGAAATACATATCTATATTTTAAAAAAAAGTCTTGTCCATAGATTCCGAATTTTCTTCGCAAAGTAGAAAAACAAATATTACTGGTGTAAATGAGATTGCAAAACTTTTGATTATAAAGATGGTACAAAAATCCAAAGATACACAACAATGTATGCGATTCTTTAGATTCCATTAAAATGCAATCGTCCTTTTCTTTTTAGATTTTATGCCCAACTCTAAAGCACAAACAAGCTGAGAATAGAAAGTTTATTTAAAATTGCCTCTACTTTTTAAGTAACTTTTATCACAAATATTTTGAATTTTACTTTCATAATTGTTTTAATTGAATCGTGTAGTTGTCAGGGAAATCGGAGTGGGGTGGATGGAAAATAAATTAAACGCTACATCACTAAATTATGTCCTTTCTTGAATAATATTTCTTTATTTACTAGATAAGTAGAAGGATGTAAAATATCTACGTGTACCTGTATAATACCTGTATGTACCTGTCAATATATACCTGTACCTGTATAATACCTGTGTGTACCTGTAATTACATGAGTAATATTTCTTTCTTTACGAAATAAGTATAAGAGTATATAATATCGTCATGTAAATGTGTAATATCAACATGTGCCTGAATAATATCCACATGTAGGTGCACAAAATTTACCTTTACCTGTATAATATCCACAAGTTCCTGTAAATATTTTTCATATTATCTTCGGTGAGGAAGATGCTTTGGAAGAAGTATATACAACAATTGTAACAAGACTGAATATCATAATCTAAAACTAGATATATTTCCACAGCTGAAAATAAAATTATATATATGGTGATAATCATCATCTCCAAGCTAGTTTTAAAAAACCGTAGACGAAAGGTTTTACAAACATTGTGAGTGAAATTGGAAGTTTTATGTATGACCATTACTAGATAGGAAGACTTATGACCTTACATCATCATTTCGGAAACTTATCATAGGATTGGTATCTACGATAAAGTCAGGATTTAAATTCGGTATACATGTATATGTAACAAGGTAGATGGATAAAATAAAATTTTCCCATAGCATTTAATATTTTTAAAGAGGTATTGTTTAGCAATCTGTCTATATTTGTTTGACCTTGTTAGGAGCTTTCCTTTATGACCTTGTTAGGAGCTTTCCTTTACCGTTTCTCAAAACTGAATTTGCAAATCACTTGAAAATTGTATTAGCAATTAGTACATTAAAATAGTTAGTTTCACTAATTAAATAAACTTCCTTATAGTGTTTTGTATTAAAATTGAATTTTATTAACGACCTGGTAATGCTATAGGCTAATCAAACAAATTTCCGTTAAAACAGGAAATAGAAGTGTAGTCAAAAATATTATCCATGATTTGCCAATGCATATTGGGAAAATTATACGGAAAGATAAATAATCACAAAACAATAGCTTTTAAGCATTTAGCAGCGAAATATTTACATTTGTGTAAAGGTATTATATATCCATGGGTATGTGTTTGTCTGTTTCTGTGCTCGTTGCATTCTTTTTTGTTGTTGTCGTTCTGGTTTAAATAAAAGATTTCATTTTTTCTCCCCCTTTGCCAATTTTAGTCGTTAAAAGGGCCTTTCTAGAAGATCGTGAGTTTTTGTTGGCGGCCTGAACACAACCATTATAAATGTTGATAAGGCGAGTTGATAACTATCAGTTTCATCGATAATCAAAGCCGTTCACATTGCATGCCTTATCCATGCTCTTCTTTTTCTTTTATTTCGCAAAAAAATACTTTAAAATTTACATTCATCTTCAGATAAACACAGTTGCTAAGCAATATATTATTATTTATTTTACTAACAAAAATTCATGTTTTAAAATTAAAATTTCGTTTTTCGGGAGACAAGAACGACACGTCTCTCCAGTCTCAATATATTTTAGTTAGTACAACAATTCACATGTGACTAATAATATACGAATAAGGTACAACAATTAACTTGTGTCTAATAACATACGAATAAGTTTCGCCAGATATAATCTTGATATTTCAGGAAATTTAAAATTTCCTTTAAACCACTGAAATTTAAATTTTGGTTGCTGCTAATTTATCCAATTAATTACATGAATCCATAACATCAACCTCCACATCTTTGTATTTAAAAATTATCACAAAAATACATTCATTTTATTAAAAGAGAACATTTCAAGTTTTTTTATAGATAAAAATTACGTCTTCTATGACATGGTCAGAACTTGTGATTATTAATTAGATTGACCAAAGTTATCCCCCCAGTAATATTTGAAACTTAATATCTCGAGAACGTCTTTATCCAGTTAAAGGAATTTTCCCTTCTGTAATCTTAAGTTGTTCTCGTTATTTTTAATATATTTATTCCTAACCTTGGTTTCACTTTAATATAAACCAACTAGTGTGGAATAAGGAAGGGGCGCGTAAATAAAGACAGAGCGATCGTTTTGGTTGAGACTGAATATTTTGGTACTGTATGGACCTAGGTGTTGGCGCACCCTCGAATTTGATTAACTGTCATACACAATCATATGCATATTAATAAAGTAATTAATGTATTCTTTATATAATACTTACTGAATATCTTTAATTGAAATGAAATCTCACCAGGAAAGTAAGATTAATAAATACCCTTTACTAAATAATTATTAGTAGGCGGGGGAGGGACAAAACTTTCAGTATATTCAGAACAAGTTTGTTCACACACAATTTTATGACTTTATTTTCGTGTCACTGCTGTCAGAAAGTGGCTATACACTTTTAACTGTTTTCTATGTGCTTCTAGCACGCGAGCGGTGGCAATATATCCTCCGTTTGGAGTTTGTGAAATGGGTAAGTAAACGTAGTTTACTTTTGTTTGAGTACATAACTGACATGTTACCTCTGTTCACGTGGGTTTCAGTTTCGGTTCGATCAACATGGGTATGTGAGAGAGCTTGCCTGTAGCTTCTCGTTGGTCGATCCACCAAATATGCTTGCCTCCATCTGTAGCCTCTCATATGCTTACAAATGGGGTGATGTCCGATGAAACCAAACCTTTTTTAGATAGCAGTAACCTACAACGGCGCTGATATGGTACTTAATTCATGTAGGTAAAGTTATTTAACACATGTAGCTAGGGAACATAATACATGTAGTTAGGGAACATAATACATGTAGCTAGGGAACGTAATACATGTAGCTAGGGAATATAATACATATAGTTAGGGAAGGTAATACATGTAGCTAGGGAACAAAAGACATGTAGCTAGGGAACGTAACACATGTTGCTAGGGAACATAATACATGTAGCTAGGGAACGTAATACATGTAGCTAGGGAAAATAATAAAGCAACAAAATTATCTAAAATAAATCTGGAGATACAATGACATGTACCATAAGTATGTCTGGTGAGCGAATGATAATCCTAGAAACAACATATTCTCCTGTTAATGTAAATAACATACTAGCTGTAAATTACACCCAGCTTAAGACGCTCGATAATAGCAAGATATCGCTGAGAGGCGTAACAATCATTGGATCGATAAACATGGCAGGTAATAAAATAATAAGTCTGGAAACAGAATACCCTCCTGCTGACGTAAACAACACACAAGCTCTAAGTAATGCACAGCTTAATGTGATCGATAATAACAAGTTATCACAAACTTGTTGAACAATGACTGGAAACATAGATATGGCAAGTAAAAAAATAATAAATCTAGAAATTACACATCCACCGCTTAATCAGAATCCTACTGAAGTGGTGAGTTTAAGTCAACTAAGTACCGTATCAGGCTTGGAAATAAATAAATTTTGGAGATACTGTAAATGGAACACTTACATCTTCTTACGGTGTTAATATAACAGAACTTCAATCAAATTTTCCTCCAAATGCATCAGATGCAGTATCGTACAATCAGCTCAAAACAGCGCTAACAAAATAGTTACCACTTGGTGGTGGAACTATGACTGGATTGTTATATATGAGCGGATATCTAATAATATATACTCAACTTGAATGGCACATCGCCTACCGGCGCCACTTTTGTGGCAAATGTAAGGTTTGTTAAAGACAATTTTGTGATAAAATCTGGCGACGCTTTGGTGGGAAATCCAGACATAGGGGTGTGAGCGATAACATCATATGTACCTATCAATGGTTCTAACCTAACATATAAACTGTATGCTGACGCAGGTAAAAAAAAGTGTTATTACTGCTGCAAGTACAGTTGCAGATGCTTCTTATCTTAAAAAACGGGAGGTACAATAGCAGGTGCGATCGACATGGTTACCAATAAGAAAACTTCTACATATGCACCTTTTGATGCATCTGACCTGGTAAATAAACAGTACGTGGATAGTGGTGTTGCAGGTAATGGTAGCACAAAACAAGCTAAGAACAGCGTTGGACATATTCCACATCTCGTAAAAGCTATAGATAATCAATGGGTTCTGTTACATTGCGTCAACACAATATCCTAGAAATAATCCAAATTATCCGTCTGGATGGTCAGAATGGAATGGACCGCAAACGGAGAAACAAGTAACTTTTGGACTAAAGTACAGTGCCTAGCAGCTGTAGCAGTATGGAAATTTCAACTGCGAGGCAGATTAGATGTTAATGTCGGTCATATATACAACTGGATACTAGAGGGAGCGACAGAAAATTCAACCTAGACAACAATATATAGCGCGACAGGTGTTTATATCTCAACGAGTCAACAATTCATCATCGCTGATGTTAACACTGTTAACAAATATCTTTTCTTTAGGATTTATATTGTCAATGATGAAATTCCTTACCTAGGTCATACAATGTTTCGAAGAAATATAGTTGACAATTAGTGTAATTGTAATCTATGTCTTTTGATCCGCCGTCGATCAGAGTCGCAAAAGAGTTTTATAATTTATACTAAACCCGAAAACAGAGACACGAAATAGCGGATGTTGATTCGCTGAACCTATATTGTGTTGAAGAGGCGTGAGTAGTAAACGTTATTGCTAGAATGAAAAAAATTGCTTCAAATTCACCCGGTTTAAATGAGAACAATGAAAATTTTGTTAGAGTTGCAGGAATGAGAGGTCCTCAGCTGAAAGATGCCATAAAAGACTTTGATATTATTAATATTTACTGTCCTGTATGTGTATGTGAGGAACAGAGATTAAAAGCTGAAATATACGTTGTTTGAGCAAAACAAAGAAAATCTCTTAATTATCGATAAATCTAACCTTCTAAAAACTAAATATCATGGTGGTTAAAGAGCAGAGCAAGATCCACTAAAAACGATTCATGACGAGCTTGAAAAACTTGCTGAAACAATGAAACACAAGTTTTTAAAAATCGTGAGCTCAAAGACACATTTGCTAAATGGATAATATTAGTGTGCTAGGCATGGACTATAATGTTAAAAAGACTTGTTGGAAATGGTAGATAATAGTAGTGATGATAACCTGCTAACAACAACATATCTAGCTCTAACAGACTATCTCACCGGTGATAAAAATGAATAATATAGATCAGATGCTGCACTAAACGCAAGATCAGATATTGAACATAGGATTGATTCATATGATGATGTTGAACGAGACATATTTTATCGGGATCTTGACGATATTACAATTGTAGAACCTAACATTGATGAAGATTATAAAGAATATCACAGTTCTAAAGAATTGCGTGTGAAAACATATGCAAAGAGAAGCTGGAAAGTTACCGACAGAACGAAAGTACAAAAATATTAAAATGTTAATGATTCGATACCTAAACCCACCCGTCAATGACATAAATATAGAAGAAGCAGATGTTAAAAGTGTTTTGAGTTTTGTAACAGCATTTGCAATTCTCAGCTAACATCTAGTACTTAAAAATGTTAAACTTGGACAGTTCTGTTTCGTTATAAGTTATATCGATGAAATAAAATATATTTATCGTGATAGAGTCAGTGATCTTACTGAAATACCAACAAATTTGGATCTTCTATTTGTATCCTCAGATCGTAACGTTTTGACAGATAGCATATATAATGATATCTCATTTGAAGTATAAGATAAGTACAGAGATTTTCTTGCTGATCCTGTCAATAACAATTTTCGTACGCTGATTTAAAAGGTTGCTGCTGTAAATACGTTTACGCCGTCAGTTCAAATAATTACTGAAAGAGTTACATAATGAAAAAAAGAAAGAAATAATCGACTTCAATCACGTATCATCTGGTATCTTAGACAACGACAGTAACGAGCAGATCAAATAGTCCAAGTACTATCATAAAGAAAACTATTGTGTCAAACGCTCCAGAAAATATTACAGCAAAATAATAACTGTTCTCAACTATATATCCCGATAGTCTTAAAAACAGCGGGAATATGATCAGCAGGATGAACAGCAAATGCATCGCTGCTAGTTGTGTCAGGAACAGGTACTGTATTATGAGCGGTAAACAAAAGAATCGAGCCAAAATACGAGAATGAAAATACTTTGTGTAAAATAGCAACTTATAATAAAATATTGAATCAACTTCGAGCTTATCTCAGAAGTGAAAAGTTCATCATGTTAGATTTGATATAAGAACTGCGAGTCAAAAATGATTTGCTCGTCAATATAATACCTAACAGGGCTGTGGAATATGAAAAAATATTCTCGGTAACTATTGTGTACAAATATATAATATGGAAGATATTAATGTAGAGAACACAACGTTAAGGGTGAAAATAATTCTTTACCAGGGTAAGCATATGACGACTATGCCTAACAATGAGAAATATAGCATATATTGTTAAAAAAAGAAACAAGATAAAGTTGTGTCTTGTTTGTGAAGATGATTCAGAGTATTTTGATAAAATAAACTTGGTCACACACTCACTTTCTGACGTTGTTGATAATCTTTACAATCCGATATAACAGGACAAATGTCCTAAGATGACAGTTGATGATGAGATAAAAAAATGTAATGCTAATAAGACAATAGTCTCACGTGGAAATTGTATTAAGACACTGGAACCTGGTTCTCATACCAGTGGCAAAAGTAACTTGTTCATGGGAGTTATATAATGGCAAAAGCGGAGACGTTAAAACTAACTCGACAAGTTACTGCGTAAAAGGCTGTGTGAATATTTAACAAAAATCGCTGGTCATTTCATATAAAACACCAGTAGTCTAATATTAGGGGATTATTTCTGGGCAAACCCTATTTATGTTTAATTTTACATCATGGTCTCATCTGGTAATCAACGATGAAATTGATTTTGTTGTCTCAACAAAAAAATACATTTTCATAAACCTGGGGAGGAGGATTGGGGGGATGTAGAATCATGATGTTGTCCAAGTACAATAAAAGGGTTTGGCCAAGAAACTTTATATATATATATATATATATATATATATATATATATATATATATATATATATATATATATATATATATATATATATATACATACATACATACATACATACATACATATATATGTGTTTGTGTTTATATATAATATACATACATATAGACACACATATATATCACTGTGATTTTTGTTATAAGAACTAACATGTTAGACACTGTCACGTATATTTGATTTAATTTATATTTGATTTAATTTGTTTTTGATTTGGTGTGATTGTTTGTGGGTTTTGGCCTCTTTTTTACTTTACTTTACATGTCAATGTAATGTAATTTTGTTTACTAAGAATTTGATATTTTCCTGAAAATTTATTTTGATTTGAATCTTTCCATAAATACTTAATAATAGAAACACTGTTTCTGTTTTTGACTTAGTTTCTGGCCTTGATTCGGGGTCATGTAATTAACGTTTATTCTCGGAGTAAAATAATTGGTTCTTATCGAGGACATATAGGGGTTCCGTGATTTTTATATGTAAACATGATCACGTGATCCTCTATTTCGCAATTAGGCTTGTCAAAATTGTGAAATACTTAGTATACATAGTGATGTTTAGAGACAGATCTCAGAGATGTTTGGGCTTTTGTACACTTGATGTCAATTTGTTTTCTTCTGTTGTGAGCAGTATTGAACTTTTGAGTTATTGAGTTTTGTTTGCATGTTTCGGATTCTAAAAAATTAATTAGTTTTTCTGGAAATATTGTGTATTCATGCAGAATTCTGGAACAAAGACGGCTCTAATAAAAAATTTATTTGGATTTCCAAGACCGGAGGATTAATTATTGTGCTTCTACAAGGATCTGTAGACTTCAAAACAGTATAATTACAGCATACGTCATCGCCTTCCTTCTTGGAATCTTCGTTTGGACTCGAACTTGAAATCATTGGAACATTTAATTATTAGGACTTCTAACATTTTATTCGTGGATTATTCTTTAATTATTTTTTATTTGATTATGGAAACCGTAAGTTATATATTTTTCATGTTTAAAGTATTTTTCCAGGGAAATAAATTATTTGTAAAAATTTTCAAAGCTTGTTGTTTGCACTCTTTATTGTGTTGCTGTTTATTCGAGAATAAACACGTAACAACGCCGACGCAGTGAAAAAGAAAGTATTGAACATATATTCCGTGATTACGATAATACATCAAACCTTTGTTAGCGTTATGTGAAATACTTTAAACCTTGTTGCACAAATATTGTATATTTATTCACAAAATATTCATTTTGTCCAAATATTATATTTACATTTGTAGATTCAATAAGCACAAGTGTTTCATTTTTTAAAAATCAAAAAAAAAAAAAATGCAGTTACAATATCAAAGAACATTAAAAAATACATTGCTAGAATAAAATTAAGGGACAAACTTAGTCAAAATAGGGCCTGAATAATGCTTATATATTATATAGCAATCCCTTTTCTTCTTATATTTCGCTTTTTGGGAGGTGTGTGGAATGAAAATATGAAAAAAGTACTGTAATATCAATAAGAGCCTATTAATTGTCTACTTTTAAATCGTGTATTTGCATGTCTAAGTATCCGTGTATGATTTCGTTTATTATGTATTTATAGATTACTGCATTTTTATGCGAAAACATGAACGAGTTTTTCGGATGGAAATACTGCACAACCTTGGGAGTGCAGTATATCCATCCAACAAAACGAGTTCATATTTTTCCATTTAAATGCAGTTACCTCTATATTATATGCTCATTTTCTTATTCTACCTAAGGCTTAATTTTATAAACAAAATTACACAAGAAGCAAGGTAACTGAATATATGCCGTATTCCAAATTAGTTACACAAGCTCAGATTCATCATTACACAGCAACAACTTTATTAATGCGCACATAACTCCGCCCTGATAAATTTTAACTTAGTCGCACACTCGACATAACTTTCGAAAGAAAATGAAGTTTGGTCTACTTAAAATGGAGTCATATTGTAAAATAATGCGCATTGCAACAACTTTTCAATTTGATCTTAAATGAATAAATTTCGGTTTTTTGTCGATTCTACGAAATTTCTTGATTATGTACTATATCATCAAAGCGAAATCTACATGAAATACATTAGATTGAAGCAGTGCTGGAGAAGCGTGTTGACATCTGCAAGTGTTTCTGTTCTGTCATTGAATGTTTGAAATCATAATGTGGGAAAAATATGAAGTCTTTCTAATGCAATTATCAAAAAGACGCAATGGAATATAATGTTTATTTCATTTTAGGTGCAGTAAGGAGGATCTTTTTGCACTTGGAATATAGTCTAAATTACAGTAAAATTTCGAAATGTGTAATTAAGCTTGAGAACCCATGACATGGCTCATGTAAATCGGATTTGCAGAAATGACAAAGTACATTTTGAAGAAATTCAGGATGTAAAACTGTAAGTATATTTTTTGAGACTCTTATTACCAGCTAAAGAAGACAGTTTATGCCATGCCATTTGCATGTTATTTGTAAAAATCCTGTCTGGCATAGCTAGCCTAAATCCGAAATATTGCATCAAAAAAGTTAACGCGGAATTTTCTAAAGCACAAGCAGTTCGTATGAGGCAGTCTACGAAACATCTGCTTTAGTTCATTCGGAAACAAATTTAATCAACCAAAACGTAAAGCGTCTACTACGAGAGTGTACATGATTTGTTTACAAAGTAGTTCTTAATACACTATTGGGCACACGTGATTTCAATATGCAGTTGCACTTGAGTTCAATATCGTCAAATATTGCATGATTCTGACAATGCAGAATTAACGGAGAAAAATGAGTATATAATAAATCATACTTATTGCCCCTAATTTTTCTCCTAACTGAAGATTTTCGATTGTTACTTTCTTACTGGTAGCACGCGCTCGTTGATTTTCTTTTGTAATTAATCCGGAAAAAGTGGCATGCTGAGTCAAATAGGTTGCCGGCCCCTGCGTTAGCCGATTATGAGTACAACAAAATAAACAATAATGAAGAGGTGTGGAATAGAGAACTGCTAATATTTTTATTATAAACAATAAAATTGTACTCTAAACATAATGATCAAGGAAAGTCAAGTCTCATTCTTCAGCGTTGTCAATCATGTAATTACGTTCATCTTTAAAATTTGATATTTGTAAATGAAGATGAAACACTAGAAATAATCCCCATCTTTATGGTTAATGTTTAAGTAAACAGGACTTGTTGAACAAAGGTTAATTTGAAACTCAAATGGTCTTGACTCGTGTTTCATAAATGTTTCTTTTCACATAATCTTTCTGATTCTCTCTGTCCATCTTTAAATTTATAAAAAGAAAGATCAAAACCTATACAGTCCCATACACATTTTGCAGCATAGAGGCACAGTGTTAATTCATATACACATCGATCGCCACCTATAACTTCTGACAATATTTTAATGAGGATAGAAATACCTTATCAAACTGATAAAGCATGGGCTTCACATACATACCTTTGTATCCATGGTAGTGCGCCATTGGCGATAGATAAGTCCGGTACAAGTTAAAACATTGCATTCCTTACCTAGCTCTCTCATCAACATGAGGTACTTGACTTTCCTTCTGATTTCTATATTTTCGTGGCACATTGCACAATCCCAGTACGTAAACGCCAGAACACCTATTGGAGCTATAACTGGATATGTTGACAACGTTAACTTTGATGGTGCAAGCAAACAAGTTACCAAATTCATCGGCATCCCATATGCCGAGGCCCCAGTTGGACAACGGAGGTTCACTAAACCGGTTTTAAAAAAAATGCTGTCATCTCCATACAATGCTACTTATCCAAGACCTCAATGTCCACAGGATACCATTACTGGTTATGAAATGGATCTATCAAACGTTGCAGAGGATTGTCTATATCTAAACATCTACATTCCTGGAGACCACGTTAACGCGAACTCGAAAAACTTCGCCGTTATGATTTGGATTCACGGCGGTGGATTTATCATTGGAAGCCAAGACATGTACGATGGAAGTGTGCTTAGTGCTATGAATAACGTCATCGTCGTTACGTTGAATTACAGGCTAACAGTTTTCGGATTTCTTAGTACTGGAGATAATGAACTAAGTGGAAATTACGGACTCTGGGATCAGCATACTGCGTTCAGATGGGTTCATGAGAACATAGCTGCATTCGGTGGAGACCCTGAGAGAGTAACGATGTTCGGGGAGTCGGCCGGAGGGTATAGTGTGTCGTATCAAGCATTATATCCAGGTAACTCTGGGCTTATAAAACGTGGCATTGCCCAGAGTGGGTCTACCGATAATATCCGAGTTGGCATCGATGAGTCTCAACGTAATTTCCAGGGCTTCGCCAAAGCCGTCGGGTGTGCTTTTCCAGAACAATTCAGCACAGTCCGGTGTTTGCGTTCGAAATCTTTAAATGAACTTGTCTCTGGGTTACGAAAGAACGAATTTAACATGCCAATGTTTGATTTTCGTCCAAGAGTTGATGGAGAATTTTTGCAAGAGTATCCGTCAAATATTTTTCGAAATGAAACAGATTTATCTGCAAAAGTCCTGAAATTCTTTTCAACTTTGGACTTTATATCAGGTGTTAACAGCCATGATGGATCTGTTTCTCTCTTACCATTTGTTAACGAGATGAAATACTACCTAAATAGAAGTATAAACGATGGTATACCTAGAGCATTTTTTACAGACACGATTGTTCCTTTCATAATGGAATATCTCCTGAAAGAGAACTTGACAGTTTTTGCTGAGGCAATTATCCACGAATACACTGATTGGTCTGATCCGGATGACCCAAAGAAGGTCAGAAGTTCCGTTGTTGACCTTCTCACGGATTATGCGTTTCTCGTTCCAGCTGTTAAGACCCTTGACTCACATATTGCTTTTAACACGGAATCCAAAACGTTTATGTATCAGTTCAGTGAAAAACCATTTTACTATCAAGAGTACACCTGGTTGCCAGGAGCAGCGCATGCTGTGGAATTGCCGTACGTGTTTGGATTTCCACAATCAATGAAAATACCCTTGGGAAATGTCCCTGATAAAGATATAAAGCTGTCGAAGCTGATGATGAGCTTATGGGCTAATTTTGCCAAGAGCGGTAATCCAAACGCACCCATCGAATTAAATAACTTTATTCCTGTTCCATGGCCTAAATATGGCGAAAATCACATGTATCTGGATCTTTCGACGAATATGACGTCACCGGTGAAAAGAAACATTGCTCCTTCTAGAATTTCTTTGTGGCTGGAAGTGTTGCCCGAGATCCTTAAAGCCGTTCACAAAGCAACGTCAGAGTTACCACATGTTCCAGTGATTGTTGTCGGCTAAGAAATTCATAGCTATATGGAAAAAAAAATTTCCTGTCCACAGATTCCGACTTTTCATAGTAAATTAGAAACATTATCTTGCTGGTATAAAAGACGTTACTAACGTTTTTTATTGGAAACCCCCACCCTCACCAAAAATTGAAATCCTGTAGCGGCACAAGGATATATTGTTCGACTGATGTATGATGAGTTACAATTAGAGTTACAATTAGCGATGTACTATAATTTGACTCAGCAGACTTAACGATCACTTGACTCCAAAAATACACGCCAATGTATACGTATCTTTAGACTCCTTTCAAATATAATCATCTTTTCTTTTTAGATTTTATGACCAGCCTATAACAGAAACAAGGTGAGAATGGAAAGGTTATTGAAACATTTTGCTATATTTTATGTAACTATTATCAAATATACGTTGAATACAATTATTTTCATAATTGTTTTAATCAAGTCGCATAATTGTTGGAGAAATCTATGTGGGGAGGATAGAAAAATAAATTAAACTTTACATCACAAAGTCATGTCCTTTCTTGAGTAATATTTCTTTATTTACGATATAAGTACAAGGATTATAATATCTAAGTTTACCTGTTTAATACCTGTATGTACCTGTCAATATCTACATGTGCCTGTTTAATGCATGTATGTACCCGTCAATTTCTACGTGTTTAATTCATGTATGTACCTGCCAATACCTACATGTATCTGTTTAATACTTGTATGTATCTGTCAATTTCTACGTGTACCTATTTAATACATGTATGTACCTGTCAATATCTACATGTATATGTATAATGCCTGCATGTACCTGTCAATTTCTACATGTGCCTGTTTAATACTTGTATGTATCTGTCAATATCTACGGGTATATGTTTAATACCTGTATGTACCTGTCAATATCTACATGTACCTGTAAACGTATTTCATATAACCTAATGTCAGGAAGATGTTTCAGAAGAGGTATAACAACAATCGTAACAAGATAATAAGTTAGAAATAGATATATGTCAGCAGCTGATAATTAAAACATGTCTCTGATGATAAAAATGGTCTCCAAGCTAGAAAAGAAAAAAGACGGAAAGTTTTACAAAACGATGCGTAAACTTGAAAGTTGTGTTTATGACTACTACTAGATAGGAAGTTTTGTCTTTACGTCATCATTATGAACTCATACTATGGGATTGGTACTGGGTATAAAATCAGAACTTAAAATAGGTGTGCATGTACATGTCAAAATGTAGGTGGACTGAGGACATATTTATAGTGTGATTTCCCATAATTACTAATCTAGTGAAGTGGCATTGACTTTGCAGAAGTTCTAATTTTCCAAAGCATTTATTAGTTTTCAAAGATGTATTATTAAATAGTTTATCTGTCAATATTTGTTTGTCTATGTTAGGAGTTTCCGGTTACCATTTCTTAAAATTGAATGTACAAATTACTTTAACGTCGTTTTGGAATATAGTACATTCAAATAATTGGTATCACTAATTAAACCAAGTTCCTAAGTGTTTGTGTTTAAAACGACACTTAACAGCACCTAGTAATGACAAATGATAATCAAACAAATTTCCTTTTTGAAAGGAAATGATTGTGCAATTAGGAAAAAAACTATGATTTGCCACAGCGGATTAGGAAAATAATACACAAAGTTAAATAATTACACAATTAGCAATACTTTTTAAGCATTTAAAAAATGATCACGCATTTATATACCTGAAATATTTCAATTATTTATTTCCGGTTGCTAACTTTCGTTCTTAAATGGTACAGACTAGACGAACATGTTATTGTCTGAACCGTACCAGCATGAGCATTGATACGGCAAGTGGATGATAATCGGAATCGCCTATAATTAAAGGTCACGCGGGTTATCGTATTATCTCTCGAGTTCATAGTGTATGCCTTATGCATACATGCTGAAAACAATGATGGACTACTATTGGTCAGTGCATGTACATTAAAGAGAAAGGTAGACTTGTATTACCCAATGTGTGTACTAGAGAAAAAGGAAGGCTGGTATTGCCTAGTCATCCACCTGAATAATAAATGAAGAAAACAAAAACCTGTGAACTATTATTGCCCTAAAACCTGCGCATTAAGGTCTCGATGTCTGAGAGAAATTCTTTAAAATCGAATGGAAATAATAATAATAATAATAATAATAATAATAAAGGTTCTAAAGATAAAAGCATTATAATACTTTGGCATTATATTCTTAATTCCATCGTCTGGTATAACAACTCAACCAAGCCAGACAAGCAGCATCATAACAAATGTGGATTGTACAGATTTAAATTAACTTTAAAGACTTATCAATTTTGATAATTACCTTTGATAATTGACTTAGTGTACCTTTGATCACCTTTTTGCCTGACGGATATTTATAGCGTGGGAATAAGATCAAGAAAAATCAATGGTGATAGCAGCCAGAAAATGAAACTTTATATCGATCCTTTAAAATGACACTCAAGTTTAGAAATAAAAGTTACAAATATAACGAGGACATCTTAACATGAACAGTATTGTCAAAGTTTTGATAATTTTAGAGATTGTCATGAGCAATTAAAGAGTTTCCATGGGGACATAACTTATCACAAACGTAATATCTTTTCGAAAGTTACGAAATACTAATTTAATTTGGGACCCTTTATTTTTATTTCATTTTTCGACAAAGTACATTTAAATTGAATTTCATCTTCAGACAAACACATTTATAAACGAGATGCAATATATCTGTTTAATTTAATGACAAAGAATGATATTTAAAAATTTAAATTTCATTTTTCAGGAGAAATAAAAGAGACAAATCTCTGGTTTCAATATATTTTTAGTTAGAGCCACAATTCAAATATGTCAATTAACATGCGAATAAGGATTTCCACGTACAATGTTGAGAATTTAGGAAATTTAAAATTTTCTTTAAAAGATTGAAATTTAAATTTTCGTTGCTGCTAAAATTATCCAAACAACTATCAGAATGCACAAGATCACCTCCACCTTTTCTATTTAAGAATTGCACAAAGCAAACATTAATTTCTGTTTAAAGAGAGTATTCAGGTTTTATTTTTAAAAATAAATGTACGTTTCCAGTGACATCGTCAGAACTCACGTTAATGATATTGGCCAAAGTTTACGCCCTTGTCATTTTTTAATTTACATATTTCGATTTCGAAGGAATTTTCACCGTGCGATGTTCAGCTGTTCTATTTATTTTTTATATATTTATTCCTAAACGTTTCCGAGTAACTTGAATAAAAAATCAACTAGGATAGAATGAAAATGGGATATGTAAAAAAATGCAGATCGAGAATTCAGAGCGATTATTTTGATTGAGACTGCGAATATTTTTACTCTATGGATCTATTTGTCATACAAAATAATCACATGTATATTTGTAAAGTAATCATTATCTACTATGTATAATAGTTGCTGCATGTCCTTAATTGAAATGAAATCTCACTATGAGGAACAGATCAATTAAAATATTTTACTAAACAATTACTTGAGTGCTTGTCGAGAGAGAGAAACCCTTAGTACATTTAGAACAAGTTGGTCCCCAAATTTTTATGAAGTTATTTTCGTGTCAGTGTTGCCAGGCAGTGGCTTTACACGTTTAGCTTTGTTTTCGATGCGCTCTTTGCACTGGAGAGGAGGCCAAGGATGCTCCTTTGGACTTTATGAAAGGGTCGCCAAATAACTAAATATACTTATCTTGGAATGAGTGCTCAACTATCACGTTATTCATTTTCACGGGGTCCTGAGTGTGCAAAGGAGATAGCATTTACAGATCCTTCACATGTTACCTCAGTTCCCGTGGGTTAGAGTCTCTACTCGACCAGGGTGGGTATGCGAAAAAGCTTGCCAGTAGCTTCTCTTGGATCAATGGTTCTTCCCCGGTTTTTTTATCCACCAAATGTACATGTACCTCTAGTTATTAGTAAATTACAATTGCGTAGCAAGAGTACTTAATACATGTTGCTAGGGTACTTAATATTATGTAGCTACCGTACATAATATACGCAGCAAGGGTAATTAACACACGTTGCTAGGGAACTTAATACATGTTGCTAGGTTACTTAAAACATGTATCTATGATATTTATTACATGTAATTTGGGCACTTAATACATGTTGCGAGGTTACTATAAAGCTCCAATGAGTAGTATAAATGGCATAGTTCTCCGCGCCATCTTGGGTGATTACGAGCGGATTATTTACCAGTTCGCCTTCGCCTCAAGCTGCGTTCCAACAGTGACATCCCGGTGAGAGGGGTGTGTTTTTTTTTCTTTCTCGGCGCCATACTTGTTAGATTATCAGAATATCACAGAAGTGAAGCGAAGTCATTGTGGTGACATCACTAAGTCATTTAAGGTCACACACATGTTCGAACATAATTAAGTACGACACAGTGATCTAAGTGGGTAAAACCGATATTGACTTTTGTCTAAGGCGTGAATGGGGACACTATGAGAAAGCGGTCTAAATTATTTACTGGAGATAATTAGGTAGGACACATGAAGATATAACTTTGTGAATCTCAGAAGATGATATTCTTTGCAGGACGTTATTGACTAATCCATTTATTAATGTTTACTAAACAGGTGTGTACATACTAGGTCAGATGTAACCCACCCCACAAAGTATAAAACTTGAAAATCCTGAACGAAGACATGTTATTTAATTAAAGCAATTTCCACAAATAATTTCAGCCATAATGCATTTTAAAGAAGGTACTAGATGTATGAAGATTTATTTTATTTTCTTGCCGTAGTTATTTATCACAAAGTTATGGAAGTGAATTATGTTTCTCACTTTATCTTAACATGACTAGTCATGTCTAGTTCGAAAACACCACCACATCCTACCATTTACTTCATTGCTTTACTATCCGAATCTTGTTATGTATTCATCATTGATATGACATTATTAGTCGTCATCAACCCTAGCATTAAACGGGTGGCGAGTGGTCAAAGACATTCGCCTTTACAGATCACCCATATCTCACCTGTGTTCGCGTAGGTTCGAGTCTCAGTTCGGCCAACGTACGTATGTGAGAAAGATTGCTAATAGATGCTCTTGGATCAGCGGTTTTCCCGGGGGGTATGCTCTGTCCTTCCTCCAACAAATATACTGGCTGCCATGTTCAGCATATCAAATGCTGAGAAATAGCAGCTAACCCTCAAAAACTAAAACCTGCAGCTAACCCTCAAAACCGGCACCTACAGATGACAGAACAGTCCCTTCTCAATTATTCCATGGTATAGTTTACCAGTCCCCAATCATAAATACTGCACAAGGAGTCACACACTCAATCCACACAACTAGATTTTAATAGGGACTACTGAGCTACAGGGACAAGGATGCGGCTCTGACCTCACTAAATCTAAACCATCCCATCATGACATCTCACCACTCCGTGACATTTGCTCCTAGTGATTGGTTAATTGTTTGGGCTGGGGACTATCTCCCCAACACCGACTTTCCATAATCAAACAAGTAATCACAAAAATCTAGGATATCCTTAAAATGGAGAGTTATATATTCCAAATTTATTACATAATAATATATGAGTAAATTAATGTTAAATTTAAAAAGAAACTTATCTTCTTATGTTTCGCAATGTGTGAAGACCCCGAGTCAAATATACATTCCAACGTTATAATGACGAACATAAAATGTTTTAGAAAACGAACTGTACGGAAGGAAAATGTATCATGTCGACTGGTATAAGGGAGAAAAATCAAATGAAAACTTGTAACTGATACAGGAAGTGAAAATTTAATAATAATAATAATAATAATAATAATAATAATAATAATAATAATATTATTATTATTATTATTATTATTATTATTATTATTATATGACCACAATTATTCAAAATAAAGTTTAATCTCAATATTGTTTGTAATTATGATGATAGGTCCCAATTATTAAATTGAAACTCTAAGGGATAAATCACTATAACAAATATTTTCCCAAAACTGTTATAGACTTGGATGCTGATGTAAGAATGATAAATGTCATGGGCAAGATTTGATACATATTTATTCTAACACATAATTATGACTTGCATATAAATACCAACCTAAACCATCCAAATAAAATAGCATAAGACCTGAATGTTACTATTTACTTAGTATGTATAGTCATGATTGCGTATATTACCGCTTTAAATGGAAATGGCGATAATCTTTAAAAGGAATAGGCGATAATCTTTAAAAGGAATAGGCGATAATCTTTAAAATGAATAGGCGATAATCTTTAAAAGGAATAGTTATCATTAAGACTTAATACGCACAAACCTAATGTTGATTTTATACTGCGGCATGAGAATTTAATTGTTCAGGCTTTCAAAAAGTTAACAAAATTCATTTTAATACTTTCTTTTCATAGTAAGATGTTTTTCTGCTCATGAAACGTACATCCCGGTTTACAGAATACATCGAGTCAAATTGACTTTATAACAATAACCTTTTCTCCCAGGAGTCTTATTTTTGTAGCAGTATCATATAGTCACAAAAAAAAAAAAAGATTCAATTTGAAATACAGAAAATATGATTTTTCCCCTGCATAAGTACAAACTATGTTGCTTTGGCAGAGAGGCAGAATCCATGACAACCAATATTGACAAGTAGACAAACCAAATTCAAATTCCGAAAACAAAAACATTTGTTCGTAATATTTCTTTTGATTTTATGAGGTACACACATTATATTGATTAATTTTGCAGTCCTCGTGTATTAAATGGTTCAGACCGCAGTTAAATCAATATCAATAATGATAGAAGCAGGAAAGTTGGGTGTACCTTATTTTTTGCTCAGAGGAATTGAGTTAAGTATCAACCCTTGAATTATCTTATTTCGTAATTCTGCAATAATGCCTGTGCATACGTTTCAGATATTAAAACCTTCTCGGGCAGTAACTATGGCAATACATTTTGCTCTTTAGGGTTCTTTGAATAATTTCAAGCTTTCGATCGCCATGGCTTGCCAAAGCTGAAAAAAGTTCAACCCGTTTTATAAATTCAGTATTAAATCATTATCCTTTTGAGGGCATTTACATACATAACACGAGTATAAACACTTCATGGCGTCGTCACAAATGACTTCGCAACGTCATGCAGAAGTAAGGCGTAACGACCAAAGCATCTGAATGTATTCAAATAAAATCAGGTTTTGTAGCAAAAAAAAAACTATAATCTTGCATTTGTGCTCATTCCAAATTTTCTTTAATGAAACTCGTCGAAACATTTCAATTGTCTTCCTCACCAAGGGTAGCAAAGACAAAATTTATTCGACTCATTCAGTTTTAATCATGCACTCACGTAAGATTGTCCAATCATGAAATGATGTTCTCATACTACGGTTTACAGAGGTAATTATAATAATAGTAATAATAGTAACATATGACAAACTCAAAGATATACAAGATGGGCATTCCCGAATACCTCCAATTATCTCATTTAAATTTCTAATCACGTACTTATACTTATGCTACAAAATGGGAGAGTCATTTTCTGTATTTCCAAATTTATTTTTCTGGAATAGCTTTTGAAATTGAATCTTTTTGTTTATAGATGCTACTTCCACAATTAAAATGAGCAGCAGAGAGGGTGAACAGACTACTCTGTAGGAACGTCCAAATGTCGAAAATAAGCCTTCCTACGAACGATCGAAAAATAAAAAGCGTCGACAGATTTTTAAAAAGCGTCGACACTTTACTGAGAAAATCTCTATGGAATTTCCAGTTAATATTACTCCAATGTCGTTGGTGATTTTTTCTAGTTTATTATGTACGCGCTTTACGCAATTACGTCTTCGCGAGGTCCCACCCTCTCTGCTGCTATTAATTTATCCAAATATTTTATCAAGTCCAATACGATATCTTGTTCTAGGATCGTGCAAATTCATTGTTATAAATCCATGCGGAGTAGCTTGTGCTCGTGAAAAGAAATTTTTAAATTTAATTATATCCATGTCACCGCTGCACCAAGTTTGATGAATATTTCGCAACGTATGTGTATCAACTCCATTAAACAAACTAAAATATTACAATTATCTCTGATCACTTTTGGTATTTGTGTGTATCGTTGAGTAACATAAATGACATCGGTGTTTTTATGTCAACCTCGAGAAAAAATCCTAGCTGGATTTGATTGTTTGTCCAGCATCACATCATCATATACAACTAAATTATTAATAAATCCGTCTATGGAATCTACTGATGGTGCTTCATCAATATCGGTTATAAACTCGATAACATCGTCATCTTTATCTATTCGCGCGTTTTCATTAAAATCCTTAAGTACATTATAACATCGTTGATCATCAACTGACGGGGCTACCAAATGCAATTTATCCCACTTTAACCATAAATCTACAAATACAGTGACCGGTGAAGTGAAAACGTTTCACTCAATGTATTCTGCTGCGAAATACTTTGATATTAACTCGTGTGTGGTAAAATACGTCGCAGAAAATATAACCAAATCCACTCTTTCTAGTAAATATAAACAGAAAATCACCTTCCAATATTGTTAATGAGATCAATTATCATCACTATCAAGTAATTACGTAAAATTATATTTATTAATCACTTATTTAATTATTTATCATTTTGTCAGAAATTCCAATTTTTATACTACTTATTTTTCGATTATGCGAAAGGGAGATTACTTCTGTAATATAGCTTTCTTCGTAGATTTCTGATTTTTATGGTCGTAATTAGTTAATTAATCATCTACGTCGTAATTAATATCAATAATTATACCAAAGAAATATATTTATGGTTTCTAACTTACAAAATAGAAAAATAAACGTATTTCACATCGTACAATATAGCGAGCTATTTTTAAATCTGTTACGAGAAATCGAGGCAAGACACGTTGTTTTAATGCAGATATTTACAATCTGTTCAGAAATACAGAAATATTTAAACCGATCTGCAGGTGGCAAAACGTTTGATGGTGCAGTGGTTGTATGTAAATATATTATATCAAGGCAGAACACGCTGTTAGTGCAAGAGATTTACAATCTGTTACGAGAAATCAAGACAGAACACGCTGCTCATTTACATATTTACAATATATTCAGAAACCGCTGTTTTAATACAGAAATATTTACAATCTTTTCAGAAACCGTTCTTTTAATGCAGAAATATTTACAATCTATTCAGAAACCGCTGTTTTAATACAGAAATATACACAATCTATTCAGAAACCGATCTGTAGCTATATAATAACTTCTGAAACGTATATTGTTAGATGGTTCGATAGCTCAGTTGATAACGTATCTGGCCGTGATATTTACGGGCCCAGGATCGAATCCTATGACTGACAACTGTCGGTGGTTTACGCATATTAGCGATTTTTATAATTAATTGGGGCACCGCCAGCCCCCCCCCCCCACTCAGCAGAACCCCTCCAACCACACGTCACTGGTGGTTGATGCATGTTTTGTATCACCCACAGGTTGATTATTGGGAGGTGTTCTATTGAGCGTAGAAAATGGCCTCATATATGTTTGTGCCGTCCTTAATTATTTCATTCATTTTATATATTTCATGTACCCCCTGCACTCGCTAGAACACTCGATTAGGGGTTCAATGTGGGGATCGTCATTCATTGTATATATTTCATGTACCTACTGAATCTGCTAAAACACTCGATGGAGGTTCGTGGGGATTATCATTCATCATACATGTTGTGCTGTCCTTGAAACATCCTCGTGATCTAGCTAAAACACTCGATTAGGGGTTCACATGATGATATAGTTTTTGATTTAAATAAATATATACCGAATAATAACGAACTACGAAAATATTAATGATGTAATTTTTGCTATTGAAAAATTGGAAAAAGATGGAATTAATATATCTGATGAACTAAATCTTGAAAAAATAGTTTCTGATTTTGAAATTTTACAAGAACGTAAGAACCAAGGAATACACACACTATCATCTGAATACAAGTTTATAAAACAGATTCAGGCGGCGATGTTTCAGTCGCTAGCTACCATAGAAGAAGATCAAGTGAAGGAACTCGTCTCTCACTCTCTGCCGCAGTAGAAAAAATTAGATCGGAATTATCCCACGAATACGAGGCAAAAAAAAATAATTAGTACTCGTATAAGACAATTAAGACAAATTATGTTAGATCGTGAAACGATCCAAAGTAACTTCGTTGGTGAAACGACCGAACACGTGTAATATTTTATTTTATTTATTCAGAAGCATTTGTATTTTATTTTATCATAGATCTTTGATCTTAATATTTTATTCTATCAGAAATATTTTTTTTTCTGAAATATTTTATTTTTTTCTGAAATTGATGGGCTAGTTGGTACTCAGAATCATGCAAACCAATCAATTTCGTAATTTTGATGGGCTAGTTGGTACTCAGAATCATGTAAAATGATCAATTTCGTAATTTTGATGGGCTAGTTGGTACTCAGGACTATGTAAAATGATCAAATTTTCAGAAAAAATGAAATATTTCTGAAATATTCCAATATTTTTAGTCAAATTTGTTAATTTTTTTCAGCTATTTTAGTCGATTTGTCAAGGAAAATTGACAAATTTTACAATATCATTCGGGTCAAACCTCAAGCGGTTTTCTAATTGATTTATCGATAAATCGCCAAAAATCAGTAAAATTAGCTCAAAAAATGAGATTTTTCAATTTTCGAAAAAGTGAGGATTTTTAACGATTTATCGATAAATCAATTAGAGAACCGCTTGAGGTTTGACCTGACGAAAAACTGTAATTTGATCAATTTTCCTCGACGAATACACTAAAATAGCTGAGAAAATAACAAATTTGACTAAAAAGGACGAAATATTTCAGAAAAAATAAAATGTTTCTGATAAAATAAAATGTTTCAGAAAAATTAAAATATTTCTGATAAAATAAAATGTTTCTGATCAAAGATCTATGATAAAAAATCATTACCATAAAAGTCTTTAAGATTTCACATGTAGATTCACAATCAAATCCTCCTCACACAGGTCAATTAATCATCCTATGTGGTCTGTGAGTTTGAAATTTATTCGTGACAAATACTGCTTATGTGTACGTAGGATTGGTTGGCTCTTGCACGATCAAATCCCCAGGGGGAATTTGTGGTGTGAACGTGTATAAGATGTATCCTTGTTGAGCCTGATTTGATTTTCCGAGATCTATTTGATAGCTGCCATCGATTACGTCACAAACAAGATTGAATGCGATCGTTGATGTTATATTAACGATTTCTAGTGAAATATGTATGCCACCTCCTTGTGGGTCGTTATTATATCTAAGAACAGTTGCTGGTGGGGCTATTTTTCTCCACACTACTAGTATTACAGGAAAGTTTTTCGCGATAAGATCCTTGAGCGATCTTATTAATTCGCCGGTTTCAAATCCTGGTAGTGTAAAATTTAATAAATTTGCTTCAGTTATTTTATAATGATCAATATATGTTTATTTCATACTTTTTTCTTCTGTAAATATATAAGTACTAGCATTTATTACTTCAGTAATAGTCTGATTAGCGTATTTAAGATCTAATACAATTTGATTTAAATGTTCTATCGTTGCAATGATCTGATGTTTTAGATTGACATTGGGATACTCCAGGATATAGTTTTTAAATAAATATGCTAATGTCGTTAATGTAGTTGTGTATTCAGTTTTAATTTCGTTAGCCTTTGATCTGAAATCTCTTTCATAAACAATATTAGTTGAAGTTTTTGCATTAAAATCAGTGATAGAAAACGGTACCGTATGATATAATTTTCCACCACTAATAATATGAGTATCCCTACCAGTCTATGGATACAAATTTCGGTATTCTGGAGTTGCTGTAAACTTGGCTTCGTCAGTGAGAAATTCATTTAATTTTGGTTCTGGTCGTCCTTCATGCACTGGCGCAATATCAGGCCAACCTAGTACGGATCTTATCGTGGACTGATAAATATCAACTACATAATCAGGAGAGGTTATTTCAACCGTAGAAGATAGCGTCGGCTCATGAACGTTAATTGATATTTTTGATTCTTTTCCTGTTATGGATTTTATTCTACGCGCAAGTTCCTCATTGATTTGTTCGATCTCAAAACTGCCAGTTGGTATTCCAACAACGACCCAATCAGGTGTTCCATCTGGTTTGTTTTTATTAGCAAGTACAAGTGAATTATTTGCTGGTGTACCATCAAATGATTTCGATCTGGTGTTTGGCCAGCTGTAATATACTCGTAATTGTGCTAACGCGATTTCATTCGCGCGAATCGCAGTTGGAAAATTAACACTAAATTCGGGATTAGTTGAGCTTACCGAGATCATCGTGGTCTTGTGCGGGGTTGTGTTTGTCACGATCTGCTGGAATAGTTCTTGTGATGTCATTATTAATACTCGTACCTTTAACAGTAGTGTTATATATTTTAATCATTTCTGAAAACTCAAAATCAGAAATCATTCCATCATTGAGGCTTGCTGATAACAACGAAGATAACTTCGAGTATGCGACCGTCGCTGTGTGTAATTGTATCATGTAATCGGATAATTTTTCATTCATGCAGGTGCATATTTGTTTTGGCAATGATATCGAGCACACCTGCAATAGCTGTTGCTGCTGAAATACAAATAGTTACGGCTACTGGTGCCATCATTGTCACCGCTGATAATATCATACCGGTTCCAGCAACAACAGCGGATACTGAATAAACGATCACGTCGACGATAACTAGTCGTCGTCGATATTTCTTTACTTTTACCGTGTATTGTTCAACTCGATCTTTCAACGCTGCTTGCCATTCACACGCTTGATGATACCTCAATTTCTGAACGTCGATAGAGGTACTCATTATATTTTATGCAGTAACCAAATGAAGTGTTTCAGCTACAAATTCCAAACACCACCAGTAAGATATTGCGGTTAATTTCTTATCAGCTATTTCCAGAATAAATGTTTTTTCGGTTCCCTTGTTTAATATAACAGATACAACTCCAGAAAACTTATCAGCTGAATAACGCCATGGGTACGTTGTAAATGTTTCAAATTTTTCAGCACTGAACACAGATAGCCTGTACACGCCAGTGACTATTGCGGTATATTTAATAGTATTATTTTGCGTTGACCATGTTGCGAATCCAGATGATACTGTGTATGCTATGAGTATGCTATGTTGGTAATATGCCCGGGAGTAACACCGCCGGGAATTTTAATCAAACTGGTTTTATTAACGATCTCAGGAATCTTCTCTACGATGTCTTGCTGTGTTTGATCGTGTCGATGTTCGTCTTGATATCAACGAGTTTTACGTCAACGATATGCGGAGTACCAAAAAATACCTCTGCGGTTTCATTAATTATTCTAAAGTTTCTGCGAAGATTTGTGAACGCGTGTACGCGAACGTCATACTCGGCCTGCAACGTGGATAATTTACCATCTACGGTGTTGTAGTTGATCTCAACGTACATTTTTGTTGCTGCGTCTTCGTCGGATGTTGGATCCGCTAAAACTACTATCTTAATCCCGTTCATGTTGAGTTCACCCGTCATTGTATCACCGGTATTTTTCACGCGATTAGCAACACTTGCCGTAATTTGATCTCTGATGGTTGTAAACGATACACTCGAATCCCTGATTTTTCCGCTGTCCGTAAACACAGGGATATTATCCGTAACCGCACCGAGTACTCGCCGAATTATATCATTCCATTTGATATTGCTGGTTGTTAGTTTACTATGTCGATCCTGAAAAAAACAACCTCATCTGGGTCAATTCCAGCCAAGTTCATAATAACAGCGAGTTCATCTTTAGTCGCGTACTTCGACAGATCAATGACATTGGATTTTCTCTTAACCCGGGAAGATCTTCTTCCGTAAATATCAACCATTATATAAAATCTAAGATCTAAGATCTGTTTAAAACGAAGTGGTTCCTTGTATAATCATGCACGACTTTATGTGGTGGTTTGGATGATTTTGATATAGCGTTAAGTACATTAATTACTTCACGGCCGCATATTGGCGGATCTGTCATTGTTTGTGTGGGTAGCGTTGAATACCAAACTTGCGCGTGAAGTGGTGCAACATCCTTGATAAACTCACGCGGTGGAGCTCACCCGTACGAATCAAAATAAACGATTCCACGTGGATCAACCGCGTATGATACCCAATGGGTACCGGGTCCTGAATTTGAGTCAAGATTAATAATACCTGTTTCGAATTCATTCGGTTGTTTCGGTAATTGATCTCGCATAAAAACACCTCTGAAGTTTTTTATTTTTAATCGTTTAGCAGCATCAAGTAAATCAAAATTTGATGCTGGAGCATCTAACGAAGTGATCCTGGAAGCCTCAGACCTCTTCCCCAACGAGATCCCGGCAATCTTAGGCCGCGTCCTTTTTTTGTATCCCTTTCCTGTTGCTTTCTTCAGAGCCATTCCAGCAGCTGTTCCAACAGCACCTAACGCGGCTGCTTTTGCTACGGCTGGAGCAGCAGCAGCTATTAATGCCGGAATGGCCGCGAGAAGTGGAAAAATACCACCTGTTTTAACTGAGTCCTTAATCGCACCCGCAGAGAGATTAAGTTTGACTCATGTTTTTGATTGTTTTGCGCCGTTGAAATGTTTAAGTTGACGTTCTGATAATGATAGTTTATTTCGACCACCCGTGATCTGATCTCGCTTTAGTGATATTTTCATTCCGCAGTTTTTTGCTGAATTTGATTGAAGGTTTTTAATCTGACCAGGAGTCAAACTGACACTAACGTGATGATATGGCATTTTATGATAATACTCTACATTTTCCAAATGGTGATTAAAGATTTTCCACTGGTGCATCAATGACTCTCATTCGACCACTACCACCCTCAAGTAACATTGCTTTATCACTGAGTATAACCACGATTACTCTGTAATCAACACCACCTGTATTTAAAGTTGCTTTAAGATGTATATCAATGACAGATTGTTTTGATAGATCAAGATGCTCCAGTGAAAAATAATAAATCGGATACAAAGTTCTGAAATAATGTTGTGATATTTGCAACCCAGTATCTACATTTTGATCACGTCCAATGAATGACATCAAACGATGATATACACGTCCTATATGATTTTGTTCATAATTTAGTTGTAAATTTTCTGCTGGTTCTTGTTGTCCGTTTATCCGTAAAGAAATATCTGTGATACCTAGTTTATCAAATATCATATGAGTACGTTCTTGACTATTTAAACGATCATGGTTCTGAAACGCAATAAAAAAAATATGCCGTGGTGCAGAAACACCTTGTTGTGATGCTATATGCCATGTAAACTGACCGTTAACGTCAGTTTGTATACTATCTGTGCTTGTTGTTAACCATGACAACAAGGATTTACCACCTGTGTCCATGAAAGAAGGTAATCGCTGTTCTTCTGCGATCGTTGGAGTCATTACCGGCATCCACAGTGAAAGTTTCGATAATACTGCTTTACCAGCATCACCATCAGGTCTCCACAGAGCATCGTTATCATCACCCTTTCTTGCAAAAACAATCGTGTGTCTAGCTCCAAAAATAACCTTTCTAACATTCCTACAAAATCCAAAAATATGCGATAGTGGAATTGTACATGAAAAACTTCTATTGGCTCCTAGCAACATATTTTTATGCGTTGTAAATCCCAAGTTGAAATTTGGGTTAGCACTATGAACCACTGGCCACACATCAGCATCATTGTTATCGGCAAAATTTCTTGGTCGTCTTATATTATACTGATCGCTCTCAGGGTGACCAGTATTATCTTTCACAAACATCATCGTGGGACCTGTTGATCTTGTATAATCATCAGAATATCTTGCTAATCCTATTATTGTTGTAGCAACGTCGACATCTTTCTGAATCGATTCGATATTTTTTCCATTAATCATATAAGTGGCGCTATCAAACAGTGCCATAATACCATTGTTGACAAAACCAACTTTTACTGTATATGCGTAATTGGCATTAGTTGTTCTTACAATTGTACCTTCTACCTCAATAAAAGCCTCAGCGGGTAGAAAATATCTACTTGTGTCATGAACTTGTAGTTCAATTCTTTCACGTTGATCTGGTATTCGTTCGTCATAAGAATAAAACTGATAATCGCGCACAGACTCATCTTTAATGACAGGTGCTTCCATGTCAAATGCTGTGTCGGACATGCGCTTGAACATTTTATTATAATTATTTTCGTCTAACACGTTGATTACCGCGTTCGGGAAATTCCACTTCGGGAAGTTCCACTTCGGGAAGTTCCACTTCCTGATATCAAACTTGAGATATTATTTCCCGATTCACCGAGTCCCCGATCTGCTAACGCTGCTAGTTTTTGATTTGCAGCTTGATTTATTATTTTACTGACATCTGCGGGCATCACTTCAGTACTTGGTAATTTTACTGGTTGTCGTTCTCGTCTTATTAATAGTGCTAGTCTATCTTTGATCGCCGAGAACGCCTTACCAGCAAAATTGATAATTGCACCAGGAGCTTTTCACGAACAACATCGATAGCTTTCATCGATAATTGTTTTGCAACAGGTGCTACTTTTGGGGCTAACCTTGTAAATAATCCCTGAATAACATCACCAAGTCCATCTCCGTAAATTGCTCTATAGACTGGTAGTCGTGAGTTCACTACTCTGACCGGTACAGGTCTACGATAATTATTATGTATGATCATGTTATCTTATTTATCATTTATCTAACAACTAGCCACTGTAATCATCAACGAGCTCATCAATAAGTTCCCGGTAAACACCGATATCCATGATGCCGCCGCGAAATAATCGCTGACAAATATCAGCTGCTTCATTGGCTATTTCTGGTGAGTTATTTCCGGCACGTTTTCCTCCTGTGAGAACTTCTAACTGTGACACGTCATTGAGAATATTGTCAGGACATAAACCAGAACCTTTCTTAGGTTCATTTTGAGGTGTTTTAAATACTGGTGGTTGCATTACCGGAGAAAATGATTCAATGGTGACCGGGTATGTGTCAGGTGAATCACTTCGAAATCCACGTGGTAAATCTGTCGGTGTAAATGTCATTACCGGCGCAGAAAGTTTTTTACGTTGTAAAGGTGGAGGAAGCTGATATGAGGGTTCTTGCTGCGGTGGAGGATGTTGATATGAAGGTTCCTGCTGGGAGAGTTGTTCTTGTTCTAGTTGTTTTATTCTCTCTCTATAAAGTCTTTTTACTTCTTCATCAAGACTTTTGTATTCTGGACCTCTAGCTTGTTTTTTGTTTCTATATACGCGATATATCCATTTAATAAGATTATCATCACTTACTTTTTGATGACGGGGTTTTAAAATATCACATTTATTAAATATACCAAATAATATTGTTTCGGGTAATTTTTCTCTCTATGTATTTCTAATATTTTTGACAAACCCTTTCCTAAATCTTGCAATCAATTCTACGTTTTCTTCTATTGGTTTGGGTTCAGATGCAAGTTCTTTTCTCACGTCGGCGACTTCAGTACGAAGTTTTCCAATACCTTCAAGTATTTCTTCATCGGGTGGAGGCCGAGCCGCAGCTATATCAGTTGGAAGATCTCGTAAAATCTTTTTTGTTTGTTTGGTTCTTCTTGCTATTTTTTCAGTCTGCGCTGCAGTTTGTTCTAATACTGGAAAAATACCCTTTTTCCTCTTCTCATCATCCTCAATATCTCCCCATATAGTTTTTTCAGCAGCCGCTGCAGCTTTTTCAGTAGCTGTAGTGACGGGTTTAAATAACCTTTTAGTGTCTTCTTCGTACTCAACTTGTGATTGTTGCTGCTCTTGTAGGTTTTCTCTAAATGAGTCTCTAACAGGAAGAAATTTTTTGATTGCTTCTAATCGTTCTCAAGCTATCCTTGCAATATGAGATTCTGGATGTACCATTTTATTATAACATAATGATTTAATTAATAGCAGCAGGGAGGGTGGGACCTCGCGAAGACGTAATTGCGTAAAGCGCGTACATAATAAACTAGAAAACATCACCAACGACAATGGAGTAATATTAATTGAAAATTCCATAGAGATTTTCTCAGTAAAGTGTCGACGCTTTTTTAAAATCTGTCGACGCTTTTTAATTTTCGATCGTTCGTAGGAAGGCTTATTTTCGACATTTGGACGTTCCTACAAAGTGGTCTGTTCACCCTCCCTGCTGCTAAATGTAAACCAATTAGTTTTGATGGGACTAATACTAACAATATTCTAAGTGCAATCACTGGTGTTTTGAGAGTAGATAGATGTCATGTTAGATCAAAAAGATCTTAATACCAACTCACAACAACATATAATACTTGACCACGTCAGTCGTAGCTATCTGTTGTTGTTGTTGTTGGGTTTAACGCCATTTTTCAGCACACGATAGGATATACATGGCGGCCAGTATTAATGGTGGAGGAAGAACCGGGGAAATCCCCGGAAAGAACCACCGACCCTCGAGAAGTTACTGGCAAGCTTTCTCACATACCCACATTGGCCGAATCCGAGACTCGAACCTACGCAGAGGTGAGATGGCAGTGATCCGTAACGGAGAGCGCTTTAGACCGCTCGGCCACTCGGGGCCCCTAGCTATCAGTTAGATTAATGTATGCATCTAGCCCAGGATAATTTTCATTCTAATTTCAGTATTCAGGTCAATAACAGATTTTAGAAACAGTTTATCTTTTTTTAAAAGATAATTTATCTCGTAAAGTTTCTATCACGAGATTGCAATTTGAATAATAGAGCTGGGTTTTTTTATAACATTGTATGGGCAATTTCGCTGCCCAGTCCAGTCCTTAATTTGGATTTTTCATTTGTTTTGTGTCTCTTTGATCGAACGTCACATTTACCATCTATAACATCTGTACAATTTTTGTGCTTGTGTTTGTGATTGCAATTTTAAAATTTCTAACACACGGTCTATTGCCAAACATTAGGCGATTAGTGTGTGACTTTGATATTTAAAATTGTATCATTATTAAATCGTGTTAACAGGTTTACTGTATTTTTTTTAAACTTTTTCTTTCTAAAAGGCAATTAAGTTAATGTTCGAGTTTGTATGCGGATTATCTCCCCTAGAAAACTACTCTCGTCTTTTTTGAAGTTTTTATGCGGATAATAATTATTGTAGAAGATCAGTCCCACATTTGTATGGCATTAGTCGAAGGTGGAACGTAGATATTACTTTAATTGTCAAGTATTTGTTTAATTCAATATTTACAATATCACATATGCAGACATGCACTCACAACATGGAGTATAATATAATCTGTACATAGCAACGAACAATATTGTGTGTACATTTCTTCTCGGATAAATGTAGAGGCGTATACATTATATGTAAACATAGGGAAGTCCTGTTTAATGCTGGTGAGTATAAGCAGCAGAGAGGGCGAACAGACCCAAGAATTCCGACAAAAAATAAACAAAAATAAAATCATCTCGTAGAAAGGTCCAGATTTTCACAAATAAACGTTTCCTTGAGATGATTTTATTTTTGTTGAAACCAACCCCATCAATAAAACTTTAGTTCGAAAAGGTAGCTGAAAAATAAAGTACTCTACGTGTTTATTTATTTTTTGTTTGATTTCCACGGACGACCAAGATTGGTAGGCGCCCTCTCTGCTGCTCATCAGAAACGTTAAAAGATTTTATCAAGACCCACACGATATCTTGTTCTTGGATCATGTAAATTTATTGTTAAATCCATGCGGAGTAACTTGCGCTCGTGAGAAGAAATTTCTGAATTTATTATAATCCATGTCACCACCACACCAAGTTTGATGAATATTTCTAAGTGTGTGTGTGTCTATGCCATTAAACACAACTGAAATATTACAGTTGTCTCTGATCACTTTCGGAATTTGTGTATACCGTTGAGTAACATAGATCACATCTCTATTTTTATGTCTGCCGCGAGAAAATATTCTGGCTGGATTTGATTGTTTATCTAGCATCACATCGTCGTATACAACTAAATTATTAATAAATCCGTCTAAAACATCAACTGACGGTGCTTCATCAATCTCGGTTATAAACTCTATAACATCATTACCTTCGTCCAGTAATCTTGCGTTTTCATTGAAATCTTTAAGTACATCATAACTTCGTTGATCATCAGCGGATGGTGCTACTAAATACAATTTATCCCATTTTAACCATCTCATTATCAAATTAAGTAATAATTGCGTCTTACCCGATTCAGATGGTCCTATGATAATCATTCTGATGGAATTCGGTAGCGCAGGATGATGCTTAACAGGTTCTCGTTTTCTTGTCGCTGAGAAATTAATTATATCCATATATGTTATAACATGAATTTATATTGTTTACGCTGTAGAGTTAAAACTCCAACTGCTGATTTAGCTACGGTTACAACAAAAAATAAAAAAATAGCCTATGGTGGAAAATGTTCTGCGTGCAGTAGAAAGAAATTTTCATTTTTACCTAATAAGCGCGGTGGTGATATTGCTAACTTGATGTCAAAGTTTCCAGGTACTTCATGGGCTAAATACAGCGGAGAAAAACATCTACCAGGATATAATTATTGCGGTCCTGGTACTCGATATCAGACTTGATAATCAAGATCAACCAAAACCAGGCGAGGAACCAATAAACGCTATTGATCGAGCTTGTCACGCTCATGAAGTAGCTTATTAAAGTGAAAATCTACAAGACAGACATATTGCAGATGTGAAATTAATTCACGCGTTAAATTCTATAAAAAATAAAAATATCAGAGAATCATTAGCTAGTTGGTTAGTAAGATCCGCGATGAAAGGTAAATTAGCGTTTGGGTCTGGTAATATATAATGGAATTAATTTATTATTCACCAAGAGGATATTGGAAAGGTAAATCAGCAATTGGTAAACTCGCTGATGCAGCAGCGGTTAAACATTCTACTGCTAAAGCGTGGTTATCCAAACAGGCACTATGGCAAATTTACCTACCACCACCGAAACGAATTCAGTACTCGTATTTCGATGTCAGTGTTCCTAATGAAGTTCATCAAGCTGATATTTTATTTTTACCACATGATACTGTGCGTGGAAAAACGTACAAGTACGCGTTAACTGTAGTTGATGTTGCAAGTAGATATAAAGAGGCAGAGCCGCTATCAACGAAAACATCATCTGAAGTAGCCGATGCGTTTGAACGAATTTATCAACGAGGTGGTCTGCGATGGCCACAGCTGCTACAGGTTGATCCTGGTAAGGATTTCTTGGTCCATTATCATCGTTGATGAAACGACATAATACCAAAATACGACGAGGTCATAGTGCAATTCACCGTGATCAGGCAATTGTTGAGCGATTTATTCGAACACTTGCTGAGCGGTTATTTGGATATCAATACGCTAAGGAATTTATTCAAGATAAAAGATCTCGCAAATGGGTTGCAAGATTACAAGCGTGATAGCTGCATTAAATAATGAGATTACACCAACAACCAACATGAAACCCATTAATGCAATTACAAAAAAAAATATACCAACACAACGAAAAGATATTGAAAAACAAAAAATATTGGGTGATGTTACAGTTAGATATTTATATGAACCGGGGGAACTTGAAGGTGGTAGCGCGAGAGCGACTGATCCTATTTGGAGTGTTACCACACACAAAATATCCACCGTGACAAGATTCTCAGGTAGACCTGCAATCTACAGATTATATTCGGCTGCTCCTCAACGTGGATTTACGCGTGAACAACTACAAATAATTCCCACGGATACACAACTACCACCGCGATCACTTAACTAGCACCCAAGGCGCTGGCGCCTCTACGTCGATTACACTCGAGACAGGTCAACATGGTATTTTCTCGTGTATGACCGCGACTATTATCTTTTCTGTCTACGGTAAATTGTCTTGAATCATTACTCGAATACCTCCACAGCGTTATACAATTACAACTTGCACAATGATTATTTTCCTGCTGTTTTAACTCAATAATCAATTCAACATCAAGATCAAAGTCGCGTTTATTTTTTTTATCAGATTGTTTGTATCCGATTAATTTTTTTCTTATTATATCATCATCGATGATGTTAAATTTATCAAGGATTTCAGGAATTATAATTCTACGTAATTGAGATATTTTTCTGACCCTCGATACCGCTAAATAAACTAAATTTGACCACTCGATGTGATCGTCCACAATTCAAACTCGTGTGTCAGAAATAGTTAATCCCTGAGACGAGTGGATCGTCATAGCGTATCCCAATACCCATGGAGATTTGTCAGCGTGTAATGCATCTTCGACCACACTGTTATCAATGGCGACAATATCATTTAATACGAGATTTGGTTTTTCAGTCTGTCCTGAAATATCAACATTAATATTTTGTTTTCGTGTATCTGATGGTCTATAACACAACGGTACGGGTAATTCTGAATATTTTTCTTTATGTAGTTGAAATAACTGCTGTTGTAAAGCGTCTCTGATTATTTTTCTGCTTGTTGCTATCAAATCGTTGGGTCTCCATAAATTTAAAAAATCACTCATTATTTCACACTGAATTTTGTTTGATTGTAATCTGATTAATTTTTTAAATTCCTTTAAATTTTCATCGAGAGGTCTATGATCATCATCTATTTCTTCGTAATAATCGACGAAATTTATTAACCAATCATGTGGAGATGGTCCAACAAAAGGCGGCGGTTGACCATGATCGCCACACATTATTATAGCTGTATTTTTCGTCAGCAACCAATCAAGAAACGTTTTTAATGTATCCAATGACACCGTACATATCTCGTCCCAAATAATTATTTTAGGTATATATTTTTCTCCCATTCGTTCAGGAGTCCATGTATCCTCGCGCCATCGAAAGAAACTATGATACGTGCACGATTGTACTTGCCGTTGTTTCATCTCCCGTGCAAGTCTATGTGTGGGTGTCAGCACGATCATATCTGAATTTCTAAAAACATTAATCGCTCGATTCGTTTTGTCGCACCCACCAGGTCCATTGAGATATACTGTCTTATATCTAGTTATTGGATCACTCAACGATGTCGCTTTCGACATTTCTGATATTTTATTACACTTACGATAAAAATCTCTCATTGGAACATCTGCTGATTCTGTATAATTGTGCAATAATTCTTTTTTTATTCTCCACGAACCCCATCGTTCATCATTACTTGTGAATTTAATAACAGATTCTAAATATTTACTCGAAATATAAAACGAATCTCTTGCGACTCTGACTGCGGTCTCAGGAAATCTATTAATCATCGATAATAAATTTATAGAAACATAAGCCAACATGGAAGATCTTAGATGAGTATACTGTGGGGAGACATCATTTATGTAACTAACGATCGTACCCAATTTTGTTCCGTCGGATAAATAAACATTTTCTCGATTTACAAATGTATTTCTCGCTGTTGTATAAGCAATTATAAAATCGTACTCGGCATCATCTAAAATTAATCGTGCGTGATGTCTTTTATGATCATATGCACCACCTTGAGTAAATTTACCTATAATTCTTCTACCGAGATCTTTTGCGGTTTTAAGTTTAATCTCGAGAATTTTAGGAGCTTCTTTGATAATATCATCTTCGGAAACACCAGGACATTTTTCCTTAAATTCCTTAATAACTTCATTGAGATTGATAGAATCTGGCATGGGCAACCAAACTTCGGTCTGCGCATGATATGATATAATCGCCTCACTAACCACCAACGATGTCAGTATCGCACAATCTAGCATATATCGTAATAAAACTATAGGCACCCAACGTTTTTCACAAAAATGTCTGCCAAACCAAACATAACAAATCTTGTGAAGATTTTCGTTAAACTCGAATGATTCAACACAAGCGAATCCAGTCAGATCAAAATCAGGTAATGGTCCATTAATTGCCACTCGCGTCATCTCGTTTGTAGGGTGACCGAATGTTTTAAAGTACACAGAACAATCTCCGTATCCTAGAAAACTTCCCGGATAACATGCAGCCATATCAACCGAAATGACATCATTGTAATTATATTTGGTATTCCATAATCCACCACACACGTATTCGACGCAACTTGCGCGTACGTCCTCGAGTAAATCAAATCGTGTTGGTTTCCATGAATTTCTTTCTCTAGCGAAATGAGCCGCAACAGATGGAACGGTAAAACAATTAGTTAGTAATTTGTCAGTATTTTCCGTGGAGTGATTGCACTCTAAAAACGTTACCGCAAGATTTTTCATCTTGTCATGGAGAAATTCTGTTCGATATATTTCACCATTTGGTCTGACAAACTGATCAAATCCACCTTCCTCATTACTTTTAAATAACCATACTGATACAGGATCATTTTTACTTATTTCGTTAATAAAATCAAACATACCTCCCCCCATATCTGAGGAGTAAAATCTAACAGTTCGATCACGCGGAAATATTGTTACTGCGCTAGTCCATGCGTGCGCGTTATGATCAATAATATTTATTGAAGCTCCTTTCGATTTATATTTCGAGTCATACAGTACCTCTCCCGTTATCGTTGATACGGTTATTGAAAATTTTAATATTTTTCCTAATTCAGCAACATCTTTTATTGTAGCACCGGTATCCTTAACTGAATCAGCCCATGAGTTTATTTTTTCACGCCTTAAATTAGTTAATCCATTTCCACGCATCGCGTTTGTGAAGTGTTCTATTACTCGTTCGGCTACACAATTTAACCTTGAAAATTTCATTGGTGCCAGTTTATCAACGTTGGGTTTTTTATTTATCTCATAGATTCCATAAATAACTGCTGTTACAGGGTACGCTGGCTCATAATACGGTTTGTCAATACCCGTCAATTGACCTTGTTTGGAATTCTTACTTAATATGATGGTTTTATTATTACCAAGGACAGGATCATATTTATCACGGATAATCCAACTACCTGTTTCTGTTAGTACAATAAATTTTACTCTGAAGAAATATTTTTGATTGCCCTCATATTCAGTGATGTAGTTAATGATAGTTGCCGCTCGCTTGTCATTCATTGTGGCGTCCTTGACAGTATTGCGAATAATCTTGAACGTTGACCATACATGAGATGCACCATCCGTGTAAAATTCTTTCTTGGCGTCGTGAATTTTCGAGATCAAACTTTTATTTTTCGGATCAACCAAATCTCGTACTGGTAAGTCTGGAGATAATCTGTCGAGGCTGAATTTATATTTAGCAGGCCTAGTTTGGGATAATTTCTCAAACTCGTTCATATAATTAAAACAAATATTTAAATAAAAAATATTATATATACAATGTCTCAATGCAGATGGTTGATGATCGGTTCAGTAAATCGATGCAACAAATCCTGTAGAGGTGAATTTTGTTGGATGCACTTACAAAATATACGACGAGGAAGTTTAGGACCAATACCATGTCTGCGGTGTGGTATTGGGGTGCGAGGAAAAACAAAATTATGTGGAAAGTGCGGTGGAAAACGGTTCAGAGAACTTAAAAGATATTATGACAAAAAAAATAATAATGGTGAAAACGCTATAAAATCCGTGGAGGATTATAAATCAAGATTTCAGACAAACAATGATTTAAACAAATAATATTATTGTATAAATGGAGCAAAATAAATTTGTCCCACATCCTGTCATTAAGAATTACGAATCGGATCGTAATGGTGTCATCAGACACTGCAGGTTAAAAAAAACAGTTGGTTATATTATTAATGCTGGTTATCTAATGTTTACTGCTGGAGGAAAGAAACATTATCATTGTCATCGTTTCATCAACGAATGTTTTTTTTGGATTGATCAAAGACGGTCTTGTAATCGATCATAATGACGGGGATCCTCAAAATAATAGTTTATCTAACCTTCGAGCTGTCACACAAAGCGTGAACTCTGCATGTGGTAATACTGGAAGATGTAAGACAGTTTCTAGAAGGGTGATCAAGGCTAAAAACACAGAAACTGGCGAAGAAATTATATTTCGTTCGATATGTTCTGCTGCGAAATACTTTGATATTAATCCACGTTCGATACAATTCGTTGCAGAAAATATATATAAAACTGCTTTCTCAAAAAAATATAAACAGAAAATTAACTTCCGATATCAATAATTATCATCACTACCTTAAATTATATTATTATTTGAGGAGACCCAGTACTGTATAATCGTATACTACTATACAAAAGGGAGATTACTTTGTAATATATAGTTTTCTTCGTAGATTTCTGATTTTTTATGATCGTAATTAGTCAGTTAACCAATTACGTCATAATTAATTACACGTATAAGTATATTTATGGTTTTTAAATATATAAACGTATTTCCCATCATGCAACATAGCGGATCCATTACGAGAAATCAGGGCAATATACAACCGCTGTTATTGATCCGCAAGGTAGCTGTATATGCTGCATTTACAATCCGCTTAGAAACCGTTGTTATGGTATAAATCGATCTGCAGGTGTATTCATGCCGCTTAGGACCGCTGTTATTGATTTCGCAGGTTGTATTTGCAGTCTGCTTAGTAATCGCTGTTTATATATTCAGAAACTGTTGTTATAATACAAAAACCGTTATTTTAATGCAGAAACAGTTATTTAAGTGTAGAAACTATTATTATTCAGAAACCGTTCTTTTAGTGCAAATATATTTGAAATTAGTTCCTTTTCAGCTATATATTAACTTCCGAAACATAGGTTTGTAACAAGGTTCGATGGCTCAATCGGTATCGTATTGGACTGTGACGCTCGCGGTCCAGGATCGAATCCCCATGGCTGACACCTGGTCGGTGGTGTACGCATAATTGCGATTTTTATAATAATTGGGAAACCGCAAAAGCCCCGCTCAGCAAAACTCAACAACCATATCGACCGGTGGTTGATACATATTTTCGTATCACCCACGGGATTGATTATTGTGGGTAGGGTTTTTCTGAGCGTATATGTTTGTATTGTCCTTCATTCATGCATTTCATATCATTCATTTATTTCATCTCATTCATTCATTGTATATATTTCATTTCATACCTAATGAACTTGCTAAAAAATATCGAATAGAAGTTCATTTCATAATATATGTTTGTGCCGTCCCATGCATAATCTGAGCTCGCTAATACACTCGATAGGGGCTCCTCATTCATAATCTGAGCTCGCCAAGACACTCGAATAGGGGCTCTTCATTCATTGTATATGTTGTGCCGTCCTTGAAACATCCCGACGAACTCGCTAAACACTCGATAGGGGTTCTATAGGGATAATATTTTTTCATTTTAAAGATTTATATATTATATAATGAACCATGAAAATATCAAAGACATTATTTCTGCTATTAAAAAGCTAGAAGAAAACGGAATTAATATATCTGATGAACTAAATCCTGAAAAAATAATATCTGATTTTGAAAGGTTAGAAGAACTTAAGAATGAAAATAAGTATGTTCTATCATCTCAATATAAGTTCATAAAGCGGATTCAAGCAGCTATGTTTCAATCACTAGCTATGGTGAACGATGACCAAGTAAATGAATTTGTTCCTCTTTCTGTCGCAGTAGAAAAAGTCAGATCGGGATTATCCAGCGAGTACCAAACGAAAAAAACAGTCAGTACCCGCATAAGATACTTAAGAAAAATTATGTCAGCAGTTAACGACCAAAGCAACCCTGTCTGAATTATTATTTATTTATTCTGAGATTGTATTATATTTATTCTGAAATATTTTATTTATTCTGAAATATTTTGTTTTTTCTGAGATTATATTTATTCTGAGATTATATTTATTTTGAATTATTATTTATTTATCCTGAGATTATATTTATTTATTCTGAAATATTTTATTTATTCTGAGATTATATTTATTTATTCTGAAATATTTTATTTTTTCTGAGATTATATTTATTCTGAGATTATATTTATTCTGAATTATTATTTATTTATTCTGAGATTATATGTTTTTATTCTGAAATATTTTATTTATTCTGAAATATTTTATTTTTTCTGAAATTGACGGGTTAGTTGTACTCAGATTTATGTAAAATGATCAAATTTATAACTCTGATGGGTTAGTTGGTACTCAAATTTATGTAAAATGATGAAATTTATAACTCTGATGGGTTAGTTCGTACTCAGATTTATTTATTCTGAATATTTTATTTTATTTTCTTAATTGTCTATTAGATCGTCGGGTAAAGTTGTCTGATTCTCTAATTGATTTTAATTGAATAAAATATCAAAACCGGTAAAAACCAGTAAATCAGTAAAAAATTACATATTTTTTGAGCTAATTTTACTGATATTTGAGCTAATTTTACTGAAATTTGAGCTAATTTTACTGATTTTTTGTTATTTTTACTGGTTTTGATATTTTATTCAATTAAAATCAATTAGAGAATCAGACAACTTTACCCGACGATCTAATAGACAAAATCACCCAAGAAGGATAAAATACCCCTCAAAAACACGAAATTTGTTGATTTTTTCACTGAAATTCAGAAAAAAATAAAATATTTCTGATAAAATAAAATAAAATAAAATATTTCTGATAAAATAAAATAAAATATTTCTGATAAAATAAAATAAAATAAAATATTTCTGATAAAACAAAATATTTCTGATAAAATAAAATAAAATAAAATATTTCTGATAAAATAAAATATTTCTGATAAAATAAAATAATATTGCTGATCCACCCCTTATTTTATTCATTCTGGAATATTATTTTTTTTAAGTTGATCGACTTTAATACAGGAGTGTGCATAATTTAGAATCTGATCTCTGCTGCAAATGATCTCGATAATATGTTTTTGACGGAGCTCATCTAACTGTTCTTGTGTTAATAAGAAATCCTCACTTCCGTATTCATCAATAACTAAATTAACGCTAAATTGTTCTGTGTTTCGTGAAAATACTGTTCTGGTGGCGTTTTCAAGTACTTCTTTGTCATGTATAAAAACCCTCACGTGCTGGTACATTATATAACATTTATTTCATTAATTAAGATTTCACATACAGATTTATCACAAGCTCTTCTCCACGTATGTCAATTAAGCGATTAAGGTGGTCTGTGAGCTTAAAATTTATTCGTGTTAACATATTATTGTGACACCGCAAATACACAGGATTAGTTGGTTCTTGCACGATTAAACTTCCAGGGGAAACTTGTGGTGTAAATGTATATAAAATATATCCTTGTTGAGCCTGATTTGATTTTCCGAGATCTATTTGATAGTTGCCATCGACTACGTCACAAACCAGATTGACCACGATCGTGCTGGTTATATTAACGATTCCCGGAGATACGTGCCTGCCACTTCCATGTGGATCATTATTATATCTTAAAACAGTTGGAGGTGGTGCTAGCTTTCTCCATACATCGAGCATTTTAGGAAAATATTCATCAATGACATCATTGACAGATTTTATCCGAGCGTCCTGGTCATAATCGGGAAATTTGAACGTCGGTATATCAGATTCCTTGATTTTATATTTATCAATTAAAAACTTTTTTGGAGCAGGAGATGATTTTAAAATTAGGTCTATAATTTTGTTGTGATTGCGTTCTATAGCTTCTGCGATATAATTCAGAATTTCTATTTGTTTGATAATTTCCCCTCGTGTCTCGTGGGATGTTATATCGAAAAGATACTCAGTGAGGCGTTCACGTAGTTTATTTAGTTGATCTTTATGATTAAGATTGGAACTGTCAATGGTTCTTTTAATTTCGTGTTCATAAATATGGCCACGGAGTTTATCTTCTGGTAAAGCTGAAAATATGTCACCACCATAACCAATTAAATCATCCAAACTAGCATCCCAAGTTCGAGGTCCACGCCACCACCACCAAAGATCTGTCATTGTAACTTCGTGACGAGAGCTATTTGTTGACGTAAAATCAGATTTTTTCGGTTCTGGTGGTCCTTCATACACCGGGGGAACATCCGGCCAACCTAGTACGGATCTTATCGTGGATTGATAAATATCAACGGCATAATCAGGAGAATGTATCTCTACCGTCGAGGACAGCGTCGGTTCATGAACGTTAATTGATATTTTTGCTTCTTTTCCGGTTATTGATTTTATTCTACGCTGAAATTCCTCATTGATATCTTCAATCTCATAACTACCAGTTGGTATTCCAACATCTATCCAGTAAGGAGTACCATCTGGTTTGTTCTTGTTAGCAAATACAAGCAAATTATTTGCTGGTGTACCATTAAATGATTTTGATCTGATATTTGGCCAGCTGTAATATACCCGTAATTGCGCTAATGCTATTTCTTTTACTGGAATTGCAGTAGGAAAATTAATACTAAATTCAGGATCAGATGAACTTACCGAGATCATCGTTATCTTTGGCGGAGTTGTGTTAGTCACGATCTGCTGGAGTAATTCTGTTATTATTAATATTTGTATCTTTAATACCGATACCTTCATGATATATTTTAGTTATCATTGAAAACTCGAAATCAGATATAATTCCATCACTGAGATTCGCTGATAACAACGAGGATAATTTCGAGTATGCTACCGTCGCTGTGTGTAATTTTATTATGTAATCGGATAATTTTTCGTTCGTGCAAGTACATATTTTTTTTTGCGATGATATTAAACACACCTGCAATAGTTGTTGCCGCTGAAATACAAATAGTTACGGCTACTGGTGCCATCATTGTCACCGCTGATAATATAACACCGGTTCCAGCAACAACAGCAGATACTGAATAAACAATCACATCAACGATAACTAATCGTCGTCGATAATTTTTTACTTTTACTGTATATTGTTCGCCTCGATCTTTTAACGCTGCCTGCCATTCACGTGCTTGATTGTACCTGTATTGTGCACCGTCCATATATTTTTATGCAGTAACCAATTGAGGTGTTTCAGCTACAAATTCCAAACACCACCAATAAGATGTTGGGGTTAATTTCTTATCAGCTGCTTCCAAAATAAATATTTCTTCGGTTTCGCTATTTAATATAACAGATACAACCCCGGAAAACTTATCCGTTGAATGACGCCATGGATACGTTGTAAATATTTCAAATTTTGCAACACTAAACACAGACAACCTGTACACGCCAGTGACTGTTGCGGTATATTTGATAGTTTTATTTTGCTGTGACCATGTTGCAAATCCCGATCATACCGTGTATGCGATGTTTGTGATATGTCCGGGAGTTATTCCGGCTGAAATTTTAATCAAACTGGTTTTATTAACGATCTCAGGAATCCCCGCTACGATGTCTTGCTGTGTTCGTTTGATCGTGTCTAGGTTAGTTTTGATATCAACGAGTTTTATGTCAATGGTGTGCGGAGTGCCGAAGAATTCTTCTGCGGTTTTTTGATGGTTTCTGCGAAATCTTGCAAAAGTGCTTACATGAATGTCATACTCAGCCCGCAGCGTGGATAATTTACCATCTACGTTGACGACGCATTTTTTTGTTGCTGCGTCTTCGTCGGATGTTGGATCTCTTAAAACTACTATTTTATTTCCGTTCATGCTGAGTTCACCCGTCATTGTGTCGCCGGTGTTTCTCACACGATTAGCAACGCTTCTTGCAATTTCATTTCTGATGGTTGCAAACGACATACTTGAATCTCTGATTTTGCCGCTGTCAGTGAACACGGGAATATTATCCGTAACTGCACCGAGTACTCGTCAAACTATATCATTCCATCTGATGTTGCTCGTTTTTAGTTTACCATATCCATCTTGAAAATAACAACCTCATCTGGGTCAACTCCAGCCAGGTTCATGATATCAGCAAGTTCATATTTAGTTGCATACTTCGACAGATCAACATCGCCGGATTTTCTCTTAACGCGGGAAGATCTTCTTCCGTAAATATTAACCATTATAATAAGACCTGTTGTTTAAAACGCTTTACGCGCAACGAATCGGTTGCTTGTATAATCATGCACGACTTTATGTGGCGGTTTGGATGATTCTGATATAGCATTAAGTACATTAATTACCTCACGGCCACATATTGGCAGATCTGTCATTGTTTGTGTGGGTAGCGTTGAATACCAAACTTTACAACCAGCGGTTCTTGCGTGAAGTGGTGCGACGTACTTGATAAATTCAACCGGTGGAGCTAACCGGTATGAATCAAAATAAACAATTCCACGTGGATCAACCGCGTATGATACCCAATGAGTACCGGGTCCTGAATTTGAGTCGAGGTTAATAATACCTGTTTCGAGTTTGTTTGGTTGTTTTGGTAATTGATCTCGCATAAAAACACCTCTAAAGGCTTTTATTTTTAATTTTTTAGCAACATCAAGTAAATCAAAATTTGATGCTGGAACATCTAACGTGGAAGCCTTAGACCTCTTCCCCAACGAGATCCCGGCAATCTTAGGCCGCGTCCCTTTTTTTGTATCCACTTCCTGTTGCTTTCTTTAGAGCCATTCCAGCAGCTGTTCCAACAGCACCTAACGCGGCTGCTTTTGCTACGGCTGGAGCAGCAGCAGCTATTAACGCTGGAATAGCCGCAAGAAGTGGAAATATACCACCTGTTTTAACCATGTCCTTAATGGCACTCGGAGAAAGATGAAATTGAACTCCGGTTTTTGATTCTGGGGCTTTATTGAAATGTTTAATCTGATTATTTGTCAACGATAATATGTTGGACCACCACCAATCTGATCTCGTTTTAGTGATATTTTAGTTCCGCATTCGTTGACGGTTTTTGATTGAAGCTTTTTTACCTGACCAGGAGTCAGAGTAACATTAACATGACCATACGACATTTTTATATAAATAATATTTTTCTAAATAATTAAAGATTTTCCACTGGTGCATCAACGACTCTCATTCGACCACTACCACCTTCAAGTAACATGGCTTTATCGCTGAGTATGAACGTGATTGCTCTGTAGAAGGCACCAGCACCTGGTGGGTTAGTAACACGAGCTCGAAAGTGTATATCAATGACAGACTGTTTGGACAAATCAAGATGTTCTAGTGAAAAATAATAAATAGGATATAGACCTGTAAAGTCTAATTGTGATATTTGCAAACCAGTATCTATATTTTGACCACGTCCCATGAATGACATTAAACGATGATATGCACGCGCTACATGATTTTGATCAAAATTTAATAATATATCTTCAGCTGGTTCTTGATGTCCATTTATCCGTAAGGAAACTTCATTAACTCCAAGATTGTCAAATATCATATGTGAATGTTCTTGATTAATTGTCCGGTCATTATTTTGCAGCGCAATAAAAATATGTCGTGTTGAAGAAACACCCTGTTGTGATGCTATATGCCATGTAAATAAACCATTAACATTACTTTGAATAGCATCTGTGGTTACTGTTAACCATGATAGCAATGATTTACCACCCTGATCCATAAAAGAAAGTAATTTTTGTTCCTCAGTAATTGATGGAGTCATTACTGGCATCCATAATGAAAGTTTTGATATATTTACTTTACCATCAGCAACACCAGCACCTCGCCAGATTGCATCATTATCATCACCTTTTCTTACGAGCACAATTGTGTGTTTAGCTCCAAAGATGACCTTTCTAACATTTCTGTAAAATCCAAAGATGTGAGATAATGGAATTGCACACGAAAAATTTCTATCATCTCCCGACAACGCTGCTCGGCGTGTTGCAAACCCTAAGTTGTAAGTCGTATTAACACTTCCTATAATATCAAAAGCAGCACCTGGTCTGTCTGCGTGCTCAAAGTCAGCCGGTTCTGGATCAGATGCAGTATCTCGTGGTGTCCATATTTTAGTATACTGAACATGATCAGCATTGTCGGTAATATCCTTGGCAAACATCATTGTTGGACCGGCTGATCTTGTAAAGTCGTCAGAATATCTCGCTAGACCAATTATTGTTGTAGCAACATCAACATCCTTCTGAATTGATTCAATATTTTTTCCATCAATCATGTATGTGGCGCTATCAAACAACGCCATAATTCCGTTGCTGACAAAACCAACACGCAAATTAGCAGCATATGGCGTATTAGCTACAACATTCGTTACAAGTCTACCTTCTACTTCAATAAACGCCTCAGCGGGCAAGAAATATCTACTTGTATCATGAACCTGTAATTCGATTCTCCCCCGCTGATTTGGTTGTCTTGCGTCATAAGAATAAAACTGATAATCACGTATAGATTCATACTTAAGGACAGGTGCCTCCATATCAAATGCTGTGTCCGATTCGCGCTTGAACATTTTATTATAATTACCATTTTTCCAAATGATGATCTAAATCATCGTCGACGAAGACCGCTTCCTGCTATTAAATTTGCTGTTATATTTTTTTCTGCTTCTTCAGATAATTCTGCTAGTTTTTTATTTGCAGCCTGATTTATTATTTTACTTACGTCTGCGGGCATCACCTCAGTACTTGCCAGTTTCACTGGTGGTTGTTGTTTTCGTCGCAATAATCGTGCTAGTCTTTCTTTGATTGCCGAGAACGCCTTACCAGCAACATTGACAATTGCTCCAGGAGCTTTATCACGAACAATATGGATAGCTTTCATCGATAATTGTTTTGCAACAGGTACTGCTTTTGGAGCTATCCTTGTAAATAATCCCTGAATAACATCACCAAGTCCATCTCCGTAAGTAGTTCTGTAGATTGGTAATCGTGAGTTTACCGCTCTGACCTGTACAGATTTACGATGATTATTATGTATGATCATCTTATTTTTATTTGTTATTTATCTAACAACTAGTCATCAACAAGTTCATCGATAAGTTCTCGGTAAACTCCGATATCCATAATACCGCCTTGAAATAATCGCCGACAAATATCAGATGCTTCATTAATTATTTCTGGTGAATTATTTCCGGCACGTTTTCCTCCTATGAGAACTTCTAACCGTGACACATCATTAATGATATTATCAGGACAAACAAAATCATCTCCCAGACCACTTCCCGTTGCTCCTTCTTCTGATTTCTTAGATTGTGTTGTTCTAAATAGCTTTTTAATTTTTGACAGCGGTGAAGAAGATTGTTGTTGTTCTATTTGTTGCAGAGGTGGAGGAAGTTGATACTGGGAGAGTTGTTCTTGTTCTAGTTGTTTCAGTCTCCCTCTAAGTCTTTCTACTTCTTCTTTAATAATTTCATATTCTAGATCTTTGGCTTGTTTTTTGTTGTAATATACGCGATATATCCATTTAATAAGATTATCATCATTTACTTTTTCAAGACGGGGTTTTAAAATATCAGATTTATTAAATATACTATTTAACATTACTTCGGGTAATTGTTCTCTTTTAGTATTTCTAATATCTTCGACAAACCCTTTCCTAAATTTTGCAATCAATTCTACGTTTTTTTTTTCCTACTAGTTCGGGTTCAGGTGTATGTTCTTTTCTCACGTCGGCGACTTCAGCACGAAGTTTCCCAATACTTTCAAGTATTTCCTTACCAACAGGTGGAGGTTGAGCCGCAGCTACATCAAGTGGAAGATCTCGTAAAATCTTCTTTGTCTGTTTAGTTCTTCTTGCTATTTTTTCGGTTTGTTCTGCTGTTTGTTTTGATACCGGAAGAAGATCTTCTTTGATGATAGTTGCAACTTGTTCAGTAGCTGCAGTGACGGGTTTAAACAGTTTTTTAGTGTCCTCTTCGTATTCAACTTGTGCTTCTTGCTGCGCTTGTAGATTTTTTCTGAATGAATCTCTGACAGGAAGAAATTTTTTAATTGCTTCTAATCGTTCTCGTGCTATTCTTGCAGTATGAGATTCCGGATATACCATTATTTTTAATATAACAATTTTTTAATTAATAGCAGCAGAGAGGGCGCCTACCAACGTTGGTCGTCCGTGGAAATTAAACAAAAAATAAATAAACACGTACTTTATTTTTCAGCTACCTTTTCGAACTAGGGTTTTACTGATGGGGTTGGTTTCAACAAAAATAAAATCATCTCAAGGAAACGTTTATTTGTAAAAATCTGGACCTTTCTACGAGATGATTTCATTTTGTTTATTTTTTGTCGGAATTCTTGGGTCTGTTCGCCCTCTCTGCTGCTGTATAAAAAGAGCTGGCAAACGTAGGACATGCAATTTCATGAAAGAATGCAAATAATATGCGGTTCAATAAAATATATGAAATGATTATGAACTGACAATGATAAAGTAATGTTTAATTGTCAGTGGTTTATACTGGTATGTGCTTTAAGTGCAGTAGTTTTAAAAACACATACTAATTTACTATATTATTACTCAGTTTAAATTTTATCGCAGCTGGTAGATTTCATTTGAATGCGATGGCGATACCGTTGAATTGAAAGCGGACTTGGATATACCCGTGATTACGTGTGTGTGTGTGTATGTATATATATATATATATATATATATATATATATATATATATATATATATATATATATATATATATATATATATATATATATATATATACGTATGTGTGTATATATATATATATATATATATATATATATATATATATATATATATATATATATATATATATATACAATTTGTTAAGGTTTAATCGATTTTAAAAGAGATCAAGGTTATCTCAGTACCTTTGATCTTATACTCTTGGCACGATAATATGTATATTATTTTCATTTTCTGTGACTTTTGTTCCGCCTTGAGGACAACGCCACTTTGAATTTCGAAAACTGCAACTTACCAGTACGTCCTTAACCCCATGTCTGTTGCTTTCGTTTGGTTTTAGTATAATCTGTCCGCGTTGCTCATTTGTATATACACACTTACACTTGGATATATATATATATATATATATATATATATATATATATATATATATATATATATATATATATATATATATATATATACACACTTCCACTTCTGCAAATGCGCGAGCGAAACAACCACTGAAAATGACGTTTTTAACACAACTAGTCATCTGGCTATAAAAAAAAATCTCGTAGAAGAAATGTATTTGGATGTATTCAGAAGTAACTCCAAAAAGCCTACTCCCATTACAGGCGAAAATGACAAAATCTTCAGGAGTCAATGAGATAATGTGAAAATCAGTGAAGTTCAACCTTTCTAACAACTGCTGGATAACATAAGACAAGAACGTAACTGTAAGTCTAATTAGGAAAATAATTCTTGATTTGCATGTACTTTATTTGGATTAAAACAGACTTTAATAATCGCTACTAAAATCACAACAACAACAAAAGCAGATGTACCGAGTAAAAACATTTTGTACCGAGTAAACTATGGCAGCGTGTTAGAGCTATTATGGATGATTTATTTATCAATCGATGTATAAGAACCAGGTAATATATATATATATATATATATATATATATATATATATATATATATATATATATATATATATATATATATGTATATATATATATATATATACTTATTTTTTAATCACGTGGAATTTTTTAACGAATTAACATTTTAGACGCCGACACAGTGAGAACAAAAGTACTGAACATCTATTTCGTGATTACGATAATACTGCAAACTTTTGCTAGCATTACGTGAAACATTTTGAACCTTGCTGCACAAATATTGTATATTTGTCCACAAAACGCTTATTTTGTCCAAATATGATTTTTATATTTGTAGATTCAATAAGCACAATGCTTTCATTTTTAAGAAAAAATAAAACAAAAGAAAAGGAAGGGACATATTCAAGAACATTTAAAGATACACAACTAGAATAAAATTAAAGGACAAACTTAGTCAAACTTGGGCCTGAATAATGATTATAAATTATGTAATAATCCCATTCCTTCTTGCTTTTCGTTAATTTTGTGTGTTACAATGAAACCATGGAAGTACTTTAATATCAGTTAAAGCCTACATCCCCTATAAATTTTGTACTTGTTAATCGTGTATCTAAGAGAGTGCATGCTATATGCATGTGTGCGTATGCGTATATGATTTCCTGTATTAAATATATCATATTTATTGCCCCTAATTTTTTTGCTAGATTAATATTTTCGATTGTAAGATGGCCTTTGGATCGGATTCCCGACCTAGACGTTAGCCCACATGGGCTCGTTACAAGGAAAATTTGGAGTATCCGTCCTTGAATCAAGGGATGGGGGTTCTAACCTGTAACAATATAACACTATTGTTACAGGTTAGTACCCCCATCCGTTGATTCAAGGACGGATACTCCAAATTTTCTTTGTAACGAGCCCCTGTGCGTTATCCTATTACGAGTACAATAAAATAAAAATAATGGATAAAAGACGTGTGTAACATAAAACTGCTAATAATTGTATTAAAACAATAAAATGCCGGAAAGTAAATAAGAATTTAAAATAAGAAAGAAAGAAAAAACAAAATTATATGTCAGATGTGGGGTTCGAACCCACGCCCACATTTGTGGACCAGATCACTCCTTATAGGTTGTATACCTTGAGTCTGGCGCCTTAGACCACTCGGCCAATCTGACTTTGATACACTTATCGCTGATCAATGCCTATATGAATCTTGCTAACCCTACTCCTCGACTAAATCTTTATACGTGACAAAGTGTGTCAAAGAAATGCTATATATTCTTAACGGTTTTGCTGTAAGATGACTGAATTTATATCTGTCCAACTAGCATATATTTGTTTTGCAAACAATAAGATTCTAATAATATAGTCTGACTCAGGTTCATTATGAATCGCGTCCGGTTCTTCGAATTTATTTACCTGGCACAGCTACTATACAGCTGATGATTATTTCATCCCTGTAAACCTTGCAAATTTTAAACCAAACTTTGTTCAATCACAGCAGACTTTTCTAATTTGAAGAAGAAAAAAAAAGTTAACGGCGAGTGCGAGGCTAATGGCGGCGCAGCCTAATATACTTTGTGAGGTGCATGTTGTACCGCGGATACTTGCTCATGAAAACTAAACGTTGGTACTCGAACTTACGGGCACAGACGTGAGATGTCATTGATTTGTAAAGGCAAGCGTATTGTACTATTCAGCCTCCCGGGGTCACCATATTTTTGTTTTTCTTTCTACATCATGCAAGACAGCAACCGCTATAACCGGTAAAATTAAAATAAATGGGATGAAACTACAGTAAAAAGATTTTCTGAATCATAAAAATTGGAAATTCTTAAATGTTAATCAAATCGCTGGCATGCTAAATTCCATCTATGAACTAAACATGTTTATGCAGTGAATACACATCTTTTCATCGTGGAATGTGTAGCATTTAATATAACAAATGTTCTACAAGCTAATTATATGACATTTATGATTTCTTACATTCTCTTAAAACTCACCTTTTTCAGCTAAAAGAACAGAATTTAAGGCTTACTAATTTATTGCCAGCGTGTTTCTGTTTTGTAATTTCATGGTGTTTGTTTTTGTAATCTTGCAGTTTTTATATGTGTATCCAATATTATAAAGTGCTCAGAGCTTCTAAAGATTAGGCACTGTACTAAATCCACATTAGTATCATCATCATCATCATCATCATCATCTATAGAATGAAGTGATTTAGAGAATACTCACAATGAAGCTGTCAATAGTTGTTTTAAAATATTATGTCTGTATTTATTTATACTCAGCATCGATTAAAATTATAATATTGTTATAGGAATATTTTACTGTTTAATTTAAATGTCGTCAAATCAAAAACATTTAGCTGATACTAAATTGCGAATTTTACAAAACTGATTTTACAGCCATTTTTTTTCAGACTGCATTATTTTGGAATTTTTAAAAAATGTCTAAATTCCTCTTTGATTACATTTTTATTATTCAAAGAATATTTGCACTATAGTTGCAACCTCTTTATTTTAATTGTACCGATTATAGCAGTTAGTACCTTGCACGTTGCCTTAATTGCAAATGTACCGAGTTTTATTTCATCTGAGAGAATCCGCGTCACAAAGTGCTTCTTGCGATATACAGGCTGTCTGTCAACTAAAAATGTTATTTCTTCTTTTTTTTCTGACATGACGTGTGGCGACATGGAATATGTAAATTTAAAAAAGGACGGAAAACACCTTGTTAGTCTAATTTATTAAGAGAGAAAAAAATCATCGTGTTATTAGTTATAAAAAAGAAGAAAAAGACATTATTTTGAGGTAGAAAAAAAAAAAGTAAATTACAAGTAGGCCCTATCCACCATCTTCGCTAGCCAAGGTTCCGTTATCTTAATCCTATCTACAGATCTGCTGAGAGGGTTACGATATCGTAACCTTGGCTAGCGAAGATGACCGTCTCCTAACAAGGCCAGTTTAACCAAAAAGGCGGTTGCCCGGGGGGGGGGGGGGAATAGCGAAACGAAGAATACTGTGTCAGGTTATTCATTTTTAAACTTCAGTGTGAGGGTTAGATGGTAGATCTTAACAGACATGGAGATACAGATGCATAATGATCAATTTTATATAAAAACTAATTACATGTGCACGTGTTTTGTCACTTTTTTTTCATAAGTACTGAGTTTACTATATTTGACCTTATTGTTATATTTTGGGAGGTACTTAGAAGCTAAGCCATACTTTTATTGGATAAGCATGAAATTTCATAAATTAAATATGGGATATATTGATGTCATGTCATGTCATATTTCTTCTCTTTTTTTTTTTTCTCTCCTTAGGATGTAAGTATTTAAAACAAAGCTGTAATCTTACTGGATAAACATGAAATTCCATATTCAAATTAAATCTGAGGTATACCGATACTATGTCACATTTCTTCTTTTTCCCCTTATCCCCTTTCAAAATAAGCCAGTATATTTGTATTGTTTTAGAAAGTTACAAAACAAAATTAGACTGGAGGAGGAGTTTATGTCCTGTTTTTCATTTGCTGGGGAGATTTTGTCCTAACGGGGATAGTGTCCTGACGGGATTTTGCCCTAAGGGGATACTGTCCTGTGGGGATTTTGTCCTAAGGGGATACTGTCCTGACGGGATTTTGTCCTAAGGGGATACTGTCTTGTGGGGATTTTGTCCTAAGGGGATACTGTCCTGATGGGATTTTGTCCTAAGGGGATACTGTCTTGTGGGGATTTTGTCCTAAGTGGATACTGTCCTGATGGGATTTTATCCTAAGGGGATAGTGTCCTGTGGGGATTTTGTCCTAAAGGGATAGTGTACTGTGGGAATTTTGTTCTAAGGGGATACTCTCCTGAGGGGATTATTTATTAAGGGGATACTGTCCTGTGGGGATTTTGTCTTAAGGAGATACTGTCCTGAGTGGATTTTGTCCTAAAGGAGATACTGTCCTGAAGGTATTTATTCCTAAGGGGATACTGTCCTAAGGGGATTTTTTCCTTGGGGAATTTCGTCTGTACCCCAAAAAATTTTAGCATAGTTCAATACTAAATGAGTTAGGGTCATTAAATGTTAAAAGGTCATGGTTTATCAACTAATTATAATAGATGTCTGTCCTGTTCGTTCATGGATGAAAATGCTTATTTCAATAGCAATAATACCAAAAATACATTTACGATCCATTATAATAGTATCTGTTCAACATATAATCTTATTTATTTTATAACATGTAAAAAGAAATATGTCAAATAAACCTCTCAGCAAGTATCTAAATGCATGAATAAACAGTGATTTGATATAAATTACGATTGATCTCTAATCATAAAATCTGGTAATTAATATTTAATTATCTCCAAACTTAATGCAATAATTGTACAAAAAGAGGCAGAATTCAACATTAATTTCAAAAATTGAAAAAGCAGTCCACAGCCATTTCCTAGTGTGCTATTACATGTATAAGCAACGCAAACCTGCGTTGTTCTTTTCATGAAATGAACCTAGTAACTGTTAGTCAGGATGCCGAGTCGTTACAATGACGTCACATTGTGAAAGTAACCGAATATGCGCGAAAAGTTTGCATACGAGCTCATGAAATTCAGCATCTTGAAGGTATGCCAAGTATTTCAATATTGGCTTTACGGTCACATATGATGCTTCAAAACAAGGCTTTCTTCACAGTGTATTTATTATTATTGTATATTTCCACTGATTTCTATTCTCTTTCAAAGAAAACATAGGATTCACCTATGAGATACTCTCAGAAATATCTAAAAAGATCATAATTGTACGGGTATTCATTATCTTCATAGAAAAATTCATAGTATTTAATCCATTATACGTATTTACATGGAACTAAAAATGTTTGTCTCTATTTCTTTATAACTGTTCTAACAATACATAAGAAGAACTTGTATCTACCTTAACTGCTTTAGTTGCCAGATATAGTTTACATTAAATATGAACAAAACAACTGACTAGATGCAGTATTTTCCGTGCTTAGTAGTTTGCACTCATGGAAGAAAACTGAAGCAAATCTGGTTGTTTTACACTACGGTAAGTGATCTGTTCTACATCCGTGGGCTGCTCTGTTCAATTTACAGTGTGTGTTATGTAATGTATTTAGTTGTTGCACTAATTCTTTAGTCACACAAGGAAGTGTTCTTCTCCTTAAAGATATAAAACAGCGCCAAAACACCCAGATGCCAAAAACAAATTTAATTGATTTGTAAAGTCAAAGTATACTGTTTGGGTGGTTGTTTATATCATACTCATTTGAGTCTATAGCCCCTAATTATAAACACAAAAAATAAGTTTTTGTTAAAAGCATTGTGATTTAAAGGCACAATAGTGTTTGTAATTTCATCCATTGTACAGGTCAGTAAACTAATTAATGTGTCATCTTACAGACTGAAATGATTGACAAAAGCTAGGATTTGGTAAGATTCAATCAGTTAACAACTAAATAAATGAGAGAAAATGCTTTAGGTCTCACTGTATTGTTTCACATTTTGACAAACCCTACTATTCTGAGGATTGAAGGCATGTTTGTAAATTCACAGAAAAGCTAAATCTTTGATTTGGCTTATATTTGCTTTGAGGTAGGCTTATAAATGGGTTGGCTTGCTAGGTGACTGCCTGTCACAGTTACACTATCACTGGAGTTCAGATGGTTAACTTGCACTGCAAATGAAGAGCCAACTTGGTTTATATATTCATGTATGTCCCCTACAAATGCAGAGATCTCAAAATCAAAATGGTTAAGCAGGTGATGACAGGTATGCACATTTGTAATGATACCAGTGAACTTTATTGATGCATAAGACCCATACCAATGGAGCCACCTTGTTAAAGCAAAATATTCCAAACAGCTCTTTAATGTAAAAGACTAATGTATAAAAACAGGGGTGGTTGGTAGTGTTGGTTCAGTATAAGAACCATCATTTGTACAAGGAATTCATTTTAATACCATAATTAAAACCTGATAAGCATGCTTTATACAGAAATCATTATTGTGCTTATATAGAATTATTCTCATATTTCTGCAATATGTCATTGTTGGATGAAAATTCACCACAAAAGAAAATGTCCAGTGAAACTTTAAGAAATGGTTTAATTTTTCAGTCTTTATGTCTGATATTTACTGTGAGAAAAATAATTTCCTTATTGTGGGTCCCTCTATGTCTTTAATCAGACATAGTAAGGTAGTCAAGACTTCCTGTCATATCTTGCCTTGTCAATTTTGTCTAATTGCTGATAAAACAGATCATATGAATTGTTGACTGACCAGATCCCAATGAAGATGAATGAGTGGCCCAGTTACACAGACCAGATACATTTCAGCTCAGAAAAGTTATTTTTGAAGCATAAGTGGAAACAAAATGATACAGACTCTCGGCTTTGTTAGTAGGTGACAAGTTTTTAGTTATGCTTTAAATTTCCATGTCGGCAAAGATTGTCAATTTTAGCCTGTAGATATCTGACATTCTAAGTTGAAGATGTTAACCATTGGGAAGACACTTAGTACTATAAGATGCATGGTAAACAGATCAGACCATTAATCTAGATGAGTGATCCAATTACAGGTCTGCAGGTCAAATGTGGTCCATGGGTCATTGCTTTTGTGGTTTGTGCTCATACAAAAGGCCATTGTACTATTATAGTATAATTACTGTAATATGTATCGTGTCCAAACTGGACATTTCTGGTCCATGTGGTCCACACTGTGTTGAAGACTGGACCACTCTGATCTTGATCGGCTCACTGTATGCTGACCCTCGAAGCAAAGTAATACATTGTTAATAGCTTTTGGGGGGGAATTTCAAACAAAAGCACAATCACTTGTGCATCATGACTGCTGTTTCTCAATGATAACATGCTGTTGCAATATCACATATATGGAGTTTAAAAACTGCAAGCATATATGAGATTTTTAAAATTAATAATTACATTTTCATCTGAGTATTCTAACGATTGGTTGCATTCTTCTTGAAGTTCTGGTTTTTCTTTTCAAGTGGGCCTCAAGGTGTAGGATACCAGCTGAAGTGATGCTGCTGGCCTGGACAATGGCAGATGTTTCCTCCAGAGTCAACCACACCATTTACTGTGGAGCTTTCACAGAAACAGAAGTGTCCATATCAGCCTCATTGCAGTTTTGGTGAGTTGTTTGAAATGGATATCCCTGTATATAATGTTTTTCCCTTTCCCATATATCTTTTGCATTATTTTCTTTTTGCTTTTGCTTTGATTGTAGCTATGTTACAATCACTAGCAAAACAAACTTTACTAAATAACAGCTTCAGCAACAGTATATCCCGACCAGTGTGAATGACCCAAATGTGATATTCTTAATGTTATTTAGACAGATTTACCATAAATAATGTCTCTCTCCTCAGGAGGTGGCAGGAGTCTAGATTTAGAATTTCACTGGTTACGTTTCACTAATAACTGGGTTCAGTTTACAAACATTGATCCATATACATGTAGTTTGGGTTTCCTACAGAGTTAGTTCCCTTATACTCTGCCTCAGATTTCTCTGTATTAGCATAAATTTGACCTTCTTCATGAAATCATTGAGAGAGTGCTGGTCAGTTTATATGCGCTGTGCAATGTTCATACTTTGTAAGCATTTAGCATGCACATTTTGCAGTTACTTTTTGAGAGGATCAGCTTGACATCTTTTACATCTTTTATTCACAAAACTTTGAGATTTCATGAAATGTGATATTACTTGTGTCATGACACGTCACTGATAACACCAGGCACTAACATTTAAGGTTTATTAACAATGAAAAATGATGAAACTCACATGTTTTAAGGTAATTTTATGTGGCATAAGTGAAACATGAAATATAAAGGTGTCTCATAGTTGGTGGTACATATGATGATTTCTCAGTCATTGACAAATGCAATAAATCATAGCAAATAAACCATTTTTAATTTTACACATCTTATTGTTGAATTGTATTTATAATGCCTATAGTTTTGAAACAGAAGCTTTTCCCAAATCAGACTGGTATGTGAATTCCTAAGGTCTCAACTGTTCAACACCACCCTAATTTTTAAGGTAGAAGGCAAAGGCCTAATTAGCATAAGCTAAGTGTTTACAAATTCACTCAGAAGCTAAATCTGTAATTTGGTTTACATTTACTTTCACATAGGCTTGAAAATGTGTTGTTGTTGGACCTCTACATGGTTTACATATGAAGTATTCTTCTTATATGTACTGGCAAAGGACCAGTAACCACCATCATATTTGATGCTCTTACATATTCCTATACTTAAAAACTATTGCATTGAACTTTTGTTATCTTAATTGACCATGGATTCATTTTGATTTGCTGTGAAAGATTTCATAACTGTATACAATCAGCTGATAAGTTTTTCACTTGTGATTTCATTGTGTTGGGGTTATTTTGGGGGGGAGGGGGACTGCAGTATTCATAATGTATGAACAGACATTTGTACATCAATTCCTTTCAAATTACATTACAGAAAATCCACAACTGTTCTAAATATAGATAAACTTTTTCTTTCTTTCTTTCTTTCTTTCCTTCCTTTCTTCTTTCTTTCTTTCTTTCTTTCTTATTTCTTTCTTTCTTACTTACTTACTTACCTAGGAGTTCAAACACCAGCACATTCCTTGCACAATTGCACAAAAGCTTAATATCCCATGAATTTAAATGCAGGCTTGAGCAAATTTGTTTTGTCCCATTTGTCCAGGACAAGTGGTTTAAGAAAATTCACTTGTCTAACCTACCATTTCACTTGTCCCAAAAGTTGAATCTTTTGTCAAGATTTGAGGGTAGAGGTGTACTGAGAAACAAATATGGGAAGATAGTGTATGTTTGGAGTGGGGTTTACTACGACAACACAGGCAAATGGTTTGATATATTTCTTGTTCATTATGATCCCTCCTCAGATTATATTGTCTTAAGGTGATGGAATTTTATTAACATCTACAAATAATCAGAAGAATTTATTTCATACAAGTCTTTTTGCAACACACCTTTTTTATATATTTGATGGAGAATCATACTGTTCACAAAAATTTTGTAATTGTTTCAGTTTTTATAACAGTTATTTCTTATGACTCAGTACTTTAAGTCAAATATTTAGTCCTAAATCAATTTATATAGCACTTTCAAAGCTAGATGGACTAAAACACATTAAATATTTCTGGGACTCAGGGACTCTCTTTGTGGGATTTAGGGAAAAGATCTTCATGATGATAATTACTGGTAAATGTGATAATTATTTGTAAATGTCCAGCCATGAAGATCAGTTGCCTTCATTACATACTCTAGAGAAAAACAGTATCATCCTGCCTAGAATAGTAGTATCAAACAAATTAAGCCTTTAAACAAATTTAGCATATGTGCAATGTAAGACAGCATCCTCAATTACTCCTGCATTAGAGAATTGGGCATGATGCTTTAGCATCAAGTGGAAAGGCAATATGGGTTAGCATGGTGATATTTGTCATACATATAACACAAAAAATGCATTTTCTTTCCAGTCAGCAGGTATCAGAGATGCTGCCACAAGAAAAGTGACAGATAGTCCAATTTTAATTGCAAGGGAAAGAGGACATATCCATAGATCAGGAACCTTGTAGAGAAAGCTCTCGTCACATGACCTGAGGACAAGCAGGGCATGAGGTGGAGAAGGGAACCAAAGGAGGACAATGCCTAGAGAATCATTTGATGCCTAGCATCTTAATGGCCTCCACCAACTAAAGTTTTGGTGAAGGAGAAGATCTCCCAGCTGCAATTTTAGAAACATGGAATATGAACTCTGCTGTATTAAAATGTCTGCTATAGCAGGTTACACTTTATATAATAATTTATATTCTGAATAAAGCATTATTGTTTTATGCACTAAAGGGGCTATGTTACAGCAGTTGCAAAAGAAACAAATAATAGTCATTGTATTTATTTTGTATACAAATGTTATGCATAAGACAGTGTCAGGCTTAATTCTTGCATAAAGAGAATGAAGCCATTGTATTGGTCAAAGGCATCAGCATACTTGTCACATATCCACCAGACATGGCAAGAAGCTAGTGTATTGGCCAAAGGCATCAGTATACTTGTCAATATCCACCAGACATGGCAAGAAGCTAGTGTATTGGCCAAAGGCATCAGTATACTTGTCAATATCCACCAGACATGGTGAGAAGCTAGTGTATTGGCCAAAGGCAACAGCATGCTCATCACATATCCACCAGGCATGACAAGAAGCTAGTGTATTGGCCAAAGGCATCAGTATACTTGTCAATATCCACCAGACATGGTGAGAAGCTAGTGTATTGGCCAAAGGCAACAGCATGCTCATCACATATCCACCAGGCATGACAAGAAGCTAGTGTATTGGCCAAAGGCATCAGTATACTTGTCAATATCCAGCAGACATGAGAAGAAGCTAGTGTATTGGCCCAAGGCATCAGCATATTTGTCAATATCCAGCAGATAAGATAAGAAGCTAGTGTATTGGCCAAAGACATCAGCATATTTGTTGCATATCCAACAGAAATGGCAAGAAAGCCCAGACCCTAGTCTTCCATCTGCAATATTATGAACTGTCTGTAGGCAGTATGTCTGTTGGCCCTCATAAGATCCACTTCATCATCAAGGACTAGCACATCCCATCTTTATATCCTAACTAGGGCAAGGACAGACTTATCCATGATCAGAACTAATTATTTCAACTTAATATGCTATTTCTAAAGCGCAAATAAATAAATAATATAAATATTCACATATTAAATTTTGTATTCATGTTATATTGTCAAATGCCACTTTAAAACAAAGTTCACATAGATCAAACTGGCATTTAATTCAGTGTACCCACTTTTAAAAAAAATAAAATCAAACAGCAGTGTTTTTTGTATTATCAATTGTGTAAAATACATGAACTATTATGAATCTATGGTCTTAAAATAAGTAACAGAAAAGAACAAAAACCAACAAGTTTTGTAAAATTCAACAAATAATTTATTTCCTTGAATACATAGCAAAAATTTAAAAAGAGCTTTTTGTATTGTAAACTAAATTCCAAATAGTTCTAAAAGTTGTATCACAAGTCTGAATGTATGAAATTCCAATTGAATTCCAGTGATATTCCAAATATATTTTCGATGTTGAATGTGCAGATGTACCTGTTGTCTCAAACATGTGAATGTACCAATGGCCTAGAATGTGGCAATATGTTAACAGTCGTTTAATGTATTACATTAAGATAATTCAAAATGTCCTTGTCTGAATTCACTATAATTCCAAATTAATGTTATAGTCCAAGACTGTTATTGAGCACTTTGTAATTCCATTGAGTATTAGTTTAAAGAAATAAATCCACCCAAAATAAAAATTGAACACAAGAAATGTGAATGATCCTGTTTTGGATGTTAAGGCAAAAATAAATATTTTTCAAGTAAACAACATTATATAAAGAACTAAGACACAAAAACAGAGTCAGAATTTAGGTCAATCTTCTCTCTAAAGAATTAAAAGTTGTCAACAAGTTTAGGAATTTCCAAGTGAAAACTAATATCCTGTATTCAGATAGAAGTAAACATGTTTACTTCCATTGATAATGATAAGAAAAGTTAATCTATACTCATAGAGAAATATTAGCTATGTATTATGTTGTTTATAAAATAAACATCACTTGTCAGGTACAATATTATCTTGATCTTTGGACAAAGATCAAATATAAAATACAGATATACATAACACATAATCATTGAAATAAGCCAACCAACAATACCAATTAAACATACATAATAGCACACACAAGAAAAGTTTATCATGTATTGGTAGATTTCATTTATATTATTCACTTTTCCCAGCCAAACTATTTTAAAAACTCATCACATAGTCCAGCTTGTTTAATTTGCCTTAAAAATACATTGCACAAAGCTTTTATTTTGATGTGAGCATTGATAATTCCATTACAACCAGGTATATTTTATTTTATTTTGAGCATTCATAGTTCCATTGCATCTGGATATATTTTATTTTGATGTGAGCATTGAGTATTCCATTACAACTAGATATATTTTATTTTGTTGTGAGCATTTAGAGTTCTATTACAACTGGATATATTTTATTTTGATGTGAGCATTTAGAGATCCATTACAACCAAATCTGATATTAAGTAAAGCTTTTGTTACAAAAAAAGGGTAGTTCAGAGTATATTTCAAGTATTGGTGTGGGTAAGAGACTCCCCCAAATGGATCAAACAGCATTCTCTGATTATAGATAAAGATAATATTTACACACACAGCTAAATAGTTTATCCTTGTCTCCTCATCAGCTTGGATTTGTGTAGCAAAATGTGGTACCTAAATTGACCTTTTGGAAATTTCAGTATGATGGGATTGATTAAAAACAGTCTTCTTATTTACATATGTCTGTTGGTATATTTATTTAATCACAGAGCTGGATGGCTGATAATTTCAAAATTCATTCACAATGGTTGCAAAGAAATAACCAAATCATAGGTCTGATACGGTTTGCGTCTCTATACAATTTCTTTAAAATTCCCATGTTTAAATAACCTCTTTAGCATATGACTGATAACCCATTTGCAGGCAGTACAAATTAACAGAAAAGTTTAAATATTCATAACCAACAGAAGTGATATGTAGCGCCATCTCTTGCAACTCACATTTTTAAGGTCTGTGGACATTTCCATATATGTTTCCCACATGCACGCTGGTCCAGTAATGATGCATCTAAGGTTTGGTGATAACCATCACTCTGTCCTTGAGCTGGCTACATAACTAACAGCAAAGACAATGCTAGGGTGGAATTCCAAAATCAGAAGTAAGGGTTCCCGCATCCTTCATGGCTCCACATTTATTATCATCTCCTGGAACAAATGGGACATTAATCGTATCAAATTCCTGCATGTATTTGTTATGAAAGGCTATAAAGCTGAAATCAAAATAATATGGAAATATTTACCACAATCATGTAATTACATTAAGTGTCAATGTTTGCAACTCCAACATGCTGCAAGATTAAAGTTTTAATCATGTGTGGAAATGTATGCAGTATTTTGATTTCATCCTTACTCAGGGGAAGTTTCAAATTCATATCAACTACAGCATGTATGACATATGTTTACAAGAAGAGGTTCGTGTAATGTTGCCTCTATATATGTCAGGCTATTTCACATTTTTGTGTAGATATTGCATACATAAAAGATTTCTAGCTTAGGCACCCACATGCTAAAGGAGTACATACCATATATACTAACTCATAAGACAGGTCAAACTGCAAATAACATAGATCCTCAGCGGCTGTAACAGATCAGGGTCTATTTTGTTTGTTCTACTGATTACTCCTAACAAACAGCACAGACCCTAATCAGCTGGTGCATTATGCAATGGCAGATCTGGGTCTGTGCAGGTTGCAGTTGGACTCATCTTAAAAGCATGTATATATGGCAAAATGTTCTCTAATTTTCATTGCATGAAGCAAGATTCTTAGTACAGAAATTGTTATCTCTGATCACATGTTCAGAGGTGAAAAAACTGAATGTTTTTCAGTCTGGGGAAAGATGAAATGTTTGTTGGGTATGATGATCATAATCTGCAGTACAGGGTTTCCCATCTTATAAAGCCACCATTATGTGGTTAAATGTGACTTTATGAAAAGGATAGCCTCCCAAAAGGGGGATAAAATAGTGTTATGAATATGCTTTTAAACTATGTAACAGACAGTAACAAAAGCCAACAAATTAATCATATTCATCAAATTATTTCCCTTGAATAAAAGTGAAAATTTCAAAAGAACTTAAAGTATTGTGAATTAAATCCCAGTTAGCTCTAAAAGTTCTATCACAAGTCCAAAAGTATAGAGTATTTAAAAAGAATTCCAGTGGTGTTCTGAATGAATTCCAATCTTGAATGCACTGATGTACCAATAGCCTGGAATGATGTTGATGTGCAGACAGACTTGATGCATCACAGTGCTATAATCCAATTATTTCCTTGAATGAATTCACAATACTCTCAAAATAGTGATCAAGTCTGAAACATATCAGTGAGCACATTGTAATTCCATTGAATGATTTAAATACATCTTTAATAGGATTTGCCCTGAATGGATCCTTGGGTTAAATAACACAATGTGATGAAAGATGGAAGTTTATGAAATTAATTATATATATATATATATATATATATATATATATATATATATATATATATATATATATATATATATATCCTCTTCAAAATACAGTGTGATTCTTTCAAGCTTCAAACACACATGATTCATTCAATTATTTTACACAAACATTCACAAATGGGAAAACAAAAATGTGATTCATATATTCAAATGTAATGAAAGTAAGGTTCATAAAATCTCATGTAATGAAAGTAAGATTCAAATAATCTCATGTAATGAAAATAAGATTCAAATAATCTCATGTAATGAAAGTAAGATTCAAATAATCTCATGTAATGAAAGTAAGATTCATAAAATCTCATGTAATGAAAGTAAGATTCAAATAATCTCATGTAATGAAAGTAAGATTCATATAATCTCATGTAATAAAAGTAACTCAATTGTACTCGATTGGAACACACCATATGTTCCAAGTACTCAACTGAAAAACATAAACAATTGAAACAACATTGGTCAATTGTAATAAACATAACAACTGTACCAAACATATGACTCATGATTTATAGTCATTTGTGCAGTCCGTATGATTCATAACACATATGACTCATAAATACTTGTATAAACTTGCTAACGAATCATTCTAACCTGGTTCATATGTCCATTGTTAAACTACACAGTTCTCCTGAATTCTTGGGTTGGCCCACACTTGTATTTGCTACACACACCCTTCATGGATCCACCATGTGCACAAGTTTACAAATCAGCACTTCCATCCTTGTATGGCACTGATGGTAGCACCTGCTTACATCCCTATACGCGACAGCCAGACTGACTGCTGATACACCCTCACACACACACACACACAGACAGCTAAAATAAAACAAAACTGGTCATGATAATAGATACAGAATTAAAATCTATAGGCACAAGCTACTAAATTAAACTCTTAATAACAACTTGTAACAGTTCAAAAGTTCACAACATTTCAAATCCGCATAGTGGTAAAGGCTAAATTTCACGGTACAACATTAAAACTGAATCTGCTTCACATATCAAATAAAATAAAAATGTAAGACTTACCCCTATGGCTGTAGAACAAAACTGAGAACTTACATATTTTGACAAGATCCCAGAAGACCAATGTGGCAATTAGAAAAGAAACTTGCCTTAAATCTACAAGAGAATGAGTATTAGTAGGGGTAAAATACCCATGCATACCGTGCGTTTTGTGTCTCTTGCTGCAAGCGATCTACAACAACATGCATGCTAGTTCAGTCACTTAACAAAAAAAATAATTATCCACCCTAGGTAACATTGCAGGTACGACGAAAAATGATCAAATCATTCTAAACCGAAACAAGTTATTTCTTGCCTTATTCTGTGACAACATCCTCTCAAATTAGAAATGGATTCAGCTAAAAGACTGAATCAAGTACACAGATGTTAAAGTAACAATAAAGACTTTATGTTTACTTCTTCCATATATAAATCCTAAGTCACAATAAAAGGACCAGAATGAGGGTCAAAAGTTCATTTCTTGAACATCCTAAGCTGTCAACAAGATCGGGTGTATTACTAAAAGTTTAGTAGTGAATATGGCAAATATTGGGTGCACCAGGAATTCCTGAGGGGAAACCAATGTCCTAAACTCAAATCCAGCTAAACATATTTACCTGCAAAAAATAATAATCTTGAAATATAATCTACATTAATTTGCAAAAATTAGCTATGTATTATGCTGTTTACATAAAAAGACATTAGTCAGGTAGGCCAAAACTCCTATCCTCAGTTATGGACGAAAGTAAATCACACAAAACAAATTAAATGTACATAGTACCTTCCCTCATAAATAAAAAGAAAGCTTTATACAATAAAGCTTTCTTTCACATATTAATGAAATATGCATATGATAAATAAAATTGTATTGATGTCATATGAAGGATGCAAAATATACAAAATGCAATATAGTACTTCTATCCAAGTGAAAGCAGTTAGATGCTCATTTCCCTTGATATGCATAATGTCAATCTTGTATTCCTGCAAATTCAAACCCTTCTTAAACAATCTCTAATTTTTGTTGTTCAGTTTGTTAATGAAAGTAAGGGAGTTGTAGTCACTGAATGAAAGAATCGAAGAAGGAGCAGAATTAATATACACTTCAAAATTTTGCAAAGCCTATATCACAGCCACATATTCATTCTTAGTTGTGGAATTATTTCTCAGTTTTTTGTTAATATTTATGAAAAATAACATACTGGATGATTCACACTATTTTTTGTCTTTTTGAATCAATACTCCACCAACCTCTAAATCACTTGCATCAACAATCATTTTAAATGATTGATTGAAATCTGAGGCTGAAAAAACCAATACACTGTTATCATTTTTAATTAATCAAAAGCCTACTGGCATTTCTCAGACCATTGAAACTTTGCTTTCTTAGTCAAAATATTGCTAAGGGAATCACTGCTCCAGTGGCCTAGTGGTTCGAGAGTCCACGTCAGATGCGGGAGGTCGCGGGTTCGAACCCCAGCCGAGTCATACCAAAGACTGATAAAATTGTACTAGCAGCTGCATCACTTGGCGCTCAGCATTATGAGGTTAGTGTCATAACAGGTAGGACTGGTGTCAGGATAATGTGACTGGATGGAACATCGTGCTTTATGTCTGTTACATAATGCCCCAGTGCTAGACATCATCATAAAGTGTATCGTAGCGATATGAAACATTGTTAAAGCTACGTAACAAATCCCAAACACACAAGCTGAGGATTCAGCAATTATGACAAAATTAGAACAAGACTTCTGATAATATCTAGCCGCACTAAAAAAGTGCATCAATTGCTTATTACTGATAGACACAGGGCATTTAGAGTTATCCTTGATCTTAACTTTATATAGGCTTTACTTGACCGAATTCCACAGAATGTGTAAAAATGTAACACATGCCTGGCGACACACACCAAAAATAAATGTCACATTCACATCACTGAGTCTATCAAAGAATTTCTGAATTGTTTCAAAGTGATATTTACAGGTGCATTTGTAGATCATTACATCATTGATGCAAGCATCACAATTATCTAGACCAGATGTAATCATGTTCATCAAACACCAAAGTTAAAGGAGAACTATTCATACCAAATGGCATCACTTTATATTGCAAAAGTCCATCTAGAGTATGAATGCCAAACGTTTCTTCGCTCTATCCGTGACTGGAATTTGCCAGAATCCTTTCAAAATGTCTAACTTGGTGACACATATTATATTTTCATTTTGTCAATGCATAGATTTTTGGCGTTGAAAATGAAGCGGTTTTAGGCACTAGAATACATAGTAAATTCCAGTTGCTTTTACTTTAGTTCTATGAAAATAATGAATTTCTTTTTCCAAACATTCCTGTTTCAGTGGATTCTTCCTGTATTGCTATTGTTTCACAGGTGTAGAATCTACAATTTTAACATAATAGTAGATTTTAATTGTTCATGTTGGAATATCTGGAAACACAAGATCGTATTCAAATAAGAGATATTTTATTTCACTCTTTTCTTGTGGATGCAAATGTTAAAGTTTCTGGTTTCAGAGTATTCATTATTTCTGAATTCTAACGACTGAGCAAACCATAGTCACTACTAACGTAATGCACGTCATTGTTTCAATCCTCACTGTGTGGGACAGGTACAACGAAATTGAATGATTAACGTAACTATCTCTTTCAACAGACTCATTTAACAGATTTGCATGGCACAGTTTTCTGTTTTGCCTCTGAGATGTATTAATGATCTAATTTAAGTCTCCTTAATTTAAGTCTCCTTAATTTAAGTCTCCTTAATTTAAATCTTCTACTTAGCCTGAAAGGATTTATAGTAATGGGAAAGAGAGCCAGAACTATATCACCAGGGTGAAAACTCTTTTCCTTTGTATTTCTGTCATACCTTATTTTCATTTATAACTGAGTAAAGTTATTAGTTCTTGATACTTCACAAGCTTTTAACAACTTATTTTTTTTAAATTGGAGAATATTAATTTATGAATCCTTGGTCGAAAGAACTTTCTCTTCAAATAACTTAAGTAGTCCACAGACAGTAAGCCCAAAACTAGTTCAAAAGGACTAAAACCTAATGATTCTTGAACTGATTTACTAACAGCCAACAATAACAAATGAACCCCTGGTCCCAGTCTTGACCTGTCTCAAAGCAGCATGCCCGAATCATATTCTTCAATGTAAAGGTGAAATCGTTCGAAAGCCGTGTGACGTTAAGGGTGATAGAAGATTTAAACTGTTGAGTTCCTAAATACATAACTTGCTGAAAAATTCAAGACATAAAATTTGACCGTTGATCAGATTGGACAGAGTGCAATAAAATAAAAGACTTTATCAAAGCTTTTACTATGTTTTTCGTTATAGTATTTCTCAAAGGAATTGTTTGTGGAAGTCTGGTGGATGCACACATTATGGTCCAGAAGTATTTGTTGCCTGCCTTGGTTGCCTGCCTTGGTCTTAGGCGAGAGACCGAGTAAGTCTACCATTATTCTACTAACCTAAGTAGTTTGAACGTCCGTCTCTGATGCATGAGGTCGCGGGTTCGACCCTGGCCGAGTCATACCAAAGACTGATAAAAACAAAATAATACTAGATGCTGCTTCGTTTGACTCTCAGCATTAAGAGGTATTTGTTAGGAATGGTCGGCCTAGTATCAGAATAATGCTACTGGGTGGGATGTGTTGCTATATGTCTGCAGCATGATGCCTCTCACATCACTATAAACTGCCACACTGCAGACATAACAATCTGCAAATATAATCTGCATTCATAGACAGTGATTAGCCGTGTAATATGTTGTTTACAAAAACATTAGTCAGGTAGTCAAAAACTCCTACCCTCACTTATGGACTAGCTCAGTCATACAATACAAATTAAATATACATAGCAATAGGTGACATTATTTTCTTTGGGTTCTGCGTTTAGCTTCCATATAAAATGGATGGCCTCTCAATACGGACATACTGTATACTTCTACATCGGTTGCTCCATTTACTCTGCCTTGAGGACACTAAGAAGGAACATTTTCATTTTTTTAACAGTAATTGTTTTGTAAAATATAAATAAGCAATTACCCTCATCACTGTACGCCTTGTCTGAACAGTGTACAAAGCTCCGTCAGTTCTAATCAACTGGCAGAACGACACTTCCTGCAAGCCTAACTTTGGTGCTTGCTTCACACCATATTATTCCTCTTCCTCGCCCTATTTTAAGTCGCACATGACTTGAGCTCAAAATAAACTGACTTCATCAATCTGGGCAATGACATAAGTTTTCACCATTCAGTTTATTATTCAGTTCAGTGTAGTTCAGTTTTGCCCGTCACCCCTGCCTCAGTTTATTATAGGAAGTGCATATGTTCTAATATACATTACACTTTCTAATGTGGGCCACTTTAGCTGGTAATGAATTCTGAGATGTCAAAGTATAATTTTTCATACTCTCATCAATATAGTGCTGAGAGAGAGTCATGAATTCACAGACCTAAGATGTCTGGTTGCAAATTTTGGACCTGGATTTCCTACTTCAGTCCCAGATTTGCAGACCTCACTCCATTCCTTGTCTCTAACACACTGTAGTTCAATACCCCATGTCAGTTCTGTCCAATCCGCGGCCCTCGGGCCGCATGCGGCCCGCGGGCTGATTTTAAATGGCCCGCCAGAGCTCGAGCAGCTATATAGTCGTTGCTTTTCAGTTTTCTGCTGCAGCCCTCAGCTTCAAGAAAAACATTTTTCAGTGGCCCATGGTGTCAAAAAGGTTGGACAGCACTGCCCTATGTCAATAACGTATGAACTTTGAAAACCAAGCGGCCTAATTATGAATTTATATATACTGGTCATAGAACAGAACAGCTTAAGGGATGGTCTGTTTTCTGGAATCTGTCATGTGTAGTATGTCCATCTATTACCAAATTATCTTATCGCTATTCATAAACTACTTGAATGTTTTCCTAGAAACGTTACACACCCATTCATCATATGTTCTAGTTGGTCCTATATGAAAATGGTGATGTTCAGACACGGACTATGGCCAACACAGTTGAAAATCTTGTTACCGTTACCGCTCCAGACTGGAAAATCATATCAACCTGGTATATTCAATGAGAGACCTCTTACGATGTCGATTTGGTCCAAAATGAAAATGGTATCAATCGGATATCCAATATTGCTGCCATACTGAAAATCGTATTATTGCTACTCGAGTTAAACAGATAGATATATCAAAATGGGGTTGTCACTAAAAGACCAATTATGCTATCTAGTTGGTGCTAGATGAAAAGTATACTGTTCGACCAATATAGCGCCATGGCGGCCATTTGAAATCTTTTTTCAATTACTCGTGTAGGATATGGCCACGTTGACAATCATCTTGTAAAGCTCGTTCTTTCTGCTCAACATTGGATGGTCCTATCAGCAATGGGGTTATTGCTTAAAGACTTATCGCACAGTCTAGTTGGTGCTAAGGAAACATTGTGCCAGTCTGGCATCAAATATGGCCACCTTGGCAGTCATCTTGAAATCTTTTTCATGACAACATTACTTGTACAGAAAAGTCGTATTAACATGAGATGTTCACCAGAAGCCTTATTATGGTGTCCAATCAGCCTTATACAAAAATGGTGTTGATTTGACATTCAGTACGGCTGCCACTGCAGCCATCTTAAAATCTTGTTTTTGCTGTTCCAAAATGGAGCATCTTATCGTGAAATATTGTTATTTCTACTTCTCTCCAAACGAATGGTTATTTCAACGTGTAGTTCTCAGCATTAGACTTCTTATGATAAACTAGTTGGTCATAAATGAAAATGGTGCCAGTACAATATGACTGCCATGATGACTATTTCAAAATCTTGTTGACACTACTCCCCAAGAATGGATAATCATTATGACATTGGGTCTCACCAACAGACTTCTGATGATGTCCTTTTTGTCCTTAATGAAAATGATGACATCCAGTATGTGTATCACAGCCGTCAATCTGAAAATCTTGCTAATGTTATCAGAGATGATTTCAACGCTCGCCTGTTAAAAGGAACAAATATAATTATGTTGAATTCCTAGAAATTGTTTTTCCCAGTAGTGCTTTAGTTCCAAATTATGAATTTAAGTCTCGCTGGCCAGGCATTTTTGGTCAATTTTATCAGACTCGTACAGATTGCAGAAAAATGAGAATACGTTAAAAGTATTCTTGTTCAGATTTTAATTAAGGTGTTACGGTTAATTCCTTTTACACCTGATGACTTTTATGTTGAACCCAAAATTACCCGCAAACCCTGTATTAAGTTTTCATTTTTGACAGCAAAGTGCTATTTAGAATATTTTCCTAAGATATGGCGGCTCAAGCAATCAGTATGGGGCTCATGCATATTTAAAGTTCACTGATAATATAAATAATTGGAACGGTCATAATCACCCCTTAACCATTTTAGTTTTGCAATATTTCTCACTAGTATACATAAGCCAAGTCGGCTGATCATCTGCAGCCCATGTTATGCATTTGATCTCCAGTGCTCTAACTGGAACAGGCAGTCACGAAACAAGCCAGCCAAATTTTAAGTCTAACTCAAAGTAAATGTAAACCAAAGTGAAGATATAGTTTCTATGTGCATTTCTAAACTCTATGCTTATACTATTAATTCTTACGATTTTTACCTTACATAAAAAGGGGGGATAATACAATAATATCCAGTGCAAAGTATAATCACCCGTATCTTGCATATAATTCTGTAAGGGCTCCGCTGGTCACTGCTATGCGGGAGATTCAAATGGAGACCACAAATTCGTTACGCTATGTACAAAGATTTCTCAGCGCTTGTAGTTTATAATTAGAAACTCAACATACCACATAATAAGCTAAAGTGTCAGATTGTATTTAATCAATTAATATACGTAAATGACCCAGTTCGATGATAAGAAAATTCACTCCCATTTGCAGCCTTTAAAGGTGATTTCTGTTGGAAATAAAAGTCAATGTTTTTATTTTTTGCAGATTGTCTTTCCTGAATATGACATTATATCTGCAGTAGTAAGTTTCGGTTATTTGATAAATACACATACTGGTGGGGAGAAAGAAAGAACTGGCGGTAACTGACCATGCCTACTATATGTCCGCAAAGATAAGACGTAAACGAATAGACCCAATCAGTCTATGTGTGAAATGCAATCGGATCAACTGTGTTCCTTCAGGGTAATGCCAAGTGCGATTTGTACATTGGTTATGGGGCGTTGGTGCTGGGGAAATAGTCCTCAGCCCGAATAATTAGTTAATTATTAAGAGCAAACCTCACGTGAGTGAGATTTCATGATGGCATGGTTCAGTTTTAGCAAATTTTGGTCAGAGCCGCACAAGTGTCTCTGGAGCCAAAGTAATCCCTATTAAAATCAAGTTGTGTGGATTGATTGTGTGACTCCATGTGCAATATTTATGTTAGGGTCTGGTAAATCATACAATGGAATGATTGAGAAGAGACTGGAGATGCTGTTTATTGTTACTATGTTGGTACATATGGTGTGGAGTGACAGGCTAAATGAGGCTTAAAATCATGATTTGACTGACCTAAGATAGCGTAGGAAAAATAGTTCCCCAGTTTGGTGGTTGAGAAAACATATATATATTTTCACATCGTGAAATACTTGCGCTACGTTACTGAAACGTAATGAGGGGAAAATATGCAGTTTTGAGGTTGATATGCAATTGTGAAGTTGTGAGGTTTGTGGTCATGTATTAATTAGAGGAAAAGTATGTATAGTCAATGTATTCCCTAGGGGTGCAAGACTGAAAGTAAAACATCTCCTTGGTGTCAAAACTGGGGGTCAGACTGAGCAAAAATCAAATTTTGGTATCAAAACTGGGCTTCAAATTAAAAATGTGGGGGTCTCTGAAGCACAAACGAGAATAAAGGGAAACACTGGGTCTGGGCGCGTTGGAATTTCCAGTTTACAATAGTAGTTGTTGGGAAGTCCTTGGAAATCAAGGCAAAGCAAGCGAAGTTTAACGTGATTCATGTCAGGGTTGAAATCGCTCGGTAAAGAAACCCCTTTGACATATAACAACAAGATGCATGCCTAGATGTCAGAACGATCTGATTAGTTGCTTCATACTGCACAAGCTAGATACGTACGAGGAACTTTTAAGAAAGTCTGAATATTAGAGGTCTGTACAAGAATTATTAGTGTGTGTGTGTGTGTGTGTGTGTGTGTGTGTGTGTGTGTGTGTGATTTAGCGTTTTAACGTAGCTTTTAAAAAAAATCAGTCTTATCGCTACGATGTCTGCAGTGGGGCAGTTTAAAGTGATGTCTAGCACTGGGGCATCATGCCGCAGACATGTAGCATGCTGTTCCATCCAGTCACATTATCCTGACACCTGGCCGACAATTCCTAACACTAGCCTCTTAATGCTGAGCGCCTAGCGAGGCAGCTGTTTGTACCAATTTTAGAAGTCTTTGGTGTGACTCGGCCGGGGTTCAAACCCACGACCTCCCGCATCCGGGCTGTGTTCGTGGACAGGAAAAATAAATGCTCTCCCATCAGCATAGCTGTCTTCAAATCGTCTAACGCTCAGTCAATTTTTGATGACAGTATTCAGCTAATAATCACTTTCGGGCTAAATAAGGGCTGTGTGGAGGATGTGGCAGAGGTAGGATGCCGTGTTCCTTCAGTACTTATGTTGCGACAGCGGATTTATCCGCCTTTGTGTTATTTTTGGAGTAGACGGATACCTCGGGCACTTTTGCGTAGACATGTGGTTCGGTAGTGTTCCACAACTTTTGGCAACATTTTGGAGGCATACAAATGTCCATTGAAATTAACAGTGTCAGGCACAAATACCTAGGGGACCGGGTATTTTGCATCGAACATACGTGGTCTCTGCTTGTTTTCTCCGATCTAAACATTACTGTTCTTTCTTGAGTTCATGCTCAAAAAAGGAAATTCGTGTTTTATTATCACTGACAATCTCTTTCAAAAGTCTCTGGTCAGTCTTCTCCAATCTGGCGTGTATCTGTTTGTTGATTTCATCATGAGAAGGTTGTTATGCAGCCGTCAAGGTTTGCGGGGCATACAGTGCACAAACCTTACCGAGTGTTAAATGATTCTTTGTTATATTAAAAACAGCCGATGAATTAATGCACGTGATAATATACTATGTATCGAGCATCTTCCACAATTTCCCACTTTGCAGCAGCCACTTCCCGCTCAGCAATCATAGTCAACGGTCTTTCAGAACATAAGTGGTCTTTCATGGATTCGCCACCATCTTAAAACGATTAAATCACCTTAAAATGGTGGCATGTGACAGAAAATAACACCCGTAAACTTTATCCAAGTCGGCTTTGATCTCAGTCCTAGAGTATGATAAGAGTGTCCGGATTTTACATTAGGCGTTTTGCTCAGTTATAGAATTGTTCTCATTTTCCGACCTTTTTACGTCACTGTCATTTACTTGTGTTACATCACACGCATATATCTGCATAAACTCAGCAAAGGCCTGATCGGGAGGGGGGACTGTATCACACACAAACATCCAGTTATTTGTCACTTGGGATCTGATCATCGTTTTATTCTTGCGTACATTTACTAGGTATAATGCATACGTTGAGTAAAAAGACATATAAAAAAAACTTTTGTTTTCATACCCTTTTGAGGAAAGTCATGGCCCTTTTGAAATTTGGGATCCCCCAACACTTGACCCGATCCGGCCCTGCCAGCATGCTATACGTGGAGATGCAGATTGATAGAATGTGTTGTTATTTTGAGGGTTTGAGAAGTGTCGAATTTTTTAATTGTATTGAACCTTAAAGTTGAATGCTTTGAACGTTAAAATGCTATCGCATTTAAGCCAGAAAAGTCTTTGTGACGGGTCACTTCGACCTTTCTTTTTTTTCTTCCCCATCCCCGCGTCAGTGGGTATTGCTACGCTGTCCCGAGAATGTAAACATTTGAGCTACCAACTCAGCTTGATAGGAATCCATGTCAAATTATCATTTTCAAAGGGAAATTAATATACCCCGTAGTTCACAGATTCTATGCTGTCGAAATCTGACGGAAGAAAGTATTATCTTGCGGGAAATTTTAGGAACCGCTGCCAACACTTTAGAAGCAATAAGAATTTAAAGTAACGACCTTAATCGGAATTCTTTAGTCCGAAATTTCCTGAAAGGGGAGAAGTTTGGCTCCGGGAGACGCCTGAAGAGAATAGTGCTTTCCTCGTTAAACAAGAAAGGGACCAGGTGGCTGTCTTGTAAGAAAAGACAGGATTTAGTGCTAGGACGCACAAGTTCTGAAAGAGAACAGCATTAAGTTACGCAATATTAATTTCTCACGTAATTTCTATTTTTTGATTGTTTGTTTTTTGTAAATGAGTTTGTTATGATTATGTTCCATATTATGTATCGTTTATTCAATTTCATGGAAAAGTGTTGATGCTATGGTTGTTATGCAATTTATTTTATTAAATTTCATGAAAATGTGTTGATGTTAGAGTTGTTATGCAATTATCTTTTAATTTTACAGATATTAGTTCATTGGTAGAATTGATTGCTTGCGATCCAAAATTTCATATATGTAGGATTTCATAGGGTTATATGAAAATATTTCCTTTGTCTGTTAGGACGATACTGATTATCGTGAGTTAACGATAATTACCCAGAGATGGTGTCCTTAAGGCTGAATAGAACATAATTGTCCTCCCGGAAGTGAATCAAGGCGTGGATTTTAGAAACCTGTATGATAATCATGGACATCAAGGCAGGAGTAGAACTCTTTGCCTGATGAAATCACGCATCTTCTGACCACGAACGATGAGGAGATGGAACGAACGGTTTAGATTATATCCATGCTACATAATGTACAGGGCATTAACCTCAACTTTCCCGCAACGTTAGTAAATATCGAGACAAGCCTACTAACTGTACTAATATGCATGGATTTCTTGAGCCTTGAACTAGAAACAAAACATCCTTGGAGACTGCACAGTCCTTTCGACAATTTTAAATTCCACCTTGGATTTCCTTCGCGCCTACACAGTTAACAGTAAAGATAATTTAATCCAGCACTATTCGAGAACTTTTCAAGATTACAAGAAACGTCTAAAACCACTCCATATCATCCAGTGGGAATGAAGTTCTGGACAGATTTAAACAAACATTGTTGAATATGCTTGAGACACTCAAAAATCATCAAAGGAAGACCGTGTGTCACATTTGGGGCCCAACACGCCATCAAAATACACAATACTCTCCAAATTTCCTTTTTTTTGGTCGTCAATGGAACCTTAAATTTGATCCGAACAAAGGCAGTTTGTCTCATCTGCAAAAGATACGCTGAGAATCCTAAGAAAAGACCTAACTCTGCATATATGATTGCATCCAGTCTACAGTAGCAGCGCTTATATAAGAATGGATTTGATGTGGGATCAGTAAACAGTTACAGTACCTATGTAAGACAATGAATTTGATGTAGGATCACAGTCCACAGTTACAGTACCTATGTAAGACAATGGATTTGACGTGGGATCACAGTCCACAGTTACAGTACCTGTGTAAGGCAATGGATTTGATGTGGGATCACAGTCCACAGTTACAGCACCTATGTAAGACAATGGATTTGACGTGGGATCACAGTCCACAGTTACAGTAACTATGTAAGACAATGAATTTGATGTGGGATCACAGTCCACAGTTACAGCACCTATGTAAGACAATGGATTTGACGTGGGATCACAGTCCACAGTTACAGTACCTGTGTAAGGCAATGGATTTGATGTGGGATCACAGTCCACAGTTACAGTACCTATGTAAGACAATGGATCCCACAGCGGTGAGACCTCAGTATCATCATTAGTGAATTTCATGCATTTCATATAACCCGGATGTTAGTTCATTTAAGCTAGTACTTCTTTCCGGTAATGTATCTTCGGAAGATAGATGTTGGTACTAGGTGCTGGAAGGAATTAATGACTAAATTAAGAGGCTAGTGGTAGGACTGGTCGGCCTGGTGTCAATATAATGTGACTGGGTGGGACATGATGTTGTATGTCTGCGGCATACTACCCCAGTGCTAGACATCACTATAAACTTCCAAACTGCAGACATCGTAACAATCTGACTGAAAAATTGTTAACCCTACGTTAGCAATTCAAATGACACACTTGTTGGTACGATACGACTTTGTAGCAATGATTAAAATGGTCAGCACTAACAGCGTTAACACTAACCGTCTGCCATCTTTTTCCTATCGACTCTTAAATGAGTTTGTACACCCCATTCATCAGGAAGATCTATGCTGGTTCTGCTATTCTAGCTCTGATCTCGGCTAAAGAAAAACCCATGCTTGATTCAAATGCTGCATTTTCGACTAACAAATATGTATGCAAACCTGGGCAGACAGTAATGATTCACAGAGAAGATCTACATGTTACGCCAGCCTACAAATTTAATATGATTTGCGGACTAATGTTCTTACCTTCATCCATTTATTGCCTCTCCTCTTCTTTAGTTTTTCTTTGGCTAATTCATTACTGAAACTCGACAAAGTGTCGCAAACAATATTTTCCCGACAGGAGGAGGTGGGGGAGAAAAAAGTGTCCTATAATTATATGTCTTTGCTTCTCAGAATTCACGTTGTTCTCTGTCATAATCCTTTGTTTTTATTGCCTTTTCCTTTTCTTCCTGTAGGTTGTTCTTGTATACTATTCAGTCATTATACTGTACCTAATTTTTTTGTTGTTGTATGTTTGTGGGTTTAAACGGTGTTGAATGATCTCTGGTGTTAATTGGTTGTGTTTTCTTACAATAATACATCAGTGTACTGTAAATCAACAGTGAGTACAACGTTTAACTAAAACACGGAGTGAGATTTTAGTCTTATGTTTTGTTTTTCAAGTATGTGTGAAGGCGCTAGTGCTTGTAAAACATTACTCTTTAATGTGATGCTATCGTATTCATTACACTCCTTTTCGCCGAAGTGGTTGACCCAAGACGTTTCGCTAAACTCGTGCCGATATCCAGATACGTGCAAATAAGATGTAAGTTGATCTGGTTGTGGACGGTTTTACGTTGTTCGCCAATTTTGTGCCAATCAGATATAGTGATAAAAAAAACAAAAACTATCCTTTCTGTTTGGAAAAAGATATTACCGTGTATGATTAGGCACATCTATTAAACCCTCTAACACAATAATTCATCTTAAATAAAACCACAACTAATTAATATAGCAAGATTTTCTGCATGACAGGATACCACCTTAAGGACAGAAAGGGGAAACTAACATCGTGATCGATTCAAATACGCACTTTGCTTTATCTGACATATGAACACCTTATATACCTGCCTATAAGCAGAGTTAATCTGCAAACAACGCAGATCCCGATCTGCCGTATCATATTGAGCCTGCAAATCAAGGTCTATCTTATTTGTTCTACTGATTATTACTAAGAAACTGCACAGACCCAGATCTGAAGGCGCATGATGCGACGGCAGATTCGGTTTTTTCAAGTTTGCGCTTCGACTTTCCTTATAAGCGAGTATAGTACGGTAGGGTTAGAACTAATATGATATATCTGTAGAAAAAACCTCAGACCTTTAGTTTATGTGGTGTTGTAATATATGGAAAGAAAAACGTTGGTACTAAATTTGATTGAAAGCGAATAAATGGACTCTTCTTACTATGCTGTCGTCATCTGCCCCTCCTTGATGTACAACGTGACTTACAGCAGGTAACGCGTTTTTAGAGATGACAGTGTAATGGCCATATTTTCTGGTGACAAAATTAAAGAACTGGTTTACCAGGGTATTTAAACTTTCTTATTTATAGACAATTAGATTGTTTATCTGGGTATTAATACTTATTGATAGACGATTGGTTAGAATTACTTATTAGTGTTTACCAGGAAAAGTTAAGAAAACGGTGAGTACAAGCCGGAGAAAAATCACGCGATTAACTTATCTTTTTCCTGAAGATCACTAGCAGACAGGAAACTTTACATGAACTTACTAATTCCTCATATTTATATTTTTTGTTACCTAGAAAAGATAAACACCTTAACTTTGTATTTGCACAGAATCCTTCGCATTCACTATTCGTGTGTCTACCTCTTAATGGTAATTTTTCCAGCAAATCCTAAATGCACGTTGTTGGTCACTAGCAGCAAATTAAGTCCAAACTGGTGTATCGCAATCCGATAAATCCATGTTTCTATGTTACAGAAATTATTAAACATAACAGTTTGAATCCGATAATGAGACTAACTTGGTACCCGGAGTAAACACAACTCTCAATAAAATATAAAGTAGTTATGACATTAATTTGCCTTGTATAGGTGAATCTACAAGACTGAATTACATAAAGGATAACACAGTGAAGTGGTGGATGAATAAGCTAGATTTTTTGCTTATCTATCAGCATTAGTCGCGGAATTCACCATTTCGTGAAATATAAGACGAGACGCAAAGATAAATAAAATAATATTTATTAAAATCATATTCACATTCTCTCAATAAGGTCAGTTTGTCTTTATTGATTAAGGAAAAAAAAACATGGGGGAGTGTGTGTGTGTTTGTGTGTGTGTGTGTGTGTGTGATCTGGATTTTCAATTTAGCTTTAACAATTTTTCAGTCATATCGCTACGATGTCTGCAGTGTGGCAGATTATAGTGTTGTCTAGCAATGGGGCATGATGCCGCAGACATGTGGCATGATGTCCCACCCAGTCACATCATCCTGACACCGGGCCGACCAGTCCTAACCCTAACTTCTTAATGCTGAGCTCCTAGCGACGCAGCTGCTAGTACCATATTTTTTATAAGTACTAGGTATGACTTGTACACATCGTCTTTAAACTTTACACCGATTGGATACATACCATTAGAAATTTCTCCAGTTTTTTTCTTCTGCCTTTCACTCCACCCCTTACCTCGATTTCAGATTTGCACATCAAATAAAGGCTTAATGGCATTAAAGAAAGGAAGCGGGAAAAAAGAGTACTATTTTAACAAATCCTAAATTTACTGTCTCTATTCAAAACTTTATATATATACATACATACATATATATATATATATATATATATATATATATATATATATATATATATATATATATATATATATATATATATATATATATATATATATATATATATATATATATATATTGTTCTCAGTAGGATACACAGTACAAAGTAGTATACCTTGTGTTAAGTAGTATAACCAGTACTGACTACTACACCTTGTATTAAGTAGTATTTCCTGTACCAAATTGTATACCCAGTACAAAGTAGTATACCTTGTATTAAGTAGTATGCCCAGTACTAAACTGTATACATTGTACAAAGTAGTATATCTGTTACCAAGTAGTCAACCTTGTACTAAGTAGTATACCTTGTACTAAGAAGCTAACCCAGTACTAAGTAGTATACCTTGTACTAAGTAGTATACCCTGTAATATGTAGTGTACCCACATAAAAAGAAGCATTTTTTCAAGGTCATCTCTCAGTAATCATGCAGATCGGTCACCAAACATTGAGTTATGTAAAAAAAAAAACGACATTTGTTAGTTAATCTCATTCGACACACATAGACTGTATACGGTACTTGATAATGTAAAGATTCGTTTCAAAGGTCAACTTAAGCCAAAAAGTAGGGCAATATATGCACATTATAGTATCCGGCGTTACACGCACAGATGCGCAATATGTCGCAACACACACACACACACACACACACACACACACACACACACATATATATATATATATATATATATATATATATATATATATATATATATATATATACACACACACACACACACACACACACACATATATATATATATATATATATATATATATATATATATATATATATATATATATATATATATATATATATATATAGTGGGTGTAACGCCGTATAACGCTATAAATGAAAATGTGAGAGGAACATTCAGTATTATGAGGTGAATCCAAAATAATCATGATAAAGTTCAATGAAAATCCACGTGAATGAAAAGTTTCGTGCAAATTCCATAACCGGAATTGTACTGGTTAGCCAAGAATTGTTACGTTGTCAAAATGGCTTCGTCCATAACTCCTATGAATAATTCACAATAGTTCCAGAATAATATTATAGTGCAAAAAGTGAGCACTTTCTATTTCCATTGAACATTCCAAACAGATGATATCCAAGTACAACATAAAACACATCTGCAGACCTACAACAGGTACGCAAGAAATGTGAATGACTAAAAAATAGGAATAAATTTGATTGCTAGGTACTCGGTTGTGATCACAGCATAAAATAATATGAGAAGAAGGAGAATTAATAAACACCCCCAAAGTGTTATAACTCCAAAATTAAAGCCAAATACTCCTCTCGGTAGTGTAATAATTTATCTGGTGCTTATTTGATATCTTAGAGAAATAACACATTGGATGTTCCGCGCCATTATAGTCTTCCTGAATTAATATACCACCAACCCCTACATTTCTTGTATCAACAGACATCTTAGATGATCTTTATTGGTCTGACATTTGTCAGACCAGTAAAACTTGGTCTTCGTACTTAACAAACAGGTCAGGACTCAGCAATTATGGAAATAATTGAGCAAAATTTCCGGAATATCGCTTCGGTTGCTTTTTACTGATAGACATAGGGAAGCTTTAACCTTAGCTTCTACAGGCTTAATTTGACCATGTCCCACAATATGTCCTAAAATGTAACACAAGCTCGGCCAAACTCACTTTTTCATAAATTAATTGTCAAACTTGCCTCACTCAAACGAAGAATTTCTGGATACTTTCCGTGTGATCTTTGCAGGAATCGTTGTAAATAGTGACTTCGTCGATGTATGAATCACATCCATCTATATCAGATGTTATCATGTTCATTAAGCGCTGGAATGTAGAAGGGAATTTTTCACACAAAATGGCATCACTTTTTATTGATAGCGACCATCTGGAGTTGCAATGGTCGAAGTTTCTTTTGCTCTATCCGTAACTGTAATCTGCCAGAATCCTTTAAACAGGTCAAACTTTCTGACAAATTTTGGATTTCCAATTCTGAAAATACAGTCATCGATTATTGAAAAACATGAGCATCTGGAACTGCACTGTCTTTGCTATGTTGCTTACTCCTTAACTTAAAGCAATCAGAAATAACGTGCCGAATTATCGTGCAATAATTGCACATAGAAAGAGATGTGTTTCTGATCAGTCTTATCAGGCGTTGGAATCTTATAAGTTGTACTAGACTGAAATTTGTAATTAGTTGCTTGAGATTGAATTGGTTTCTTACTAACCATCTCCTGAGAGGAAAACGTATCGATAAATGAAACTTCATCAGCCAATGAATGGTATGAACGACGTTATCTACAGTATCTATCTTATGTTTATCAACGTAAATTCTGAAGCCAATATGGACGCAGTTCTTCAGCTCTTCGACTAATATGAGTTGTCTATGTTTGTCATAAACTTTATTAAGCTTTTTAGATGCACACCAGCTGCCCAGAATTTGCTTTCTTCCATTGCAAACTCGACACAGGTTTCGCTAATTTCTTTTATTTGCAATTCCGAAACCTCTGTCAATATGCCTTCGGTACTAACTCATAACCCGTTAAGACACATTCTTTAACCAAGCCATACTCAGCACTTGCTTCTGTTGACGGTGAAGTATAAACTTATCGAGCTTTGCCAATAAGTACACTCTTTAATAACAAAGTCCGGTGCTCTTTTGTCCATTTTAAACTATCGGCTATTTTATACAAATGTGAAACATAATGATCAACATTTTTTCTTTAAAATGATATACTAATCTAGCATTATTTTAAATCAAAAGCTTTAACTTTTATGAGTGGGATGCTTTCTGCTTCCCAGTTCTATTTCTTTTAATCTAATTTCGAATTCCCTTTCTTTCTATTTTTGTATTTGAAACCTCATTTGTATCTTCCTTTCATCTGTTGTGCATCTGCATTTGCATCTCTTCCTTTTCCCTTTAATTTCTTTTGCATCTTAATTTTATCTGCATTACTCTTTCTTCTTTCAGAATTTGTCTCACTCTTTCTCTTTTCTACATTTACGTTTGTAATTTCACCTCCGATTTTGTTTCTTCTTTTCGAATTTCTCTCTCTCTCTCTCTCTTTCCTCTTTTCACGCTCTTGCTTTCTTAACTTCATTTCATTCTTGTATTTTAATTTCAATAATTTGCGAGTTAGAGCCAGATGGAGACTTGCTAATCAAACCCACAGCACTTTTATCCAAAACATTCTTTTCTATCAAATATTCAATCAAAATATTTTTTCTTGCTTTAAGAAAGATTGTTTTGACTCCGAACGATCATATTTTCTGGAAAGATGGGGCAATTCATCCTTCTTCAAGGACTCTAACCGTTCCTGGGTAGGATTTAAAATAAAGTTCTCCACTTTAGATGACATTGTGAAGCTTGATAGAGTTACTATGCAAAATCAAACGACCAGAGTTTTCCAATATGTAGAATCCTAAACGTGATCAATTAATTTAGGTTCTAAATAGTTACTTAGTGCAGGAAGTTCATCAGAATGAAATCTATATGTCCGTTTATCCTGTTTTGTCACGAAGATGTTTTAATATCAAAATGGTTATTTGTACTATATGTTTCAACTGAGCTTTGGTGACATTTTATGTGTGTGTATGTACTCATATATTCTGTCAGATTGCTTTTACAATTCCTTCATCATTTAACGTGAATAATTTATTGAGAAATACTAACTTTCTTCGTCGTAAATTTATGCAATGACTTTATTAGTCCTAGCATCGATTCAATGTTGTCTGTTCATGCAATCGTCGTTATAATTAATACTTTCTTTAAAATATAATGTTAACGTGTATCGTCGTAATAATTATTAATTTCTTTACAATATAATGTTGACGTTTGTTAAGACCTTCAAGTCATTGCTAGCGAAATTTAAGTTTTATTTAACATCATACGTTAGTGCAGGTATCATTACTTGTCGTGTAACTTTTTGCGGGTGTGATTGTTTTGAGACCGTAGGAATTGGTTCCTTCTGTTGCACAACCATGAAAGGAGTCGCTCGCATTTTTGGCAAAACTCCTTCGTTCCAGTAATTGATGACCATTTACAAGTTTATCGGATTACATGATGACTTTTGACTTTGTCTGATGTTTAAAGTCAGAGCTTGATTTGACGCTCATATTACTAAATAGAACTATGCGGGATGTTTAACATTTATTTGATATCTTCACTGCGTGACGATACACGTCAACATTATATTTTAAAGAAAGTATTAATTATAACGACGACCAAACTGCGTGTCTACCAAGCCTGCGTACTCAGCTCACTTCTCTACAGCAGCGAAACATGGACCACCAATGCAAGACACGAGAGGAAACTCAACAGCTTCCACCTGAGATGTCTGCGGCGCATTCTGCACATCCAGTGGCAGGACAAAGTACCCAACACAGAGGTTCTAGAACGCGCCGACATGAATAGCATGTTCTCCATTCTCAGCGAGAGGCGCCTTCGCTGGCTTGGCCATGTCAAAAGAATGGACCCAGGTCGCATTCCCAAGGACCTGTTATATGGGGAGTTAGCAGAAGGTGCACGACCAACTGGACGACCACATCTGCGCTACAAAGATGTTTGCAAGAAGGATATGAAGACCGCAAACATCAATGTCAACGACTGGGAGAGCTGTGCAAACAACCGTTCCAGCTGGCGCCTAGCTGTCAGGCAGGGAGTTCAAAACGCAGAGGAAGAGAGAAGAATAAAACAAGCTGAAAAGAGAGCTAGAAAGAAGGATCGACAAAAGCTTACTTTGGAGCTACGCCATCGTCTCCCGTAGACGGACGGATGCCAAGAATGATATCTTCACTAACGAACATACCAGTTTAGTTTGTATCGTGCACGAAACAGCCAGGATAGAAAAGAACATAAACTGTATTTACACTTCGCTCACAAATGGAAATCATGAGGTTTCATCCAATTGCGGTGGATGGTATCTACAGAACAGTCCACAATCAAATGTCTGTCAGGGCGTACTATAGTCAAGTATTATTCGATTAATTTGCACAAGATTTCTATTACATCAACTTCGACACTACAATGAAGTCGTCGCAAAAATACAAGGTTTGAAGGTAGATATATCTACTGTAAGTACTAAAATATTACGATACTCATCTCTGACATAGGTATCACAAAGAGATCAGGCCCTATTTTCTCTAGAAACTTTCCACTACCGACCAGTTTTATTAGGTTAGTTTCTTTCAAAACAACCTGTAATTAATGTAAAAGTCATACACATGTAGACATTAAATATCGACCATTTTAGTAACGGGTGTCACTTTTTAGAATTTGATTCTACATACCTTTAAATGGCAATTATTCACTTTATTTGGATCCTCATACATCCATATTCCTTTGGAAGGTCATTATTTTTTCGGTCCGAGATGTACATACGGCAAATTCAATGTATAAATACGTGGACATTTTTTGGACGAGATCAGTTTGAGCGTGTGATCAAATACAATCCATACTGAATGTCACTCGCTGTGATGTCGCAATGAAAGCTATGCATGTTGATAAACAAACTCGTACTACACTATACTGTAACGATTAGATTCGATGTACTTTTGTATTCCCCAAGTTTAGTACCTGGCCACCATTGTAAAAGTCCATAGCGATCGATAATTCTTTTAAATTTTTTATTCAGCAAATAAATAGAAATCATACCCTTTTTATACTTTTTCAAATATTCTTTGATTGAAATGCACTGTTTACAATTTGGCGTTCGTCTGCTACATAGTCGCACAAAATGGCCGATTACAGTGATTTTTCACTGCAGTTTTCTGCGTTGAACAATTAGATGACAAGGAGTTAAAAGAAATAACAGCAGCGATTGAAGCAGATGAAAATGGATTTGACTATAATGTGATGGATGTTACAAACACTAAAAATAAAACAGAACAACAGAGATTGAGAAATTCCCTCACACAGCACCCCATGACCTCAGTCACCCTAGCTATACACAACAACAACAATAATAGCGTGGGAACTGGGCCAATCAATTTTGAGGCCGCTGAGGGATATAAACCAAGATTCAAGAAATTATCTAAGGACCTATAAGCTATTGAAATAAATCAAGACTCAGATGCTGTTAACGAAACACAAAATGGGGTATTGGCGTTTTCAATGGTAATTTTTTTAATACTTTTTTATTTTAATTTTGTTTGCATATTTAAAAAACGTGAAACGTGTGTGGATGTTGGTTGATTGGTGAATATGACCAACTTAAACAAAAATAAAAACAAATATTCATGAGACCATTATTCAAAGACTGAAGAAAGTTTTTAAATGTTAAAACTACCATCTCCACCATTGTGATTTAACACCATTGAAAAAGGTATACAATAATCCATAAAGGTTAATTGTTTTGCTAATTTAAATTATTTTGGATGTGTAGTCATTAATTCCTTCCAGCACTCCAGCACTCAACTATGCAACCAAACAAAATATATGGCCGGTTTTGCATTTAACAACTGCACATTTAAGTTCTGATTAGATAACTGAAAGGGTCTTGTTAAGTATTAACGCTGATGAAAAAATATAAAATGTTATTCCCGTATAGGACATACTATAATAATAAATATGAATGTTATTTATTTTTTATGAAAAGAGATGTGCTGACACCACAGGTAGCCATTGCCTAAGATGTAAAGTATGAAGTTGCCGAATAAACGTAACTGTGACAGTAGTTACATTTCATCTGACATTGGATCACTGAACCGGTCTTCACAAGTATTAACGCTGCTGAGAATGATATACAATGTAGCAGATGGGACTGACTAAATTTTGAACAAGAATGTTGTAAATGAACTAGATGTGTTGAAACCATCGTTAGCCATTGAGTAAGATGTAAAGTATGAAGTTTCTGAATAAACGTAACTGTGACAGTAGTCAATATGTTCGTGTGATTCTGTACAGGTTATGTTTTATGGGGCGATGTGAAGCAGCGAATGAATGGAAAGTACGAGCTACTTAAATTGGAATGCATTGTTGGTGGAATAACAAAGAAAGGACGAAATTGGAATTATAAGGATTAAATGATCACGGTTGGGTATTTATCGATGTGTAAATTTTACCTAATCCTTCGGACTTTATGTTAGCTTTCTGAGTGATTAGGTAAACATCGATAAATACCCAACCATGATCATTTAATCCTATATTATAACAACAATTTATATTTAATTTAAGGTAAGTAAATGTGAATACATGACCAGCATGCCTTTTATTACAGTCAGCTTCTTAAAATGACTAACCGATGCATTGGGCACTTATTATTCCATAGCAGACTAATTTTTCATAATACTTCGTGTCAAACATGGAGTTGTTCCACAATTTCAGCATTCTGGAATAAGTATGATGCAGATATTAATGTTTACAAGTATTATTTTTTCTCATCCAGTGTGTGCTAATCTTATTTAGCACACTTTTAGAATTAAAATTAGAGAAGACAAACACAAAAACAAAACATTATTTTATTTATTACTACCCGTATGTTGTCAGCTCAGTGTATCACTGAAATTTGCAATTAAGGTAAGAAAATTTTAATTTGGTTTCCTCTTCAAAAGGCCTTCTTTGTTTAGTTGCCCCATATAACAAGTTCACCTCAAATGACAACCGTTTTAATCTTAGCTTGAATTAAAAGTGGATAACGACCAAGTTCATAGTGCACAATGGAGTTCTTTTGAAACCAATTCATTTCTATAGAAAATGGACTCTAGTTCATATTTTGAAACTCCAAACAGTACATTTATAGAGTAACGAAGGGAACATGTGTTCAGTTTCAGTTGTGACACGATGCGGATATTATGTTGTGTTTAATCTTCTGACTTACAAGAACAACGTCCTTTTTTAACTATCTGCTAATCTTTTCTAACCCCCTTAAAAATTGGGGTCTTTTTGTTGTTATTTTATAAACTAATTACAGATAATTATTTTGATCCATTACTTCAATGTTTTCTTTTTAACTTTGAAACATGGTCTATAGTTGGCACACAGCTATGACCCAAATCTGTCTTCGAATAATTCTCCTGACAGGGGGTTATCTTCCATTACATTTTGGATAACGCCACTACTAGCACAAAGTTATCAATCTTTTCGTCCAAAACTTAATCACGAACAACACAGAAATCACATTTTAAAACGAGGCTGACCGCGGAATCAAATGATTTGTGTAGGCAGCAGTCATATTTTTTAGTTTGCTGTTATATATACGTAAGACTTTCAGGTTCGACTTTGTTTGTTCTTCTTGGTCCAGATCTGACAGTCTAGTGCGCGACTGAAGATCCGGGTCTAAGTTTTTAACATCTGAGTGCTTGTCATATACGCATAAATACGGTAATGTCTGTATCTGTTATATTTCACCTGCCTGTATAGTTTATACTCAATTACAAAGACCCAATGCAAAATTAAAGTTTCTTGTATATCCAGAAAACGGTCTTAAGAATGAAAAATATATTTGCTTAATATTTGTACATACTCGCTTTATAATCGTTTTGAAAAATCTTTGACCTATATGATGCCTATCTGTTGAATTGGCGTAATAATATAACCTGGCACATACTAAAATCATTGTTTTTAAAAGACGTCCTTGGGTAATCTGAGAATAGAGAAGAAATTGTAAAATGTAATCCTCTTGGGAGAGACATTTATATTCATTGATAATAATAGCACACAAAAAATTGAATGGGTGACTTTGGCTGATAAAAATAGTAGGTTTACAAAATCCAGGTACTTCTATTTACTTTGTTTATGATGTCTTGAAGTTCTATTACCTGACAATTTTATTTTGAATAAGTTTTGTTTAGACTTTCTATTTTAATCTCAACTCTTATTTACCATGTTCAATAAAAAATCACGAAATAATTCACCGACTTCTTTACCATAATCCTGCCATAATTAAATGTAGATATGCTAGTGTACATAGTTGTAATAATCAACTTATTTATTCCAGGAGATGCGACTTGCTAGATAAACGATATGGCAGAATATTCACCTTTTTTCCTTTTTTTAAATACTAGTATAAGCCGGAATTTAATAAAATTCGATCGGCCAATTTCAAGGTTAATAATTTCGCACCTCAGAGAGAGTGAGAGAGGCCTTTTGCCTCTCCATCTTCCCGATAAACAAAGATTGTAAATAAGATATCGCAGTAACTAATGAGGCATACCAAATTGAACTGGATGGTTAGTCACCTTTAGGAGGTAATTAGGTGTGTGTAGGTTCTGGTGACTGTAACCTTGTTGTCAATGGCGAAACTTTTGTGGTAAGTGAAGATCACCAGCTTGTAAGCAAAATATCTCCAACATAGTTTTACTGAACTGGATCACATCGTATACGCAGATTCCTTAGGGACGTTCCATAACAGATTTTTATTTTGGTGACATTGACCCAACTTTCAAGTTTTCAGCGTCTGGGGGAGGGGGAATACTTTGTGTTTACTGAAGATTTGAAGATCACAGCTTCTAAACAAGCAGATACCAGCTTTAAAGCAAATATATCTCCAAACAGGTCCGAATTCGATATACTAATGACTCATGGAGTGCCGAAATAGCTGTTGATTTCACTGAACGATTTCTACAAGCTACGGAATGTCTTTCTATATTCAGTGGGAGCTTATTCATGAGGATAAGGACAGAGGCCTACTAAATGTGTAAGTAAGATATCTTCAGAACAAGAAAAACATCCCTGACCTTAATGAATATTTAGATGCCATAGTCTATACTACACTATGAACAATGGCAGACATACTCTATCACATTCTCAACAATGGGGGACGTTCTATATCACACTATTAACTATCGGGTACATGCTATATCACATTATTAAAAAGCACACGTATTCACTATTGCACTCTTTACACTCGAAAAAATGAGGCACATTCTATATCACATTATTCACACGACTTCGCTTTACAGACCTTGTTAAACTGTTTTCTCTAATTCAGTGCCACATAATGACCTTAATTAGTATGTGGTGGGGATGGAGTAATAATTGATCAATCGATCGAACGAACGAGAGAGAGAGAGAGAAAGAGAGAGAGAGAGTGTGTTGTTTGGAGGGGGGTAGAGACAATTGGTTTTTTAAATAAAAAATAAAAATACGTCAAACTTCTTATGTAGTTTAAATATTCACTAATAATTTGAACTGGCTGGGATTTAAAGCATGGATTTAAGTTGTATTACAAAATCCAATACCGTCTGGTCTGGTAGATATTCCAGCCCGAATCATGGGTTATGTACTGCCGTGGTGTGAGTTCCCAGACAGATTGAGAACACACAGGCAACCATTTACTCGAATTTTACGGCCTGTAAATCAGTTATCACATTTGGATGTCACTTCCAAACACCTGAGACGTCAGTGGTTTTCCATGTCAACCAACACTGTTTAGAACTCAGCCATGCTAACTGTTTTATCTTCTATTGCCACCGAATACAGCGTGGCATTTGTACCGAGATTACTTTGTGCCGCCGCGTGAATTTCTGAACAGGCGAGAATTTTTCCAGGCAGCCGTAACGAAATGTTTTGACAGACACAGGTTACTATTAATATAGCCCCGACGGCAAATCCTACTTGTGTATCGACGACAGTTACTGTAGTCACAATTTCAACAACACCAAGGACAACATTTTGTATTGGCTAATTCATTACTTATGCTTGACAAAATATCATAAACAATTTTTTCCCGTCGGGAGGAGATGGTGTGAGAGGTGGGGAGAAACACATCGTTGTATTACATACTTCTTAAATATGGATACAAATTAAACGGTGATGAAAGCTCTCTGGTGTTATTTGATTGTGGTTTCTTACAATTCCTGCGACAAAACGGAATATTACATCCGTCTACTGTAAATCAACAGTGAGTACAACTTTAGACTTAAACACGGGGTATGATTTTAGTGTTACGTGTGATTTTCATGTATGTGTGAAAGCGCTAAGGCTTGTAAAACATTTCTCTTGAATGTGATGTTATATTCATTTCAATCCAGTTTGCCTATGAAGTGGTTGACCCAAGACGTTTCGCTAAACTCGTGCCGATATCCAAGATACAGCCTTCGCCTGCTCTGTTTGCTAAGTATGACAATGGCGGAATTATTTTTCATGCATGGGCTACCGTCCTAAACTATTCGTTTAAGAAAAGCGTATATAATGGTGTCCCTGTGTTGTTCTTTGAAAGCGTATAGCATTGTGTCCCTATGCCGTCACTGGTCAACAGTGAAATCATTACTGACTTGAAAAGGCCCTAATCTGTAGTATTTTGGTGTGCCGAACACGAATATAACCGTGAAAAATTTGTATTGGCTCTCGTTTTGAAGATATTCATATACCTCATTTTCTATGTTTCACTGTGTAAATTTCTCCAGTAGGACTGCAGCAACATCCGGAATAATGATGTAACATTGCATAATACCATCATGCTCACATCATCCACAGTTGATTGCATCATTTTCTGATGCAATGCAATACTAATGCCATGCGGCTGCTGAAGTAAGATGACGTCAGCAGTGTACTATACATGTGTAGGCCTATTATACTAATGCCAGGTGGCTGCTGAAGCTGACGTAAGCAGTGTACTATATAAAGCCCAATCAGATAGGTTCAGCATTTAAAATATTTTAGACGTTGTGCGAGACAGTTCAAGCTACTGTTACATAAAACTTATTATTTTATCCATTTACGTACAATAAAGAACAGTAATGCCTCGAAAGTGTGTTAATACCGCGGACAATTTTTGCTATATTTGTGGGGAAGTGACATTTGCCAACCAGAAGAAAAGTATCAATTCTCAAGTGAAGAAGGCATATCATCTTTACTTCGGATGCAAGGTGCTACATGTACAACACAGCTTTCACAGTGGTTGAATTGCAAAAGGTCATCAATGCCGTTTGCAGTCCCAATGGTGTGGAGAGAGCCAAGCAACCACCTAAATGACTGTTACTTCTGCTTGGTTCCTCCTCTTTCCGGCGGAATAACGAAGCGAAAGAAGTCGAGAATAGTCTACCCAAACATTCCGTCTGCATTGAGACCAGTTCCACATGGTGAGGGACTTCCTATTCCAGAACCTCCAGCAGAATATTCTCTTGATTCATCTGACGAAGACAAAGGTGAGTCGACCTGTTCTTCTCCTGGTCCATCAGCATGCAGTGATCCAGATTTTCACTGTGGTGCATCATCAACCCCACACAGAATAACACAGGAAGAACTAAATGACCTGATTCGTGATTTGGACTTATCAAAGAACAAGGCAGAATTGCTAGGATCAAGACTCCAACAATGGAATCTTCTAGAAGAAGATGTCACAATTACTGCATATCGAAAGCGCCACCAGCAATTGGAGCCTTTCTTCAGAAAGGAAAGTAATCTGATATTCTGTTCCGATATTGAGGGCCTCATGAATGCTTTAAAAATCACTCATGACCCACAAGAATGGAGACTATTTGTGGACTCTTCGAAACTGAGTCTCAAGGCTGTGCTTTTGCACAATGGAAACATTCTTCCATCTATTCCAGTAGCGTATGCTGTCCACATGAAAGAGACATACGATAACTTAAGGCAGCTACTGAATTCCATTGAGTATAACAAGTACAGCTGGCACCTCTGTGGTGATTTGAAGGTAGTTGCCCTTTTAATGGGACTGCAGCAAGGATATACAAAATACATGTGTTTCTTATGCGAGTGGGATAGCCGAGCAAGGGAAATGCACTACATGAGGAAGGAATGGACTCACAGGCAGAATGTAGCCATTGGAGAGAAGAATATCCAACACCCAGCTCTGGTTGAGGCTCAGAAAATCTTGCTACCACCCCTTCACATCAAACTAGGTTTGATGAAGAACTTCGTGAAAGCCATTGACCGGACTTTGCCAGCATTCCGATACCTGCATGAAAAATTCCCTCGACTCAGCGAAGCAAAGATTAAAGAGGGAGTTTTTGTGGGTCCTCAGATTCGAGAGCTTTTCAAAGATGACCGGTTCAACAACTTGCTGGAAGGTGACGCGAAACAAGCATGGAATGCTTTTTGCCTAGTTTCTACAAACTTCCTCGGAAATGTTAGGGCAGAAAACTATAAGGAACTAGTAGAAGACATGTTGATGAAGTATAAGAAACTTGGCTGCAATATGTCTCTAAAGATTCACTTCCTTCATTCCCATTTGGATTTCTTTCCTAGCAACTGTGGTATTGTTAGTGATGAACACGGCGAACGTTTTCATCAAGATATCGCAACAATGGAACAAAGATACCAGGGAAAATGGTCCACTACAATGCTGGCTGACTACTGCTGGACACTCCTCAGAGATGCTCCCGAACAGCTGTACAAGAGACAGGCGAAGAAATCTAAGATGTAGTCAATGACTTGATTTTTTATAGGTAGGTTATTACAGTTGACCTTTTACTATTGGAATGTATTTCGTTATGTAAACATTAATTTCTTGCAGATTACAAAAAAACTAGAGCCAATTTTGCAATTTGACTGTCATATTCGTGTTCAGCACATAAAAATTGATAAGAATTGACTAATTTTATTTCAGTAACATGACTTTTGTAAAAATTTGTTGTCCAGTGCGTTCTTTCAAAGCGTCGTTGTACATTGTCCAAATTACGTGGTTGAAAGGGAACTAACCATTATGAATGTAATCTTACTGAGAGACTATATCGGCATGCATGTAATATGAGAGGATGATATGGGCCATTTGGGCCACCGTGGAAATTCCTATCAAAACGTTGCCCCAGTGAAATAATGTAGGATACAGTATTTGCAATAATAATCGATACATTAACAGAATCAAACCTAAATTTTCACTAAATTTCATAACATAAATTGAATATATTGGACCACGCATTGGTGTGCAAAATACTGAACAACCTAAAGAGCAGTGAAACAAATAAGATGCAAGTTGATATGCTCGTGGAGGGTTTTACATTATTTGCTAATTTTGTGCAAATCAGATACGGTGATAAAACCATACACTATCCCTTCTGTTTGGAAAAAGATATTTCCGTGTATGATTGGGCGCATGTATTAAACTCTCTAACACAAAGACCAATCATAAGTTAAACCACAACTAATTAATATAGCATGATGTTCTTCATTACAGGATATCTCCTTTTGGACAACGAGGAAAACTAACATCGTGTTCGATTCAAATACGCATATCATCACCGTCTTTACTTGCATATAAGTCGAGTTAAACTGGAAACACCGCAGATCTCGATCTGCCGTAGCATAATGCGCCTGCAAATCAGGGTCTATCTTGTTTGTTATACTGATTATTCCTAACAAACTGCACAGACCCAAATCTGACGGAGCATTATGCGAAGGCAGATCCGGGTTTTTCATGTTTGCACTTGAACTCTACTTATAAGAGAGTACATACGGCAGATATAGAACTAATATGATATGCTAAAAAAAAAAAATCAAAGCTTTAGTTTATGTTTCGTTACAATATGTGGAAAGAAAAACGTTGGTACTAGATTTGATTGAAAACAATAAAGGCACTGTTCTCACTATGACGTGACTTATATCAGGTAACGCATTTTTAGAGATGACATTGTAATGGCCATATCTTCTGGTGACAAAATTAAACAATTGGTTTACCAGGGTAATAATCAGGGACGTCATGGGGGGGGGGGCAGTAGGCATTCCCTTCCCCCATTTGCATGTGCTGTAAAATTGATGTAACCTCTATATGAAAATTAACAAGCCCGTCAAGTTTTGCCCCCCCCCCCAAAAAAAAAAAAAAATAAAATAAAAAAAAAATTGAAATGACGTCCCTGGTAGTAATACTTTCTTAGTTATAGGCAATTGATTAGAATGACTTATTAATGTTTACCAGGGCATTAATACTTCCTTCTTGATAGACAATTGGTTAAAATTATTCGTTAGTGTTTACCAGCGAATTCATACTTCCTTATTATTAGACAATTGGTTACAATTATTCATTAGTGTTTACCAGCGCATTAATACTTCCTTATTAATAGACACTTGGTTAAAATTATTCATTAGTGTTTACCAGCGCATTAATAAATCCTTATTAATAGACAACTGGTTACAGTTATTCATTAGTGTTTACAAGCGCATTAATACTTCCTTACTGATAGGCGGTTGTACGAACATATAGGATGCAAAGAAGGCAATCACACTAACGAAGTCTGCTTTCAGTTGTAGGCATACGGAATATATGAATGGATGAGGGACAGAAATGCAGTTGTGTCATAGAGAACATGCTTGCGAATGTGAGCATTTACTGGTCTTTTTTTTCCTGAAAATGAAAAAAAAATTAATCTTAAAAAATGTAAACATTCTTTTTATTACCACATATTTTAACCTTCATTCCCTTGCGTAGATTTTCCATATGTTTACAGAACACAGACTTATTTAGGAGTTTGAAAAAAAAATCAAGGAAATCGGTTGATTTTGTCTCAAAGTGGTATTTTATTAAATGTAAGAAATGTATTTTTTGAAAGGTGGTTTGGTCGAGATAAATCGCATGATAAAATTTTAACGTCAGGTTTCACTGGTAGAATATTTGATTTCCGCACACAGCAGGTATCAAATCTCCGGCAACTGGAAAAAGCGTGAACCATAGAGATACGTCTTTGGTACATATTGAATGTTGTAATACAGTACGACAAGAGTTCCCAACGAATCAGAGTGGTGATGGTATAGCTCGCTAAATTGTGAAGAATGAGCAATCGTGCTAAAATGACAGGGAAAAACTGTTTAAATATTTCATCAGAGGAAACAAATCTAGGTTGATTTTCAAATATGTTATGATGTCCAGCTTGCATATACATGTCTGACGCGGGACCCAGAAGCAGGTTATCAACGCTAGGACATTCAGCACACCGCACGCATGACCTTGGATGATATGATAAATTGTTCATGATGAAAAATATGTTATTCTTTGGCTTCTACTTGGATGGAGAATGTTGTGTTGTGTCATGATTGTATTAAATTTGAACATTCGTTCGTAAAGATGTTCAAGCAAGACCATGACACCATTTCAGTGTTGTTTCTCTACAATTCAAGTACAATTTCTGATAGATTTTAAAAAATAAATATTATTTATTCCCCGAACATACGTAGCAGTGAGTCGGGGATCCGTCTCACTGACTACCTCACAGTTCATTATAAGAGCACATTGCTTTACAAGGAATTGTGGCTAACAAATATACATAGCTTTATATTCTAATTATAAATTCATTACAGAATGTAGTTTTGGCTACTTTAGTGGGAGAGTGAAAGAGAGATGGGGAAAAGGAAAATAAAGAATATTTAATGTAATTATTTTCTGCACGTACACATATATAAAAAGATACAATGCATATAAACACACACAGATATGTATGTATGTATATATATATATATATATATATATATATATATATATATATATATATATATATATATATATATATATATATATATATATATAATTTGCATTCGTTCATATTTTTTATATTTTTTATTTAACTCTTTTCTATTACTTATTTTAAGATCATAGAATCGTAATAGAAAAATAGTGGCTCGTTCGGGATACGAATTTAAAAAAAGAAATATGTAAGAAAACTTTGTTGTTTAATTTAACATCACCTCGTTTTGGAATTTTCTAAGTCCCCGGTATTATTTCACATATTAGAAATCTTTAGTGAAACCATTAAGCTTTCACAGTGTCATCTAAAGTCGAGAACTTTATTTTAAATCCTACCCAGAATGGGTAGACTCCTTCAAAAAGGATGAGTTGCTCCAGATTGCCAGAAAATACAATCTTTCTGAGACAAAAATGCTTCTTTAAGGAAGCAAGAAAGAAAAAGTATTTTGGACCAGTATTTGGTGGAAAAGAATATTTTGGATTAAATTGTTGGATTAGTAAGCTCCCATTTGGATTAGTAAGCCCCCATACAAGGTATGGTATCGAACGTGCAATGCAAAAATGAAATAGAGTTAAGAAAGCTTGAGCTTCAAGAAAAACAAATGTAATTGGAGAAAGAGGAGAGAGACAAATGCAGTTGCAAAAAGAGGGAGACAAATATAAATGCAGTTACAGAAAGAGGAAAATGAAAAAGACAAATAGAAGACTTTGAGGAATTTTAAAACTACAACAATAGTAAAAGCTTTGATAAAGTTTTTATTCAATTTGGTCTGCCCTAATCTGTATCTGTCCAATCTGATCAAGAGTCATATTTTATGTTTGGAATTTTCCAGTATCCTATGCATGAATTAGTCCTCCAAAAATGATATTAAGATACGAGCGAATTTTTCAGTCTGTTAATAGGTATCTGCCTTTCCTGCTCATTCTTCAAAGTTTCTTTAGATTTAGTGTTGTGGTCCTTACAAAGTTAGAAAAAGAATGCGTTACATCACAATATTAGTACTCCTGGGACGTTGTTGTTGTTGTTGGGTTTAACGCCATTTTTCAGCACTCGATAGGCTATACATCACAATATTAGTACTCCTGGGACGTAAATATATTAAAGGATATTATCTTGATACAGATAGCCAGGTTAACCATGCAATCAGTTTAGTTCTGCATGTCACACACAGTGAGGATTTAAGCGATGGAATGCAATCAGACTCAGACTGTATTGACTTTGGTGTAACAAATATTCGGAATTCAGAAATTGTGAATAACCTGGACCATACATTTTCGCATCTGCAGCAAGAAGAAAGCAATGAACTAAACCATTTATTAGTTGAATATGAGCTCTAGTTTTTCGGTGTTCCTACCAAACAAATAAAATCTACAATTACGTCAGAATTATAGTTCCACACCAATGAAACGGCTGTCGCATAGGATGAACCCTCTCAACCAGGAATGTTTGACGGACAAAATTCAGTATTTGCTGAAGAATGATTTTACAGAACCGAGTAAAAGTGACTGGAGTTCACCATGTATACTTTTACCAATACTTTCCGCATGTGTACAGGCTACAGAAAGGTGAACAGTGTAACCATAACAGATGCATTTCCATTACGGAGAATCGATTACTGCATTGCTAAAATATGAGATGCAAAATACAAAATTGACTTTCTAAAAGAAGTTCACATTTATATAACGAAAAGGGCAAAAAAATATGAGTTGATGCTGCTTGGGATGAAAGGTTCGCCTTGTACTTTTCAACGTTTAATGAACATGATACATCTGGTCTCGATAATTGTGATGTTTACATCGATCTACGACATTTGAAAAGATCACTTCGAGACAGCTGGAAATTCTTTGACAGACTCGCTGATACAATTTTCACAATTGATTCATCTAACAGTGAGTTTTGCCGTGCTTGTGTTACTTTTCTATGACATATCAGTGGCGTGGGCAACTTAAACCTATAGATGCAAGGTCAAGGCTATCTGTGAAAATATCTGTGCCTATCAGTAAAAAGCAACTGATGCGATTTTGGTGTATGGATGGATATTTGTTCCAATTTTTCTTTAACTGCTGAATCCCAGATAAATGTGTTGAGTAAGAAAACCATGTTCCATCTGTCTTAAAAAATGTCAGAAGCCTTTTGGGAAGTAAAAGGCTATATTTAAGAGTGCGCCGATATTTTTTTCAGCTCAAAATTTCAGTTAATCGTTTAAAATGTATGTTGATGCAAGTGATGCTGGGTTTGGTGCAGTGTTTATTCAAGAAGGCAACATTGGTGTAGATCATCCAGTGTGTTATTTTTCTAAACAAAAATGAGTAGGCACTGTAGAAATTATTCTACAATTGAATAGGAATGTTTGGTTGTGATTTTAGCAATGCAAAACTTTGATGTCTATAGTAGTTCCGTTCCTTCTCTGATTATAAGTTTTAGTGATCACAGCCTCCTTATTTTCATTCACAGCATGAAAGACCCCAAAAAATCCAGAGATTATTTAGGTGAAATCTGATGTTGTAGGAATCAAATATTGACATCACGCACGTCAAGGGAAAAGATAGAATGATGCGTAAGCTGTTTGAGCCCTTGCGCAATAGGGGTGTTCACTACTTCATGGACAATCTCTTTCTAACCATAGAGACGTGTAGTGAGCACCTCACTCTAATAGGTGACGTTTTGGAGCGGCAACGTCAGGCGGTATTGACGGCTCGCCCTTCCAAATGTCACCTTGGGTTCCGGAAGTTGGACTATTTGGGACACACCCTGAGTCAAGGTACGCTGTCTCCAGAGAAGTCGAAGGTGGAGCAGCTGGGAAAAGAAACCTGAGGTGAGGTCTTTCCTGGGATTGGCAGGGTATTACAGGATGCATGTGGTCAATTTCTGTTCGATTGCAGGGCCGTTGTCTCACCTGACCAGGAAAGGGGTCCCGATTAAAGTTATTTGGACGGATGCGTGTGAGCACGCTTTCCTAACGCTGAAATCATATTGGAGACCGACCACCAACCCCTCGCCTATCTCGCGCAGGCGAAATTGTCGAATGGACGGTTAATGCGATGGTCGCTGTTCGTACAGCAGTACCAGAAGCAAATCAGATATGTGGAAGGAACCGAGAACGTAGGCGCCGATTTATGAGCAGGAGCGCTGAAATGGCATAAATTGCTCTGTAGATAACCATATGTTGTGTGTATATTCGTGTCCGTACTCAGCGTGTACCGTCGTTTTGATTTTGTTCTTTTATTGCGTTTAGTAATGCACATATGCAATTAAAGCAAATTTGGGGAATAAAATCCCGATTTTATTCTCAAGCGTTGGGGTGTCACGTTTGCTCAGCCTCATTTCGTAAGTCGTGTATAAACTAATGTATTATTACAAGCCATGGTTGATATCTAAACATTGCCACAGGAGGGAGTTAATCTCTTACACACGGTTACCGTAACCAAAGAGAAGATCCGGCATCTTGAATCGGCACAGGCGTTAGATCGAGCAACTTCCCACCTATGTGTTACAGCTTAGTCCTAGAGGAACCCGCGAGGGACCGGGGCGTGTTCTAAATCCGTCCTCACGTAGACTGACAGCGAGAATGACATTATCCGCTAAGTTTGATTGGATCGGGTCACCAACACCCATTCGGAATTGAGAATGAGGGAGTGATAATAATTTTGATCCGAATTATAACTTCTAACTAGCAAGCGAAAATTTAGTCTCGCCTAGGAAGATTGCTGAGCAAAATAGGGTTATTCCGAAGAAGCCACGCGCAATTTAATTAAAACTTAGGAGATTCTAAGGCAAGAGAAAGCTTCTTAAAGGAAGATTTTTGGGGGACAGAACTTCCGTTTCAGTTGAGTCCTGAGTCTCTAAAGAGTGGAGACGGAAGTGAGACTAGCAGAACAGTCGGAGTCGAAATGTCTAGTCGGGGAGAGTCGATGAGGAGGATGAAAAGGAGTAGAGGAGGAGAAAATGGAGAAGGAGGAGGAGTATAGAAAAGTCGATGAAGAGAAGGAGTTTGGAGAAAATCGGGAGGAAGAGGAGAAGGAATTGGAGGAATGGGAGAGAATACTACACAGATGAGTAGAATCCAAGGACATGTGGAAATCTATCTCTCACTACTAATCAAATGATGCAATAGGCTATCACAGGGTCAAGCGGAAGGAGAGTACTTTAGAAATTTTAATCATTTGACTATTGAATTATCATTAAATTTTGTTATTTGTTGAATTTCACTTTTTTGTATATTCAATATTTCATCTTCGGCATTGCTGACTGGGGGCTCGGAGCTTTATTTCTATCTTTCCGTAATGTAATTTCCAACCGAAATCGTGCCGGGGTGGAACTTCTGTAATAATTTAAATAAAATATTGGGAGTACCCCACCACAATCATAACACATCTACCACAGTGGCGGCATAACAACCTGTCCCGTCACACATATATACATACATACATACATACATACATACATACATACATACATCCATCCGTACATACATATATATAGAAAAAAATACATACATACATACATACATACATACATACGTACGTGCGTGCGTGCGTGCGTGCAAGCATGCATGCATGCATGCATGCATGCATCCATCCATCCATCGATCCATACATACATACATACATACATACATGCATGCATGCATGCATGCATGCATACATACATACATACATACATACATACATACATACATACATACATACATACATACATACATACATACATAGAGACAAGATTTCCTAAAAAGCCCCTCTTCTGATAATTTTGTAATTTTAGTACTTTTGTATTTATAATGAATAGCTACGATCAGACGTTATATAATAAAACATGTACTGGTTTTTTCATTTCCATTGCACCAAGGATTTCGCATTCAGAGTAAAATGATATTCACATCTGACTGCCCTATCCATAATTATCGTTTCCTGAGTGTTACGGGGTGCAAAAGTTGCAAACAATAGCATCCAACAGAAAGTGAAATTCCAACCCAATTTTTAACCCAAGCTAGGGCTCAAGATCACTGCCCTTTACAGGGAACAAATTGGTAGTTTTACACCAAGGCACTAGTTTATCAAAACAACAATGATGACAATACAGACTCCAACTCCTATGGGTCAGAATCTTATCAGTATCAGATGTGAACTATGTAGTATTTGTTTTTAACATTACCATATCTAACCGCTTAAAAACTTAAACTAAAACTGCCATGTGCATCCATATCTCTTGTCTTGATGATAATCATTATTTATACAAAAAATCAGAAGGAAATGTTAATATGACGATAACACTGGGGTTCATAAATTCTAGTAGCAGCTGAATTAAAAAAAAATTGTGTAGAAGTTATAATAATATTAAAATATATAATATTCCAGGCATTACATTGGATTTTATTTCCATTAGCCTTTTGAAGCTAAAGCGATTGTTTTGACATTAAAGAGAGTGTTTTCACACGAAAGGGAGTGTTTTCACACGAAAGAGAGTGTTTTCACGCACAAGAGAGTTTTCACATGAAAGGGAGTGTTTTCACACAAAGGGAGTGTTTTCACACGAAAGAGAGTGTTTTCACACAAAGGAGTGTTTTCACACGAAAGAGAGTGTTTTCACACGAAAGGGAGTGTTTTCATACGAAAGAGAGTGTTTTCACACGAAAGGGAGTGTTTTCACACGAAAGAGAGTGATTTCACACAAAGGGAGAGTTTTCACACGAATGAGAGTGTTTTCGCACGAAAGGGAGTGTTTTTACACAAAGGGAGTGTTTTCACAGGAAAGAGAGTGCTTTCACACGAAAGGGGGGTGTTCTGAAACAAAACAGAGGGATTTGACACTGAAGAGAGTGTTTGAAACCAACGTGATTATTTTGACATTAAGATGAGTGCTTTGACACTAAAATGTGTCTTTTAATACTAAAGAGGTCTTTTGATACTAAGATGAGTATTTTGACTCTAAAGAGGGTGTTTGGACACTAAGAGGGGTTTTGTTATACTAAATGGGGTGTTGTGACAAAGGAGTATTTCTAATCAAAAAGGGATTTTATTTTACACTAAGAGGAGTATTTTTACGCTAAATTGAGTATTTGGACACTAACAGGAGTATGTTTACACTAATGGGGTGATTTGACACTACGAGGAGTGTTTTAATACTAAGACGAGTGCTTGGAGACTAACAGGAGTATTTTGACACTAAAAGGAGTGTTTTGAGACTAAGATCTGTGTTAGTAACAAGTTACTAAACAATGAATAAACATGTATTTTTCATTAAAATTTGTCAGAATTGGAATGAGATAATCAACACAATACAATCAGAATCATTGATCCATTTACAACAAGTATTGAGATAGTTCGATTGTTACTAGTGTACCAAGTTGAGTTTAGTATATAGTTGCAACATCAATATTCTTACATAGTTGTTGCATCTTCGTCAGCGATAGGCGTATACCTTGTACTAAGTAGTATATCTTGTACTAAGTCGTATAGCCAGTAATAAGTAGAATACCCAGAAATAAGAAGTATGCCCAGTACTAAGCAGTATACCCAGTACTAAATAGTACACTCAGTAATAAGTAGTACACTCAGTACTAAGTAGTACACTCAGTACTAAGTAGTATACCAAGTACTGAGTAATATACCCCAGTACTAAGTAATATTCCAATTACTAAGTAGTAGTCATAGCACCAAGGACTTGACCCAGTGCTAAATAGTATTTCCATTACTAAGTAATACACCCAATGCTAAACAGTAACCCTAGTACAAAGTACTATACCCAATACTAAGTAGTACACACAGAACTAAGTATTTTACACAGTACTATGCAATACAACAAGTACTACGTAGTATACCCAGAACTAAGTACTATACCCAGTACTAAGTAGTACATCCAATACTAGGTACCATACCCAGTACAAGTACTATACGCAGCACTACGTAGTACACCCAGCATTAAGCAATATACCCAGTACTAAGTAGGATACCCAGTACTAAGTAATGTATCTAGTACAAAATAGCGTACCGAATACTAAGTAGTACACCCAGTAGTAAGTAGTACACCCAGTACTAAGTAGTACACTCAGTACTAAGTAGTATACCAAGTACTAAGTAATATACCCAGTACTAAGTAGTGCACCCTGAAATAAGTAGTATACCTAGTACTAAGCAGTATATCCAGAACTAAGTCGCATACACAGTACTAAGTAGTATACCCATTATTAAGTAGTGTATCCAGTACAAAAAAGCGTACCCAATACTAAGTAGCGTACCCAACACTAAATAGTGTACCAAGTACTAAGTAGTGTACCCAACTAGAGAAATAAGCATTTTCTCAAGGTCATGTCTCCGTAATCATGCAGATCGGTCATCAAAGCGAGGGCCTATGTAACAAACACAAATTAAATTTGTTAGGTAATCTCACTAGACACATATAGACACCATGACGAAGTAAATATGTATGTGTATGGTACTTGACGATATAAACTTATACCCCAAATTTGGGCAATATGTCGTAATATATGAACCTTATATGGTGTTACACCAAAAGATTCGCAGTGTGACGAAACACACACACACACACACGTATATATATATATATATATATATATATATATATATATATATATATATATATATATATATATATATATATATATATATATATATATATATATATATATATTGTTACGTGTTTAGGCTCGAATAAACAGTAACACAGAAAGAGTGAAAACAACAAGCTTTTTAAAATTTAACAAATAATTTATTTTCCTACAAAATTATGTTAAAATGAAAAAAGGAGAACTTACAGTTTCAAGAATCAAATCCAAACATAATCTAAGAATAATCCACGAATTAAATTACAAATGTCCTAGTAGTAAATGTTCTAATAATTTAAATTCGAATCCTGATGTAAAATCCAAGATGGATGACGATGACGTATTATGTAGTCACTACTGTGCTTATCTACAGTTCCTTGTAGAAAATACAAATAATGGCACTCCGGTATTGGAAATCCAAATTAAAATTGTCAACAATGTCTTTCCAAAATCTATGTAAGCACTCTTTAAATATTTCCAGAGAATAAAGAATTAAATCCTTTTGAAATCCAAATGATCTGAAGAATTATTATAGCTCAAATCTGGCTACAACAAATTAACTTGACATCAGTATGAAAAGCCCCAAAACTAAGAAATCTCTCTCTACACATCACTATTATAACTAACAAATGCGTAGTTATGGAAAAACCAGAATTGCGAAATCAAAGGGGGGAGGGGGAGGAGTCAGGTGATCATGTTTATATCACATACATAGAATATGGCCTTGATTAGGCCAATGATTTTATTCCCAGAATAATTTTTTTTTTAAGTGTTTACTTCTTAACCCAGTAGTTCCATCATGACCTTGACAACAACCACTCATTTTAAAATAAAATAGAACTTTGTTTACTAATTCTAAACCCAGGTCAGAATTTAGATTAACACCTGTTGTTTATAAACTAACAGTCAAGATCAAACAACTTTCTGAAAAAGTATCATCTCTAATGAATAAATTTACATTACAATAGCATGTAAGAAAAAGAAAAATTTTAAACTGACAATCAAACAATTAAATTGCTATATATATATATATATATATATATATATATATATATATATATATATATATATATATATATATATATATATATATATATATATATTGTGTTACGACTTTATGGTCACACAAAACTATAAAGCAGAGAGAAGCAAAACCAAGAAGTTTTGTAAAACTTAACAAATAAGTTAATATGAAAGCTATAAATAAAAATGTAATAGGAGTATACAGTTTTATGAAATTAATTCAAAATTATCCTGATAAAGTTCTATGAAAGTCCAAATGAATGATTCGCCAAGAATCGTGATGTTGTCAAGATGGCGTCATCCAGAACTCCTATGAATAATTGACAATAGTTCCAGAATAATATTCTAGTCCAAATAATGAACACTTTCTATTCTACTGAACAGTCCAAACAAATGTTTTTCCTATCGAATAATATCTAAGTAGAACATCGAATACGTCTACAGACTTACAACGGGAACAACAAGAAATGAGAATAGCTCCAAAAACTTCAATAAATCTATTGCTCAATTCTCCTTATATACACCTTCTATTACGACTATATTTCCCAGCATACCGCACGTGACAGATCTTACTACTCAATTTATTCCATGTTTTGCCTCTTTATTTGACCTAGCCCAACCAACGGGAAGTTACTGGAGTTTTCTAGAACCGTCCGAAGCCCAACAGCCAGTGAGCAATTAACCCAAAGTCGTCATTAAGTCTTATTATTAAGATTATTATTAGTAATTGTCATCACATGCCTAAGCATCTACTTAAAAATCCTACATAATTATACGCTCTTAATAATCCTAAAACACACGCTAGTTACCTTACAGCCATGAATACAGATTACAAAAATGAGATAAATCATGTATCAGGAGTTACAAAAATATAGATACACGTAAAAATATGTATATTAAAATACATTAATCCGTTACTTCAACTGATTTCTTTTTAAATTTTAAATATGATCTACGACTGGCACACAGCTAGGACCCAAATCTACCTTCAGATAATTCTAATGACAGGAGTTTATCTTCCATTATAGCTCGGATATCGCCATTACTACCAAACAGTTGTAATCTCCTGGTACTTTGCAGAAAGGCTTTCTAACGAATTTGTCAAAAGAGCAGGATGACATTGAAATTTTCATTCTACATTAACGGATCTAACATTGTTATAGTTAGTTTATCAATCTTTTCGTCTTACAATTAATTGCCAACAAACACAGAAATGACATATCAAAACGAGGCTTACCCCGCAGTCATTTGATTTGTCTCGACAACAATTTCTTTCTGAGTTTGCTGTGATGTATGCACCAGTATTTCAGGTTCGACCTTGTTTGTTCTTCTTGGCTCAGATCTGCAAGTCTTGTACGTGACTGTAGATCCGGGTCTACGCAGTTAACATCTGAGTGCTAATCGTATACGCATATATACGATTCGGTCTGATATATTACGTTTCAGCTGCCTGTATAGTTTATATTCAATTTCGAAGACACGTTGCATAATTCAGGGTTTTTTAAAGGCCAAAAAAAACCGGTTTTAAGAATGAAAAATATATTTACTTTATATATGTACATACTCGCTTTATAATCATTTTGAAAAGCCTTTGACCTATATGATGCCTATCTGTTGAATTGGCGTAACAAGATAACCTGGCACATACTGAAATCATTGCTATTAAAAGACGTCCTTGGGTAATCTGAGAATAGAGAGGAAATTGTAAAATGTAATACAACTGGCAAATATATTCCTAACCAGTGATAATACTAGAAAAAGACCAAGCTGAATGGATGATTTGACTTAAGAGTGAATAGGTTTACAGAAACAACACACTATGATTTATTTATTTAAGATGTCGAGATAAAACGTGTATTAAGGTCATAATAACTAACTGAAAATTTTACTTAACAGGTTTTATTATGACTCCCTTTTTTATTCTCGACACGTATTCACTGTTTTTAAACACATGCGAAATATTGCACCGACTTTCTTTTCATAATCCTGCCATAATAAAAAGTGCATTTCCTCGTTTACATACTTAAAATAATCACCTCATTCATTCCAGAAGGTGCGACAGGCTAGGTAAACAGTAGGGTTGAAAATTTACCTATTTTCCTTTTCTTCAAATTCTATTACCAGCGGGGATTTGTTAAAATTCAACAGGCCAATTTCAAGATAAATTATGTCTCCACTCAGAGAGAGTGAGAGAAACAGGTTTTGTGGTGTTTACCTGTAAACAAGATATCTCAGTACCTAATGATCTATACCAAATCGAACTGGACGGTTAGTCACCCTATGTGGGTAACTAGATGTGTGTAGATTCTGGTGACTCTGACCTTGTTGTCAGTGTCAAAACTTTGTAGTAAGTGAAGGTCACCAGCTTGCGAGCAAAATATATCCAACATAGTTTGACTGAGCTGGATCGTTCTTTATACAAAAAAAGCCTTAGGAGCGTCCCATGATATATCCATATTTTGGTGAACTTTGTTCAAATTTTAAGCTTCGCATACTGACATGTTGTTTACCGAAAGAGACGTTTGAATCATACTGATCCTTGTTGGATGTTTAGATACCTTGAGAACTTCCCAAGACCTATTAAGGTGTGTTCAATGTCTCAGGAGGGGGAATACTTTGTGTTCACTGAAGAAGTAAAGATACCATCTTGTAAACAAGTAGATACGAGCTTTTAACTAAAGATATCTCTAATATGGTGTGAACCAGCTCGTCCAAATTTGGTATGCAGATGAGTCAAGGAGCGCCGAAACCTAATTAGTTGTAGATTTCACTGAACCAGTTCTACTAGCTACAGGATGTCATTTTATATTCAGTGGGAGTTTATTCATGGGGGGGAGGAGGAGATAGAGGCATATTCAATGTGTAAGTTAGATATCTTCAGTTCAAAGGAACCAACTCTGACCTAAATGAATATTTAGTGTCACATATCCTAAAATTTGGTATGGTTCTGGTGACCGCGATCTCAATCTAAAGATCTCAAGATAACTTTTGATAGGAACGGATTTTGTTCTTAGTATTCTAGCATGTGTTTGACATTATTTTGGCTAAGTTTGAATCTATTTACTAGATGACATCATTTTTCACCACAAATGGTTTCAAGATACCCCACACGTGAACATCCATTCCTTTGCACAACATGTTAACTAGTCGCTTTGGAAATTTGATTCACATCACGAGAATCAAAATTAAGTCAGTTTTGGTACAATGATATTATACACAACTTGGTCACTTAAGAACATCCCTTCTTATGTACAAAATGTTGCCCTGTGACATATAAAATCATGGCCATACTGTTCTTAACAGTCAATGTCATTCAATGGTAATAAGCCAAAGTAAAAGGGGTCTCTTTACCAAGCGAATCCAACCCTGGCGTGAATTCTGCTGCTAGAGGTCACTTGTTTTCCCCTTATTTTTAACCATTGTTGTCTACTGGAAATCCTCTAATCAATGCATGACCACAAATATCACAACTTCACAATTGCATGGCAGCCTCAAAACTGCATGGTTTCATAGTTTCACCTAATTACATTTCCTTAACGTAGCACCAGTATAATACAACTAAATCACAAAATACAAGGAACTATTTTCTAGGTAATTCAATTAATGATTTTAAGCCTAATTTTGCCTGTACCTCTAGACCATATTTACTAGCATTGCAACAATAAAAGGCGTCTCCATATAATGGAACAATCCTTTCTCAAATATTCCATTGTACAATTTACCAGTTCCCATCACAAATACATTACATGGAGATTTTCTATCACACTTTTATCAAAAAGGGACATATTCTATCACCCTCTTAATAAAAAGGGACATATACTATCACACTCCTAACAAAAAGGGGCATATTCTATAACACTGTTAGCGAAAAGGGAAATATTCTATCACACTGTTATAAATGAGGGAAATATCACACTCTTCAGAGTCAGGAATTTTCTATATGGCACACTTAACAATCAGGGAGATCTGTATCGTACTCGCAACAACTAGAAATATTTTATACTACAGTCTTTATAGTCACGGACATTCTACTTTTACACTCAGTAATTATAAGGGATATTCTCTGTTACACTTGTTGTAATCAATGATATTCTATACGACACTCTTTTGAACCATTGATATTCTATATTACACTCTTTTTAATCATTGATATTGTATATTACACTCTTATTAATCGGGGATCAGGCATATTTTCTATTACACTCTTAGTAATGAGGAATATTCTATATTACACTCTAATTAATCAGGGATATTCTATATTACACTCCAATTAATCAGGGATATTCTCTATTATATTCTTAGTAATCAGGGATATTCTATATTACTCTTAGTAATTAGGGATATTCTTTATTACACTCTTAGTAATCAGTGATATTCTATATTACACTCTTAGTAATGAGGGATATTTTATATTACATTCTTAGCAATCAGGGATATTCTCTATTACACTCTTACTAATCAGGAATATTCTCTATTACACCCTTAGTAATCAGAGATATTATATATTACACTCCTATTAATAAAGAATATTCTATATTACACCTTTAGTAATCAGGGATAATCTATATTGCACACTAATTAATCAGGGATATTCCACGTTACACTCTAATTAATCAGGGATATCTCTATTACATTCTTAGTAATAAGGGATATTCTTTATTACACTCTTAATAATCAGTGATATTCTATATTACATTCTTAGTAATCAGGGATATTCTCTATTACACTCTTAGTAATCAGGGATATTCTCTATTATATTCTTAGTAATAAGGGATATTCTTTACTACACTGTTAGTAATTAGGGATATTCTCGATTTCACCCTTCGTAATTCGGGGATATTCTATATTACATTCTCAGTAATCAGGGATAGTCTCTATTTTACTCTTGTTAATCAGGGATATCCTATGTAACACTCTTAGAATACACTCTGAACAATGGGAGACATTTTCTATTACACTCTGAACAATGGCAGACGTTCTCTATTACACTCTGAACAATGACAGACGTTCTCTATTACACTCTGAACAATGGCAGACGTTCTCTATTACACTCTGAACAATGGCAGACATTATTACACTCTGAACAATGGCAGACATTCTCTATTACACTCTGAACAATGGCAGACATTCTCTATTACACTCTGAACAATGGCAGACCTTCTCTATCACAACATTAACAGTCAAGGTCATGATATACTACACTCTCTGAAAAAAAAACACATGTTCACTATTACACTCTTTACACTCTGAAAAATGAGACGCATTCTATATCATATTCTTAGCATGATTGCGCTTCACCGACCATGTTAAACTGTTTTTTATTTCTCTTAGGCACCAGAGCCACAGAATGACATTAAGTATTATGCCAGATTCATGATACCACCTGAAGGATAAACCTCGACAAGCGTGCACATTCTGGCCGTGTTCACTAACGATGGAACACATTCTTGTGTGAGATGGCGTAATTAATTTCTTTATACGATCACTATATGCGCATCAAATACAAAATTCTGAATCATAATAGAAGATTCAATGTAATTAAGTTATTCTGTATTAAGAAATATCAATAACAGTCTAATGAAGCCCTTTTTAAAATTTAGCAGATCAGCAACCAGGGCACGCAATTCATCTCTAGAGTACAAGTGTTATCTTAGGATCACGTGATCTTGACATCACCTCCATTCAACTAAGCCATGGTATAATTTGACCGAATTAGTGGTTGCCATCAACTTGGTAATACCCTTGATTTATGAATAGAGTAAGTACATACTTGTACTCTTCTTATAATATAGGTCAGCAACAGAATTAAATAATTAATAAAATAGCATTAACCAAATGACTCAAATAAAACTAAATAATAAAAAATTATCCGTAACAACATATATATTACATATCATGCACATTAAGGAATTAAGGTTAACATTGTTTTTAAAGTATAGGTATAAAGCAGTTAGATATACCAATGCAGTTGGTATATCAAATTATGATCTGCCAATGGCGTATGAATACCCATATACAATCTAGGTTTCAATATTAAGCTATTGTGTCTATTGACTCTAGATCATTGATGAATTCCCACTTCATCATCATTTTGCATATATGAAAATAACTGGAAAATATGTTATTAATCCCTGTTATCTATGTGAATTAAAACATAGTACACAGCTTCATCAACATCACACTTACTCCCCCTCTCTCTCCCTTCTCGCTTCTGTCTGTCTCTGTGTGTCTGCCTGTCTCTGTCTCTGTCTTTCTCTCTCTCTCTTTCTCTTGCATCAGGAATAAAATAAGTGTTAATCTGTAGAGTGATAGAGAAGAAGACTTAAAGCTAGATGAAAAATTTCAAACTTGAATTTTCACAAAGTAACCTGCAAGACCCTTGGTCGTCGTAATAGTATGTGTTCACTTTCCAAAATATTTATCTGCAATATTCACAATACCAATGATACAAAGTTTGAATACCCTATCAAGACTGTAGGGTAGATTTTTCTGTTAGAAGGCACACTCATACTATACTCCATTAATTGTTTTTTTTTTTTATAAAAACAATGTTTTTAAAACTATATTAAGGTTTTAAAACATTCATTTTTAAATCTGAACATGTCAGAAGGCTGCTCTCCCTCCCTCTTTATCTTTCACACTATTTTGGATGTTAAGGCTAGAATAGTTGATCAACATAGAAACATAGGGATGGAAAATAATTAAAAATATAATCTTTTGTTAAGTCTCCCCAAGACTCTCTCTCTCTCTCTCTCTCTCTGTACCATCGTCGCAAGTTAAAGGCGAAAATCCGTGAAAAACAAAAATAGAGATAAATATGGTAATGAGAATTCGAGATCCATAACCATTGTACTCAACAGAATTTGCACACGTACATCTGTGATGGTAGCCAACAAACGTCCACGTGAAAACCCATATCAAGGTTATGAGCTGCAGTGATGTCAATTCTGAAGTAGATCGCGATACACAGGCAACCATTTACTCGAATTTTACGGCCTGTAAATCAGTTATTTGTTTTGGGTGTTACCTCCATACACCAGAGACGTCAGTTTTTTTTTCTTGTCAACCAACACCGTTTCGAACTATTCCATACTAATTGTCTTATCTTCCATGGCCACCAAATACAGTTTGGCAATTGTACTGAGAATGCTTTGTGCCGCAGCGAGAATTTTTTAATAGACACGTATTCTCACATGCAGCAGTAACGAAATTTTGTTTGCCAGATGTCCCTGCGACATCGGTTCCTATTGACATAGCCCCGACGGCAAATCCTACTGGTGTACCGACGATGGTAACTGTAGCCACAATTTCAACAACACCAAGGACAACAGTGGCCACGTAGTTTTCCACAAATAGCATGTACAACTACACACACGCCTTTGTATTTCGCGAGTAAAACAGGTTTTTATTTTTGACAATTTCATCTCGCAGCTATTGTTCGGCTTAGATTATTTATGTCATTGGTAGCTTTGAGGGTCCATCACAGTTCTTCTATTAATAATGTGACCTCGTAGTAGAATGTCTCTAGAGGGAGACTCCTGTCCATACTCATCACTTCTGGGTGCAATGAGCACAGCACTTCTAACCGAATGTTCTTTCTTTCTTGAACTGGTGCAACTGCCATGCAATAAAAGGCTATATTTTTCTGAGGAATATTTAAGTCTCAGACGATTGTACATTCTAGCGGCCTGGAACTATGGTTCATATAGAATCATACTGATTACGCCGTTGAACATTGTCTGAAACGATCGTTGTCGTCTTCGCCCAAGAAGTGTTCTACGGACAAATGCGTCATTATTCAATAATATTCGATATCTTTCTTTTCTTGGTTGTGCCAGTGCTGGTTTAACATGATCAAAAGGACATATAACCAGCGTAGATTGGTCGGTGAATTGTACTTCCTTATTGTAGAAATATTCCATCGGTGTTTTAGCGCCCGCGAGTGTAGTCTTCGACTTGCTTGTTTTCGCATGCTACTGCAATGTTTACAAACTACATTTGATCTAAAAGGTTGATTTATATATGACCCTGAGCGAGATTATATTTCAGTGTATACAAGTGATGGTTAACATGTCTTTGAAGCAGATATTCCTCGACAAGAGGCACAAATGACCACGTATTTTAGCATCCCTTATCAGCCAATCCAACAACTCATCTGTAACTTCCGCAACATAGGCGCTGAGTGCCTCTTCAAAATCCATCATGTATATGCAGTGATGATCTTATTTTAAACACGGTCGCCAAAGACGGTTAATAACCCCTGATTCTCATTTATCCCATGAATCTCTTCTTTCAAACTTGTTAATTTTGTACAAGCCTGGAACTAAATAAGTTTTTAATCAGTTATGTTTGGAACCTGGCTTAGATATATAATCTCTATATTATCTTACTTTAACTTCAGCATTAAGATCTTAAGTAATAGTCCTTTTTCTGCTAAATCAATAGTCCTGCTGGTCAAGCATCACGTTGTACACAACATGATTGTAGATAAGAACTCAACTGTGGACCACTAAGATTTCTTATGACGATGCAAGGGCTTGCCTTAAATATCTGATTACATCATCATAACACGGTTGATCTACAGCGGATGGTGCAATCACTTGCAGCCGATTTAACATTAACCATCTCTTGATCAGATTTAATAAAAGTTAATTTTACCCGGATCAGGTCTGACCAACGAGCGTTGCACGAACTAAATTCAGAAATACGAAAACTGTTTGGGTGGTTTTGGATCTAGCGTATGTAACATTAAGTGATATATGCTCATGCCAAAGCGTCGACATGGATCTCATCAATGACATGAGCACAATCATTTTACACTCAAAGAATGCTAGATGAAACATCAGAGTAGATATGTAAGCCAAGATTATACTCGGTGGTCAAAGTCCATGCATTGGAGGTAAAACCATAATATAATACATATGGACGCGAAGCTGTCCACAATATGCTATGATTCGCGCAAGTATTGGATAGTAAAGCAGCCGTAAAAAAGTGTTACTCACGGGGTCGCCTGAGAATGGCGTGCCAAGCAAGCGTTGTGCCAGATTTACCTATCCTCGTCAAGACAACTGCCCGTGTATGGTTTAATGTGAGCTCCTCCCCTCCCCAGGCTGATCTTTTATTTCGCCCACATGATCGGGTACATGCAAAGTACACACAAATCTGCACTAATGGTCGTAGATATTGCCAGCAGGTACAAAGAAGCCATGCTGTTGTCGTCAAAAGATTCAAAAAGTGTTGCAGACGCGTTCAAACGTATCTTTGAACGTTCGCTTCTAACATGGCCATGTTTGCTGAAGATAGAGCAGTTGTAGACGGAACATCATGCAAACATATCGGTATACATCGTGACCAAGCCATCGTGGAACAACTAAATGGCACACTTGTGGTCAATCATAGCAGCGTTGAATAATAAAACCACATACAAGATCGGGTTGAAACCCATTGTCGCGATGCGGCAGAAAACTATAATCAAGAACCAAAAAGGGTTTTCACAGCCACTTTCATTAGACCCACTCACAAATAAACTTTATGGATATCTGTATCCTCTGTTAAAAGAAGACAGTATCCTGCTACTGACCCAATGTGATATCTAGGTGCTTTCTCGATCTCAGACAGAATCGATATTCCGGAAAATCAATGCCCTACCATATTTTGCTGGAACCGTATGTTGCCCTGGCGGACAAACAAGTAAAGCCGAATGAGGCATTAGTGCGAGAGGAATTACAAGTCATTCCCACGAATACACAATTACCACCAAGACTTTTTACGATCGCACAATGCCCGTACGGGTAAATGGTGACACCATGGGTGAAATCCGTCGCTTGGTATCCAGAGGGTATAAATTCACCTTGGTGCAACGACACACAATTATGTGATGTTTCCGCGACCAAACAAGATTTCCGTATATGCTTAGGTACTTCATATATATGTATCATCGATGACCCTTTTGTACAATCACGCGTAGGGCTCCTTTTAGGTTCTTAATATTTTTATTAGAGTCAACTGTCATCAAATACAGTTTAGGGCGTAGTCTTACGTACTCCCATATTGGCTATTCCACGAATAGGTCCTTAAAGTTTCCCATTACTTTGCTGTTGACATTGCAGAGCAGCGGATAGTCCTTCGGATACTCACTGGTGTCAAACTCGTTGACGAGTATTGCCTCACCCACGTTCGCATAGACGTAATCAGTAGTATGTGAATCCGTGTTCGTGGATATTGACCACAGCTTGGACTAGTCATGGCAGAACTCATACATATGGACCATCGACATATCCAGCACGGATGCGTCAACATAGGTCGGTTCAACCGTTTCCTTTTTATTTTTTGATGTAGAAGGCAATGATTCCATCATAGAAGGTCTTCCGGGAATCGATCAAACGCCATGTCTTCAATCAGCCTGTTCTTTTTGTCTTGCTCATTGTCCAAGACAAGGTCCACGCGGATTTTCTGCTGCAGGTCCGCTATGTTTATCCCAAACACAGCAAATGAGTTTCAGAAAACATTTCTGCACTCGTATATGTAAACTACTTTGCAGATAAGCACCGTTATCAGCACCACCATATCGGCAGAGTTCGTCAAAGTTCGCTGCAAGGTTGTTCACTAGTTCATCCAGTCCAGAATTCAGGAACAGCTACTGACCCAGCCAGAACGTCATATATTTCCATGTTGTTGATGATGTACGGTGGTGGGCGGCGAACAAGGCGCAAATGTCTTGGAGCGCCAAATTCCTTTTGGGCCTTCATCTTCGCCCCGAGCGCCACTTACCCTTAGTACGCCACTGGTATATTCGCGAAGATTATGGAGCACTACAAGAAACTTCTCTTGCTTGGGAGCCGCACACAGTTGCAGGTTGCAAGCGCCGTGCGCGGCTCCTCTATATGCGTCAGTTATGTGACAGTGATCACGAACTTTGGAGCTGTTGAGCCCAAGGGGACAACCACAAATACAACAGTAAGTCTCCGCGGAAAACTCGCAAGTATCATTCAGCTTGAACAAGATCACCTATTACGAAAACATGTTGTCCTCATTTTTCTCATTGACTACGAACAGTGGTGGAATACGTCCTGGTGTTAGTATATAACTCGATGCACGAAAAAGTTTGTACGCGTAAATATGAAGCTAACTTGCAAGCATCTGGAAATCATCCATCATGAACTTCCTTCAGAGTATTTTTCAAATTTCTCGAGGATCTTTGCATAACCTTAATTAGTTTCGTCATTGTCGTTGTGGATCAAAACCATTATAGCACCACTATGAAACCATTGCTGTGATGTTTTTGAAGCTAGAGAACCATCTTTGAATAGTAAAATGGCATGGTAAAATTCACATTGAAACAATGTCAACCTTCACCCACATGTTGTAATGTTGATATAATTACCAGGCACATATTTGATAGAAACTTCACTTCGTCTCCGTTTGTTTTGCATACTTTTGGGATGATTGCCCGGTGATCTTGAAAAACTCATCAGTGAGTATATCCCACTGTAGGTATATGTGACTTTCTCTTACAGCTTGTAATCCTTATTCCATGCTCCCGCGCGGATTGATAAAAGTTGATTCACAGTAGGCATGCTCGTATATAAGGAAAAAACAAAGTGGTTTTGTTTACTTACGAACTAAATTTTATAAACAACATTTGCTTTGATCCGTGACGACCTCATCGGCTCTTCGCGTGACGGGTACGTTACCTTTTTCCGTGACGGTGCTTTTGGCAAATTTTGCCACCGCTCAGGATAATACTACTCGGCAACAGATCAACCTAGCCGGCCAAGCAGAATACATGACTTTGCTCCGATACGACACTGAGGGCATGGTCGAGCAGCTGGGCCAATACGCAACAAGAACAAAATTGATTTGAGATATTCATAATGGCAAGTTCTTGTTTTCCAAAGATTATAACTGTACATCGATTGCTTCCTATTGACATTATATTGTATTCTTTAATACGGTATACTGCTTGTCTATCTATCTTCTCATGGTGTTTGTCACAAAAACTGCAGTAGGTCATATCCATTGATATTACTAACGACCATTCAACATGGCTCATAATGGTAATATTAAAAGGCAGGGTAGAATCTCGTAATCAGTCCATTTTGCCATGCGGCAGCCTCTGCAGCTTGATATAACATAGCTTTTCTTGTTCGAATAAAATTGAATTCTAGCGGGCATGTGGGTGAAATCACTACACACTAACTGTTGCGATACTACATCTATCTAACTCTAAACTGACCATCCTTTGTACGTGCACATTCAAGAATTTCAAACGTGTTACAGTGGGTATCTTTGAACCTGAAAGTTTCTACGACTACCGCTTTGTCCTTGAGTATCGACTTTATGGATTGTGTGTCTCTGCATTTGAATATCGTTTCGCAGAAATGCCATCATGTCCAGGGCTGAGTATTATTCCTCACAGTATTAATTAGCTCACAATGAGTGCCATTATTGTTTCTATTATGCTGAAATCTTTTCTCTGATTAATTTATTCTTGGCTATCTTCGCTATGATCATTGTCCTCACTGGCCATTTTAATGTTTTCACTGTCTTCACTAGTCATTACAGTGTAATCGCTGTGTAGCTCCGTCAACGTCAGCGATTTAAATTTATTCTTATACATAATCTTGCAATGCTTTTTCTGGCGTCATGATATGACGTCACTGGTTGCCTAATTGTATCGTAGTACCATAGAACCTAGGAAAGACTGGACGTAAAATGACGTATGTTTCCTATTAAATAATGATAATGACTAAACCTTATACAGTTTTAATAATGTAATGTAATTACAGTCCTGTAATAGAAAATTATTAAGGCAACAAAAAAGTGCACGAAAATCTTCGGAAATCTTTTACGGTAATCGGTCTGCCACGCAGGCCTTCTGTTGCCAAAACTTGACGTGATTTCATTACATGTTACCTCTATTGCATGCCAATATACACTGTTCTTTATATACTTGATAAACAAAAGTCCATGGTATTCAGCATGTGAAATCTCACGAATGTTATGGAAAATTATTAACAAAGTACTTTTTCCATGTTATTTTATGTAATCACCCATCGATCGGGAGATATGGATCCTTCTTATCTCTCTTTCCTGTTGATTTGACCCAGTAAACAAATTTGAACCCGTAAACATTCATAGACGTTTTGCACTGTAGCTGTTGTCATTTGTTTCCTTTATATACAAAATGCTAATAGGAGCGAGCATCTGCAAGAATCCGGTGTAATGCAAAGGTTTATTGTTTCACTTAGGTCTCACTGGATAGTTTCGTATTTTGACACCTTTCTAATTTTTAAGGTAGAAGGCATGAACCTAATTATCACAAGCCTAGCATTTATAAATTCACACATAAGCTAAATCTGTAATGTGGTTTAGATTTACTTTGAGTTAGGTTTGGAAATGGGTTGGCTTGTTGGTGACTGCCTGTCACAGTTAGATAAGCATTGGAGATTAAATGCGTAACTTGGGCTGCAAATGAGCAGCCGACTTGGTATAGGTATTCACGTGTGTCTGCTACAGTAGTAAATATCTAACAATCTAGATAGTTGAGAGGTGATGAAAAGTATACTAATTTGTTATAGTACTAGTGAACTTTATTCATGCACAATGCACATACTGATTCTTTTAGCTTCCTTGCCACAGGAAAATATTCAAAATAGCTATTTCCTGTCAAAAATGAATGTAAAATTTAGGGGTTGGTGGCAGTGTTGGTTCAGTATAAAAACCACCAGTTGTAGCAGAAATGAACCTGATTGCTGCAGTCAAAATCTCACATGTATGCTTTCTACAAAAAGCATTAGTTTGTTTTTATTTGTATCTTCAGTGTAAAATTATTCTCATTTTTCTGCAATATGTCACTGTTGGATGAAAATTCACCAGATAAACTGTCCAGTGACACCTTATGCCGCATTTTGCAGAGCATGTTGACAGTGTTGATACCACTTTAAACATGCTCTGCAAAATATGGATAACTGTATTCCGTAGACACTTATGACTCAAAATGTCCATGTAAAATCTCTATAAAACTTATGTCAGCAATTTCTTCGGGCGGGGGTCTAGGACAGGATAAATTGCTGAAAGAAAAATTTCGATCCAGACAATAAGATTTTAGAGCAAGTAATTTTCAGATACATTAGTGTGCTAGTCGCCACAACTATACTAAACTCCTGTACTTTAAATTTTGAATCAAATCCCTGTCTTTGATGTGATGGGTCAGTGCTGTAAAGCCCCCTACATGTGACCGGAATACACGTCAAAACATGATCTGTATAATTATTTTCTGTTTCAGATTTCGTTTTATCCACCAGCCTATACTTGTCATTTGATTTTTTTTAAAGAACCCACATGTTCACGTGCATAAATAAATGTCTGCCGTGTGCGAAGTGATTCGGGGCTAATTAAAATTAACCCAGTTCATGCTAATGAGTATTTAGTTTCTATATTTCTACGTTGATGGCTGAATGAAAAAGTATTAAGTTGCAAAGGAAACAATAACCATTCATGCATTTGGTTGTAATGTTGCATGCCATGAACAACTACATAGATTTCAACCAAACATAAAAGGTAAAAAGGGTGGTAAGCACCTTTATCCCTGGGGTTAACTCAGTGAAGTTTCATCCAGTCCCTATCCCGCCGATTCACGTTGACTTAGAAACACTAATCACTGTACAATGTTGACCTAAACTAGGAGTTCTTATTTTAAACGGTTTTAATTTATTTTACATGTACATGGCTGTTCATATACGTTACTTAGAATTTGGAAGATGAGATTAAAAGCTTTTTTGTTAAAGTTGTAGAGGATACTCATTGGATGCTTGTTTTGCAATCAGTGGATCTGCGAACAAAATTCTAAACGTTTATCCCAATACGAGGTTGACCGCGGTACTCAATTTAAACCAGCCTCAGACTCCTAATCCAAGTATCTCTGATTCGTTACCTGCCTAAGCCAAACCGGTTCGGCTGCCTCGGTATGTCCATGGGAAGGCATTTTGTGTCATTTTCATCGGCATGATATGTCCTAATATGTTTGTTTTTTTTTTTTTTTTTTAAAAATACCATTAAAACGGTTAAAACCGTTAAAACCGAAACTAAAACAATAATATAAATACAAATAAATTACAAAATAATAGTCCAGCGTGCCTTTTTACAGGCAACTGCTCTTTAATGTTGACCACTGAAAGGTAGGACAGAGGTAGGGTCATACGTATCTGAAATCAATCCAAATGCAGTTAATGTTAACCTTTAATATGAAAAAGCAATATTTTTCCAACAGTTTAATGAGTTTGACACTGTATTTAAGATAGACAACATAGTTTTCACGCATGGCCTCGAAAATAAACTTTCATAAATACCATTTACATCAGCACGGTCTCTGAAGACAGTGTTAGACATAGCCCCATGTTGGTATTTAGCAAGTATTATTACTTTTTCTCCTGTTTAAAAACTTTTAAGTAGAATTAACCAGAAAATGTATATTAGCGTCACATATCAATATAAATTATCGTCAACAAACTTTCCTTAGACATGGCAGGTTGCCGAGTGGTCTACGGCGCAGATCACTAACACCTCACCCCTGTCCGTGTGTGTCCGACTCACGGCTTCAACCAGCCTTGATATGTGAGAAAGCCTGCCATTAGTGCCATTAGCATCTCGTGGGTCAGTGGTTCTCCCCGGGTGGCTTCCCAAACTCATCCTCCACCGATGATACTGGCCACCAGATATGGCACATCATGTGCTGAAATGGCATTAACCAACACATACCTCCATCCCGCCAAAAAAGAAACGATCTTTATCCCAACCGATAACGAGGACAGCACTTAGCCCATGCGTATTGTATCTGCCACGTATCGTACTGATGTAACGTAATTATTTATAAGGCTAAATGAGGACAGCACTTAGCCCATGCGTATTGTACCTGCCACGTATCGTAATGATGTTACGTAATTATTTATAAAACTAAATGTTATAAAATAGCCTAAAGATGTTTAAACTGTTTAGAATAAGATGTGATTTTGTCTGAATTCCTTATCTTTAATCGCTTATAAACAATACCACATAACAGTGGTGCGTAACGTGTTACATGGTATCACACCACCATTATGTTTTACTACATATTCTCATAGTTTCATAAAATTCATAACAGCCAATGAAATAAGATTTCGACAATTCTGAGTGTTTGAGTTTTAAATATATAGTCATATAGTGTACATTACCATCTATAATAACAAAAGATAATCCAGTAACCTTCAGACGTTTAGGCTTAAGTAATCTTATATTAGGTTTTAGGTTAGTTCAGAAACTATTTTCATCACTGCAAGTTATCGAGCTATTAAACTTGAAATGAACTTTATGGTAACTCAAGAGAGACAGTTTTAAAAAAAGCATGTATCATCACTAACAATTATAACTGTATTATAATCCAGCGACGTCTGTTTACAGAAGATCCATTCTTTCGACGTGTTTACCAGGAAACTGCAATTATAACTGTAGGGTAGTACAAGGAGCAGAAACGCATTCCATCCCTTGCGCTAGCAATATAATTGGGACACGGTGGAGTGGAGTGGGAATTTAACATTGCCTTTGGGACACTAGGAACTCTAATGGGAATGTAACATTACGCTTGGGACACCATGGCACCCTAAGGATATTTCAAATTTCGTTTTGGACGGAACGGGGTATTTGGAAATTAAACATGTCCCGGCGGGCTTAATGGGCCTTATGGGAACTTAAACAATACGTTTTGGCACTGTATTGAAACCTATGGCATTGTAACGTTGTGGGTCAACTATAGCAATCCAGTGGAAATAGAATATGATGGGTCAGTATGTGGTCAGTGAAACTGTAACATAGGAATGGAAAATATTGGAAGTCAAACAAATACACACGTATAACGGAGAAACACTTTTTATAACTGGTAGAAACGGTGGAAATTCTTAGGTATAGTTCTGTATTTAGAGCAGGAATTGAAACTTTGGAAAGGATCGTATAAACTCCTATTATATATTTTGTTAGAGCGACGGGAAAGTTGGACTGATGACCTGATTCCAGGCATGCAACAGCAACAATATTACACTTTAGCAAAAGCACGGAATGCGCTCAGTGTCATTTCACTATATTCATAGTTGTTGTTGTTATTAAAGGTACGAGAGTGGCGATGGGATTAAAACTACAAAATAATAACAAAGAGAATGTTAATTTTGTAAACCATCATGTCACGCTTAACGAATTCGACAACTCATAAAAAAGCAGACGTGGGATTATGTCGGTCTCTCATCATTATCGTCATATTCAATGCCTAGGTTCGAAATGGGTCATTTAACGGAGATACAATGTACAATACAATACAATACAATACAATACAATGCAATACAATACAATACAATACTTTAATAATAATTATATTTACCAGGTTGACAATAAAAGTGTCAATTTAAAAGTAAAAAATGAGACTATCTTGTTTTGTCATCTTTTCTGTCTTTAAAGAAATAATGTCCTTTCTACTATATCTGCCAACGCTTTTTAGCGGAACGAAAACTTAAAGTTTTTACAAAGATTAATTTCAAATAATTATTTTGATCCGTTCCTTCAATTGATTTCTCTCAAATTTTGAAATATAACCTATCACTGGCAAGCAGCTAATACCCAAATCTGCCTGCGGATTTTTCTCCTGACAGATGGTTTTCCTTCCATTACACCTCTGATTACGCCATGGCAACCACAAAATGAAATAGTTTAGAAACTTGCAAAAAGGGAAAGAATTTGCCAAAAGTGATGAAATATAACATTTGATCATTAAGCTAGCAGATTTAGCGCAGTCGCAGTAGATGTATCAATTATTTCGTCAATGCTAAGATCTCACTGGACAGTTTATCTGGTGAATTTTCATCCAACAATGATCTATTGCAGAAAAATGAGAATAACTTTACACTGATGAGACAAATAAAAACAAACTAATGCTTTTTGTAGAAAGCATACATGTGAGATTTTGACTGCAGCAATCAGGTTCATTCCTGACGCAACTGGTGGTTTTTATACTGAACCAACACTGCCACCAACCCCATAATTTTACATTCATTTTTGACAGGAAATAGCTATTTTGAATATTTTCCTATGACAAGGCAGCTAAAAGAATCAGTACGTGCCTTATGCATGAATAAAGTTCACTAGTACTATAACAAATTAGCATACTTTTCATCACCCCTCGTCAATCTAAAATTTTAGATATTTACCTCTGTAGCAGACACATAAATACATAAGCCAAGTCGGCTGCTCATTTGCAGCCAAAGTTACGCATTTGATCTCCAATGCTCATCTAACTGCAGTCACCGACAAGCCAACCCATTTCCAAGCCTAACTCAAAGTAAATCTAAACCACATTACAGATTTAGCTTATGTGTGAATTTATAAATGCTAGGCTTGTGATAATTAGGTTCATGCCTTCTACCTTAAAAATTGGGGGTGGGGTCAAAATACGAAACTATCCTGTGAGACCTAAATAACAGAAATGGCTCTTCAAAGCGAGACTGTCCCGGAGTCAACTATTCTGTGCTTACAGTACTGTCATTTATGAGCTGGCCGTTATATATGCACAGGCATTTCAGAATCTCTACTGATCGTTCTTCTTAACCCAGATCTGTCAGTCTACTATGTGACTACAGACCTGACCGCTCTGGTGACCTTGTTGTTAGAGCGTCCGCCTCAAATGAAGGAGGTTCGAACCCCGGCCGAGTCATACCAAAGACTTGCAAAAATGGCTCAAACACCTGCTCGCTAGGCGCACATCATTAAGAGGTTAGTGTTAAGAATGATCGGCTTGGTGCCAGGATAATGTGACTGGGTGGGATATCACGCAACATGGATCCCCCAGTGTTAGACATGACTATAAACTGCCACACTGCATACATCGTTGTAATATGACTGAATAAAGTTTTAAAGCCACGTTAAAGATCCAAATCACACACAAACACACATACAGATTACAGATTTGGGTCTACGTGTTTATATCTGAGTGTTTACCCTACACCCATATATACGGTAATTACTATAGCTGTTGCAATTCAGCTGTCTCTGATTATGCTCACTTTCAAAGAAACACTGCAAATTCAGGTTGTTGTAAAGCCAAAAGTGGCTTTAAGAATTAAAGACATTTTAGCTACTATCCTTCTACATGCTCACTTTACAATCGTTTTGACAATCATTTCAATCATATCATGTTATCAGTTGAAGGGGAGTAATCGGAGTACTAGGCACATCATAGAAATCGTTGTTATTAATAGACGTCCTTGGTAATCTGCGAATAGAGAAGAAATTGTAAAATGTAATCTACTTTGAAAAGACATAAATACCCAATGATAAACAAAAAGCATTGAAACTTTAAATTGGTGACTTTAACATACGCAAGCAAAGGTTTACAAATTCGAGAATCTTCTAAACATATGTATCTGTTTAAGATGTATAAACATGTCATTGTTTTCCATCCGTTTTACAATTTTACTTGACAAGATGTATTCTGGTTTACTATCTCAATCTGGATTCTTATCTACCATCTTCAAATAAGTGCGAAAGAATTCACCGACTTTCTTACTATAATAAAAGGTCACTTGTCTCGTTTACTTAACTGAAACAACACTTGTTTGAACTCTTGAAAATGCAACGCGCTAGACGTACATTCCGGCCCCACGTTCACATATTTTCTTCTTTTGAATACCAGTATCAGTCATAAATTTAAGGAATTCGGTAGGACATTCTCAGAGCAAATTATATATCTACTGAGAGAGAGAGAGAGAGAGAGACAGACAGAGAGAGAGTGTGTGTGTGTGTGTGTGTGTGTGTGTGTGTGTGAACAAATAGTAAAGCAAATATTGCTGTAATTCGATTGGACATTCTCAAAGCAAATTATATCTCTCCTCAGAGAGAGAGAGAGAGAGAGAGAGAGAGAGAGGGAGTTGATATGTTTGTCACTCTGGATATCTCAATTAGTACTGAATAAAACCAAACAAACTTGGGCATTTAGATACATCTGATGGATCGCAAGACGCGTTTAGGTTCTGGTGACTATGGCCATATTGTCAAGGTCACAGGGCAATACATTGTTTTAAGTGAAAGACGCTAGACTGTTAGCAAGATATGGTTGACTGAACTGGACCTTATTTGATACAACGATGCCTTTGAGAAAATCCCAAAATACATTTATAATATGGCGACCTTGACCCAACTTTCAAGTTTTACTTATTGACATTTTGTGAACAGGAAAGGGTTGGTTGTGCTCACACTGACACAATAATCAATATATCTAAAATAAACCTTTGAACCAAACTATTTCTAGTCGGATGTTTATACGCCTTGAAAATGCCCCAAGACATGATTAAACCGTGATCAATGTGACCAAAATATCAAACTCACAGGGGGATAGCTTGTGTTTAGTGAAGAATTGAAGGGATCGGCTTGAAAATAAGTTGATAACATCAGTTAGCAAACAAGATCTCACTATTATGGTTTGAAAAAACTGGACCAAACTGTAGATGCAGATGCCACAATGGGTTCCCAAGACCGAATTACCTTTTCATTACCGTGATCCAATTTTGAGTTTACAGGAATGCGCTCTGAATGCAATACGTGTTTATGCATAATGTGTAAGCAAGATACCTCGAACACAATGGAACCGAACCTGACGTAATTGCACATATAGATGCTGGGAAAGCTCCAAAGAGCTTCTTAGGTTCTGTTGACCCTGATCTCATTTTAAACGTCATAGGGCAACGTTTGGTATGCATGGACTTCTTTCTTAGTAATCGTGCATAAGTTTAATCGTTATTTTGGCGATTTTTGATTTCGATATTAAAGATAACAAATGATTTTTCAGATATCCTACACACAAGTGAACATCCACTCCTTTGCACGAAATAGGAACTAACGACCTCAGAAATTCGTTTAAGATCATTATGACCAAATTTTGGTTGGGTTTGATCCAGTGATACTAGTTCTAGACACAGAAAGATACATTTAAACTAAAAAGTCAGGGGCATTCTAGATCACATTTTAAACAAAACGTGGAGGGTGGCGTTAGGGAATTGGGCAAACGCTGCTTGCTTTTATAAATAAATTCTTTTTAGTTTAAGTTTCCTATAAGCATTTTAATCTGTTTGAAATTTAGGCATGGACTTAAGTTATGTTACGATACCCTATTCCGTGTTGGACTTTTAAAGCTAGTACAAAACTGTAATGAAAAGTGTTATTGATAAAATTTTCAGCATCATATTCTCTTGGTGGATGGAAAATGCCACACTATAAATTAACAGCATGACCCCGTAAAAATGTGCATACAAATTAAGACCGGTCCAGTTGATCAGCCTAAAAATATATACAGACACTTGGGTGAACCGGTCCCCGCGCCCATGCTAGTTAAAAGGTGTTTTGAATATCCGAAACTCAAATATTTTAACTTGGTAATGAAATTCGAGTCTTCTCTGAATTGCAGGATTATAACTCTAATGACATTCATCTTAATGGATTACAAGTCGAAACGGGATCTGGGTTTTACTTCCTGATTCAAATTTCTTTTTTATGCACCCGAGTAAACTTGCGGTTTTGTTGTTGTTGTTGTTGTAGGGTTTAACGCCATTTTTCAGCACACGATAGGCTATACATGGCGGCCAGTATTAATGATGGAGGAAGAGCCCGGGAAAACCCCGGAAAAAACCACCGACCCACTAGAAACTACTGGCAAGCTGTCTCACATACCCACACTAGCCGAATCCGAGACTCGAACCCACGCAGACAGAGGTGAGATGGCAGTGATCCGTAACGGAGAGCGCTTTAGACCACAATGCGGTTCTGTTATGTATGCCATTGACAACGACAGAGACTTCAAGGATTACCGCACTATTTTAATTGAGGTTTCATCCTGGCTCTATGCCACAGTTTGTCTCGTTTACTTTCCACCATATACCTGGATCAATAGAGTGCTAATTGACGAAGACTTAAAATGTATTGGTTGATCTCGGGTTCAAATCGGGTTGTAATGCTGACCTAAACTTAAAGCTCTCACTTTATTTTTTAAAATAAGTTAAATCTGGAAGATATAATAAAAGCCTTTATGTATAAATGGTAGTGAATACTCCTTGAATGTTTGTTTTGCGGGTAGTTCTAGAATGTTATCTCAATAACAGGAGCCGTTGTAACCCAGGTGGTAGAGAGTGTGAGTCATAATTGCAAGGGTCGCTGAATCTATACCTGTCTAAGAACTCCGCTCCAATTTCGTCTGATTGAATTATCTTTAATCTGCTTATAAAGTGTCGTTAGAAAACAAAACGATGAAAATAAAAACGAACAGAAATTTTATAAACGAATAATCTGATATGTTTCTTTGCAGGGAGCTGTTCAGCATTGTAGGGTAGGATCAAAGTAAGCTTGTACATATCGACAATAATTATGACATGCAGTTAATGATCACCTTTAGTAATATTGTTTCCTACAGTTTCATAATTTTGGCACTCTATTTAAAATAGATAACACAATTTTCCACTCAAGACTTTGAAAATAAACTTTCATTAATACGATTTACACGGGAACCGTCTGTCTCTCGAGGCATTATAGACATCGACCCCAATTGGGATATATAACACATATTAATGTTCATCTTGCATACAAAAACGTTAATTAGAATTAATCACAAAATGTTTTATAGCGTCATGTGCCAACATAAATTATTGCCTGCATTAATTTACCCACGCGTTACATAAAAAGTTGGTTAGCACATCCGCCTCGAATGTAGGAGATCGCGGGTACGAACACTGTCCGAGTCATACCAAAGTCTTACACAAATGATGTTAATAGCTGCCTCGCTGGGCGCTCAGCATTAAGGGGCTAGTGTTAGGACTGGTCGGCCTGGTATTAGGAAAATGGCACTGGGTAGGACATGATTCCACATGTCTTCGGCATGATGCCCCAGTGCTAGACATCACTATAAACACTGCAGACATCATAGCAATGTGCCTCAAATTGTTAAAGGTACGTTAAACACACACACACACACACACGCACACACACCATACTGTCTACGGCAGAGAACAATTTACTCATGCTTAATGTATCTGCGAAGAATCGTACTGATGTAACGTAATTATTCATTGGAAAACAAGGCACCTGTTCATATTGCATAACATACTGTTTTTGTTATAACAATATAACACGTCTGTGTCACTACGTTTAGCCTGGTTCTTTTACCCACGTTCTTTATGAGATTTCCATGCAAGTACAAGGAACAAAAGTAGGAAGCAGACAATACGACCTGGTTTTGTCTGTGGAGGGGGATTACCACCATAATTATATGCATGTATTTTCTAATCTTCCTTGATGCATTATTGCAAATGGCCGCTTGCAAGTGCTACTTTCATAATTATATCAATTGTATTCTTCATTGATACAGATTGTACGCGGCAGTTTGCAAGTGCTACTTTCCTTCTGCATTAATGTCAATGGCTGCTTGCAAGTGCTATATTCATAATTTTATACATGAATTTTCTATTCTTCATTGATGCAAGCTGTAAATGGCTGCTTGAAAATGCCTAGATCTACTTTCCTTCTGCGTCATTGTATCTTGCAATTTGCCAACTATTAAATTGATTATGTAGTTTGTCGTATGGCAAATGCTATGTCAGTTATTACAAGTTTTAATATTCTATTTATAATCTTTCTATATCACAAGTAACACAAATTGCACCTTCCATAACCATGACTATAATGTAGCATCAAGCACGTTGCAAGTTAGAATCAAGGAAGTTGGCATAAAATAATGCCTCATTATGACAACAGATGGAGCTGTGACACGTCAATTTCTTACAATACGACTACTCCCCTGACCCGAGCAACAAGAGGTTATACCAGTTTAAGGCATGTTTGGGCGTCGTTTTTAAAATATCAAATTACAGCAGCTGATGTCTTAGAGTATTAACGTTCGGAAGAGAGGTGGCATAGAAGTAGAACAAAACAAATTAAATGTATCAAATTGTATTAGATCAAATTAGATGTATTTACACAACGTTATATTTCCACTGACCCTACCCACCACATTTTATCTGAACATTTTGTCTGTTTAATTTACCGCTGCCGCACGGTGGCAGAATAGGGTAGCCGCTTACAAGCAAGATTTAAGGCCCTAATTTGTTTATATATTCTCATTCACAATATGAGTGCAGTGCAAATTCTGCTACAAAAATATGAACTTATTTCATTATATAAGAAAAGAAATTCTAAGAGTATGAAGTATATTTTCTATATGTAAACATAAAGAACACTTCCATACAATTATGAGATGCTTTATTTCGACAGATATCGAACTGGAAACTATATTTTTTTAATTATTTTAAACGTATTTATTCATGTATGAAGCGATATGTATAGTACAGAAAAGATGACATTGTATGGTACCTCATTGATAAAACATTAGACTCCTTTGGTAGCAATTATAAAAATATAATACATTGACTATAAATAACATTGATACCGCTATCAGTAACCAGCTCAATTTGATTGTATTATTACTGCTACAATACAGCACTAAAAGTGATTGCTACATTTGGATATGAAATGAATGTAGTAGTTACAAAGTATAATACAAATTTTTACATTTGTCTTCTACAGATGTGATATTTTTCTGTTAGAAGAGTAAGATACACCCCACATAATATTCTAAAAAAACACTTGTTAAGTTTTTAAGGCTACTCACAGCTCAGGCTGTTGTAGCATCCACCGCCCCTACCACCCCACACAAACATCTTCATTTGTCTGTGATTTGCTCATTATTTTATCCTGTTTAAAATATAAGTTAATATTGTCAAGACACAAAAAATATCAGCACAATACAACTATGCAATAAAGCAAAATAAATAAATGAAAACAATATACAGACCTATGTTTAACTTTTCATAAGAAATATAAGAGAAAAAAAAGTTTAGTTTAAACCGTCATTCATAAAAACAATATTGTTTGATGAATTAGTCTGAAACAAAAATTATCATACAGGTAGCCACAATTATAAGGAACAAATACCTGGATTGTCTTGTTACATTGTTCTTATAGATTTATTTGCCAATCCCTTTTGGTTTTCACTTTCACATAAACAAAACATGAATGAAGACAAGCTTTTCACACATTCTGGCTTTTGGATTGGATATACACTCATCATTGCAAATTCTGAGGAATTAAAATTGTAAATTCTGGATTGGCCAAGACACATTACCTTTTGTGTATCACATACATTTGTAAATTATGACTCAAGAACAGTCAGGTTATATTCCCTAGTGTCTGTGTCAAGAATTAATCCCCCAAAACATTCCATTACTGGATCTGTATTCAATATATACACTGTAAAAAAAAGTGCTCACTTTTTGGAGAATTTTTTGCGGGCAATAAAAAAAAGTTATTTGCACTTGCTATGAGCAAAAAACCATGAAAAGGATTATATTTTATTTGCTAATTTGTTATTTCTGATACTTTGACCTTCACAAACTAATGTATGTGCCTTGGAATAGTGGATAAGGTAAATTCCATAATTTAAATGTCTTAATCACTGAGCAGAGAGAGAGAGAGAGAGAGAGAGAGAGAGAGAGAGAGAGACATAAGTAAATTAGTTTCTTCACAAATAATAGAAACCACTAGCCAATTTCTGACTGCAGTTGTAAGATATCTGAGCAGAAAGTAAAAGCTACTGTATAAGCATGCAAGTCATTTTAATGTGAGTTATAGGCCCCCAAGTACTATTCCTCAGAGAAGACACAAGAATGGGTTTTAGAAATTAAAGCCACACAAGTTCCAGTTTGTTACTTTGTGAAAAATGGGGTCATTATGAGAAAATGGAGACACCTGATGTACCTGCTGGTGATGAGTGGTCAGTGAGCAATCAAATTGTTGTTCCTAAGTCATACAGACAGGAAATGAAATAGTCTAGCCCATAAAACTCCTTAAGATGGTCATTTTGGTGTCAGTAAGACTTATCACAAGATCCTGAATCATTTTTATTTGCCGAAAATTAAAAGTGATGTTTATAAGTACCATAGATCTTGACACACTTGTCAAATGTTTGGAAATCCCAATCAGAAGATATCTAAGGCACATCTGCATCATATTCCTGCATTTGATCATTTGACACGCCATTTAACAGAAAAATGGTAGACTGTCGGTTCTTTCCAACAGTTTAATTTTTCTATCTATCACCCTGAAAGTAATGTGGCTAGCTCAAGACTGTCCGAAAACACTCTCACCTACCCAGGATGCATGTATACCATTCTATTGAATCAAACCTTAAACAAAACAGTGATCAGTAAAATCCTGCATTATATAATTATCGAGTAAGATCAGAGGAGTTTTTTTTCCCCATATTGGTATTTTTATCACCAAATGAAAGACCCCATGACTACTCTAAAACAACAAAAGACTGTCCCAAAACACCCTCAACTGCCACGTACAATTTGCATCAATGAAAATACAATATACAGTGATATAATTATGAAAGTAGCACTTGCAAGCAGCCATTTACAATAATGCTTCGAGGAAGATTAGGAAATACACGCATATAATTATGGCGCCAATCCCCCTCCATATTTGTACGCTTTTTTATATCAGAGGGTGTGGCTTTAAAAATCGCTTATCCAGCGCACGCCCTGAACGAAGTTGCATATACCTGGATTCGATGATGAACAAAGGATTATGTGACCTAGAAGTCTAAATAATGTTATGTCAATGGCATATTTTGAAAGAGTATGAACTGTGAGGAGGGTGGAGTTAAAACTTTAAAGATTGTAGTTTTTATATACCATGTTTTGCGTATACTGGTTATATAAAGATGTCGCTAATATTAAATATGCAGATCCTAGAAAAAACGTGCGCAGCATCAATTAGTTGTGTATTGATTGAAATATGGCCGGTTCTGACTGAGTGTTTTTTAATAAAGAAGATGAACGAAGAAAACAACAAGATTGCATTAAGATATGGAAATCTTATGTGAGGTGTCATCTGCACACCTGCACATTCTTTACCTGTGGACATGAAGTGTTTCTGCATTGAGTGACATATATTTTCCCTCTACAAATATTTTATTTAAAGTTTCGTCCTACCCCTATTCCACCGAGCCACGTTGACTTAGAAAAAAACAACACACCTGAATAAATAAAGTGCTACTTTTAAAGTCGAATTCAGGAAGATTTAACAAGTGTTGGTATGATTTCGGTCCCAGATCGGGTTGTAATGTTGACCTAAACTAGGAGCTCTGATTCTAATCTGTTCTCCGTTCTTTCTGTACATATCTTTGACTTTTACGTAAATATTACTTAGCTTTGTTAGAAGAGAATAAATGCCTTTTGTTAAAGTTATAGAAGATATTCCTTGGATGTTTGTTTTGCGATCATTGTTATATAGTTTTGTGTATTTCCACGCAAAGTGAACAAGACGGTTATCCCAATACTAGGAGCTGTAGTAGTTCAGCTGATAGAGCGTTGGACTCCTAATACAAGAGTCGCTGATTCGATATCTTCTTAGGTCAACCCGGGTCGGCTACCTCGGCGTGTCCTTGGGAAAGGCACTTAGCTCTAGTTTCATTGGGATGATATATCCTCATGGGTTAAAAGCACCGTTTAAACCAAAACTAAAGCTAAACAAGAAATAAAGAAAAAATAAACTAAAAATGGTATTATTATAATATGCCTCCTTGCAGGCAGTTGCTCGTCAATGTTCAACACCGGAAGGTAAGGCCGATGATGGGTCGTGTGTATTGAAAATAAATCTGATATGCAGATAATGGTCGTGTGTATTGAAAATAAATCTGATATGCAGATAATGGTCGTGTGTATTGAAAATAAATCTGATATGCAGATAATGTTCACCTTGAATAAGAATAATGAATATTTTCCTACAACTTAATAATTTTGGCACTGTATTTAAAATAGACTACACGATTTTCCAGTGCATGCCTTCGAAAATAAACTTTCGTAAGCAGGATTTGCACCATCACGGTCTATCTATGCAATATCGACGTCGACCATACAGGAATATGTAACTAATATTATGAATGCTTCTCTTGCTTACAAAAATATTAAGTAGAAGCAACCAAAAAATGTATAATAGCGTCACATATCAATATAACCTATCTTCATCTGCCTCACCTTAGCGTGGCCGAGTGGCATGCATTTACTGATTACTCACATCTATCATCTCTCCGTGTATGTTCCAGTCACGTCTTGAACCAACGTGGTTATGTGAGCAAGCTTGCCAATAGCTTCCTTTTTGTCAGTGGTCCTCCCCGGGGTTCTTCCCGAGCTTATCCTCCACCATAACACTGGCCGCCATTTTTGGCGTATCATGTGCTGACCCCCTCCCACCACAAACCCCCTTACTGTACCCGCTAATCGTTTCAACCTTTGTCCCATTCGTACTTAATCTGAGAATAATCGTACTGCTGTCAGACAATTGTTTATAAAGCTAAAGTGCGTAATAGCAACTTTGAGAAATGAATGGAAAAAGCAAAACTAAATAACATAAAGCATTAAACGTTGAAATATACAATTTTCATTTTCCATTAATTTGCAACAATCGACGATAAGTCCAATCTTGCCAAATTATTTAATAGGATAAAAATAGATATCAATCATGCTATAGGTTACTTTATCTCCAAAACTCATTTTTCGTGCCACCACTCTGTCTAACCTGAAACAGCACAGATTGTTGCTTTAATTCCGAAATGCTTGTCTTGACATTATATTTATCTTAAACCAAGAAGGTCAAATAATGAGATTCCTTACAGTTTACTCATGTTTCTCTATAAAACTAATTTTTGCGGATTTATACTCATCAATCAGAATATCGTATCGGCTCTTCAGACACTTTACTAAACGCTACAACACTGGCGGCAGCTGGGGGGGGGGGAGTACATTTCCGATCAAATCCGGTTCTCAGGAAACATACCTTTGGAAGCTTATGGTAGGATATATTATTTATAGTTGAAAAGGATGAAATTCATAGAATGTCCAAGTAACTCGATGTAGATGTAAATACATAAACATGAAGAATGTGTGATGTCACTCGTTGAGTCTCAATATGTGTTACTTGGTGTCCAGTGAAGGACACCAGATTGTTAGCATGGTTTGACTAACCTGACCCCATTTGATACAGATATCTTAGGGAAAGTACCAAAATATATTTATATTTTCGTTACCCTGACCAAATATTTAAATTTTGACGATTTACATTCAATTTATTGGGGATGACTTGGGGGGTGCTCAAACTGACACTACAGCAAAAATATTTATTAAAAATGGTTTTAAAGATATCTTATATACATGTGGACATATACTGCTTTGCATGAAATATAAACTAATGTTCCTGGAAATTTGTATAGTGTCACATGACCTTGAAAATCCGCGTAGTTTCACCATAACCAAAGTTAGGTCATGTTTGGTCCAGTGATACTAATTCTAAACATAACAATCTTGAAACTAAAAATCTGGGACATTCTATATCACAAAACACGTCGATTCGCATTGGGGAAGGGGGTAACTGTTGTTTGCTTTCATAAAGAAATTCATTTTAGTTTAAGATTCCTTTAAGCATTTGAGCCTATTTGGAATTTGTATATGGACTTAAGACGATACGAAACCCATTTTTTGCGCTATACGTTTAAAGCTAGTACAAAATTTTAATTAAAGGTACTTCCGGTTTTTTATTTTATTGCATATGCATTTATACCAATAGGTTTGTTTACATTTATTTGTGTGGGCAAAGTTATATCCGAAATGTTATAGAACACGCGCTTATTCCGTGTTCACTGTTAGAACATTCGATTTGTCAGACGTTGTAAGCATCATTTATAGTTTTAAAGTGATGAAATTCATGGAATATCAACGTGCATCGATGGGGATATAAATATATAAACGTGAATAATGTGTATAGCGCTATGATTTCTGAGATTGACTTTACGTAAATGACGTTACGACTTTTGCTTTTAATTAAATTATCGTAAAGAAAAATGCTTATAGTCCTGTAAAAAAAATTATAAAGTCAACAAAAAGTTGGTGAGACCTTGGTAAATCATTAGCAATTTTCTAGTCATCCCTTGTCGTATCTCAAAATGGCATCTAAGGGTTCTCATAGAAAAGGCGATCGCAGATTGTCCAAGTCCCTACTGGTGTTAGTGCTCCACGTCGGGATACATTCCTTCCTTTCTTTCTCGACAGTCGTCCCACGAGTCTTTTTGGGATGTCCCCCTTCCTGGATAGCGCGTTCGTTAATGCACGGCACAAGTGTCCAACGCCATCTTTTATCCTTGACAATAGTAGTGAAGTGGGGCGATATAGCGTCAATGGGAAAATACATTACAGACCCCTCTTGGGCCTCTATAGTGTCAAGATTGATAGTTGGGTCTGTATAGCGTCTGACATCACGGTAGGGGAGATTGGTAACAATGTTGCAACCAGGGGAGGTGACGTCACAGTACTGAGCAAAGGAGTAGGACTTAGATTGATATAACACAGACAATAGATCAACACTTATACAACATTAAAAAAAATGTGAGACAAGAAAGCAAATCTTTTCTAGCCATATGAATGACCCTAACATTTACTTCACATATTATATACTATCCACACACGGGAAGAAGCAAAAACAAACACAAATCTACTATCCACACACGCGAAGAAGCCAAATTAAACCCAAAATCTACTATCCACACACGCGAAGAAGCCAAAACAATCCTTAATCTACTATCCACATACGCGAAGAAGCAAAAACTAAACACTAATCTACTATCCACACACGGAGAAGTGCCATAACTAGTAGAAATCTACTATCCACACACGCGAAGAAGACAAAACTAACCACAATTATATTATCCACACAAACGTACGTGAGAGCTTACAAACCCCAAAATCTACTATCCACACACGCGAAGAAGCAAAATCAAACCCAAAATCTACTATCCACACACGGGAAGAAGCAAAACACATAACCAAAATCTACTATCCACACACGCGAAGAATCCAAAATAAACCTTAATCTACTATCTACACACGCGAAGAAGCAAAAACTTATTACAAGTATACTATCCACACACGCGAAAAAGCCAAAGCAAACAAATTTACTATCCACCCACGGAAAGGTGCCATAACTAACTACAAATCTACTATCCACACACGAAAAGAAGCAAAAACAAACACAAATATACTATCCACACACGGGAAGAAGCAAAAACAAACAGTTGTACTATCCACACACCCAAATATCTACTATCCATACAAACGTACGCGAACGCTTACAATCTCCAGGCTTCGGTACCAGACTTTGCCTGACACGATGTAAATTCGCGTAAGCTTCGTTCAGCTTGGCTAATCATGAGCACATCTTCATAGGAGGATGAGTCAACAATGGATGGTCAGACTGGAGACTACCCCGCTTTATATGGTTCAAGTGTGGATGCGATCGAAAACATCCATACACTGTGTAGAGTCGGAACACTAAAACAGCTTGATTTGAGGGATAGACAGAAGCCAAAGAGCATGGTTCATGATAACAATGGCAAACGAACGACAGACACATTATTTCAAAACACAACATTTTTATTAAAAAAACTAACAACTAGCAACCAACAATTAAGAATTTTTTTCAATTAACAATTCAATCAATAACAAACATTTTTTTTACAGTAACCATCTATTTTGGACAAGGTTGACAACGTTGTGAACTGAAGTTAGACTGCCATTGTTGGAAGTCATTGGGCCATTGTTGTACACTACGTTTCCTAGCTAAAGACAAAAGATAACCATAATGATCACATAACCATCGATCTACTTTCTCATCGTTTCTAGAAGAATACCGATCAAAATAAGTCACTAAATGTTCTAAAGAATATCCAAGACTGCGTTGATGCAGAAAATACACACAATATTGTCCACACACCAAGGAATCTGTGCTTCTTAATTGTACATTATTGAATCGTGTTGTTTGAGCATTTCTCCTCATAAAGTCAATGATGTCGTCTTCCAAAGGAGGCAATCCATACAAATTAAAATACTCCACACAACCTTCTTTAGGAAAGTAGACGGCTACCCAGTGGGTTCCTGGGAGATGACTGTCGTCCGTGTTGATGACATAAGCTTGATGGTCTTGAGGTTTGCGATGAGGTAGTTCATCTTTAGCACACACGACAGGATTCCAAGAAGCAGTGTACGAACTGTGGTTCAAAAGGTAATAAAGTTCCCAGGTATCCATTTTTGTGTTGTTTTTTATTTTCTTGTTTTTTCTTCACAGTTAATGATATGTGATCAATTCAATCCTGATTTTCCCAAGGAATCTGTGCTTCTTAATTGTACATTATTGAATCGTGTTGTTTGAGCATTTCTCCTCATAAAGTCAATGATGTCGTCTTCCAAAGGAGGCAATCCATACAAATTAAAATACTCCACACAACCTTCTTTAGGAAAGTAGACGGCTACCCAGTGGGTTCCTGGGAGATGACTGTCGTCCGTGTTGATGACATAAGCTTGATGGTCTTGAGGTTTGCGATGAGGTAGTTCATCTTTAGCACACACGACAGGATTCCAAGAAGCAGTGTACGAACTGTGGTTCAAAAGGTAATAAAGTTCCCAGGTATCCATTTTTGTGTTGTTTTTTATTTTCTTGTTTTTTCTTCACAGTTAATGATATGTGATCAATTCAATCCTGATTTTCCCTTTAAATTTTTCTGACAAGTAACCGTTTCTTTGTTTTCTCTCTGCACTCTGAGCCAAGAGAGCTTCGACGCGATAGGTTTCTAGAGTCGTTTAATGGAGGACAAGAATGCTCACGCAAGCCTTTATCCCACTGATGCAACACAGCTTGTTCCGAGATGAGACTCCAAGCTTCTTCCTGATACTCGTCCAATTTTTCTTCTTGACTTAGCATCAGACATTTATCGTGTTGAATTTGACTGGGACGATCGTTTTAACATCCATAGCAATCATTCTTGATCAATTCCGTAATTTGTTTTGCCAAGTGTTTGGCAAAACAGGAGACTAAATGCTGTTCTTGTTCTGGCCATCTGGACTTTATCACTATGTCCTTTTCGCCTTTGTCTTGGGGTTCTACTTCCACGGTCTCCTCACATTTCATGTCCAAAGATTCTCCACTATGTAAAGAGGGATAACAGTCTTCCATGGACTTCTAATAGTCTAGAATGATTTCTCTCAAACTGTTGATTTCTATGGTATTATCGAATTCTGCATACAGGATGACGTTCACCGTTTGGGGCAGAGCTTCTGCAAACTGAAGTTCCACACGCAGTTGACCAGATTTTATAGGGTAGAAATGTCCATGGTCACTGCCTTGGTCTGGAGTGAAATCAAAAGCCCACAAAGTGTAACCTCCTGTATAATCATCGTACGAAATGCCGTGACTGGTATTGTTCCCTAACTGCCCCGTGGCTTCGTACAGGGACAAGTACGACCTCAAGTAATTATTCTGGTAAAGTTAGGTTCGAAAGGTCTGGTACACAAGGCCTTGCCATCGCGACTGACTTCGATTTTGGACGATCTGTAGTGCTTAACCTAGAATGGATTTTGATCGTGGGCTCCGTTGAGTGTTGCATTGCTCAAGATGCCAATGATTGAACGTTTGGGTAACTGTCCTTGGAAGAGATGATCTTCGATCTTAGATCAGAGTCCAGAGGCAATGGTGAACGTTTTCACTTCCACGCTTCGTATCGGATACTTGGCGGTCGTTGTGCTCAAAGTGTGACTGATGTCGTTTCCCACTTTAGGTAACACTTCCAAACGACGCACGTAGAGCCTGGCTTCTTGGATGATGGTTTTGTATTCGTTAGCATGGACCATCAAATGGAATGTGATACTGCTACGATTCAGTCTCAGGCGGATATCCACACCGTTCAGCAAATACTTCTCTTGCAACCACATATCCAAATGCAAATGATCCATCAGTTCTAAACGACGTCCTTGAAGGATTTTCTTTCTACGTTCGTTAAAGCCTACATTGTGAGGATCGTCATCTGCTGTCAGGGCTGTGTCCTTAAACGTGTTCTCACCTGCTGTGTCAACTTTCCAGACCATTCAAGCATCCAGATGAGTGTTTTTGCTCTCTTTTCCGTACGTCAAGAGATTTTGCAGGTACGCTTGGTAAGGGTAAGTATCCATGCTGCTGCTGACCAGTTTGTTATTCAAGTACAAATCCACTTCACTGAACAAGGAATGCATGAAATTGTTGACGGGAGCTACTCTAGCATCGGCTCCTGGAGCAGTGTCGTCCGTTTTGATCTCTTTGACTTTCAGATAGGGGCCCGGAGTGGCCGAGTGGTCTAAATCGCTCTCCGTTACGGATCACTGCCATCTCACCTCTGTCTGCGTGGAATCGAGTCTCGGATTCGGCCAATGTGGGTATGTGAGAAAGCTTGCCAGTAGTTTCTCGAGGGTCGGTGGTTCTTTCCGGGGATATCACGGGTTCTTATTCCACCATTAATACTGGCCGCTATGTATAGCTTATCGTGTGCTGAAAAATGGCGTTAAACCCTACAACAGCAACAACAACAACGACTTTCAGATACAAGTAACTGCTGTTCAGATCGATGTAATCTTCGGGTTGTCCTTTGATTTCAAACTCAATGGGAGCTGAATCGGTCAAAGAGGAAACGGGATGAAATTCGACCCATTGGGATTCTTGCATTGTCATCATGGTGGGTGTCATGGCAAACAGATCCAGTTCCGACTTGGAACAGGCGCAAGACTCTCGGTGCATCATTTTTTTGTTTGTATGCTTTAATAATCAAAAACGTCTAAGTCTCGAGCAGTTCTTCTTTTCATAGTCTTTCTAGCTTTATAAGTGTGAAGTCTTGTGAAGGGGTGTTTTCTTCGTCGTCTCTTTCTGTTTTGTAGTTGCTGTGGCTTCAGGGAAGCGTGAATGCCTGACTCGGTAGCGTTCAGGGCATTTATAGGCTTACTCGCCGGCCCAAAATGTCTTTGCCCGTCTGAAACAAGATATTTTTCCCTGCTCTCAAAAAAGCTTCTTTTAGGTTTCGTTTGTCAATGATGACATTTTGGAGAAATTCTTTACCTTGCGTCAATGCGGCATTTTTCAAGGCATGCAATCCTCGTGTCACCATCGGTTTCAAGACTGGAGCCACCGAACGAAAGGCCGACTTCAACATATCTCCTAAACCGTGTCCTCGCTGTCGAGCGACGCCTCCGTACACTGGATACATCACTTACAATTCGTTAGAGTATCGTTTTCGAAAATGGAGTTTCACCGTGACTTTCTCTTTGGAGAATGGAATATTTTGTTCCAGATCTCCTTTTATAGTAATGTTGACAGTGTCGAAATGCGGCTTACTGACGGGTAAATAGTGAGGATGCACAAATTCACGGTGTACGTGATAGGTATTTGCACCTTCCTGGTCATTGGTCGTGGTACTATCCACTTTGAAAGGAATGACACGCAGTAACGGTACGGAGGTGTGCCCCACCACGTTATACTCCACCACATCGGAGGACACAAAGATCAAATTGAGTCCCTCGTTCAGATTTACTGGGGATCCAAAAGCCCTGTAAAAATCAATATTACTCTTGATTTGGGGACCAAATTTCTGTGCTACTATATGTGGATGTCCACCCAAAATTTCAAACAAACTACTATTAAACCTGAGGGACAATGTGTCGGTATCCTGAAATTTGATCATGAGGCGACGAGCCACTTGATGACAATCAATCTTACACTTCTTTTGGCTCTGTTCAGGGCTTTGCCAAAGGCTAAGTCAAATCTGTCCGCAAGGGTGTCCACCAAATGTTCACCACTAAAATAATAACCTGAAGGAATTTTCAACGTGTAAATATCGAAGGATAGATTGCTTGCTGACTTGATGTCCCCTGAAAACCCGATTTTATTTATTTCTTCTTGCAATTGGGGATTCAGGATTTCGACCTGGAAAGTGTTTTGCTTTTCAGTTATATTTTTGATTTGTGTATGGTAAATGATTTCCACCAAAGCCACTTCCCAATGGGCTTCGCGATCTAATTGGATGGCCTGATGTAATTTGGCCGTGTAACAACACAAACTGTTATTGGGAAACACCTCCATGGAACTGTCACTGGGTAAGGTTATATAAAATTGGTTATGGTTCAAAGGATCGACCCCTCCGTGTTCCATGAACAGTTCTCGAAATTTTCCACAGCAACACCGTAAAATGTCCACGTCGAAACGACAATACTTTAACATTTCTTCTTGAAAGTCGAAGGGGTCCGAGGCGTGAGCCTGATACCATGCGTAGAAAGATTATCGTTGTTCGGTACGCATGTTGTCGTGGTCGTAATCGTGAGCCGCGAGCAAATGGGATAGAACGGTGTGTTGATTGGCTACCGAATTGAAAAAGTGTTGGAAAGTAGCCGGTGGCCATTTCTGTCATTCCAAACGTTTTGGATAGCCCTGCTTCTGTAACAGGAGTTCTGCTTCACTTCCTTGTTTGGCTCGGTCAGATTGTTGAATAGTTTTCCAGGATCTTTTCCATTCTACCGAGTCGTTCTTGTCGGTGTAAGCTCGTCCCACCACGATAGCCCTGGTTAAACATATCTTGTCTTGGGAGTTGTTAATTTGGACGAGGCTCGTTTTGGTGCTGCGAAGGTCGTCCACCAATAACACCTTTTTGCGTTGTCCGGTCCCCTCGGGGAGAGAAACGTGGGTCATGAGCAGTGTCGCTTTTCCATCGGTGATGTGAAATTTGTCGTTCGATTGTTGAATCTTGTCGATGATTTTGGAAGGTGTCAGTTCTGCTGGGTTGCTAAACTCGATCCAAACGGGCTACTTCAGACTGTCTAGATGAATGGAAAGTCTCAAGCGATCGTCTTCTTTGGCTTGACATTGGCGTTTCAGAGTGGTTAACAAAGAATCCCACACCTCGGTGATGAAGTCCTCTGCTTTCTCCAGTGGTATGTTGGACTTTAAATCTTTAAACTTCGCCGTGTAGGTGTAAGCTGTGGTTCTAAATTTTCTAGAGGAGCGCTTTTCCGTCTCTCGAATGCGATAGTAATTTTCAGGGTTTACTAATGATGGTGAACTTTGGCTGGGTGTAGAATCGCTGAAGCTGGATTCTGGTTCACTCGTGTCATCTTCAAAATCACTGGCATGAATTTGTGCCAAGACTTCAGCTACTGTACGAGGCGATAAATCACGTTTCTGCCTCTTACTTTCTTCTCCTTTCTTCACGAATTGATGCGATCGTTTCTTCTTGATTGCAAAAAGTCAAATGACTATATTTTAAACATATGAGTCACTTTATATCCATGGTAGATATCTATGGTAGACCAGCGTATATATAAAGGGTGTGTGACTTCCCTTCCCATATTCATTTCACTCTCAAACTGAGCAGAACGATGGAAGAGCCCACACAGATCGAACTTTTGATCAGAGCTTTGCGAGGTGTCATCAGAAAATTTCCTTCAGACAAGCCGACGGACTACATACCCTCCTTTCGAGATAAAAGTCAAGATACTTGCTATATCTGCAAAAAGAAAGATCATTGGTCTTCAGAATGTCCAAATCATCAAAAAAGCAAAACAGGTGCTAAAAGAGACAAAAGTCAAGATACCTGTTATCGTTGTCAAGAAAAAGGTTATTGGTCTTCATATTGCCCTAAGAAACAACAGGAGCAAGAAGAGAGGGATTCAGAACAGGAAGAAGAAGAGGTACCCTCCCCAAAGGAAGAACCCAGACACGCTCAGAAAGAAAAACATGAGAAGAAAAGAAAACGAAGAGAAAGTGAGGGAGAAGCGGAGGAAAAACTTGTGAAAGTGAAGAAATTCAAAAAACAGAGAGTGAAGACAGAGGCAGAAGAAGCCTATGAACTTTGGAAAGTGCTGATAAATCATAAAACTTAAGTGTCTCTTGGTTTTGATTTTTAGAATATGGACCTACACTCACGCACTCACACTTGCTTTTTGCTCCTCACCTCTGTGTGAATAGTAATTTGGGTTTTCTGGTTAGTAAAATTTGGGTTTAGGTTTGGCTTCTTCGCATGTGGGTATAGTAGACTTGTGTTTGTTTTTGCTTCTTCGCGTGTGTGGATAGTAGATTTCGGTTATGTTATTGCTTCTTCCCGTGTGTGGATAGTAGAGTTTGCATTTGATTATACTTCTTCGCGTGTGTGGATAGTATTTTTGAGGGTTTGTAAGCGCTCACGTACGTTTGTGTGGATAGTATAGTTGTGGTTAGTTTTGTCTTCTTCGCGTCTGTGGATAGTAGATTTTGGTTATGTTTATGCTTCTTCCCGTGTGTGGATAATATATTTCTAGGTAGTTATGGCACCTTTCCATGTGTGGATAGTAGATTAGTGTTTAGTTTTTGCTTCTTCGCATGTGTAGATAGTAGATTAAGGGTTTATTTTGGCTTCTTCGCGTGTGTGGATAGTAGATTTTGGGTTTAATTTGGCTTCTTCGCATGTGTGGATAGTAGATTTGTGTTTGTTTTTGCTTCTTTCCGTGTGTGGATAGTAGATTAGTGTTTAGTTTTTGCTTCTTCGAGTGTGTGGATAGTATATAATATTTGAAGTGAATGTAAGGGTCATTCATATGGCTAGAAAAGATTTGCTTTCTTGCCTCAAAAAAATGTTTTTATGTTGTATAAGTGTTTATCTATTGTCTATGTTATATCAATCTAAGTCCTACTCCTTTGCTCAGTACTGCTCACCTCCCCTGGTTGCAACATTGTTACCAATCTCCTCTACCGTGATGTCAGACGCTATACAGACCCAACTATCAATCTTGACGCTATAGAGGCCCAAGAGGGGTCTGTAAAGTATTTTCCCATTGCCCATTGACGCTATAAATCTTGACTCTATACAGGCCGGGGTGGGGGGTGGGGGGGTGGGTGTTGTAATGTATTTTCCCATTGACACTATATCACACCACTTCACTACTGACAATCATCTTGAGGCACGCATTTCAGAAGCTTTCAAGTGTATGTGCCGTCTTTGGTGGTAGTAATTTTAGACCTGCCTTCTGCCTCTGTGCAACAGCAAACAGTTTTGCGATCTTAGTAATTGCGTCTTATTGAAATATTTACATATGCTTTTGTTAGTGTGTTTGGTGACAGGGATCTATGATATTCAGCATGTGCAAATTCTGATACATTATTTTAATAACCAATTAGGTATTATATCATGGAAATTTCCTGCCAAGATACTTTTTCGAATATTTTTTTTCTGTGTAATCACCTTTATATTATATCTGCGAAAATTCTGTCAGCAATATATTCTCGGTGCTGTGGAAAATGTCACACTATAAATTAAATGAAGGAACACACAGAAAGGTGCATACAATTTAAAACTTCGATCCAGTCGATAAGCCTAAGAATGAATCATTGTCAGACAAAATTGGTGAACCAGTCGCCACTCCCATACTGCTAAAATGTGTTTGAATACCTGGACCTTTAATGACCTGCATCTTATTAGATTGCACGTCAAAACAGGATCTGGGTTTTACTTCCTTACTAAAAATTTATATTGTATTCACCAGGTTTTGTTATTTATTGCACTGACAACTACATAGACTTCAAGGGTTAACTCCTCATTTTTCTTGCAGTTTCATTCTTCCTCTATCCTAAATTGTCTCGTTTACTTGGAAACACATGCCTCATTGAATGGAGTGCTAACTGAAGAAGATTTAAAATGTATTGGTTGATCTCGTTGATCTCGGTCCGAAATCAGGTTGATATGTTGACCTAAACTTGAAGTTCGCAGTTTATTTGTTTTTAAATATGACTCAGATTTGGAAGATGCAATAAAAGTCTTGTTGTAAAAGGGGAAGTGAATATTCCTTGAATGTTTGTTTTGCGATGAGTTCAATGTGCATTTCCATGCAAACTGAGCGAGCTCGTAAACGGCTATCTCAAGACGAGGAGGCGCGATACCTCAGCTGGTAGAGCGTTGATGTGTCCTTGGGAAAGTCACTCACCTCCAAATTCATTTGCATGATATATCCTCAATGTGTTCGATGTGGCCTTAGAAACCAAAAGATGAAAATTAAAATCAAAAGAAATTTAAAGAAAAGAAATATCTAATACGTCTCTGTGCAGGCAGCAGTTCAGTATTGGAGGGTAGGATCAAAGTAAGCTTGTACATATCGACAATAAATATGACATGCAGTTTAGTAAAAAGAACGGATATTTTCCAGTTTAGTTTCATAATTTTGGCACTGTATTTAAAATAGGCAACACAATTCTCAACGCAAGCTATCGAAACGAAGGTTTCGTTAATACGATTTACACTTCCACTGTCTCTCGAGGCATTATAGACATGGAACATCACGAGTATATAACAAATATTAAACTGTTTCTCTTGTTTACATAACATTAATAAGAATTAATTTTAAAAAATGTTTATAGCGTCACTTGTCAGTATAATCTATAGTCGACTTCATTTCCTTACCTACGTGTCACATAGCATGCAGGCTAAGGGATACGGCATTATGTCCCTGTGTACTGTATCTATCAAGAATCGAACTGATGTGACTGTATTTGTAAAGCTAAACTTTATACAGCAGCTGTGAGAAATGAGTGCGAAAATAGAAAAACTAAATGATATAAATATTTAAATATACAATATTTACTTTCCGATAGTTTGCAGCAATTTACTCTGAGCTCAATATTGTCAAAATTCATTGTCGATATGTACAAAATTATGCCTAATATTATTAGCATAATCCAAAAAATATATAGTATGTCTGTTTGCACATTAGAATGTATTCAATACATTGGCCGTGAATTCTGAAATAATCGACAATGTCTTGTCACTAGGGAACAATACTTTGCTACGTCTGATGGCCAGTAAGGCCTAGGTGAAATATTTACACAGTAAGTACAGCTTAGCATGGATTATCCTAACCAAGATCCTCTGACTTTTGAGTTAATCTGGACCAATACATAATGGCCCTTAGGAGAATTTATACACAAATACGATCTCATTTTTAGCATATGCTTGTGTGTTATTTATTCTAATACACGCATCATGGTTGGCCATAAAATTGAAATAGCATGAAATTACAAGGTAAATCTAAACATGTTCACACTTATTTCAATTTATAATATTTGCGAACTCTGGTATATGCATTTTGCAATTTTTGAATTGTAAATTAAAAGAAATTATTTATTGTAATCTCCAGACGTGAATGCGTCTGTCACAGCATGTTTACCATACACGAGGAACAGCCAGTAATCAGGGATAACCTGTCCAATAACAGGATCCATTTGGACATTGTAGGTGAACCAGCATAACAGTCCCCAGCAGGTTATGAGAAGTTATACCACAGTAGCTGTCAATCACATCTTGGCGATATGCTGTTAAATCTACTGGCAAGAGCCTTTGTACTAACTCATGCAAAATATTTAAATTTTAAATATTTGAATTTTAGACAAAACAGGTAAACCACACGGTTTAAAAAAAAAGCTTTATGAAATTATAGTGTTACGAATTTAGACTTTAAAATATCTAGGATGTGAAACCAACAAATTAAGCAAAATCAATAAATGATTTATTTCCGTACAATACAAAATGAAAATTCAAACGACACATACAGTATTGTGAATCAAATCCAAAATAATCCCAATTGTCCCATCACAAATTCAAACATATAAAATGTTCCGAAACGAATTCCAATAGTCTTGAATGTCCTGATGTAAAACAATTATGCAGTCCAGATTGTCTTTGAAAGAATTCACAATAATACAAAAGCAGTGTACATAAATCTAAAAGGTAAATGAGCACTTTAGTAATTCCAGTGAATATTTGAAATGTGTAATTCCTCTCGAATTATATCTGACTTCAATAACTGGATTCTAATAGACTGATCCCAAACAAGAATTAATTCTTTGTTTATGAAATAACAGAATGTGAAGAGTTTCAACGGATAAACCTAGTCTAATTGTAAATAAGACTGACCTTGAATTCTTGATACGTAAACATGTTGTTTATAACTTACAATCATGGACAAAAGGTATCTATATAAACATTCTTTTGCAACTAACAACCATGGATAAAAGTTAAGCACACAAAATAAATTAAATATTCATAACAATAGCATAGGAGTTCATGCAAAGATAATTTTTAATCAGAGTTGATTCGTAGTGGTATGGAAAGTGAAATTTGGACGAAAACGTTATAGTTTTAGTTAGTCAAGAGACATCAAACAAGCCATACACATAACGTACAACGTATGCATACAAAGGTTTTATTAAGGTCTTTACAAACGACAATAACAATCAAAACGAAGCTTTTCAAATATCTGATGAAATCGACGACTGCATGACAGACTAGTCAGCGTTCATAAAGAAACAAAACAGAAATAATGATATACATGCAGTTTACATAATTTTTCTTATACTTTGAACAACCACATAAATTATTGCAGCAGCCTGGGATATGTGCTATTTGTATATAGGTCTTTGTTTGTAGCTTTGTTAGATTTTGGTGATTATTTGTTATATCACGGGAAGATATTTCTCTGAGCAATTAGCCAAGTACAAGAAGCAGTACTAATGCACTGCATTTAAGAGACTTGACCAGACTCTCTCTCTCTCTCTCTCTCTCTTCATGAACGAAAGACAGAACAATAACCGGTACCACAAATATACGTTTGAGCAAGTGTAAGATGTGTGTGTGTGTGTGTGATTTGGATTTTTAACGTAGCTTTAACAATTTTGCACGATGTCTGCAGTGTGACAGTTTTATAGTGATGTCTAGCACTGGGGCTTCATGCCGCAGACATGTGGCTTGATGTCCCACCCAGTCACATTATCCTGACACCAGACCGACCAGTCCTAACACTAACCTCTTAATGCTGAGCGCCAAGCCAGGCAGATGTTAGTACCAATTCTTTTTTTGCAAGTCTTTGGTATGACTTGGCCGGGGATCGAACTCACGACCTTCCGCATCCGAGGCGGACGCTCTAACCACTAGGCTACCGGAGCGGTTCAAGTGTAAAATGACAGAACGCGATATCATTTGATATAGTCAAGATATGACTGTATAATTTAAAACACTGAGTCAAAACAAAATGATATGGTGCAGAGAGGTATATTTGTCAATAATACACGAAATAGATCTCCATCCGGTCTCGCGGTTTTAGTCAGTATGCACATGTCGTCACACAATGTAAGTCGACTGTGTTCCGAAGGTTCTGTCTTTCACTGTTTGTTTCCCTCTATCTAATGAGCCAGATGTGAGTACCTTGTGGGTGGGGATGTTTATAGCCCCATCATGATATTTGTAAACGAAATAGCATACGATAGGCAGTATTCCTCGATAACTATTTTTAAACTAAATGCATATGAAAGAGTAAAGACATATAAATGCAACTTTTCTGCAGTTTTCTTAAGTTTGTTGGGTATGTGCGTGTTCTGATTAGGGTTGCGTGATGTCATGGAGATGTGATGTATTGTGACACATGCGTGTTCTTTGCGTGCTTAGAGTAATGTTCTTGATTGTGAATAAATATTTATCGATTGAATAAAGAAAGTGTACAATTCTTATAGATATTTTTAACGGCAAATACGTACCATGACCATAACAATAATCTTTGAACACAACGAACACTTACTCGCCTTTCTTCGTTCTTTTCGTCAAAAGGTCAAAACTCTCCACAAATCGGAGGATACAATTGGGACGCTCAGATGATATAATTTACTTCTGAGCGAGTGACGGGTGTAAGGTGACGTTGTTCGCAACATGCACAACTGAAAGAAATTTGGCACAAGCTCTATGTTACTTCCATGTATTGTGGCTGAAATTTCTTTGGATATTGCACTTGTGGAAACAGTACATGATCTTAGCATACAGCTAACCAAAATGGCTGATCCCATATATTCAAATCAGCCTGAATTAGTCTAAAGAACAGTCTTTAGCAGTTATTAAAATCCGGAATATTAAATTTGCCAAATTAGTCGATCCCGACTTCTGAAAGTGCAGTACATGAATTATAAAATATATTTTAAAAAATTGAAACAAAAGTTATTAGTTCTTTCCTTACAATTTACCTTTGAAGTCCAGAAAGTAAAAATGGCCAACCAGAGCTAGGAATTTTTGATAGATGCACATCTGAAGTAAGGCCAGTGCGATTACTATATAACCCAAATTACACCAATCAATCATGCATGAAAACAAAGGGAATTAAAAGCTAATTTAACCATATTATAGATCATTGAGGTCATTATTTTAATAACCATTATAACCAGTGAGAAAAAGCAGGAAAATTCTTTTCTTTAAATCGAAAACCCTTAGCAGTATAGATAACTGCACCTATGACCTATCCAGTGAAACTCTTTTCGATAACACCATTACCGTGGGTTACCTCCCCTTGTTAAGATAACGCTACTTCCATCGTGCTGTAAAAATGGTTATCAAGCAGCACGTTAAGGAAACAAAACACAATGAAACTTTATTGTATTTACTTTAGATTGTATTTACTCTGGGATTTGCTCGTGTGTGTCCTTGGTGAAAAATCTAAAGATTTTCTATAACATGCCAAACAAAAAGCTCCTAGGGTTTCTATGTTGCAGTGATGGAACACAAGGCACGTGACCAGACGTCATAACATCCTTTTTTGACGTAGCAATGTACCACTAGCGCTACATTTGGACTAGTTCCTTCACCCACGTTCTTGATGGAATTGCCATTCTCGTGTACGAATCTGCTTGGACTATGCATTGTGCAAACTACAGCACTGGTTTTATCGGATTATTTATGTCGTGTGGCTTTTAAAATCGCATATTCAGCCCGCGCACTCAAGAAAGTTGCATATGCCTGGATTCGACGATCAACGAAGGATTATGTGACGTAGAAGTCTAAATAATGTTATGGCGTTAGTATGTTTTTGAAAGATTATGAAAGATTACGAAATGTGAGGAAGATAAAGTTTAAACTTTAAAGAATGTATATACCTTATTTTGCCTATAAGGGTTATCTAAAGATATCGGTAACATGAAATATGCAGATCCTACGAAAAGCATGCACAGTTTTAATTATGTGTATATTTACTGAAATACAATTTGTTCTAAAGAGGACGAATGAGGAAAGCAAAAAGATTGTATTAAGATATGGAATTTTTTGCCAAGTGTCACGTGCACATTCTTTACCTGTAGACATAAAAAAAAATATCTGCTTGCGTGGCATATGAATTTTCATCCACTCACGAATATGTTAAAGAAAATTAAAGCTTTTCTTGCTTTCACTGACTTTGTCTGCTGTTTTAATTTTACTTTTTCTACTGCAATACTCATACGAGTAAATCATACTAGTAAATCATGCAGATATCTTGAAAATGAAAATTGGGAACAATTTTATAACTGGACCACTGTTCACTCTGTCACAGCCTCTGCATGTAAAAAATATATTTCATTTTAAACTCAGAAGTACTACAGGTGTGTATACATATAATACAGGTGTATACATCTAATAATATATATATATTTTTCAAACACTACTCACTTGCATTATTATTTACGTTAGCATTTTTTTCAAAACAGTGTGAATCAAAGTGAAATTGTAAGAGTAATTAGTATGCAAAATAAGCGATAGAAAGTAATACTTCTCAACGAGAAAGTCTAAATTTGTAAGGAAACAAAGTAAAATGATAAACAAAGCGACGTTCCACAAAGATTCAACCGTCGTCTGGTTTAATGATACAAAATATCAACAAAGATCGTTATGTATCATCAGTTCAGTACCATACCATTTTTTATTTACAAACATCATGTCATCAACTATAGCTGTATTTAGTATAATTTTTTTTTTTAAATTAAAGAACACGAGTTGACATTGATTCTTCAATAAATAAGACGTTCAACCCATTTTTCGATAAAGTGGTACTCTAACTAGTGAACAAATGGATACACTCACACACACACACACATACATACATACATACATACATACATACATACATACATACATATATACATACATACATACAGCTACACAGTCTCGTTATTAGCACATGGGCAAGAATGTTCTTCTAAAATAGTTTCCATGGTGATATCATCCCCAGCACATTTACATGACTCTTTATTAGGTCGGAAATTAATTGGCGTATATCCCTGGCCGTTTATTCGCACTCGGGTACACTTTCCCTTGCACTCCCGAGGATGTCTCTCCCACCCTCGTCTGATTTTGTTAACATAGCTGTCCAAGCATGGACAAGAGAGCATGAACTTCAGAAGCAGAGTCAACCATGGTATTAAGGAGCTCAAAAATGTGATTGATTTAAACATTTGAACTGGTGTTTTTGCCCATCCAGGTGCACCCATAATTATCACGTGAAGTGCAGCCAGGAAAAGAGCAAGATGTCCAAGCTTAGACTGAACAAACCGCCATTCTCGCCAATTCAGCACATCTGCCACCGTCGGCAAGGTAGAAATGGCGATGAAGCAAAGAACAAGAAAGGACAAAATTCCCGTCAGACACGCGGCTTCTCCTTTCCAGGTCATCCACGTCTTCATGTCAAGGTGCAGCGGTTGGGTGAGGTTGTCTGGAATGGTGATTTGCGTTGATTGATACCAGGAAGGTAGGTATGTGGGACTCATGATCAGGATAGACATCAGTGCATGTATAAATATCAGGGTAAAAGACACCATTCCAAGCTGTTTTCTCGACCTCAGCCATTTGTCCAACCATTTAGGAAAACTTATGTGTTTTGTTCCATGATAAATCTGAAAAAATGCAGCCACGGAACTTGCGAGATATGTAACGGAAAGTGTGGTTATTCCAGTCATGCACAAAGGTTTATTCAGGACTTTAACAAATATTTGGTCCCACCTGTAAGCTGTTTTTTCTATGAAGTAGATATAAATAACGTACAGCAACCATAAGTTGAAGACACCTAAAGTGAACCCAAGGGGAGCGCGCCATTCGGGAAATAGACGAAGAGTGAAATCTTCAATCCTCTGTGCAGACCGGAGGTAACCGAAGTCAACGGAAAGAAAACCCATCTCACGTGCTATGCTAGCAACAATCTCGCGATCACATGCTCTGTCCCCTGCAATGAATACTCTTTTGCTGCTGGTGTTATAGTCATATTCCATAGTATATGCTGATACGACATTAAAGGCTTTCACAACATGTGCAGATGGGACTATGCTTTTTAAATACTCTGCATTTGATTGTCCTTTGCATCGTGTATCTCTGTTGGAAACATCAATCAACAACTTTTCTGACAACATGCCCTCGTAATTCTCCAGTGTTGCTTTGTAATTTTCAGCATATATAGCTATAAATAAAATCTGGTTCGTTTTTATACAGCTCTCGATTGTCGTTATGGCGATATTACAGAAACATTCATCAATAGACGACAACTGTGAAAGTTCTGGATTCCGACTTCCCAATGTTACGTCATATCCGGAATAGAAGAGTCTCTTGGCTAGGGCACGTGCGTAGTTACCGGTACCAATAATTCCAACAGATCGTGAATCATTTTTGTTCTCCATCTCTACAAAAAGAAAGTTAAATCATTTTAGCGATAATCTTAACAATAATTATTCAATTATTTCCTGATTAAATACATATATGTGTAATTAGTATTACTGATCAAGTTTTCTACTGAACGGTGCGCTTACAAAGCTCATTTTATTTGCACATAATAAACTCAGTTTTTCTGAAGGTAATAATCGAATTTAGTGTGGTATCTCCTGGCTTCTAATATTGTATGTGTCGGTACTAAATGATCTCTGCTTAGGTCTGTATCCCTTAAGTGACACGAGGATTAACAATCGATCATAGAATTAATTCGAAAGAAAGAAAGAAAAGAATCGCCAACCATTAAGATCACATCATGTAAAGTTTATACTTTAAAGCAACTTCCACTTAGACATTTGTTTTAACAAGTGACTTGTACGCAAACTGTAACTGCCAAGAACTCGTGTCAGTACTTGTCCCAAAATGTTACATCATACACGGCATTTGAATAATTCAGATAAGGATTTGGAATAGCTGGTATGTTAAACAAATAAAAACAGAAGGAGAATAACAAAAACACGCAACAATACGAATCACAAACCTTTAGTAAGGAACTCTCTAGATTGATCGATCGATAAAGAGAGAAGGGAGAGAGGGGGTAAAGGTAAACTTGTCATTTGGATTATCATTTACACCACCACACCACCACCACTTGTATTACTACTAATACGATAACAACAACTACACCCGATTCTATTGATGTAACATGTACCATACATACGTATGTATGTATGTATGCATGTATGTATGTATCTATGTATGTATGTATGTATGTATGTGTGTATGTATGTATGTATGTATGTATGTATGTATGTATGTATGTATGTATGTATGTACTGATACCACTTCTACTACTACTACTATCGATTCTACTCCTGTCACAACAGATATACTATAATTAACTATACACCTACTCCTGCTACGACTACTGATTTAATATTTAACATTAAAATGGAGAGAGAGACACAGAGAGAGAGAGAGAATTTAAATAAGAGTTTTCACAGCGAACTAAAACGCATGGGGAACACATCAAACTAAACGAAGCACTTCCTGTTTTTCGAAATGTTTTGTAAATTTTAAGCCCTCAGCGAGAAACTCTTCACATACTAGGCTATACAACGTCACAGGAGACCTATCTCTTCATATCAGTTCCGTCAAAATTCCCCGAATATCACAGGTGTCTAAAACTAGATTTGCTCAACCATACACATTTACCTCCCAAGAATGGACCTTATTTGCAGCAAAGTTTACTTTAGGAAATATATATACATCTTCATGAATCCACAGTGTTTTCTTCTATTATCCTGTGGAATTCTCTTATGGATTTTCAGAGTTTTCGTCAGCGCGATAAAGGGCCAAATCTCTGTAAATGAGAACATTAAACGGGAAGGAAGGACGTCATCAGTCAAATACTCTGTATGCAAGCCACTAAACGACACCATGCTCTATAAATAGACATGTGTAGTGTTACATGCATGTATGCCCGTATGTCAGAAATTTGCCAAAACGTATTGTCGCTGTATGGATGGATGGATGGATGGATGGTTTAAAGGCGCATCATCACAAGATAGTCAAGAGCCTAGTAAATTTAGGTATCCCTATGTATGTATGTATGTATGTATGTGTGTGTATGTGTGCATGCATGTATGTATGTACGTATGTGTGTATATTCATGCATGTATGAATATGTGTACATGTATGTATGTATGTATGTATGTATGTATGTGTGTGTGTGTGTGTGTGCGTGCATGCATGTATGTATGTAAGTATGTATGTGTAGGTAGGTAAATATTTGTTTTATCATTGGGAACATTCTTATACTATAGCCATCCTAACCAAATATTTTTTTCCCGTGCTTTCAATATACACATCTGTTGAAGTATGACATTACTTTCATCCTGCATATACGTCTCTTAATGTATCCATTTACTTGCCGTTCCTTTCGGTTGCTTTTTTTAAAAATGTTTTTATTCTTTTTTCGAAACTTGTAACACTCACTACTATAAAGTTCTAATGTGCCTCGATTCTAATTCTATTTGACTGAAGACAAATCCGAATCTGCACTACACAGAGCGTATATAGTAACTTTTGTCTCTTCTGTAGATACTTTGTAACTGTTGACGATGTTGCGGTTACTAAATGGTGTGTAACGTAGAGATCTCTTTTCTACGAAGAAGCATTAGGGCCAAGTGGATTTATTTATCATGAGCCAAGTAAGTCGAAATTTCGCGTTAATATCTCGAAATTTCATGCTAGTATCTCGAAATTTCGACTTACTGTCTCGAAAGTTCGAGCTAGTATCTCAAAATGTCGGTTTAGTATCTAGAAATTTCGAGTTATTGTCTCTAAATTTCGATTTAGTAACTCGAAATTTCGAATTAGTATCTCGAAATTATGGGTTAAAATATCGGAATTTTGAGATATCTTATGGTAATTTATGCAGATCCACATCCTGTTGCACTGGTTACAACATATAAGACTCGTGAGAAACTTTGACTGGCTCGTTACAACTGCGAGAAAAGTGACTCGCGCTTGCAGTGATTGGTTAAGTAGGCTTATTCATATTTTTCTTAAATAGGGAAATCTCTGCGCAGGCGACCATGGTGGATAAAGGAGCGTAGTGGATTATCGACTGTGGCTTGAGACAATGCTAACAGTATTATATATTGTATCCACTGCCAATTTTGTACTGCATATAACAAAACGGCTTTACATCACAAAATAATTTGTCTCATTACAATTTTTTTTAAAATGTCATCTGATATACAAAGGTCTGCATGAACTACAATCTTTGAAAAACAGCTATGACAATCACCCTTGGTACTCTGATTGAGACTAATCATAACATATAAGAAATGAATTTAACCACAACAAAATATGAACATATACAATTGCTGTCCTCGTAAGTCATAAGGTAACACAACTGTTAAAATCAAAACTATTTGAATAAAGATAAACGCCAGAAGTCCGGCAAAATTACCTCTCCACAAAGGTTTTGCAACTCACTTGTGAAAAGATTACAGTCAAATGCACATTATACACCTGCCCCTTGTTTAATATTCCTCTATGTAGATAGCTTAACATTTATGAAACAACCATATTTGTTTCTTCCAATTATACTGACCTACACCTTTAACTGAGCCTAAAATCAATAGGCTTTTTCCTTATCCCCATGACCCCATGTGTAAGCCATACACAAAGTTTAGTTAGTTCTATGATGTGAAAACCAATGATGTTGTTCTGACGCCATTTGTCTTCTCTCAGTCATAGTGACCTTGGCCTTTGACGTTTGATCCCGAAATTGATAGGCTTTTTCTTTACCTTAAGTCAGAAGTTTAGTAACTATAAATGTCGGAGATATTGTACGGATACGAAATTGGTAACAGACAAGAGAACTGACAGACATCATACCGCAATACACTCACTCAATAGATGGGGTATAGAAAGATGGAATGTTTGGAGTAGCTGTCAGTGCAAACATGCTAGCTTTTTTTTTAGTTATTTTTACTTCAGAATACAAAATGATCTCAGGAACATTTACATGAGCAAGAAAATTAAGCAGATTTTCGGGTGGAAAGGATAAATAAAACTCCTGAAGATATCTACCATAAACTTTCTCAGATTCTGTTTTAGTGATAACATATTCAATAAAAATTATGAATGTATCTTGAATTAATTTGCTGCGTAATTTTTGCTAATAACGACAAAAATGCAACATTTTCAGTGCAAATGTTTAGCCAGCTGATGAAGCTCAACAGCTAGAGAAAGTTGTGGTGGACAAATAACCACTTTAAGTATCGTTCCTAAGTGCATTACCTTGTTTATTATCAGTGGAAGAAAGAAACATAATAAGATTATAGAACTTCTCGTCCTAAAACAATAACGATTTTTCATAAAGAATATAAAACATATTTACACATAAACGCGATTCCCCTCGCAAATATTTGACAATATACAAACTGGATAGGATGGATAACTCTGCACTATTACATATAAAAAAAGCATCACTCATGCACAAATATTAAGTCAGAGAAACCTACTGATGCATCCATGCATATTTTGCATCGTTTAAATATAACAGGGTCGAATACAATAGAGATGCAAGAAACGAATAACGTTAAATAAATAAATCAATCAACCTTGAACATCAAGTTATTGTCACCTACTTCATATATACTGTATTAATGACTTTGTGATGCAAAATAGAGTCCAAAACACAGAGGTTATAACAAACGTATGGCAAAGGATAATACGAACAAACGTATAGGAATGAAGGAAGAAACAAACAGAGGAAGTGCTACATCTTCTCTTAACTTTGTTTGCGAGGGAATGACACACTTTTTAAACAGAAGATTAAAGTTACTTTTGTTCGCTACGGTCTACTTGATCAATATCTAATCAACATACACCGCATTACGAAATTATAAGATAATAATTGGAAATTTCGAGAAACTGTGTCAAAATTTCAAGATAGTAAGTCGAAATGTCGAGATACTAAGTCGAAATTTCGAGATACCAAGTCAAAAGTTCTAGATAAAAACTCGGAATTTCGAGATAATAACTCGAAAATTCGACTTACTGGTCACATGATAAATGAATCCACTTGGCCCTAATGCTCCGTCATACTTTTCTTATATAAGGCATACACAACACACACATCGCATTATCTTTATTGTCTATTGATTCCATTCTGGTACCATAATCGGCTAAATCATAGCATGGCTCCAACAAAAGAGGTACGTGAGAAAGTTTACCAGTAGCTTCCCGTGGGTTGGTGGTTCTTCTCCGAGTCTTCCTCCAACAAACTTGCAGCCATGTATAGCTTGTCATGTGCTGAAAAACCGCGTTAAATCCACCAAACCAAGCCATAACTGAGATGCGTATGAACAGTTTCTAGGATTACCGTATCTATTCTCTTTTAAGGCATGTCCCACTGCAAACTGCACAGATCCAGATCTGCCCGCGCATGATGCGCCTGCGGATCTGGGCCTGTGCAGATTGTTTGGAGTAGTCAGTAGAACAACATAGACCCTGATATGCACTCGAATTATGCAATGGATCGATCGGGATCTTTGTTGTTTGCAGGTTAACTAGATTTAGAAGCGAGTACATAAGATAAGCCGATTGTGTAACGAGAATGATTGATACACATGACGTTATGTGCGCTATCACACTGTATACACCTTTCTAAGGTTTACTTTAAACGGAAGATACAACATGATAGTATTTGCCCAGCAAATGATCAATCATGTGTGTAATAAAACTATAATGACGCACGTTTGTCTACCATTAAAAAGCATGAATGCTGAACAATCCTTAATCTGCTACTCATAAGGTAATCGTTAACCGGTTTTCATCCTATATGTTATACCAGGGGTCTCAAACACGCGGCTCGCCAAAGCGTATCATGTGGGCCACAAAATGATTGGCGTCACAAGGTGTCACGATAGACAACAAAGGAGGTGCGGTCCTTGCGCCATCGAAAATGCCCTGATGAGGCTGTATGAGTTTAAGACCCCTGGGTTATTAATCTCTCTCTCTCTCTCTCTCTCTCTCCAACCAGACGATGTTTGAATCTTCGTCGATCGTAGCTTTTTCTACACACACACTGTCGACTTATTTCATTTCTCATTGGCCTTAATAAATGTAGATCACGATTGCGGGTGTTGTTGTTGTTGGGGTTTAACCACCCATGACCCCAACGAGCGCATTTGGCTGAGGACTGTTAAAGGCCAACACAATTTTTGACAATAGTTTTAGAATGGGGGATGTTGTTGTTTTTGTTGTTGTTGTTGTAGTGTTTAACGCCATTTCAGCACACGATAGGCTATAAGTGGTGGCCAGTGTAAAAAGGTGGAGGAACAACCCGGTAAAACCTCGTGAAGAACCATCGACACACGAGAAGCTACTGGCAAGCTTTCTCACATTCCCACAATGGCCGTGCTCGGGATTCGAACCCATGCAGACAAAGAAGAGAGATAGCAATGATCCGTAATGATGAGCGCTTCAGACGCCTCGGCCACTCGGGGCCCCAGAAAGGAGGATGACTTAAAGTTGATAACATTTAAAATATAAATACCGTCTGTACTTGCTTATAAGTCGGGTCAAACTGCACACAATGAAATCCTGATCTGCCGAAGCATAATGCGCCTGCCGATCAGGGTCTATATTGCTTGTTCTACTGAATATTCATAACAAACTTCACAGAACCAGAACTGCCGGCGCATTATACAACGGCAGATCTGGGTCTGCGCAGTTTGCAGTTGGACTCGTCCTATAAGCAAGTATAACGGTATTTGCTAATGAAAGCCTTGTAATTTCGGAGTCAGTAGAATTCCTGCTCTTCACACATAACAATATGCCGACGGTTCCCAAACGTTTTGGGCTGCAAACCTTAAAAAGTATATTTTTCTTTTGCGCGACCTGGGGGATTGGAACCGCTGCATTACGCTATGTAAACATTTTACAGCCAACTCATATGCAGGTTACGGATTCATATACTCTAGAGATGAGTGTATCTATTGCTAAGATCGTGACAGGAAAATCAATAATTAAAATTTTTTAAGGGTTGACTAAAATATCAAGGATTTGTGAATTACTCCCATTCTTCCGCTGCGAATATCAACGACTTGTAACGTGTGCATTTATTGTTGTTGTCACTATGCAAATAAAGTTTGGGGAAAATAATTATTGTAACGTGTCGCAGCCGGGAATCGACCACGGTTTGTCTGTCCCACAGTCCGGCTCACAGACCACTAGGCTATCAGGTCCAGGTCAGCTAAGTTGGTTAATATGTGTTACCGTAGCTACCTAAACCGCTACTATATTGAGAATTTTATTGTTCTTATTTTAAGACATGAAACATTCCTAACGAACGATCTTGTCCATCAAGTCGAAAATCCGCCATGTCATTATTCCAGTCATCAATCATTGCCAAATAATTGGTCATACTGACGAAATGTCGACGTCGACAATGTGTATTGCGACCTGTCTGGGTAACCTTATGCTTATATACGTGTCCCTCGTTTACATTTTTATGACTCGAATATTTTTCTGTCTGCCTCTCAGATATACAGATAAGTACACCGGAAAATAGCCTTCTTCTTTTTTTTTTTGCACGTACCTACATGCTCATTTGTCTCTATTTCTAATCTACCTGGTTATTGACTGTATTTCTCTCACTCGACGAATTCCACTTCTTTGTTTGCCTTTCTCGTAAAGACTTTACATGACATCACAACATAGTTGAGCTCGTACATTTATGTTTGTTTACGGTTATAAATACAATAAATATGACTAATTCAGCATAATTTATGACATGTACTCTTAGTATACGGTTGTTTTTACGCAGAACCTTGTCAACTAAAAAGGACAACCCATTCTGAGATGAGAATGTGACGATAAACTACAATATGTTTGTATTAGGCCAAGGTTTAGCTGTCTTGAATTGTGGTTTGTTTGGTTGTTTTATTTTTGTAAATGATTGACTATTAATAGGAAAACTTTAGCACAAAGGCAGGAAACTTGTTTGTTTTGTTTTAATTTAAACGGCACGTTGTATCACCATACTGACTATATCGTCCCAAGGATATGAAAGCAAAGTGCCCTTCCCACGGGCACACTGAGGCAGCCTACCGGGGCGGGGCGGGGCGGGGAAGCGCTGAGCTGGGTTGTGCGGTATTAAATCCGCAATCCTTTGATGATCAGTCCGACGCTGAACCAAATGATCTACCACAAATCTAAAAAATAAAATGAAGATTCAGACTGATTAAAAAAACAAAAACGTAAGAGTTAACTGGAATGGATATATAGCAAAAATGTCGCGTTCTGGAATTTAACAAAGGGTCATCTGTCCCACAGTTAGAGGCACAGATCACGAAGAAGAAAAAATGGTGTGTGTGTGTGGGGGGGGATAATCCCATGCCTGTTTATCTGCTTGTGTGTCCCTCATTTACAAAGTTAGAATCTGAAATTATTTTGTCTGCCTGTTTTAAAGATAGGTCTGTTCACCGGGAAAATATTTTTATATGTTGGTCTTTTGAGTTGCGAGTCCCTTTTTCATTTGCTTATTTAATATTTGCATAATTCTGTGTATGTCTGCCTGTCTCACATCCGGGTCCCCGAGTGGCCGAGTTGTCTAAAGCGTTCACCGTTACGGATCACTGCCATCTCACCTCTTTCTGTGTGGATTCGAGTCTCGGGTTCGGCCTATGTGGGTATGTGAGAAAGCTTGTCAGTTGCTTCTCGTGGGTCGGTGGTTCTTTCCGGGATTTTCCCGGGTTCTTCCTCCACCATTAAACCCAACAACAACAATAACTGTCTCACATCCACTGCTTGATTGGCCTTCCTTTTTAAGACTCTTCATGAATCACAGCATACCTGCATAAGTATGTTTGTTTATGGTTATAACACGTTGTAAACGACGTATTCGAAATGCAATTTGAACATAGAGATGATAGCTTGTATACAGGACCTTGGCCGCTTTAAAAGACATTCCCTTTTGTGATTGAAGAATGATTCAACATTGAGTTCGATCTGTTTCAGCCGAAGGTTTAATATATACACACAACAGTAGTAGCCTAAAATATGTTGTAAAATTCAGCTGTCATATTCTTTCCTTCAGATATAAACCATACTTATAGAATTCTATTGGTAACATCAGTACGCTTAGTTATAGATGTATGGTGTGTGTGTGTGTGTGTGTGTGTGTGTGAGAGAGAGAGAGAGAGAGAGAGAGAGAGAGAGAGAGAGGGAGAGAGAGAGGGAGAGAGAGAGAGAGTATTCGAGTAGTAGGAAGATGGGACGATAGAATTAGATTACGTGACTTTAAAATTGGCTGCAATCTTTCAGTAACGCCTACAGACTAAACTGGACCTGTTGTTGTTGGTGCAGGTTTCACGCCATTTTTCAGCACAAGATAGGCTATACATGGCGGCCAGTATAAATGGTGGAGGAAGAGCCAGGGAAATCCCCAGGAAGAACCACCGACCCACGAGAAGCTACTGGCAAGCTTTCTCACATATCCACATTGGCCGAGCCCGAGCCTGAGACTCGAACCCTAGCAGACAGAGGTGAGATGGCAATGACCCGTATCGGTGAGTGCTTTAGACCACTTGGGGCCCCCTATGCTGGACCAGTAAAATGAAACCAATAAATTGCGAATCTAAATATTCTGTCGTGAATGTATTAATTTGAAAGAATAATACTGTGTTTTTTGTTTTTTACAGGAAGCATAGAAAGGTCACCTATCGCCCTATGTGTCTTCTTAAGTGAAAGTACGATTTAGCAAACAATAAAAGCGAATACATTACAACCTTTAAAAAAATATTTCTCAGTACGAGTATGGCTAAATTGAGATTTTTTTTACATTAGTGACATTGTAATAGTAATATCTATTCCCCCATGGGCGAATTTAGAAATATTAAAACTCAAGTTCTGTCTCTTTATACACTACTCTAAAATCAATGGACCAGTCAGACGATGACGACAATTGGCGAGCATAAAATAATTACTTCATATGTTTAAACATTATAAATAATGGCTCAAAGCTACATTTAATTAACATCCACAGTCTTCAGAGAGGTGAGATAAATATTTCATTAGCTTAATGACAGCGACAGTGTCCGTATTTAGGTATAATGTATGTGTATGTACACTTTATGGCATGCAAAAGTGGGATCAACGCTATTTGTTTCAAAGAGAATGTGTGTGATTCAAGAGAATGTACGTGATTCAAGAGAATGAACGTGATTCAAGAGAATGAACGTGATTCAAGAGAATGTATGTTTTAATTTGCTGATTTTAAATATTTAGAATGATATACTATATACTCCAATATTTAAGAAACCCGTAAATTTAAAGATTTCTTTCAACTATGATAACATTAAAGTAAGCAGCGACAGCTATGTTAAAACAATAGATAAACAATGGATAAACAATGGATAAACAATAGATAAACAATGGATAAACAATAGATAAACAATAGATAAACAATGGATAAACAATGGATAAACGCTGCAGTTTGATGAAGGAATAAATTGCCTATCTGACGGTGGCAAATAAACCAATTTGTTTTCTGCTAAAATTTACAGGACATCTCGCAGATCTCGTATATTCAAAATGGGCAATCTAATACAATAATTGGAAAGAACAGGCATATAAGTATTATATAGGGTTACTGTTTATACCTTTGAAAGTATTGATCAAACGTTGGAAATTGTTGATAAAAGCTTTGTCGATGAAAGTTTTCTCGCTTGTTGGCACCTAAAATTTAGGTTATCAGACATAAATTATTCTCTGAATGTTTCTTTTCTGTGTTTGGAGTGCGTTCTAAATGACTAGCAATAGGCAGTATATAAAACATATCTTACTACAATCTGACTTTGCTTAGAGTTAGTTATCGGTGTACATCTAAAGAAGCTTTTTCTCTTCATTAAAACGTCATTGATTTAAACAATTTAATGTGTTATGGAACAGTTTTAACATCCCACAAATTAGAAGTCAAAACTAAAAAAATATTCATAGATGACATAAGTAGTAATGGAAACAATATGAAAATTTATCTGATTTTGAAAAACAAAATAACCGAAAGAAAAAAGAAATTCGTAGATTTGGTCGGTGGAACGAGTAATTTATATCACCGAACAACTATTTTAATAAAAACATTAATACAGGCGAATCAGATAAATTGGCATACTTATTTCTGCAAGAAAGAAACGGATTGACAGATGATGATATCAGAAGTTACATAGTCTGTATTTTTTATATACGGATACAAACACACAAGTTTGTGCCGAGGTAGAATTGTACCGCATATTCTTAAAGTGAGACACTCTATGCTAGTGTTTTGCACCTGGCAGGGTGATACTTTTAAAATCGTAATAAACAATATAGTGAACTTTTATTAAGTATTGATGACTTTCGATTTTACAAATGAACACTTCTTATGCATTATATCCATCAAGTTATCCATATTGTATCATAGCATTGCTGTTGACGTGTAGGAAACAATGAGCATTTTATGGACGTGTTTTTCTGTTCGTCGTGTCTGTTTATCTGAAAATATACTAATTTTCAAACTCATTTATTCCAATTTATTTATGTATTCCAATGGGGCCCCGTTATAAACACTAAAATTAAATAAGTAATCTTTGTCGAAATACAAACATTTGGTGTTTAGTACACTACGCCCAATGCAAAGCATCTATTCCAGTATTTGTATAAACTGTATACGTGTTCTCCAATATCGTTCAATATAATCAGATTTGGTGATTTATCATCTTGATTTATTTTAGTACGAATTCACATAATACGGTGGTAGATCTATGCCAATAAATCTTGATTTTTATAGCATCCCCCTAAGCAAACCAATCCATCAAATATAGATTTTTATTTGAGTGATGTTGTATACCAAATGGATTGGGTTGGAGACTGATATGTTATCCTAGTCATTCTCTTCATTCTCTGGCTAATTTAAGTATCTTTAAAACTTTGTGTGAAATACTAAAGCTGGACTGGTCCATCAATTCTTAAAGTACAGACAGAACAATAATTTATATTCCTCGAACCTTCTTGAAAAGTGGATGGTGCTATCTTAATTTAAGCAGTGCTCCATGTATTTCAGTATATCAGTTACTAATGCGGATTAAAATTCCTAAACTATATAAGAATTCGTTACAAATGTCAATGTAAGTACACAGCAAGACCCCAAAAATAGTACAGTATGTAAACTATGAGGATTTCGCATCAGTACAGAATGTATATTTGTTAACAACAATAAACATTCTCGTGGGTGAAAATACGAGGCGAACCTGCATCCTTACGATTCCTAGTTTTTTGATGCATCAGCGACATTGAAATGGCACAAATACTAAATAAGGCCAGTATGAGGCGCCGTAGGGGACATACAGTAGGTCCAGTGAGAAAGTATAAATTCCAGTTTCTACGCTCAATGTCAAGAATTCCAATTCCACATGCGGAATAAAATTGTTGGGGTGGAAAGTTCCATTCCATATTTCAAGTCTTTAAAATTACTTAAATATTAGAGACCGCTCCGGTGGCGTAAGTTTTTAGAGCGTCCGCCTCAGAGGTCGCCGGTTCGATCCCCGGCCGAGTCTTACAAAAGGCTTATAAAAATTGATTTATCAGCTGCCTCGCTAGGCAGTCAGCATTAAGAGTTTAGTGTTAGGACTGGTTGACCTGGCGTCAGAATAATGTGAATATGTGGGACAATATATTTCATGTCTGCGGCATGATGCATCAGTGCTAGACATAATTATAAACTGCCACAATGAAGACATCGTAGCGATATGACTGAAAATTGTTCAAGCTACGTTACAAATTCAAATACACACATATATACACGTAACAAAAAAAAAAAATTATAGCTGACTTGTAAAATTCGAGAAATTCATTATTTCAAATGTAGTTTGTCGGTCGCCGGAGGTCGTGGGTTCGATCCCCGTCCGAGTCATACCAAAGACTTATAAGAAAGGTACTAACAGCTGCCTCGCTTGGCGCTCAGCATTAAGAGGTTAGTGTAAGGACTGGTCAGCCTGCTGTCAGGATAATGTGAGTGTGTGGGGCATGATGCTACATGTCTGCTACATGATGCCCTAGTACCAGACATCGCTGCAGACATCGTAGCAATATGACTGAAACATTGTTATAGCTAATCCAGATCACACACACACACACACACACGCACACACGCACGCACACACACACACACACGCACGCACACTTTGACCTTTTACCCAAGATGACAGGGACAGGCGATGAGTGTGCTATATACTGGGTCAGCTTATAGTCATAATGATCTATGCCAAGTACAATGTGACTCTGTGAATATGTTCAGGAAATCTTTGCAAATGAAACCTTTCAACAAAAGCTCAATAGTATTAACTGTCAATAAGTTGACAGTGTTACGGACCCCCCCCCCCCCCCGGCGATAATCAGATTAGAAATTATAAATCGATCAATGGAATAGCTAAGTTTTACACATGCTTTATAGCCTTGTTACTTTTTGTTTTTAAATCAGTAGGGGCTACCAACGAACGGTGTGGGGGATTTGTGTGTGTGTGTGTGTGTGTGAATACTATAACTGTTGGCGTTCGACGCCGTGGCTTCCCCAATAGCATGGGTCAAAATAAAAACGTATGGAAGCACTGAAGGGTGAAAATAAGATCACAGTGACCTACCTTAGTTGACATTTGTCATTTGTGATACTCATCATGTCATATAAATATAAAGTTGAATAAATCTTAAACTATTGCCAGAGGAGCTGACCTAAATGAAAGTCTAAACTGAAGTCATTTCATCTACTTGCGGAAATTCAAGGAGACACTCTTTATAAGGATTTACACTTTAAAATTCTATAATAAAAAAACACAATAAACGTCATTTATTACCTTGTTTAGATAGGGGGTTTAGGGAGAGGTAAGTCGCGATCATTTAGCTCGATCAGATAGTCATCCAGTGACATCTTTACAAAATAGATGTAACATCTCAGCATGGAAAAGAATACAAAGTTGCAAGGTTAAATGCACGAATAAATATAAAACAAGGTGTTGCATATTTTAGGGACTTCTAGGTATGGGAAACAGAGCTTTCTACCACCGCTATGTAATTCAATGGATCTAAAACCTCCATATAGCAAATGGAACTTTCAAGTCCAATATTACTTTTGAACGTATGAATTTAGAAATCTCGAGATACAACGTTGGTATTTCAACCATCGCTGCGCAATTCAAAAGTTAACATCTACAATCACAACAAAAGAAATTTAGTTTTCGACGATCATTGTTTTTCAACAAATAAAACGTAAAAACTTCTCTTATGAAATGGAACTTTCGAGACAAGCAATTTGACTCAGCATGTGAAATTGGCAATCTCGATATATAACGTTGAATTTTCAACAACCACTATGTAATTCACCTGATAAAACTGAAAAACACAACATACGAAATGGAATTTCTAATGCAAACAATTTTCGATAAAATACGTTGAAATTTCAACTGCGAGTTTGTCATTGGACCAAATTTTGTCCTCCACGTCGCCTTATCATAAACCATTTGTATGAGCTGAACGAACTACGTTCAAACTCAGTGCATAATATTAGCGGTGCAAGCTTTCTGTACTTCATACTGACACTTTCCAAGCAACCTGTGGTACATTTTGTCAATCTGACCAAATGATCCTGTTTTGACAGACATTCTGTGACCCAAAATGTGCTTCTTGATACACGTAGCATCAACTTTGGTCAAATAAGACCGGAAGAAACTGTTTCAAAATTTATTTCTAATTAATTTTTTATATTTGACTTACTGAATGATATAATGTGTTAACTTTAGTCACTAATTTAATAGTTCAATATCTCTGTAGTGACAAAAATTGTCCTTGTGCCTTGGTATATTTCTCGATTCACCATGTTGCCACGCTTTTATAAACAAAACCATATCATCAACACTGTCAGCCGGGGCCCCGAGTGGCCAAGTGGTCTAAAGCGCTCTTCGGTACGGATCACTGCCATTTCACCTCTGTCTGTGTGGGTTCGAGTCTCGGATTAGGCCAATGTGGGTATGTGAGAAAGCTTGCCAGTAGCTTCTCGTGGGTCGGTGGTCCTCTCCAAGGTTTTCCCGGTTTCTTCCTCCACCATTAATACTGGCCGACATGTATAGCCTATCGTGTGCTGAAAAATGGCGTTAAACCCTTCAACAACAACAACAACACTGTCAGCCGATAATCAAAGCGAAGCATCTTCGACTCGCATGTACCTGTACACATACCCAAGAGATAAAGGGCGAGAATTCATCCTCACCTTATAAATGGTGCAGCGTATATGTTTGTGTCGCATGGGCGGGGAGGTAGATTCAATATACATGTACCTAAGACCCAGCAATAATAATAATAATAATAATAATGAGGACTTTGTATAGCGCCTAATCATTAGAAGCTCTAAGCGCTTTACAACATTGGCAAACACCTATATAATGATACGATTACAAAAAACAAACACCATGAAATTAATAAACAGGAAACATGCTGAAAATATTTAAGGTAAGGAAACATTATTAGAACTTTATGTCTGTTCTTGCAATCGAAATAGATAATAGATTCGTTTTAAGAGCGCTCTTGAATGAGATCACTGTGTCTTTGTGTCTAAATTCAGTGGGCAATTCGTTCCTCGTTACTGGGCACAGGTACATACATACATACATACATACATACATACATACATACATACCAATGTTTCCCACATAAACTTGCGACGGCACTGCATATACCGCACTAAAATAAAGGTAGTGCTTGGGGAAATTAGCATGAATTTCACGTTTGGACATCCAAGAATGGACCTTACACCAATCTTTACACATGTTTGACGTAAACATAAATGAAATTTAATGTAATGTACAGCAAAAGGTCTCCCTAAGGATCCTAAGGATGCATATGTTTGCATATTTTAAAGAATAGGTTATACGAGTCCCCAAACCACCAATCAATATCATCACAAGTGAGGGGCTGATTTATCGGTCTAGTCCAGAGGCGTAGCTATGATATTTTGCGCCCGGGGACGAACTATAAAATTGGCGCCCCAGCCCCCTCCCCGTTTAATCACATTTTTGAATATTACCCTTGTTTACTTATTATAATGTAACGTTGTAAGCCTCATTTTGGCGCCCCTGTACCTTGGCGCCCGGGGACATATGTACCCCCCTTCCCACCCCATCCCCCAGCTACGCCTCTGGTCTAGTCCTACTCAGTCAGTTTATCCTGACACAAGGCCGACCAGCCCTAACACTAACCTCTTAACGCTGGTCTCCTATCGATGCAGCTGTTAGTACCATTTTTGTAAGTCTTTGTTATGACAACCAGGGTTGAAACCCGCGACCTTCCTCATCCAAGGTGGACGCTCTATTTAAACAGAGCGGTTATTTAAAAAGTAGCCCTAGTTTGGGCAAAATATTACAAAGATAAATTACTCAGTTATTTTCCCAGCATCGTTCAGATTACAGAGACCGGTGATGAATCATCAAACCGTATGCGATTCCAAACACAAATCTATTATATTTACACATTCACTACTTGAAGAAGAAAAAAGAAAGAAAAAACAATATAGACGAACACTGTTAACAAACCGCCCTGGCATGTTACATATAGTGCATGGGAAAACCATTGTTAAGCAGCATAACCGAAAATGTGACCTGCATACATTTAACATCCCATGCAACATTGCTGTGACAGTTATTTCTCCACATGTCAATAATCACTACTTATGCCTGTGGGCATACACCACTGTGAAAGAGTATAGGGTCCCGGGGGATAGATTCGTCACGTGGATATTGGCTCTAACTGGCACCTTGTATTGATTTATATGAATGGAGCCGACCATTTAACTTTCAGGGGCGGTGGACTTAAGGATATTTTTAAAAAAATTGTGACCCCTACATAAATTGAAAAAAATTGAAACAAATTATATTATGGTACATACAAAAGATAAAATATCCTGGTTCTAAATCAAATCTTATCTCCCCTCCCCCAAAAATGAAATGGTTGGTTACTAAGGTCGTTTCTTCCCTCCATTTGATAAGCGAAAACATGCACAGATCAGGACATTATTTTTATTATCAAACCATATACTATCAGTCTTTTTCTTAACAAGTAATAAAATGTATGTAGCAGGACGAATGCTCATTTTATTTTCAAACAAGATATCTCTAAATATTTTTATTGACAACAATGACTATAGTCAAGCGGCTGCATTTTCTTTTCTCCAGAAATTTTTATTTCTTAAGCAAAGCTGTCTTATTCCTTTGACTGACCCCGGTGCATCACATATCCCAAACAAAATTTGCTGGTTATACTTAAACAACGTGTACAAAAATTGTGACGCTGTAAGAAATCCATATTTGTTCAATATAATATGCAACTTATTTTATTGTGCGAAAATAACAGCTGGTGCTAAGTTCGCACTTGAAAATCGCAACTTTCGGAAAACATCCATTAATACGATCAAAAAACGATTGTGGTAATTTCTTGCATTCCAATTTGCCACTCTAAAATACCCACTCATCACAGCATCAAAACGATGTAAAATAGTTTTTGCTTCAATCATTGAGATATCTTTTTAAATAATATGTAGTGCGCCAGCTATTCGTAATATTTTCAAAGAGATATTCGTAATATTTTCAGACAGCCATTCGTAGTATTTTCTGACAGTTATACGTGGTATTTTCAGACAGCCATTCGTAAGATTTTCAGACAGCCATTCGTAATATTTTCATACAGCCATTCGTAATATTTTCAGACAGCCATTCGTAATACTTTCAGACAGCCATTCGTAATATTTTCAGACATCTATTCGTAGTACTTTCAGACAGCCATTCGTAATATTTTCAGACAGCCATTCGTAATATCTTCAGACAGCCATTTCTAGTACTTTCAGACAGCTATTCGTACTATTTTTAGATAGCTATTCGTACTATATTTAGACAGCTATACGTAGGCTTTTCATACAGAACTGCGGTGGGGGGGGGGGTAAAGTTAAAGAATTAGGCGAAGATAGGACATTTGAATGAAAAGTCTTCGATACTGTATTCATCTTATTGATAAATTGTTTATTTGTGCTAATTCGACATTGAACGAATTTACCAGATCTTGCTACTGAAAGTTCTTTTGTTATCTCGTTTAGGAAGAAGTCATTCCCGATTTATCTCCGTATGCCTCCATGATATATTTGTTTTATTAGCGGTGATAAATGCATCTACCTTATTATTACACATACTGATAATAATTAACAAACAACAGCAGCATAAAAGCACGCCGTAATAATTGAATGTGTGGGCGTCAGATTAAAGTCATTATGAAGCTGGGTGGCAAATGGGGGTGGGGTTAGGGTAGGAACGGAGGCGTTGGCGTAGAAAGTTTCCGTCGATGACTGTAACGTTAACCAAATGTATATTAGGGACTTTGGGGATCAGACGGCACAGGTGTCTGAGGTTTACATACATGGTTTCAAAATTCCATGATTGTATTATGATTCAAATCAGACAAAAGGCAGACAGACGGATGGACTGTATAGACTTGAATGGGATTATCGAGACCATATGATGGGTTTTGTGTGACTATGTATCATTACAGCATATGTGTGTGTGTGTGTGTGTGTGTGAGAGAGAGAGAGAGAGAGAGAGAGAGAGAGAGAGAGAGAGAGTACCAAATTAGATCGAATAAAATATAATTTAGAAAAAAACTTCGTTAAGAAAGGAGTTTAATAAATGTCAAGGCATGAATAATAAGTCTGATGCACGCACGTGATGCTACCCAAATCTAAAGTAGCTGAATCATAAACACATATTTTAATATCCCGTTAGGTTTAAACTCTTTTAACTCAATTCATTCAAATGCTTTTCGTACAACTTTTTTTGTAACCTGACATGAATTGCTAATCTTCTAACAGTGTATAAACAAAACACTATTATTCAGTTAGCGGCCTGAATGTTCACAGGGTATTGTGAGTAAAAAGCAAAAGAAAAGGAAACAAAGAACTTGAAATCAGGAGTGTATACGTATCGAATGATAGTCACACGTATAAAGACCTTTGTCATGAGTGGGCGTGTAACTTATACAGTGACGTCCAAGTTAGATGGAATTTGAGCGAGTCGTTCGCCATACAGTGCTTGTCAGTCAACTGGTACCACTCGTTTAGTCAATCAAATGCCAATACTATGAACTCTGGACTGAAGAACAAAACAGGATTTTTCGTCACTTATATTTGACAATCATTAAAGTTGGCCAAAAATGTACCAAAGTTCCCCTGTCTTGAATTTCGCTCCAATTCAATTATAGGCTTCTTATATGTAACATTTCATAGTAGTCCAAAACGTTCCAAAACAATCTTAAGACAGCTACACATTGGCAAAGGCAGAAAACATGTACTCCAGTGGCCTAGCGGTTAGAGCGTCCGCCAAGGATGCCGGTTCAAACCCCGGCCGAGTCCTACCAAAGACTTATAAAATCAACGGCACTAACATCTGCCTCGCTAGGCGCTCAGCATTAAGAGATTAGTGTTAGGACTGGTCGGCCTGGTATCAGGATGATGTGACTAGGTGGGACATCATGTTACATGCCTGCGGCATGATGCCCCAGTGCTAGAGATCACTATAAACTGCCACACTGCAGATATCGTAACATTGTTAAAGCTACGTGAAAAATCCAAATCACACACACACACACACACACACGTGGTCGTAATTCTCATAGATACAATAAGTATTAGTTCACAATGACGAACAATGTATTGCAGAGTGAGCAAAGGTCTTGGTACTGTCAACACGTGAATAAATCATTATGATTGTGGAAAACGTACAACGTATGATAAAGTGAATTATCAGAAATTTAGCTATGTTACAATGCGAGTCAAGAGAGAGAGAGAGAGATTCAGCGATACAGTGTATTATTGTATTATTTGGATTGTGTAAATACTATCTGAAGAAACTTAACTGATAATTGATACAGCATTTACTTAACTGAGTTTCCTAATTAATATGAACAGCCGCCATGATGTTAATTGCTGTTTTAACATTTAGACCCAGAGTATGGTGGAGAATTCCACATTTTAGTCTCAAAGAGGGAAGAGGGATCGTGGTTAAATTTCGACTAGCGCGCGTGTGTGTGTGTGTGTGTGTGTGTGTGTGTGAGAGAGAGAGAGAGAGAGAGAGAGAGAGATCAAATAGTGAATTCAATACAATATGTATAAATTAGAAACAGACACGTAAGTAGATGTTTAAATAAGGAATGTAATACTTAGAATACACAAGTATAGCATTTCAAAATGTTGAATTACTTACCAGTTTAAAGTTATAGGAACTCCCGTGTACTGTACCATATAGTGATATCTTCTGATGAAAAATTACACAAAGCACAGTGAGTGGCTTTAAGGAGTGGTCAAAAACAGAAACGTATACATAGAAAACTCCTGGGCACTGAAAAGACAGTGTATCGATCAATTGGTGTGTGTGTGTGTGCTTGCTTCCTCGTCACGCGACGACGTGTTGTATCGTATGAAGTTACCTACACAAATAATAAGGCTTCTCCAGATGAATACATATATGTGTTTAACAGGAAGACACATGTCAATCACCTGAGACCCAACTTATGTCATCAATCAAAATTTAAACTGCTATACTGGAGGCCCTGAACCATGTATAGGTATGTCCTTTAAAACCATCGTAAGGATAGTTGATTGCATTCACTTTCAGGTAAATGAACGTTTATTCAAGTAAAAATAATAATATTTGATAATATTTTTTTTTCTCCATTCCCCTCCAATGTTCAAGCCTGTTGTTTAGTTCCTGCTTGTAGGAGCATACCAAGGAGCCAAAGTAAGGAACGCATGTGCATTTGATTTTTCATGTCTAGCAGTATGTGCCTATGTACGGTGAGGATCTCGATGGAAGAAACTACCAACACTATAATGGAAACCCGCGTAACGGATCTTACTTTTCAATCTAATATTTTACAACACCTATTTCACACACGCTAACCCATCCAATGGGAAATAACTTCATTCTTCTAAGAACCCACACGACCCTACCAGCCAGTGAGAAATTGCCCAAAACTTATTAGTTAACAGGTCTTATTATTAGAACTTGACAACATCTATTTATAGAGCCCATGCAATCTCAGTTACTGTAATAGCATAAAATATAATTTATATCCCTGTACAAAAGTGAATATGTAATATCATCTTTATAGGTATTCACTACCATTTAACAAGAATTACACATAATATATATAGTCATGCATCAAGAGTTATAAAAATATGGATATACATAACACTATTACACTTTCTGGGCGGAATCTACGAGTCTCGTCCTTACTGGAATTTAATTCTCCAGCAATGACATTAATGGTTAATGTAAGTATTGTTATGCATATCTATATTTATGAATGTATTTATCCAATCAAAATCACTAAAAAGTAATGATAGGTCACTGTAGCCTATATTTTATGCTTCCAGGACGACATAAATCATTTATATTTAGGTTAGTTTATCCGACATTTTGTTGGTAAAACATGAAGCTTGCAATACGCATGCAACCCGAGGAGCACAACACCGATGTTTAGGACGTAATTTATTTTGCGTTCGGTGTACACTTACCAGTGTTCCGTCAAATCAAGTGCACGGTTAAGAGTTTGGGACAAGAACTTTCTACACCATCTCACCTTTGAGGTGCATTGGATTGTAATGACGTAAGCACAATGGCGTCCGTCATTTACCAGTGTGTTCTTTCATGAATCATGTTAGGCTTCATCACTGCTTCTCAACATCATGTTAGTATAAAGTTTGCATATGAGAATAAAATAGTCTCATGTTTTGTACATATATACACCTATTATCTAAAATACTTAAGTACAATGCGATCAATCAGGCGCAATCTATATTGTTGTTTAAACTGTATTTGAAGGTTGTTAAATACGAGCATTTACTCAAATTAAATGAAATATTGTTGTTGTAATGTTTAATGCTAACATAGCTTAACCAAATAAATCATGGTTGTTGAATGCGCTGCATCTTAAATGTCATTAAAAAAATTCAAGAAAGAACTTATTGATCGCTATGGAGCTGTACATTGGTGACCACTTAACTTAAATGGCTCAAAAAAAGGAGAACGTCGGGTCTATCAATATGGCAGACAAGAATGAAATTTTTCATCGTGCGCAGCTTTCATTGTATCATCACAGCGTGCCACATTCAATACATTTTGTACTGGATAACACCTCTGTGTTGACCTCGTCCAAAAATGTATACGTACTTTAACATTTTTTGTTGTTCCCGTATGCATTTCTCAGAGTGTTAATAAAAACCTTCCAGCGGAATACGGATGTATGATGATCTTAATAAAGTGAACAATCGCCATGTAAAATTATATGTACTCAAACGCTAAAAGAATTGCACGCATCACAGACCGCCTGCATGATCTGCATAACATGTACTATATAGTACGGTCACATTGGAATCTTACGTCAATGAGGGTAATTTAAACCGTTTCATGCTCGTTTAATTTTAAAGCTTTACATGATGTTTAAGCGAGTATTGAGGGGTTTCTTTTACAGATAATTTATTGGATGGTGGATGTTATCTCTATATTCAGATTGCAAAACCCACCCCAAAGTAACCAAGTAGGATAAGACTTGACGGTTATCAGAGTCTGCCTAATGACGTTTGCATGTAACTGATAAGCGTACTGTTGGTTACTCAACGTTATTTAAAAACTTAAGTCTCTGTTGAATAACTTGGACTGCAATAATAATAATAATAATAATAATATTAATAACAATAATAACGAGGACTTTGTATAACGCCTAATCTTTAGAAGCTCTAAGCGCTTTACAACATTAGACAATACCTATAAGATAAAAAACATATAATAATATTATTACAAAAACAAACACCATGAAATTAAAAAAACATTAAAAAATAAAAAACATGCTGAGAATATTTCAGGTAGGAAACATTATTAGGTCTTTAAGTTTGTTCTTGCAGTCGAAATAAGTGAGTTTTGAGAGCCCTTTTGAATGTGATCACTGTGTCTTTGTGTCTAAGTTCAGTGGGCAATTCATTCCACGTTGCTGGGCCCTGGTATGTAAAAAAAACGCTGTCCATATGACTTTGTTTTCATAGTGGAAATAATGAGTATACGATTGTCAGAAGAGGAGCGTAAGTATCATGCTGGTGTGTACACATGGGTGAGATCGGATAGGTAGGCCCCTATGTTGGACTAGAGTCCGACAGTGAAACGTAGCACAGAGAACAAATTTTGTGTTTGATTCTGGATCGAATGGATAGCCAGTGTAGGGTACAGAGCAGCGGGGAGGCAGAAACCCCTATTCAATATCTTTATTAGCATGATCATCCTCCATTTAATCTAGAGAAACCATAATCTTTATTTTGAAGGACACCATCTTTAATTAATTCTGGTACTGACACTCGGCTTGATTTAGTTTATAACATTGCACTTTTCTGGTTCTTTACCGTATACGTGAATTATGTGCGCCATTAGTGCATATATCAGAGCGTGTTTTCATTTGAAACCAATGTAACTGTTGATGTTTTGGGTTTAACGCCATTTCTCAGCGCAAGATAGGCAATAAATGACGTCTAATATAATTAGTGGAGGAAGAATCCCGGAAAAAACACAGACCCACGGGCAGCTACTGGCAACTTTCATATATAACCAAACTGGCCGATCCCGAGACTCGAACGCACACAGAGGTGAGAAGTCAGTCATCAATAAAGGCGAGCGCTTTAGACCATTCGGCCAGCTGGGTCCTTCATAACATTTGCATTAGAATGCAAGACGGTCACAACTTCCTTTCTACCATTTTGACCCGACTTTAAGTCTTCATTAGTATCTGCTTACACTGTCTGTATAGTAAGTGTAGATTGTCTGTACTCTTTCTAAGATGGAAGTCATTACAGTAGAAAAGGAGGGGACGAGTTCGGCTACTAAGGCCAGTTAAATAAATAAATGATATGAAAGTAAAATGTGTTCATGGAACACGGATATTCTACCAAAGTGTCTGAAAACTGACCAAACTGCACATGTATATCATGAAGGACAAACGTCAATACTAAATGTCCTATCGTTGTCGTGATGTATACATGAAGACGTACATATACAGATAAATACATTATGGCTTTGCTTTGTTTAATATGTCCCACCACCGTGGCTGTGTGTCGACTGAACTCGAGGGCTCTTGTCAGCTGGACACAATTCCTGTACCGCATTACGTATTAAACAAGTGCTGAACTTTCCACACAGAGCGAACATTGAACCATGACCAAGATATACCGCACACTTTAACAGTGGACTGAGCCACAAATAGTCATTCCAATGATTGTGTCCTATCCGCAACTTTGAACCAGTCAATCAAGAACATGGCTGATATTACTGTGTCAACAAACTCAAAACATGATCAATTCTACATTAATTACGTATGGTTCCATTTATTATTACTTTTTGTTTAGCCAAAGTTTAAAAGAAATGATTAGGTGGGACCAAGAAAATAGTAAGATCAATTAGCATAGAATACATAATGGATTTATATCCACGACAAATAGTTGTCATAAAACAGAGACCACTTTCTAAAACATCTACAAAAGCATTACAGGCGTAAGGGGGGTGGGTTAGAGTTACGGACTCTCGTATGTGACACCACTGGGTTATCCTGTAAAATATGTAATTCTGATGTAATTATGCACATTTGTTGCATATAACTTTCCGATAGTACCAATTAAAACCATTTACATTATGTTCACAATGTTCCGATTTACAATCGCGTTTTTTTAAAACTTTCTCTCGTTTCTTAGATCCTAAAAATCTTAACAGAAAGTTCAGTTGTGTTAAATTTTTTTGCTAGTTCAGATTTATTATTAGGGGCTATTTCATTCCATGAAAAGATCGGAAGGGGAGCTCAGAGGGGAAAATAAGGGTTTTTCTTGCGGTCTCATTTTTACGATGCTTCACTCTCATCGTCAGTATGTACCGTATTAAAAAGTACATATATATTTTAATGAAGAAGTCAAAATACTCCTGTCCCAAAGAAACTCTTAAGACTCAGCCTTATCATTTACTGTGAAACATTGCATACTTTTCCAGTACGACTACAGGCGTCCAACAATATAGAAGAACCGTGGAAAAGAAAAACCAAACTCAGTACATAAACGAAAGTTCACAATATTAATATTGAAGTTCTATGCAGATCATAGATAAATTCAAGAACTTTATTAAGCCTAGAAGTTGAACTAATTTTTCAAACTGCTCTTTTGTGATTTATTTGATGAAAAACACCAACTATTGTCAGTCAAAAGCGACAAAAGTATGCCGAAGAGGACCAGACTGTCATATCGCTGAATGGTGCCTGGAGAGAGGACTATAGAAACGTGTAGGCAGTGAAAATGGTAATATTTACCCTTTTCCTTTATGGACTCCAACAATGTCCTTCCTCTGGCTTGTAAACAGAACCTTTTGTTCCCCACCTAGCGATGATCGTGTTCCAGCCTGATATGGCCGTGCTCCACCTAGCGATGATCATGCATCGTTTGATGTAAGTAAATCATATGGCGAACAAACAAAAATGGATGACTGGTCTAAACTTTAATGTTTCAGTTTCGCATGTCCTATTTCCAATTGCAAAGTAGCTAGTACATTGTTTCTCGTACATTAGATTCGGATTCTCTATTTAGTCTTAAGCGTTACATTCTGAGTACGACACAACACTTTTCGTAAGTACGGAAGTACTGTGTAATTGATTATTCAGTTTGTAAACAAAATTTCACATACGTGTCACGTACAATTTCTAGTATATATGATGGCATAGATGATTTCTCATTTCAAATGCCAAACATAATGTTACTTCTTACCCGATTACAATTCATTTGCTTTATACATGTTTGTTTTATGCATGCTATCATTTGGAGATTCCAATACTATATTGCAATGAGGGATTTTCTCAAGAAATAAAAGTTACTGCAAACTAATAACACATTACATTAGGCCTCAGCCCCAGCTTGCTTACAAAATAAGCATATCCTAATGTTTTTGTCTCTCCGCGTACTGCAAGATCTACCCGTTTTAACTTTCAGTGACTGAAACTAGACCCTTGGTTTTGTCAGTGCTGTTCTGTGTAATCGTCGTATCCATGACCGATTTATAAAAACAAACAGTTTAAATGGATATTGTAAATCCAATAAGAGATAAGAAAGATTTTTAACCATGAACAGAATCAAGATATTTCCATAAATTTATAAAACCGTACATATCTAAACAGGGTTTCAACAACGATAGCCCGTGGGATATTTTTTTTTTGGTGTGATTTTTCATACAATACTTTATATAATGTAGTTAATATTAAATTCTCATTACTTTTTAAGTTTTACGCGGTCTTTGATATAATCACAGTGAAAACCCTAGACCTCGGAGGCGAATGAAAGAATATGCGTGGTGTATTGAATAACATAACATATTTTCCTGGCTTCAATGTATGCCTTCTCACATATAAAGTCTAAAATGTTAAGTACCTTTAGTTGTTTTACGTGCTCGAGTCTGTTTTGCTCTTGAAAACTTACCAGTACTGCCATAATTGTAGCTTTTTAAAAGTTTACTACTTTTCCACCATAATATTATTTTCCAAATTCAAAATAGGTTATTCCCCTCTGAAAATGACAATTTTTGTTGTATCTGTATTTGCCCTTGGTCTTTGTAGAGAGGCCGTGGGTGGTGTGGTTGATTGGCGGATTGTACTTTCTTACAAGGTGTCCGCTTTATTTGGTTCTCGTTATTTAGGAGATGATAGCCTTCGGTGTTATTGCCCGGAATGAGTAAACTTATAGGTAGAATAAATAGAGATCTGAGGAGATTTGTAGAACAGAATGAATAACACGAGCCCCCGTACATGAAAAAGCAACAATTTAATCAATTACATAAACAACTGTGATAACACATTACCTTAGGAAGATACACTTCTTTTTTAAATAAATTTTTCACCAAATTTCAAACACAAATATATTTATATAAATAGCCGATCTGATTTAAATGATAGAATTGGTTCATCATATAATCGAGTGAACAATCGAAGTCATCGCCTTGTACAACTTCATAACCTCCTGGTCAAGCTAAACATGGCAGGCCATAAACAAACCTAGTTTCATAAGATTAATGTACTTCCTAATGGCTATTCCATCCTGACTCCCATTAACCTCACATGAGACATAACAGTTATGTTCTCGTCTCAATTATACAAATGAATGAATGAAATTCATTAGATGGATTAACCGCGTTATTTTCAGCGAATGCTCACATTCGAGTCTAAGATCGGTGATTTCAAACGGATTCTCGTACATCATATCAACTAAAGTAATGCATGAAATTCTTATATTCCTATAACAATCAAGACGACAAATTCTAACAATTCGTCAAACTTATATAAAGAGCACATTGTACGAATTCAGATAGATGAACTCAACACAGTTATACTCATATCAAGAAAATTGATCTATGAATTTAAACAAATAAATTCACGCAAATATAAACAATTAAATCATTATATTGGTATCAACGAATTACATGAGATTGACGCAAATACCTTGTGCTTTCAAGCTTTATTCACTTCTACCGCCAGAATTGTGTCCGTTGACTTTCCATACATCCGGTTGCTTTGACAAATGTTTTACGAGAGAATTTCTTCTAAATTCAATCTCGGAGTCCCTTATATTTTCACTCTTGCAGGAAAAATGCAGACAGATTACATTTTTCGATGGGGACATTTTAAATCCAACAAATTTCGTGTTGGAGCCACGCCCCTTATTTAGCGTATCCAGTCAGATTAAATATATCTACCGCCTTTCATAACTATGCGCCAAAATTGTTGTCAGTCTGACTTCTAGATTTCCAAACAAATGATTGTATATAAACTCAGCTCTGACAGTTCCGAAATAAAATCGAAGTTATCCTTCTCTTTCCTAGTCTGTCTAACGGTTAAATAAACGAAGGCTTAATTAAGAATCACTTCGTCTTTCGACACAGACATTATAAATCATTGCAGTATAGCGATTTAACAAGCACCTGTCCCCATAAATCTCATTAATTGTTCTCTTGCCCAAGTTAATGTACTCTTCATAGATCGACATAAATTTGCATCCTTACAGTCTCAATGGCATTTAGTAATGTCCAAATGACTCCATTAGCTGATTAATTTATCCGACATTTTTTTCTCGAGGAAAAAATATCTTTCACGAAGAGAAGAAGAACAATATATATTTGTTTTTGAGTTATTCTGGGACGTCCACAACCCCATTATGACATCAATAGATTACATATACTAATAAAACAAAATAAAGACACAAACCCTCACTGAAGGCTTTATAAAAGAAAAATGTCATCAACAGTTCGTACACCCTTTTTGAAAAATTTTAAGCATTATGCATATTGTTTTCATCCTAAACATAGATTCTATGGTAAAGTATATTGGTAAATATTGAAAAGCAACTCACGAGTGTGATGCTACTGTTAAGTTTTGACTGAACTAATAATGTCTTCTGTTTAAATAATTTTTTCATGACTCCTTCTCTTCAACTTGTTTGAGTTATTAAATAGCATGAAGCAATCTTTTTGCAATAAGGTATAATATTTCTTTCCCAGATTGAAGTTTTCATTAAGAAGCAAATGAGTGCCGTGTTTGGGGGTTCGATTTAGATTTAGCCGTCGGAGATTACTTCATTTTCCTTAATGGTTGAACGCAATATAGTATCACATCATGACAAGGATCAAAATATAAGCTTCTATATCACTTGTGTAAATATGTAATAAGAAAAAATGTACGTTTTTAAAATAATCTAAAACTCAATAATGAAACTGCATTTTTCATAACTTAATTGGAGCTTTGTGTGTGATCCTTAAATCTCATGTGCACATACTCCTCTCTCCATCCCCCATCTGTGTGACAAATATAGCAACATTAATTATTGCCAGACAGGTGGTTGCCATCTAACCGTTTTAGCTTATGACGCACTTTAATACCAAGCAATAAAATATATGTTTACATGTTAATTAAAAATGTTGTTATAATAATAAAAGATATCGCCTGGAGTCTAAGCCGTGTAGTAAGAGAAGTACCAATCTGTAATATTTAAGTGTCTATTAATTTGTTTTTATGTGATAAGCATAGAAGTGAACGACTGTATTTATTCCATAACTACAATAATCAATGTATTAGGTCAAGATCGGCAGCTATTGAGGTTTAAATTATACATATTTCGCCCACATGGTATAATAATATTCATGCAGAAAGATTCGAATGTTCATGTTATCGGAGAGTAAGATTTACATTTACAAACTATTCTTTTCTAGAATCACTTTGATACGACATATATAAACATACCAAAAAGCAAGAAGGTCATCAACGAGTACATAGCTAACCTGCAAGACATATTAAGTAGTATTCATTAGGCACAATAAACACTAATTATTAAAAAAAAACTACATTTTGACTAAACGTTTCTGTTCGTTTTCCCAATTTGTTACCTTTATATTTTAACTTGTAATATACACTGTTTTCTTACACTGCATTGCTTTATATGCCTATTACATAAATATATAAATATGTTCTTATTTAATTAATGTACAAATAATGAGTGTTTACCTGTCTTATCAATTCAACTCAGAGAATGTGCTGTATAGTTGGAGGTCACCAAGTTTACTTCACTAGTATAATGTACACATGACTCTCAGGGTCAAATAACGAGCTAAGATGTCACATTGATTACCTTTCCAGTTTCAACAGATAGAAAATATTGATTGTGCCGATGAACGAAGAAAAAACAAATTGCGCCAAGGCAAACAAATTCTTTTCAATTAGCCGCTCCCGACTCCCCTGCTCCCATTTCTTTACGAACGTTGGGATAATTTTTGTATAAGTTATGGTAGAAAGTATTGTGCGTTTTAAAACAACCAAACATTGATAGTTTTCAATATGGCATGTTAGACTAGGTCTAACAGATTTTGTCCAAATAGCCTACATTTACATATCGTGATCAGATATAGCCTGTAACTGTAAGGGCCAATATTTTGCACAGGGGCTCATATAGTTGCTTAAAGTTTGACTATAAATTAAATAACCCAAGGAAGAACGCTTCCTCATTCTCCTGCGACATATTTAAGAATCAACGCTGAAATCTCAGGCAACACCTTACTTAGCATAATAACGTTCGAACCGGTGTTTTTCTAAAGAAGTTTAGACTTCCATCAAAATTTGACTGACCATCTATTTTGAAGATAGCGCACTTTGGGATTTTACCATAGCTTTAAAAAAAAATTTCAACCATACTGCTATCATCTTTAAAGTGTGGTAGTTTATAATGATGTCTAGCAGTTGGGCATAGTGCCGTAGACATGTAGCATGATGTCCCTCACCCAGTCACATTATCCTGACACCAGGCCGACCAGTCCTAATATTAATCTCTCAATGCTGAGCACCAAGCGAGGTAGATGCTATTACCATTTTTCAAGTATTTTGGACGATCTAACCATTTAGGCTACTGGGACGGTCCGCACTGAATGTAATGCTGTCCTCTAATTGGACGACTGAAAGAATCAGACGTTAATGACGTCTCAGGAAGAGATGTGTGCTGTTTCCTGCGGACACAGTTTTGGTTTTTTATTAGATCTTTTGGTCATAGAACGGAAGACTAATGGGATGATCTGTTTTCCGCTGTCGGTCCTTCCGTCCATCAGCATGATTTTGTTATCACTACTCGTCCTAAACTACTTTGAGGATTGTCATCAAACGTTATACATATATTCAACCTGTGGTCTAGATGGCTCTAAATGAAAATGATGCTGCTCAGACATACACTATGGCCGCCATTTTGAAAACTTTCTTGTTGATACTCCCCCGAAAAAGTCATACTGACATGAGACTTTCTCATGGTGTCTAGTTGGTTCTGAATGAACATAATACCTCTCAGTCATCCAGCATGACCGCCACAGTAGACATCTTGAATATTTAGTTATCAGTGCTTCTCCTGACTGTATAATCTTATCAGCAGGGAGTACTATATCGCTAGGCTATGGTGGTTAAGGTCCCTGGCTTGGGGCGTGCTTGTAATTTTTAATTAGAATCCATTTTTATAACGGTTAGACACATGGATGAGGCAAGGTGAATTTGAGGTCGAAGCATCGAAAACTGCCTAAGCTGAGATAATGCAGAGACAATTTTCTGTCATTTGAAATAAGTGTCACAAAATGAAATTGTCCATAAATCGTTATTAATAAGGGAGGAATAGAGAGAATTATGCTATCTTCGATGGGCGTATATTAATAGCGGCGGTAAGATAAGTTTAAGCCTGACTGGCTAAGCTAAATAAGGGGTCTTTGTTTTCCAAACGAAATCCAAAGTTTTACGTATCCTCCATCGAAACATTAGACCGTCAAAGTGTCTGCAGGAAGGCAAGAAGTTCCTAGCTCTGCGGAAAATTAGAAAGTATCTTTTCGTGTTTATCTTTTCCATGTGTGTCTGAAAGTTTGAAGGACACGAAACCTTAAAAGATACCGAAAGATTATGTGACGTAGATGTGAGGGAGCTTCAAAAAGCACTCGGTATTCGCATCAATTTGATACGATTTTCTCATGAGTCTATAATTATTTTTTAATTTATTACTTTTAAGTTTGTGCATCAATTCAATTGATATGAGTTGGACAATATGTGTTTCAATTTGTTATCTTGATTGTTTTCATTGGTATAGGAATCATGTATTATAGTAATTTTGTGGATTACGTTTGATATGAATTTATAAGAATCGTGTGAATTAGTAAGTTATAAATTATATGAATTATCTACGCTAAGAATTGAATAATTCATGGATTATAATATGTGCAGGCCGATGGATTGTTAGTTAGCAAATAATGTCGTTAAGACAATGAATGAATTCCATTTGTGTACTTAAGTTGTGAATTCTCCTATCCGAGTAACTGAGCGCCTGGCGGCCGACAATTTAAGCCAATTCATGATGTTTTGTTCAAAGCCGGGCTTACGGTTTATTGTGTCTAGATTATGTTACTTCAGTTAGAGAAACTAAATAGTCCGTTAGGGAGAGACATTAATCCTTTTGTACTATGGTTTGTGTATCAGCTGTCAGGCTGTGAACAGACCCATATTAGCCTTAGTGTGTGTTGAATTACGATATGACGATATCTGACGTAACGAGAGTGAGGATCGTGTGCGACCCAGAATAAAAGCACCTGACAAATATTTAGGTAGTCTAATATTTATTTCAAAAGGGGAATTTAACTATATATACAGCCCATACAGTTGGCAAAGGGAAGAGACAACCAAATTACTCTTGAAGAACCGAAAGAGGCTGAGAGAGAGAGAGAGAGAGAGAGAGAGAGAGAGAGAGAGAGAGAGAGAGAGAGAGAGAGAGTAAATCTTCCATTCTCATTTGAAATACCCTACTTGAAAATGTCAAATTAGAAAGCGATTTCATAACATTTTAAAAGTAGGTTACAATATCATTCCTCCTTATTATATTTCATGTGATCGCAGATTTTCATACTAGGATCGTAAATCAATGCAGCTACCTCAAAAAGCAAGACAATCACCCGAAAGACATTCCCTTATGCAGCTGTGAAGTATATGCAGAAATTGCATATCATTATACTTTCATATGCTTTCAAAGGCAGAATCTAAGACTTAGTCTTCACGAAATGCCCGTCCAAATCTCTACAAACACTCTTTCATTTGGCATACCCTAACTTGCAACTGAGCAAACTCTGAATATCTTTATGTTGTCTCAAAAGTATAATAAGGATACGGGGTATTTTAACTAAAGTTTGATTGTAATTGTGAAGATTTTTTAAAATTATTACTCTTATGCAGACTGTATAATGATCAACTGATAGTGACGTAGGTGCATTATATACTGAACGCAGTTTCATCCGAAGTTTGGTAACATTATTGTGTACTTCCCATGGATATGTCTCTTCTAGTTTCGTTATTTCGAAGCTTTATCAGTTAATTAACAGCCGCTTGTCATGTTTGATTATTATGTACCACTGTATTTATATGGGGATGGGCCTACCAAATGTTGTGAGAACTTGAAGCACAACCCATTTTGATATCAATTTGTATCCCGACCCCTTCTGAATAATTTAGCAGGGGAAATATGTTTAAATTAACACCATTAACGTGTATAACATTAATCATTGGTTTATCGTAGTCACTCACAAATGTGATCAAAGATAGCAAGAGAACCGAGCAAAATGCGTACTGAGTGAATCGCAGGCTTCATTTAATACACGGGTAAATTATAGGGAAGAAGGATCAACATTTGGCCGTGGTCTTTAACTCCCAAACTGGAACTCGGGTTGTTCAAGGATGACAGAAATATCAGGAGTACTTGCAATTAAATTGTAGCATCAATATTTTGTGGAGCAGTAAAAAATATCCGGAACAACATAATATTTAATGTTGTTGCTTCTCAAAATAAATGTCCATCGTTTTGAAAAAAGAAATAATTTATTTATGTTCTGATTCAGCAGTAACATCAGAATATATCCACATTCATATGCAAACCTCAGCAACCTAATACATAATGGTTTTGCTGGTACACGTGATGTGTATTGAGATCGCTTGGATTCAAGGTTTTATTGATTTTCATAGATTGGCTAAAATCAACGGTATGCATAAAGTGGATTACATTAGAAGAAAGCTATTTGTTGACAATTATTTCCATAAATCAAGTATAAACAATTTACCCCACCCCACCCATGCTTCCTTCTCACTGTTATTACCCATCCCTTTTCGAAGTTTAAGATTTACGTCATAACAGGTGTCATTGCTTATTCTGCAGTATATGTTTTACGACCCCAAGTTGTGCGAATAGTCACGGGAGGTGTATACTTGGAAAAAAAACAGTATGTTATTTTCCTTTTGCATAGGCGAGCATGAGCCAGGGAACCAGTCCATGTGCAACCTTACAGTAGTTTTCAGTGCTGGAATGTCTACACCAGAGTACCATACAAATATAAGGTATTTGTTATCATGTACACATAGTAATACCAGTTGTTGTAATAATTTTAAAATTGAAAGATAATCATTGAAGAATTACGTTATCTTTCTTATGTATTTTGTATCATAATATCAACATGGAGTTTTCTAGATGAGTAGGAATTCACATCTTAAAAGAGCCATCTCTGTTTCAAATATGAAATTAATTTTTTTTATGCTTTCTCTTTAGAACATGCTGATGCTTAAATTATGATTAAGTTAGCAACTAAACCAAAAATTTAATCTACATATGGTATACCAAATATGACATATGGTATACCAAATATGACATCATCAAATGTCAGCTAAATTGTCATATTTGTTTGGAGAAGAAATAACCTTTTCTACACAAGACCAATTTTAGGTTTGAGCACGTGAAGAAAAAGTGTCTTGTATATACCGTATCTAGTATTACGGGAAGATGCCAGATGTAAGTTCTAACTTGACAAATTACCTTAATATATGTGAGTTTGAGCACGTGAAGAAAAAGCGTCTTGTACATACCGTACCTAGTATTACAGGAAGATGCCAGATGTAAGTCCTAACTTGATAAATTACCTTAATCTGTGTGAGTTACCAACAGTTAAAAAATGTTATGTAATGATAGCGTGATCTCAAGTTTCCGGTTGGAGTGATCATTCAGAGTGTTACGCGGACAAGCATTATTTATTATATGATAAGCCATATGCAGAAAAAAAAAACTACTTTCATCTAGCAAGTAATTGTAATTTTAAGGTTTACGTGCACATGGTTACCCCTTTACGCTTAACATTAGTTTAGTAGAAAGCATTTTTAAAATTCGCTGTAGGGATATCTAAAAATGCGGTTTTTAATATGACATATGGTCAAAAGGGTTCCGTATTACCGTGTTACACTGTACATTATTTGTTCTCGTAGTTTCATGGATATAAATGTGTCTAATTGTTAATTTAATTAAATAAAACATAAAAATGTGCAGTGATAAGTTCATATTTTAAATCAGCTCAAGCAAATCTTTGGAATTCCTTTAGACTGGTTCTGTGATCATAACATGTTTCAGTCCTTTAGACTGATTCTGTGATCATGTTTTCAGTTCAATGAGCAGTGAACAAATCAACCATGCACATGCTTCATTTTGTCATGTGCAAAAATTTTCAGAACAAATGTAGCAGCTTTTTAGTCAACATTGCCAATTTAACTTTTAAGTTACGTGAGTATATCTAATAAAGAAGCTTAGCATTTTCTCTCGCTTTACTGCAGTGTCAGTTCTCAAAGAACCATGATTGAATGCTGTCATGATCGATATCGTCCACTATACAATGAGTCGGAACATTGGCCACATCATATGCATGGTATGTGTAAGTGTAAAGCCATGCAATGAGTCTGAACATTGGCCACAGCCTATTCCTGTCTTGTGTAAGTGTAAAGCCATTACCATGCGTATCAACACTGGCCACATCATATGCATGTCTTGTGTATTTATAAAGCCATACCATGCGTCTCAACACTGGCCACATCATATAATGTCTTGTTAAGTGTAAAGTCATACCATGCGTCCCAACACTGGCCACCTCCTATGCATGTAATGTGTAAGTGTAAAGCCATACCATGCGTTTCAACACTGGCCACATCATATGCATGTCTTGTGTAAGTGTAAAGCCATACAAAATGAGTATTAATAATGATTACAGCATATGCATGTCTTGTGTAAGTGTAAAGCCATACAACGAGTCTGAACACTGAACTCAGCATATGCATGGCATGTGCAAGTGTAAAGCCATCGTTTCCTTTTGGGATTTTGGGATCATGTGGTCTGCTTACAATTAGGATTTCACTATAGTTTGTGCATAAAAGTTCACCAATAAATTGTTTAGTCAGTTTAAGGAATCTGTTTTACAGGCAAGTCTTTCTCGTCAGGTGATGCAAGACACATAAACAGAGAATATGATGATATTCCAAACTATTAAGCATTGTGCTCATCAGAATAGTTGCCACTTAAATTATTCTTATTTTTATTATCCCAAAAATAAAAGTACAATTGTGTCACTTTGTTTTTGAGAGAATATGCCATTGGCCAGTATAGACCTCCATGACAGGATACGACCTATGGACAGTAAATGACTCAGTTATAGAATGCTGTATATGGTCACTGTATGCCACTATGATAGAATGCTGCTTATGGTCAGTGCATGCATCCATGTTACAATTCTGCTTATGGTCAGTGCAGGACTCCATATTAGGATGATACTATTGGCCAGTACACCATGATATAATGATATTTATATTAATTACAGGCCTCCATGACACAATACGGCCTGTAACCTTGCCCGCTTAGTAAGAGGGTTGGTTAATTGGATTTGGCTGGCGTTATCTGGAGGATGATTTCCCTCCATATTATAGCCCGGTGGGAGTGGAAAGATAGAATTTCAACAGAGAACTGAGCATTACTATTGGGACGAAATAATGCAATACGAGCCCCCTTAGACAAGAAAAATAACAAATTTGATCAAAACAAATTAATAGCGGCAATTCCAATTCAACTTAAGTTATGTTAACAGGATTTAATAGCAGTGTCTAATTTAGATTTACTTCATTATAATAACGAGTAGTGAAAAGACAGCAATGTCCACGACTGGATGCATCACCTTCCACCCTTGACAGTGTATCAAGGTCTTCGTATTTCCTCGAGCCTTCCTATTCTCTGCGTTTCACTCCTTCCTGGACTTCCAAGTCCATTCTTCTGAACTAGTCACTTTTTTTTTACTTCCGTTTTCGGACTTTCCCGTCTCTCCCCAGAAAGATATTCCTTAAAGGACAAAATTATCCCTAAATCTCTGTATGTACCACTTTCTACGCGTACATAAAATTCCCTCACTTACTTTACTTAGAAGCATACTAGCTATCCACACTGCATAAATTATGAACTAATCCGATAGAACATCAACCTCGCTTTACAGCGACCGGCCATAATTAACACATTAGCGGTATATCTTACGTTACCGTATCTCTTTACCTACGCTACCACATGCTCGATTACTATTGCATAAAATTCACAAACTTCTAGCTCACAGCAGTCCCTAACTTACAAGATTATTTAAACATTACAAAATCTGATATAAATATGCGATTATCGTTAACTCACGATAAACAATATCGTCTTAACAGACCAACAAAATTATTTCATATAACCCTACGAAATTCTACACGTATGAAAACTTGGATAGCTTGCAATCGTCAATAATATCAATGAACTAGTAACTGTAAAATTAAAGAGATAAATTGCATAACTACTCTGGCATTAACAGATTTCTGTGAATTGAATAAACGATACATACTATGAATCCTAGTCATATCAAACACATTTGCATAAAACGAATAATCAAAAATAGAAAATTACGTGGAAAATTAAAATTGCATATCTTAATGCTGTTCTCATTCAAAAATTGTGCGTCCTAGCACTAAACTCTGTCTTTTCTTACAAGACAGCCACATGGTCCCCTTTTCTTGTTTAACGAGGAAACCACTATTCTTTTTACGCTTCCCCGGAGCAAGACTTCTCCTGTCTCAGAATATTTAAGACTAAAGAATTTCGACCAAGGTCGTCACTTTAAATTCACATTACTTCTAAAGTGTACGCCTTAGTTTGCTCTGCCAATCGTAAAAAGTGTTTCCCAATTTTTTTCCCAAGATAACCATTCCTTTCGTCAGATCTGAGCTAACGGTGCATATCAATTTCCCTTTGAAAATGATAATTTGTCATTGGTTCCTATCAAGCGGTTATGGTTGGTAGCTCAAATGTTTACTTTCTCATGACAGCGTTGCAATGCCCTGGCCAAATCTCACGGGGTCATAAATGCTAGCGTTTCAGGTTTTAACACTGACATTGGGGGAGGGGGTAAGAAAGGTCGAAGTGACCCTTCACAAAGACATTTCTGGCTTAAATGTGATTAACTTTTAATGCTCAATGCATTCAACTTTAAGGTTCAATACAATTCAAAATTCGACACTTTACACGGCCTATGGTCACTACAGACCTCCATGATATATATTGAATGTGGTCAGTGCAGTAAATACTGGATATGGTAAGTAAGTCCTCCACACCTTTTATTAACCATTCCAAGTGTTCTTTTCTGTATGACATGCAATTTATTTACAAAGAGTGTGTGCAGAAAAGCAATTTTTGTTACATTTATCAAGTTTGTTTCTTTCGTATTTAAAAACAAAGTTGGTTCTTGGAATGAAAGATATGATTGATAGGTATAATTCATCTTTTCATTAGAATGCAGAGAATCTCCATATTGCTATACATTGTTCGAAATTTATGGACAAAGAGAATGGAATTTGTTTTATTTATATCTATTTTATTCACAGATTCACTAATAAAGTATGCCCCCCCCCCTTTATTTTTTTTGCTTGTACCCCCTGTACAGATTTTTGAGAATAATAGCACCAGGGATGTAAAAATGCAGAAAACGTAGTCATTTAATTCATCAATTTATCATTTCTAACCTGATTGTCCCCAGGTGGCCTCTAAAATTGTCATCTTATTTGCTTCTCAAACCAAAAGGACGCTGTTTCAAGAACAGTTTATTTTCAAGGGAAAAAACTGTCGTCTTCATTCAGTATTAGCAATGTCTGGTCTTAATATTTTTAAAAGAAATGAACAAATTCAAAGTTTTAACTCTTTCATGCACGTGTTCTAAGAGATGTTACTTCCAAAGGCAAGGAAGGTTTTAAGGAATTATTCTGTGCTTATCGAAAACGGCGAAATACATGACATCATTTGTCAGAAAAAAAATAGACCGGCACACACAGTTGTTAGTGTTAGTAAAGGAATTCCCGTTTGTTCTGAAACATGCAGATGATAACAGTGTCAAGGATCCCCTGGTGACAATCAGGTTAGAAACTCTAAATTGATGAATGAAATAACTAAGTTTGTGAATTTTTATATACTTCATGTTTTTCGTTATTAAAATCGCTTTGTGTTGGGGTGGGGTGGGGTAATACATAACCGGGTGGATAAGAGAATGATATAATTATTACGGAGAATTGTACTGACGGAAATAATACATAAGAACTTTATGTGATTATTTCTTCACAACCATCTCCCATCCACCTGCACTATATTGTGCATTACCAATAGCCCTTAATGCGTTTGCCATGGAAAAAACATACGTGTTCATATTTTAAATGCACTCGTCAAAAATGACTAAATTGCTATGATGTATACAGCATGGCAAAGTCTGTGGCCATAAGCTAAATATAAATACTTAACCCATCAGAGTAAGGCATAAAACGTATGGCACATTAACCTTCTTTGATTGTAGGTATGTAGTACTAGCATCCAAGGTTTTGCTGGGTTATTTTGTGGTTTTTTTATTGAAGCATAAACAACGCCCAATAAATTAAATTTGAATTTGCAATAGCTGACATCTGAACACGTTTCAAGACAGCAATTGAAGGATGATATTTAACTCACAAAGACATCTTTTTCCAATAAGGCAGTACAACTTACCAAGATGAATCCTGTCACCAAGTTTAATATTGTAGGCAGGACAGAACGCATATAGCATGCCAATAGCTAATGTGTCCATGTGCTACACGCAAAAGAGTAGCCAAAGCCAGTAAATGATGAAATGTCGGTCACGATGACCTTTGTGTTTGTAAGGGCGTGGTAGCGACAGAGATACATGTCATGATCAATTTCACTATTGTAACATGAACAGTGCCTGAGAAATGTAACTCAAACACAAAATGTATCACAGGTCAGTGAGCGTAATGTAAGGATGCAAATTTGTGTCGATCTAAGAAAAGCACATTACTTTGGACCAGAGAACAGTTAGTTTAATTTATGGGGACATGTGCTTGTTAAATTCCTATACTGCTATGATTTATGATGCCTGTGTCGGGAGAGGAAGTGATTCTTAATTAAGCCTTCGTTTACTTAGCTGTTCGACGACTAGAAAGGGGACGTTTAACTTCGATTTAATATTGGAACTGTCAGAATTGAAATTCTCCAGAACAGTTATTCGGGAAAGTATAGATCAGGCTGATCCCAATTTTGGCGCCTATTTATAAAAGGCGGTAAATATATTTAATACTGACTGGTTACGCTAAATAAGGGGCGTGGTTCCCACACGAATTTCTTGGGGGTTAAATTACCGTCATCGAAAAATCTAGTTAGTCTGCATTTTTGTCTGTAAGAGTGAAACTATAAGAGACTCCGAGAGTAAATTTGGAAGTCATTTTCTCGTAATTTATTCATTTGTGTAACTGAGACGAGATTGGAATTGTTATGTCTCGTGTGCTGTTAATGTGAGTCAGGATAGAAAAGCCATTAGGAAGTACATTAATCAAATGAAACTAGTTTTGTTTAAGGTCTGCCATGTTTAGCTGTCCAGATAGCCTTGGTATCTGTCTGAATTCCGATAGAATGATATCTGACCATAACGAGAGGGAAGTAATGATCGATTCTCAGTAGAATAACCGACAGAAACTTTAGGTCGCTTCTCTGTTTATTTTAAAAGGGAAAATAGCTCCACTAATGTATACAGTGACGTATCTACTGACATATCCACGTACCTACTGATACAAGTATCTACGTATGTACATGCTACCCACAAAAGTTTGAGGGCCGGTAAGAGGTGAGACCGAGAGGAACAACTACCGTGACGTTGGAGTGAACCGGAATGCACAGGTTATGAAGTTGTACAAGGCAATGACTTCGATTGTTCACTCGATTATATGATGAACCGATTCTATCATTTAAACAGATCGGTTATCTGCATTAATATATTTGTGTTTGAAATTCGTTGAAATATTTATTTAAAAAAGAAGTGTATCTTCCTAACGTAATGTGCTAATCACCAATGTTTATGTAATTGATTAAATTGTTGTTTTCCTATAGAGGGTCTCGTGTCATTCTGTTCTATGTATCTGCTCAGATCTCTATTTATTATACCTGTAAGTGTACTCGATCCGGGCAATAACACCTAGGGCGATTATCTCCTAGATAAGGCGATCCAAATAAAGCGGACATCTTGTAAGAAGGTACAATCCGCCAATTAACCCACCCCATTAGGTGGACTACACGTAAGATATGGGTTGAAATGACATACTATAGAACTGAGGAAAACGTGCTCATCAAGATGCATCCCCCACCAAGCATATACACATGATGCGAAAACGTCTGCGGTTATGAGGTTGGCACCAAACGTAACCTTGAGGAATCAAATATGAATGCAAGTCAAAGTGAACTTCTTGCATGGGTCTAGTACTAAAAGGTATGTATACAGTGATCTAGTTTAATGATCGAAGCATGAACAGTTAAACATATGTGTTGTGTTTTGCTAAATAACACAAAACAAACTTTGGTCTAACTACTTTAATGGCTAGATTACAACTGACTGAAACAGTGAGAACACACCCACACTAGTTTCTCACGCTAATGTTATCATGAGGCGTATAATGTTACAACTGAGTGAGAGCCTGGTGCTGACCTTAGGTGACCTGTAATTGTCAGACCATTTGCAGCAACAGAATCTTAATAACGTATATTACCACAACTCCCCTAAAAAGGAGTTTTGTGGTTTTCTTTTAAATTTCTCCTTTTCTTTTTAATAAATTTGTAAACATTTTCAAACTCGACAAAGTTCTATTTTGCACATGAATGTATATATCAAATAGTTTCTGGTGAGTTGTAAAAGTTCTACTAATTGTAGTTAAAATTAAGTTCTAGCCCTATGACATTCGCAATCATTCTTATACCCATGAAAACAAATACATGGGGCACTGCCACTAAAATTTAAAGTCCTACTATTTTGTTCTTCAATCCAGTTGTTATCACTGAATATAAACTGATTTGATATAACTGATGTATTATTATGCCCTTAACCACTTCCAGTTTCTAATATTCAGAAGACAATTTTTGTAATTAAAAAAATATCAAGTTCACATAACAAAATATCTATCTTGCAGGCTTTTTTATTAGAACGTCCATTCCTTGTTCGAATCTCTCATGTCTGGTTTGGCTCATTGATGACTTACTGGCGTCTTCTTATTTAGTGCAGTGACCTCCTTGTAAGTATCTGCGTATCTATCATATATTTCTGGTAATGTATCTTCTGTTTGTAAGATATGTCTTCAGTTTTCACATCATACGTCCTCGGAATGTTACTTTTTCTGACGACTACAGCTGGTTTCCAGAGATCTTGTCTTCTGATTCTTACATTGTCTCCGGAAGTCGTATTTGGAGGCTCTTTAGCTGTTCCGTCATACTGTTTCTTTTGCTGATTTTTCTTTTCACCCTGTTTCCACTTTAGATTTCTTTCATTTATTACTTGGGGATGTAGCTGTATGGTGGTAGTAGGTAAAGATGGTCGAAGTCTTCGACTCATAAGAATGTTTGCCGGAGATCCTATATCATCAATTGGTTTATTTCGATATTCCAATATCGATAAATATGGATCTTTTCCATCTCTCTTGCCTTACTGAGAATTCCTTTGACAGTTTGAATGGTTCTTTCTGCCAAACCATTAGAATGTGGATACTTTGGACTCGACGTAGCTTGTTTTAATCCCCAGGTTTTTGCAAACTGACCATATTCGTTTGAGGAGAACTGTGGTCCATTATCACTTCTTACTACTCGTGGTATTCCATGTTTTGCAAAAACTGACTTTGTGTGTGTGATTACTGTACCTGCTCGTGTGATTTCTAACTTGGTAAGTTCAAAATATCTGGAGCCATAGTCTACTATCAAGATATAGTTGTAATTATTCCACATGAATAAATCCGTTGCAACCATTTCCCATGGTGCAGTAGGTTGTATAGACATTAATGGTTCTTTTGTATTTGACTTTCTGTATTCCTGGCAAGTAGAACAATTCGATACTGTGTCTGCAATTTGAACATTCATGCCAGGCCAATGCATAATGTCTCTTGCTCTTTGCTTTGTCTTCTCAATGTCAGTATGACTTTTGTGCAATTCTTTTTTTTCTGAAGGGCATCTGGTATTGCAATCTTCTCTCCTTTTACAACCAATCCGTCCATTTCTGAAAGTTCATCTCTAGAATTCCAGAAATTTATGATTTCAAAACGTACGAGATGTCTATGATTTGGCCATCCCTTTCGAATCATTTCTCGTAATGTGTTCATTTTATTATCACGTTTAGTTCTGTTCTTTACTGCTTCCAACTGTGTATCTGCAATCTGTATATTTGACATGATCATATGAATATATCACTCAATTTTACTATCCATGTTCATATTAGATGTGTCCGTTTGTCTGTATGCTCTCGACACTGTATCTGCTGCAATTAACATTTTTCCTTGACAATACGTTAAGTTAAAACTGTACTTCTGCAGTCGTAAAAGCATTCTATGAAGTCTAAGCGGTGCGGCAGATAGAGGTTTCTTGAGGATTGATTCCAGAGGTTTATAATCCGATTCAACTTGTAATTGATTAAATCTTTCAAGACCAAATAACACAGAAATCAGTTCTTTTTCGATCTGTGCATACCTTGTTTCTGCATCTGTTAAAGACCTTGATGCAAAAGCTATGGGTTTACCTGACTGCATTAACACTGCTCCAAGTCCTGATTTTGATGCATCGCAACAACGACAGGCTTCTTAACATCGAAGTGTTTCAATACAGGCTCTTTGTTTAGAATCTGTTTGATCTCTTCATATGCATATTTCTGTGCAGTTTCCCAAACAAATTCGTCACTTTTCGAAAGTACTCTGATTAGTTTTGTCACTGTAGACATATTTGGGATAAATTTCCTTTCATGTCCGTCGGAGCGGGCATTTCTGTGATTGTTATTACTTTTTCTGGGTCAGGTTTAATACCTGATGATGTCAAAATGTGTTCCACTTAGCATACTTCTGTTAGTTCAAATTGTCATTTTTCCAAATTCAGTGTCAGATTTATTTTCTGGCATCTCTTTAAAACATTTTTCAGTTTTCCATCTTGAGTTTCCTTTGAAGTTCCCCAACCAATTATGTCATCTATAGCAGTCTCCACCCCAGGCAGGTCCTCAAAAAAAAGCTGCCATGCATTTCTGGAACACTTCTTGAGCAGATTTAATGCCAAAAGGCATTCTCAGGTAGCAATATCTACCAAACGGGTTGTTAAATGTTGTCAGTAACTGGCTTTCTTCATCCAGGATTATTTGACAGTAACCATGATATGCATCTAGTTTGGAGAAAACCTTAGCTCCAGCCATCCTTGTGGTCATATCTTCAATTATAGGAAGTTGATAGTGCTCTCGCTTGATAGCTTGATTCAAATTTCTCGGATCTAGACACATTCGTAGTTTTCCCGACTGGGGATTTTCAACAACTACTAATGAACTGACCCATTCTATCGGTTCATTTCCTTTTCGTATAACATTTTTCCTTTCCACCTCTTTAAATTTGACATCAGTACCATGAAGAGTCAGAGTGACGTAGCATTCTTTGCCACTGATTTTAGTGTTTGCTTTTGTCACTGTTCCTACAAAAGATGTTTCTTCCTCTTCTTGCATACCATGCACCCGTTATGTCTTGCAGCATTTCATAAAATGATGTTGTTTTCTACACATGTAGCATGCTTTTCCATAGGCTGGACACCTACCTTTTGCATGTAAATTGCCACATTTACCACAGTTGAATAATCTGGAGTCTGATTTCATATATAACATTTCCGCTTTACTTGGTTGTGCCATTTTCTTTTCTTTTTCTTCATTTTCACACCACGAACTTCATATGTTTCAGCTGCTTCATTTTGCATACTTTGAATCTGCTTTTTGGATTCTTCGTCTGCTCTGCAGATAGCAAGTGCTTTATGTAGTCTCAGCTGATCTTCTCGTAAAAGTCTTTATTTGACTACATGAGAATTAGTACCACGGATAATTCTATCTCTCATCATTTCATCCTGTAGATTTTCAAATTTGCAGTTATTTGCAATCAATTTAAGCTCAGTTACATATTGGTCAAAGGTTTCATTCCTTTGTTGAATTCTTGTATTGAATATGTGCCTTTCTACTGTAATTTTCTGCTTCGGACTGCAATAGTCCTCACACTTCTTGATAAGTGCGGCAACCTCATCAGCTTCATTGGCCTCATATGTCAATATGTTGTAAATGTCTCTACCATCCTGACCAATAATATATAGGAAAGCACTGAATTTTTATTTGTCTTATCTGCAAGCGCAACTCCTAAGTAAACTGCATAATCTGCTTCCACCTCCTCCAAGTTTCTGCTAGATGGTTAGGCCGACAAATCAGCCCTTCACCCGTGATGATATTGATTTTCGGCTGATGGGCTTATATCACCTATTCATTAAAATCTGCAATTATCTGCATTTAAATTTGTCTGCACACATCGGTGTACATGTTATACACCTACCGGTATTTCTCGTGGCTGTACATCTCCCGTCGGCTGAAGGGTTCTTTTGGTGACATGCAGATTATATTTCCTGAGTAAATCATATGTTTGGTGACTTGTAAATCCACATGGAATAGCACAACCATCTGTCCTGTGGCCAGTTTGAATTTAGCGCTTGATATGGCTGCTACCAATTACCGGTATGTGTCTAAAGTGTATGCGGGTTTGTTCCGGATTGATTTGCATGCAGCAAAATTGCACATTTTAATGAACAGGTGACATCACACCCACGTCGTTCATCAGTATCAACATAGATTTCTGTGGCTGATTTACCGGACTACTAGATGGTGTGAATTAAAGTCCATTTCAGGTGGCTGATAAAGTTTTTCCATGATGTCACAATTAACTCTTAAACATGTGGATCCAAATTTTAGTATTGTTATGGAGATATACTTCTTCATGGTATTGTTACATATATTTGATTTAATTTAGATTTGATTTAAGTTATGTTTGATTTGATATGACTGTTTATGGGTTTTGGAGTCTATATATTTTTTTTGCATGTCAACGAAATGTAATTTTGTTTACAAGGAATTTGATATTTCCCAGAAAATTCAGTTTGACATGAATGTTTCCATTAATACCTAATAATAAAACACTTGTTTCTATTTTTGAATTAGTTTCTGGTCTTGATTGAGGGTCAAGTAAACAACTTTTTCTATGAGTAAAATGATTGGTTCTTATCAAGGACATATAGGAGCTATATGAATTTCACATGCAAACATGCTCACGTCATCCTCTAATTAGGCATTTCCTAAATTGCGAAATAGTGATGTTTGGAGAGAAAAATCTTAGATTCCGGGCTTTTAAACACTTGATGTCAAGTTGTTTTCTTCTGTTGTGACCAGTATTGAAGTTTTGAGTTTTTGAGTTATACGTTAATTTTTCTTCAGATTATTTGGACTCTTAGAAGATTAATTCGTTTCTCTGGAAATATTATTGTAGTCATACAGAACTCTTGAACAAGGACTTTTCTTGAAAATTTTATTTGGATTTCCAAGGCCGGAGGATTAATTATTATGTTCTACAAGGAACTGTAGACGTCAACACAGTACAGGCTACAGCATACGTCATCACCTTCCATTTTGGATTCCTCGTCGGGACTCGAACTTGGAATCATTAGAACATTTCAATATTAGAACTTAAAAAAATTTGTTCGTGGATTATTCTTGTATTATTTTTGGATTTGATTCTGGAAACCGTTAGTTCATATTTTTTTATTTTTACAGTATGTTTCCAGGGAAATAAATTATTTGTTATAGTTTTCAAAGTTTGTTGATTCCACTCTTTCTTGTGTTACTGTTTATTCGAGCCTAAACACGTAACAATATAAATCCAACTTATTCCAAAATTGTCACTTTTGACACCATGTTATCTTTTGCTAAATAACACAAAACACGGTTTGGTCTTACTACTTTAAAGGCTAGATTACAACTAACTGAAGGGGCCCCGAGTGGCCGAGTGGTCTCAAGCGCTCTTCGTTACGGATCACTGCCATCTCACCTCTGTCTGCGGCGGTTCGAGTCTAAGATTCAGCCAATGTGGGCATGTGAGAAAGCTTGCCAGTAGCTTCTCGTGGGTCGGTGGTTCTTTCCGGGGTTTTCCGGGTTCTTCCTCCACCATTAATACTGGCCGCCATGTATAGCCTATCGTGCTGAAAAATGGCGTTAAACCCCACAACAACAACAACAATTAACTGAAACAATGAGAACACATCCACACAGTTATTATAAGGTATATATGGTTACAACTGATTGACACCCTGGAGCTGACCTTAGGTGACCTGTAACTGTCAGACCATTCGCAGAATGTTAATACTGTATATTACCACAAATATGATTTAACCAAAGTCAGTTAAGTAGGAACCATGGGACACACACAAGGATCTACCTTCGAGAAGACGGTATAGTATTCATCCACATACTAAGATTATTGATTCTAGGTATAGCAGTATTATATATGATGCCATGAGCTAAATTCGGTCACTTGACATAAGCCAATAAATTGTGAAATGTAGGTAATAGCGACATTTTTAGATGTAACGGTGTGATACTAATATAGATGCATACAGTAATTTAGTTTGATGATTGTGACATGAAGTATGAGATTGAACCCAAGCTAACGATTGTGTCCTACTTTTGCGAAGAGGATGTAACACTCATCAAGATGAGCACCCAAACTGGGTTACTTGATTCTATGTATAACAGTATCATACAGGGTGCAAAAAAAAACACAAAAAAAACACAACTACTTAGCGATGAGCTGAACGCAAAATTTGAACGTAAGCCAGTAAGATGTGATGTGTATTTCGCATTGAGCTTTTGTTGTAAGGGTGTGGTACTAGTAGGTGCGCATACAATCATCTAGTTTGATGATTCTAGCATTATCGGAGCATGGTAAATACACTTTAAACAGAATATTTATCCAACATCATTAAAGCATGAAACACGAGTCACAATGACAAGTTTTATTATGAGTTTGTTATATTCATGAAGATGCATTCCCTCATAAAGTTCAATGATTCTATATACAACAGTTCCCACATATACACACGCAAATACACACACACGCGTGTGTGCGTGTGTGTGTGAGTACAAAAAATCTGTTTTTCACGAACATAACACCAAACTGTAACCTATGCCAGAAAAATTTGAAATGTAGGTAACAGTGACATTCTTCTATTGTTTGATCATTTTAGCATGAACACGGCTTGAGATATAAACTAAAATCAGAAAATGTATTGAAAATTAGTGAAGTGTGAAATACAATCCATACTGTCCTAATATTGTGATGAGAGTGTAGTACTCGTCAAACTGCATTCACTTGAGAAGTCTCATGAATACAGCTATACCAGCAGTGTGCTAAAAGACTGTCCGATACGCAACACCTTAAGCAAGAATATACAATTGATGTATACATGCATGTACAAAGTTATCCGACCCCATTCCCAGGGTGTATGAGATGCAAGACATACTCCAAAAATATCCCCTTGGACCTAGGAAGAAAAATTGTTGACATGCATCTTGGCTGAACATATGTTCAATAAATTCATTTACTTTCGTGCTTGTCGATTTTTGTGGTTCTGAGACAGTCGTATTTTCGTCGCTGCTAAGTTTTCTGGATTGCGACAGGGGTACTGTTATTTTCAAAGATTACGAACTGTTTATTAGGTCTTGAATTTCGTGGCTTGTAGTAAACACAAAAGCCACGAAACTTTTGTACCCCAGGAGCATGTTTTTATATGTGCTGAGGCTGATACCTGCTCCGCCGCTGGTGGGTGGAGGTAGTACGAAAGCTCCATACTTCGTACAGGTGAGAAGGAAAAGCAGTTCCTAACAACACGTTTCAGAGAACGACTGGTAGAAAACATATTCAACATATCCCTAAAATAAAGAAAGTTGTAATAAAAAAACACTCTTTGTGAAGAGTGTGGGTTGATTGGCGGAGGATTGTATCTTCTTTCAAGGTGTCCCCTTTATTCGGTTCTCGTTATCTAGGAGATGATCGCCCCACGGTGTTATTGCCCGGATCGAGTAAACTTATAGTTAGAATAAATAGAGATCTGAGCGGATATATAGAACAGAACGACTCGAGCCCACCTACATTAAAGATCAAAATTTAATCAATTACATAAACAAAGGTGACAACACAATGCATTAGGAAGATACACACTTCTTTTTGGAATAAATCTTTCACCAAATTTCAAAACACAAATATATTTATAAAACTAGTTGATCTGTTTTACTAATAGAATTAGTTCATCATACGATCGAGTAAACAATCGAAGTGTTGCCTTGTACAATTGCATAACCTGCTTATCTCTGGTTGACTCCAATTTCACTGTAGCTGTTCTCTGTCCTTTCGCCTTTTCCTCTCTTTTTCTCTCCCAACCTCCCTACGGTTTCGCCTCCTTTCGGCCCTCAACCTTTATGTAGGGTAGGTGGATATGTAAACATGTAGATACACAGATGCGTGGATACGTCAGTGCGTATGTACATCTCAGGATACCTCTGGGAATACGTATGAAGAGTTATTTTCCCCTTTTAAAACAAACAGAAAACAACCTAAATTTTCTGTCGGTTATTCTACTAGGGATAGAACGTTAACTCCCCTCTCGTTATCAGATCTTACTATCGGTACTGATACCAGAAGCTATTTAATCGGGCCAAGCATGGCAGACCAAAACAAACCTAGCTTCATAAGAATAATGTACTTACCAATGGCTAATTCATCACTTCGCATTAACACACGAGACTTAGAAGTTCCGCTCTTCTCTCAATTACACAAATGAATGAATGAAATTCACTACTTGACTTTACGTTATGTTCAGCGAATGCACATATTCAAGTCGTTAGCATACGTGAAATCACACTGCATGGCTTAACAACGTTAATTTCAGTCAATATGTACTCAAGTCTTTATCATACTTGAAATTACTTGAGATAGGTGAATTCACACGGATTCTCGTAATTCATATCAACTAAAGTAATGCATGAAATTCTTAGAACCTAATTCCAATACAAACAATTCGACAGCTCTCTCTCTCTCTCTCTCTCTCTCTCTATATATATATATATATATATATATATATATATATATATATATATATATATATATATATATATATATATATATATATGTATATATATATATATATATATATATATATATATATATATATATATATATATATATATATATATATATATATATATATATATATATATATATATCACAATAGCCTCAGACTCGTTAGCATAACCGAAATATATACAGAAAGCCATGTTGACATGCGAAAGTAGTAAGGTGGGCCACCATAGCCTCAATGGGAATTAGCATTACAGAGACCCCTGGGCCACTATAGCCTCAATGGAAAATTAACATGGAGAGAAATCGTGAGCCACTATAGCCTCAAGGGAATTTAACATGGAGAAAAAGTCTTGGGCCACTCTAGCCTCAAGGGGAATTGAACATGGGATTTTTTTTATTTTTTTTTTAAATTTTTTTAAATTTAAATTTAAATTTAAATTTAAAAAAGGGTAGGCAATTGAAAAGTCATTCTCTTTTCGAGAAATATGGCTGGCCCTGAAAAGGGCCTTTGGGTTTATGTTAATGTATTCATTAACATAAAGGGCACCGCATTGGTCTTCTTCTTGTCCTTAGGCTGCGTCTCACTGTTGGCCCGTAAATCATCACTCTTTTCAGGCATCCTTGTCTTTCAACGTAGATCCTACGTATCCACAGGCTGGTGCTTGTCCTGTGGACAACGGTCCACTTGGATCGGACATACATGAGCATGTCCGTCCTAAACATCATGGAAGACACAAGGGTGGATGACTCAACTGTGGTCCACATCTTGAAGCGACGAGAACAGGTGAATCAATGCAGTGAACTGCGCTTATTTATAGGTACAGGTAGGATTGAAACGGATTGAGTTCATTCACCAATCCAAACACGCGTTACAAAATTCAGTCAGCTCGCATCCAATCCGAAGAGAACAGTCTGTGACGTCACGTGGTCTATATAGATTCGTTAGCGCTTGTGTGCAGTCAATCTATGCGACAGTGATTCAACATGACGGAAACTCCAAGGGAACCCGGACTTACTTTCAGAAGAGGTGAATTGGGATTTTGTGGATTTTCTCTCCTCGCAAGAATTTGTTCGGGAACCTTCGTTACCTTCTTCATTACCGCAAGTGGAGAATTTTAGACAGAGACAGAAAGAAGAATTGGAGAAATTTATGCAACGACAAAAGGAAGCGGAACAAGCTTTTCTCCTACAGCAACAGCAAGAAGAAGAGGTAAGAAAAAAACAACAGCAACAACAGCAAGAAGAAGTAGCAGCAAAGAAACAAGAGGGTGAAAATCAAACGGTCACGGTACTGTTGGACATTTTAGCGGAGTTAAGAAGTCTGAAACAAATGTATCAGAGTTCTTTATTACGACCGAAGAGAATACGACCTTCCCGAGCTAAACACGTTAACCCTGTGACTAAGCCTACCGTACCACCCTTAGTGATTTCAACCCAATCATCATCATTACGCAGTCCAGAAGTAGGCCTTGGCCGTGGCAAAGGCTTAAGGCAGTTAAAGTTGATTGCTTAAACTCACCCCTACACCATAAAGAAAAAAAGGCCCTTTTCAGGGCCACCCACATTTCTCGAAAAGAGATAGCCCTTCAATTTTGCCAATAACTCAAAAAAAAAAAAATAACCCACCCATTTTACCCTTATAGTACGTGTCTGTGTATGAGTGCGTGAGTGTAGCTTCTTATTTTAAAATCAAAACTCAAAGACACTTACCTTGTATCATCAATTTATTCTTTTCTCCATTTTTTACAATCCAATTCACAATTCACAACATAACACTTTAATTAAAAGTTCATTGACTTCTTCTGTCTCCTTGTTTAGTCTCTCTGTTTTTTGAATTTTTTCACCGTCTTTTCCTCTTCTTCCTTCTCGCTTTCTTCCCTTCTTCTTTTCTTCTCCTGTTTCTTTTTCTTCACCTGTCTTCTTTCTTCCTCAGAAGAATCCCTCTCTTCCTCTGAAGAATCTCTCTCTTCTTCTGAAGAATTCCTCTTTTCTTCTGATTCCTCTTGTTTCTTTTTTGGGCAATCTGGAGACCAATGTCCTTTTTCTTTACAATAATAACAGGTATCTTGACTTTTGTCTTTTTTAGCCCCTGTTTTTTTTCTTTTTTGACGGTCTGGACACTCTGAAGACCAATGCCCTTTCTTCTGACAGATATAGCAAGTATCTTGACTTTTATCTCGAAAGGAAGGAGAGTAGTCCGTGGGCTGGTCTGAAGAGAATTTTCTAATGACCTCTCGCAAAGCTCTGACGAAACGCTCGATTTGGTTAGTCTCTTCCATCGTTGTGCTCGGCTTGAGAGTAAAATGAATAGTGAAAGGACAAGACACACACCCTTTTATATACGCTGGTCTGCCAGGACTATAAATTAGTCTATGGTGTTTAAACTTGAGTCATTTGACGTTTTTCACTCAAGATGAGACGATCCTATTCATTCGAGAAGAAAGAAGAAGAAAGTAAGAGGCAGAAACGTGATCTATCGCCTCGTACCAGGGCTGAAATTTTGGCACAAATTCATGCCAGTGATTTTGAAGAGGACATGAGTGAACCAGAATCCGAACCCTCTAAACCAAGTTCACCACCCTTAGTCAACCCAGAAAAATACTATTCCATTCGAGAGACGGAAAAGCGCTCCTCTAGAAAATTTAGAACCACCGCTTACACCTACACAGTGAAGTTTAAAGATTTCAAGTCCGACGTACCGTTGGAGAAAGCAGAAGGGTTCATCACCGAGATGTGGGATTCTTTGCTCACCTCACTCAAGCGACAATGTCAACCCAAAGAAGACGATCTCTTGACACTATCCATAGATCACGACAGCTTGAAATCCCCTGTTTGGATCGAGTTTAGCAGACCCGCAGAACTAACCCCTTCCAAAGTCATGGACAAGATTCAACACGTACAACAATCTAATGATCAGTTTGACATCACCGATGGTAAAGCCACACTGAAAATGGCTCACGTCTCTCTTCCTCAAGGGACTGGACGCAATAAGGTCTTATTGGTGAACGACCTTCGCAGCACCAAAAAGAGTCTCGTCCGAATTCACAACCCTCAAGACCAGATGTGTTTAGCCCGTGCCATCGTGGTGGGACGAACCTATGCCAACAAGAACGACACGACAGAATGGAAAAGAGCCTGGAAAACTATTCGACAATCGGACCGAGCCAAACAACGAAACGAAGCAGAACTCCTGTTGCAACAACCTGGCCTGTCCAAAGACACACCCTGTGGTATTCCTGAGATGCAGAAATTGCAAGATGCCCTAGCTCCACGCTACACCTTGAAAGTGCACCCTCAAGAAATGCGCGGACCTCTGTTGTTTCGAGGTCAAGATTTTAAGGACGGAAAATACATTCATGTTTATTATCACGATGACCATTTCGATACCATTACCACTATCACTGGATTCCTGGGATACAGATATTACTGTGAGAAATGTGATTATGGTTATAACAATCGAGAGCAACACAAGCATTGTGGATGGAAATGCCCAGGATGTTTGGCCTCTCCACCCTGTCTGAGCGAAGAACCAGTGCCTTGTTCAACTTGTCTGCGCACGTTTGTCAGCCCTACCTGTTACCAACAACATCTGAAGACGCAAGGTTCACAGAAGAAATGCGCTTGTCAACTCCTGAGATTGTGCCCTACCTGTGGACAAGGCATACTTACCAATAATGCCAAGGCACACGTATGTCGAGGAAAGAAAAAATGTCACATTTGTCACCACATCGTGGACTTGGAACACCAATGCTACGTGCAAAAATACCAACCCCTACCAGAGAAAGAGGACGGTCACAAGAAGAAAGGCAATTTCATCTTTTTCGATTTCGAATGCATGCAAGAGACTGGCATTCACATTCCTAATTTCTGCGTGGCTCATCGAGCGTGCGAGAAGTGCATTCAAGAACCTATCTTCAGTCATTGCCCTCACTGCAGCAAAATTCCTGGAGGGCGTGAAAAAATCTTTCGAGTACCAAAGACGCTAGACGATTTTGCCCAGTGGGTCTTAGACCCCATCGACAAGACGTGGAGCCAAGAGGACATTGAACGTTACGGAGATTGTCATCGTCATGCCACGGTGATGGCTCACAATTTTTCCGGATACGATGAACAGTTTCTTCTCAGATACTATACGGAACATGGCACCGAACATCCTAAAGTGACTTTGAACGGAGCCAAAATCATTTTCATGCAAGTGGGACAAGTACAGTTTAAAGATTCGATGAGCTACTTGGCCATGCCTTTGAGTCGAATGCCTAAAACGTTTGGAATGACAGAAATGGCTAAAGGGTACTTTCCTCACTTTTTCAATACGGAAGCCAATCAACATGCCGTTCTACCCCTTTTGCCTGAGGCTCACTATTACGACCCCGACAACATGCGTACCGAACAACGAGAAGCTTTCTACGCTTGGTACCAGGCTCACGCCTCGGACCCTTTCGACTTTCAGGAAGAAATGTTAAAGTATTGTCGTTCCGACGTGGACATTTTACGGCGTTGCCGTGGAAAATTTCGAGAGCTGTTCATGGAACACGGAGGGGTCGATCCTTTGAAAGAAGCTTGCACCATTGCCAAAGCGTGTTCCTTAGTGTATCGACAACGATTCATGCCTGAAAACACCGTGGCTGTCATCAGCCCTCAAACGACCCACTTTGTCAAGCGTCAATACTCGGTCAAAGCCCTACGCTGGTTACATTACTTGTGCGACAAAGAAGACAAGTGGATTCAGCATGCTCGCAACGGAGGGGGCGAAAAGACCATCGGAACGTATTCGGTCGATGGCTGGGACTTAGAAAACCCCAAGATCGTGTACGAGTTTAACGGTTGCTTATTTCACGGATGTCCCGTCTGTTACCCTGACCGTGGCACTAAAAATCAGTTTTTGCAACGAACCATGGAAGACTTGTACCAGGACACTTGTCAGCGACGCCTAAAGTTAGAACAGGAAGGATACCAAGTGGTGGAAATGTGGGAACACGAATACGATCACCGTATGAAAACCGATCCCGAGTTTAAACGCCTCGTGGAAAGTTACCAGTTCATGGACCCGCTGAACCCGAGGGATAGTTTGTACGGAGGAAGGACCAATGCCACCTGTTTGCTGTACCAAGCCGACGAAGAGAAAGGAGAAGAAATCAAATACTTGGACGCGTGTTCGCTGTATCCCTACGTGTGCAAATATTGTCGCTTTCCTGTAGGGCACCCGCAATTGCTGACGGAACACATCGACCTGAAAAACATTCGACATTACGAAGGCTTGATCAAGTGTAAAGTTTTGCCTCCCACGAACCTATACCATCCCGTCTTACCTCACCATTGTCAAGGCAAACTGATGTTTCCCTTGTGCCGTACTTGTGCCGAAACGTGCAACCAGGACCAGTCTTGCCATCACAGCCAGGAAGAACGTGCCTTGACGGGAACTTGGGTCAGCGTAGAATTGTTCAAAGCTCTGGACATGGGATACCAACTGTTAGAAGTGTACGAAATTTGCCACTTTCCCAAGACACAACAGTACCACAAGGGTGATCCCAGTCAGAAAGGCATTTTCGCTGACTACGTGGATGCCTTTTTGAAACTGAAACAAGAAGCCAGCGGCTATCCTTCCTGGTGTCACACTCCAGAAGACCAAATACAATTCAAAGAGAAATACTATGAACAAGAAGGCATCTCTTTAGACCACATCGAGAAAAACAAAGGCAGGCGATCGTTTGCCAATGTGATGTTAAATTGCTTGTGGGGTAAAATGGCACAACGACCGCGTTTACCCAAGACGGAATATTTGACAGAACCTTCCCGCTACTTCCAGATGATTCACGACAAAACCAAATACATGAAACACGTGGACGTCGTTCGAGAGGATTTGATCTTGGTCAATTACGAAGAAGATCTGGACTTTGTACAAGACGACCCTTTTGGAAATGTCATCATTGCAGCTTACGTGACAGCCCATGCTCGCTTAAAATTGTACGAAGCTTTAGAACTGTTAGGGGAACGCGTCCTGTACTTAGACACGGACAGTTGCATTTACATCCATCACCCGATTCAACATCACCCTGACATCGAAGGAGACCGTTTAGGAGCCTGGACAGACGAGCATCCCGACGACAAGATTCTAAGTTTCGTCAGTGGTGGTCCCAAAAATTACGGCTACAAATACCGGGACAAACAAGGAGAAGTGCACACGACGTGCAAAGTGAAAGGACTGACTCTGAATTATCGTACCAGTCGAGTGGTGAACTTTGGGGTATTGAAAGAAGCCTTACAATCGGGAGAGGATGGAAACTTTAAAGTGACCACCTACCAGCCGAACAAGATTGTACGTTTACCCACTCACCACATCGTCAGTCGACCCTTGGAAAAAGTCTATCAAATCGTGTACCAGAAGCGAGTGCGACTTCCCAATCATTTCACCTTACCGTATGGTCACGTCGGTATTGGTCTGTATATAAAAAGGAACCCTAGGCAAGATCGATAGTTCATTGTGACTACCAAGACCAAGCGAACAAGATGAATACTTTGAAAGAGACATCGTTTCAGTTTGGGGATTGTAAAAAAGTTGTATCTTCCTCTAGTGTGACTAATACTGGATGGATAAGACCCAGGCATTGCGACGGAAAATGTCCGGAAGGAAACTGCGATTGTCCATGTGGTTACCATTGTAATTGCGTAACGGAGTTTGCAGACGAGTGCGATTGTGAGCCTTGCGATGGGTACGATGCTGTACGCTGTGACCTGAGCGATGCCGTAAAGCATCATGGGAACTTTAGTGTCCCTACCCCTATCATGGAAAGGGATGCTGTGCGTGTCAAACCTGAGGGATGCGAAAGTGATGCCGCTCGTCCTCTTGGACATTTTACTGGGTTTCGTTTTAAAGGGGAATGTTCACCTCCACGTCCACCCCCCCCCCACGGATGTCATCCAGCCCTGAGCAAACTCCTGCCCATGTCACTCAACCCTCATCGAAACGAACCTGTGAAAGACGAATATTCGTTCCCTGTGCGTTTGTCGGAATACTGCGACTTTGAAAATCGTCTTCAATCGTTCAAAGGAAAATGGCCAAAGTATCTGGGAGGACCGACCCCCGAAGAATTAGCCAGAGCCGGATTTTTCTACTTGGGCGAAGGAGATAAAGTCAAGTGCTTCAGTTGCGGTGTGTCACTTCACCACTGGGAACCGCAAGATTCGGCCTACGTAGAACATGCTCGATGGTCACCGAATTGTCATTACTTACCCTTAGTAGGACCGAGACATTGAAGTAACTTACCATGTCGTTGACGAAGAAGGAACCAGATTGGTTAGGAGTCAAATGTTGGACATCACCGAGACCAGTATTTAAACTTCATTTCAAAAACGATATTGAATCATTACCTAAAGAACTGCAAGAGAAGATTTACAAAGAAGTTTGGCACGGGTTTGCCAGAGTGAAATCTCAATGGGTCACTGTAGAACTTTTGTGTCGAGAAATTCATAAGAGGAAAGTGAAAAAAGTCAACCAGTGTGTTAGATTTCTTTGGGTCAAGTGTGCATTCATCCTATTATATCACTCTAGACCGTTTACATCAAAAGAGTTCAGTGAGATTCTTGGACGTTACCCTGAATGGCAGTGGTCAGAAATTACTTACTATGTGGATTACTTTTGCTCTAGAAGAAGATTGTGAATTGTACGGACTGACCTATTCTTGGATACTTTGCTAAAGAACATTCGTGCCTTGCCTGTGGAGTTGAGAGAACACATTTATCTAGAACTGATCAAAATACAAGTGAAACGCAAACGCAAAGTTATTCATCCGTTTTTAAATTATGCTCTGTTCCAAAGTATAAGAAGACTGATTATGAGTGGATATTACATCAGCCACAAAGGTAAACGAGGCTATTGGCCACCACCCAAGGATTCCAAAAAGAGTGTATATACTTATGGATACTTTACAAGAGAACATTTTGGGCTTGCCTGTGGAGTTGAGAGAACGCATTTACCGAGAGCTGGTCAAAATACAAGTCAAACGTAAAGAACAGTTGCATCCGTTACGTCACCAGATCTTTAACCACTGGTACCTGAATGGTATAAGAGGACTGATTCGTCAGAAATTGTTTCAGTGGTCAGACATTGTTCAAAACTTTGAGGTCGCTAATGATCGACATGTTCATAATTATGGTTACTTCGACATTCACCTAGTGCAACGCATTGAGGAAGACAAGTTAAAGGATTACCAACATTTGTTACGTGGAATCTACTTAGCGGAAGAGGAAACTTCTAAACGAACTCTGACGTTTCGGTTACAGTATGCAAGATTTAGATTCCCTACTGGAGAACGAAGATCTCTGGCTAGAAAGTACGTGTATTGCATCCGAAAAAAAGAGAATATAAAAACAGGCTGCCATGCCACGGCTTATGTCACATGTCATTGAACAGATTCCGTGGAAGGTACTCAATGATCATATTCAAACCGTGGATCATTACCATCAATTATTACAAGAATTTTATCCAATCAATTTGGGACGACAAGTGGTGTGTGTCTTAGTGACTTGTTTTCTGGGATTTCGTTTACCAGCCGATTCTTTGTGGACTCTTTACGATCAGTACTTACCACCTCAATGGCCTTAAATGGTCACGAAAAACTCCTTTTGCTCAAAGCAATGCGTTTTCATCTGGATACTTCTCGACCTCAACAGGAAAAAAAGATTCGTCAACTTTTAGCTACCCAAGACGTGTATGACGATGTGTGTGTAGCTTGTGACTTACATCCCCATTGGACAGATGTCCGTGCCTGGAAAGAATGGGGTTTTGAGGCTTGGACCCAAGAAGTGGCCCAGTATGCACGAGAGTTGTTCAAGGAAAAAAGTTACTTTTCAACCCGTGTTAGTGACGGTGCCAGAAGAACCCGTCACCCAGGACAGGACTGTCGTGGACAGACCTGAAAGACCCTTTCGGGAGGACACTTGTGTGACCTTACCCCCTACTATAGAACTGGTTAGAACATTACCCAAAACATGTTGTACAGACACTTGTTTTTATTCCACGTTCATGGTTATCATGTGCCTTTTATTCTTGTACTTGAGCCTTTGGCTTTTATGTATTTTTGTCTTTCGTATTCATGTTTGAAAAAACATTCAATAAACGTGTTCTGAAAAAGTATATAAACTCTTGTCTTGTTTGTTTTCGTGTCACAAGTGACATTTCTCACACAATGGCTACCTCTGCTGTCTCTGCTCCCTCTTCCTTTACTGTCAAAGTCATCGACGAACACTTAGATCGTGCCAGTTGGGAGGCTTTGTATCTTCGCCATCCCTTTAACATGCTCATTGCTGGACCTAGCGGTTCAGGCAAAACCGAATTCGTCAAACGTTTGATCGAACATAAACATCATTTGATCGATCGGCTACCTCAACGGATCGTGTGGTGTTACAAAGAGTGGCAATCGGCGTACAACCTCTTGCGAGAAAGTCAAGGCGATTCCATCGTGTTTGTGGAAGGCATTCCTAAAGAAGACGACGGCATCGTCTCTGACTCTCGTCAAACCCATTTGGTCATTTTCGACGACATGTTAGGAGAAGACGAAGAAGAAATTAAATTGTGGTTCACGCGCAAAGGGCATCACCGTAATGCCAGTGTCGTTTACATCACCCAAAATTTGTTTCAACAAAGTAAAGCCCATCGCACCATCAGTCTCAATGCACATTACGTGGTCTTGTTTAAAAGCCCTTGAGATAAATCGCAAGTGCAAGTCTTAGCCAAACAGTTAGGAACGCCTTGGCTGACTCAGGCGTACGACGATGCTACTCAAACGCCACACGCCTATTTACTCGTCGATTTGAAACCTACGACTCCCGAGGATTTGCGATTTCGTACCCACTTGTTTCACCACTGGTGCCAAGACGGAGGGCCTGTCCTGTACACGTCTCCGTCCTCGACTTCATTCACTCCCCATAAAAAAATCTATAAAAACCTCAGACCCTTTTTCGTCTGTCTCACACAGTGTGAACATGACGTCCCTTCAGTCGCATCTTCCCGTCAAATTGATTCGTGCCTTGTATGGCATCAGTCGAGAAAAAAATCAACAAACACGAGCTCGTGTCTTAGAAGCTAGTCTCAAAGAAGTCTTACGATGGTTCACGGTGACGGCACGTCAATTACTCCAAGGAATCATTCAGATTCCTCATCAAACCAAACGCTTTTTCGATCGAAACAAAGTCGCTTTGGTCCAACTGGCCGATCCCCGCATCGACACTCAAACCAAAAAACAAATCATTTTGAAACCTGGAGGGAGCGGTACTCTAGGAGGGGTCATCATTCGCTCACTCTTAAGATGGGATCCTAATGCCCCCAAAGTTATCCCCAAGACAAAAGTCCAACGAAGCCCCAAGAAGAAAAAGAAAAAGACCAGGTCCCCACGAAGAACTTCTCCCGTGGCGGGACCCTCCTCTGACCAGACACCACCCCGGAAAAAGAAAAGAAGCCCCCAGAAAAAGAAACAGAGAAAAAGTCCCCAGAAAAAGAAAAGCCCACAGAAGAAAACTAGTCGCAAGAGAGGCACTTCGGCCAGGACGCAACCTTACACTCGCAAACCACGACCTGCCACGGCAGTGACTGCGTCTCCGGCATCCTCACGTTCATCCACTTCTCCGTTGATGACACCCAGAACTGAAGAGTACTTGGAGACGTTGATCACACCAAGAACTTCTCCGTTGATGACCCCCAAAAGAACTTCCCCAGTGGCAGGACCCTCCAATTTAGTGGCAGTGGCTGCTGCTCACAAAGTACCTTCTCCCAAAATGTAAGTCCAAGAAAGATCGGGCATGTTACAAAGTTTACTGGATTTGTCCAAGCAAGAACTGGCTCGATTTAGTCCGTTACGTACCCCTGCACGACGTGTCATGCCTGTCCTCAAACTGATACGACGTAAAGACAATCAGTGGCGACGCGTTCCAGTATAAAAAAGGCCTGTGACCAAGTAGGGTATCGGTGTTTTTTTGGTGCTCCTGAAGACTCAAAGATGTCACCCTCCAGAAAACCCCAAGGAAAGAAAAGGAAAGGACTGCCACCACGTTTAGCCAAACATGGGGACATGTTATCTGTCCTGTCCAAAGCTTCTCCACCCCTACGAAAAAAACTCATTCAAACGGCCTCCAAAGAGGTCATCGATACCGTGTGCGAATGTTGTTTGAACGTTTTGAAAGGCACGATCCCTTTGTCCAAACACCAGAAACAATGCTTAGGCAAACATCGTCACGTTCTTCGCCAAATGGTTCGAAAGAAAATTCCCATTCGTCAAAAAAAGAAGATGTTGGTCCAACGTGGAGGCATTTTGCCTCTCTTGTTAGGTCCCATACTGAAAGGAGTCTTAGGAACCATGTTGGGAGGACTGGTGGGAGCAAGATAAAAAGGCCCTCGGAAGTCCCAAGATCTCAGAATCGACCGCTGACAACCCCATGGAAGGACGAAAACTAGCTTTAGTGCCTTACAAACGATGGATGGAATACCATCGGTGGCAAGAACAACGCACCCCGCATTTACCTCCCAATCCCAATTTGAGCGAGATGTCCCAGTTACAACACGAATTGCAGTCCTTGATGGATCGCCAAGATTTGTCCGAAACAGAAAAATCGCAAAAGTACGGTCAACTCTTGCAACGACTGCAACTCTTTCACCAGAAAGCTTTAGACGAAACAGCTCTACCCACTCTGAAAGATTTTAAGACCTTGATGAAAAGTCCAGCTCCATCATCACTACCACCACCACCACCACCACTACTACCATCCCCAGGGTCACCAGAGATGCTACCCCACGAAGACCTGAGGAAGAAGAGATGCGAGAAGTGTTTCAAACACCGTCAGCAGCTCCCATTTCAAGTAAGATTGCAGCATCCTTGTTGACCCCGTCCCCCACACCCCAACGAGAAGAAATGAAAGCTTGGGTTAAAAAGATGATGTCCACGCCTCCTTCGACAGAAGTGAAAAAGAAAGAAGGGAAACCAGAAGTGAAAAAAGAAAAGAAGACCAAAGCCATTCCATTGCCACCACCACCACCACCACTACCTTCGACTTCTACTCCCGTAGCCCATCGGACACGTAAATCCGTTTCTAAACCACCCTTTCGACCCACCCAAAGTAGCATCACCGAAGAGTGGGTGACATATTAACACACCAAAAAAATGGAAAAAGTCTTAGCCAGCATTTACTACGATCCCTCCCATCCTGCAGGTTACGCAGGAGTTCAAAAATTGTATCGTGCTGCCAAAAGTCGACTGAAAAGTCTCCGTTTACCTCAAGTGCAACGATGGTTACAAGAACAAGCTACCTACACTTTACACAAACCCATTCGACGCAAGTTTGCCAGAAGTCGCACCCGAGTGGAAGGCATCGATCATCAATGGCAAGCCGATTTAGCCGATGTCTCTCATTTGGCCAGCTACAATCGTGGCTACAAATATTTGTTTTGTGTCATCGACGTCTTTTCCAAATTTGCCTGGGTCGTGCCCTTGACTTCCAAATCCAGCAGCGAGTTAGTGCGAGCCCTGCAACGGGTGTTGAAACAAAGCGGTCGTCACCCTCTTCGATGGCAAACGGACAAAGGCACCGAATTTCTGAACCAAGCTTTCCAGAAAGAATTAAAGAAACGTGACATTCATTTTTTTACCACCGAGAATCCCGAAACCAAAGCTAGCATCGTGGAACGTTTTCAACGCACTTTGAAAGAACGCATGTGGAAATATTTTACGCATCACCACACTCTGAAGTACATCGACATCTTACCGCACCTGGTGCAAGCGTACAACCAATCTTACCATCGAAGCATCGGACGTGCCCCGCAAGACGTGACTCCCGAGAACGAAGTGTTGGTGTTTGAGCGCCTGTTTGGTACGTCCCCGACGAGGGCTGTCCCCAAGAAAAGTGGAGAGTTGGCCGTAGGAGATTGGGTGCGCATTGGCAAAACCAAACGCACTTTTGACAAAGGTTACTTACCTAACTGGACGACCGAATTGTTTCGCGTCACTGGACGAGTGCATGGCCGTCATCCTGCCATCTATAAATTGGAAGACATGAATGGAGAAGTGCTCAAAGGAACGTTTTATTTGCCCGAGTTACAACGTGTCACCAAAAAAGAAGACGACGTGTACGACATCGAAAGCATTCTCGAACGCAGAACCCGTAAAGTGGGCAAACGACGTGTCAAAGAAGTCAAAGTACGTTGGAAAGGATATCCACCCAGTTTTGATTCTTGGATCGACGCTTCGCAAGTCATCGACTATAAAAAGAAGTGACCATCATGCCTTTTCACACAGCAGACGCAGCTACGTCGACCACTCCTTCACCTAGTTCTTCTGTGCAAGATTTACAAAAACAACCCTTGTGGGTGTGGTGTGGAGAACGTGTGCCTAAGACGCAAATCGTCTTTTTCTGCCAAATCTTCGTGGTGTATTGTGTCATCGGGGCAGCCATTGCCAATTTGAGTTTGCGACAAGGAGACAAACAATTGTGGACCATTTTATTGAGCAGTTGTATCGGTTACCTGCTTCCCAATCCCTCCCTGAAATTCACCTCGAACGGGAACCACGGGAACCTTGTGTCCAGTGCCAGTGCCAGTCACCACTCCAACCACAACCAGAACCCCATTTTGGGCGGAGACACGCCTCTGACATCCACTAACCCCTCGGACAGCCACAGAACTCTGGAATTATGAGTCACCAAAACCAATTTTACTTAACCTTACCCAGTGACAGTTCCATGGAGGTGTTTCCCCACAACACGTTGTGCTGTTTCACGGCCAAATTACCTCAGGCCATCCCCTTAGATCACGAAGCCCATTGGGAAGTGGCTTTAGTAGAAATCATTCACCCGACCCAAGTCCTCAATGTCCTTCCCAATCAAAATTTTTTTGATGTGGAAGTTCATGACGAGCAAATGCAACAGTGGATGGATAGCAAGGTCAAATATGACAAGAAAACCCGTACACAAAAGTACACCACCTATCACTTGTTCATTCCCCCAGGCTATTTTTTTAGTGGTCAACATTTGGTCAGCACCATAACTTCCAGGTTTAATGTCGTGTTTCTGAAAGCTTTGGAGCATGTCAACAAAAGTGTCACCATGGAGTACCACAAAGCAGCTCGTCGCTTCTCGATGAAATTTGAACGGAGTAAAATCATGTCCATTTTATTTTGTCCTGAATTGTTTGACATGTTGGGCGGAGACATGGACATGAGAATGGCCATGATAAAGAAAAACGAATTACCCATCGTTTACGACAACGAGTCTTTTAGCAAGTTATTTCGTACCCCGGTAGAACTGAACCAAGGACTGAATTTGATGTTCGTGTATTCCGATGTGGTGGAGTACAACGTGGTGGGACACACCTCCGTACCGTTACTACGTGTCATACCTTTCAAAGTGGATTCTGCCACGAAGACTGACGAGGAAGGTGGAAACACTTACCACGTTCACCGCGAATTTGTACATCCTCACTATTTGCCTGTCAGCAAGTCGTATTTGGACACGGTCAACATTGCTATAAAAGGAGATCTGGGTCAAAATATTCCATTCACCAAAGGAAAAGTCACGGTGAAACTCCATTTTCGAAAACGGTTCTCTCACGATTCGTAAGTCATGTATCCAGTGTACCGAGGGGTTGCTCGACAGTGAGGACACGGTTTAGGAGATATGCTGAAATCGGCCTTTCGTTCGGTGGCTCCGGTGTTGAAACCGATGGTGACACGCGGATTGCACGCCTTGAAAGATGCGGCACTGACGCAAGGCAAAGAATTTCTCCAAAATGTCATCATCGACAAACAAAACCCTAAAGAAGCCTTCATGAGGGCAGGTAAAAATGTCTTGCTGCAAACGGGCAAAGACATTTTAGGCCGACGAGACACACCTATAAATGCCCTGCACGCTACCGAGTCAGGCATTCAGCAAGGACAAGGCAGAAAGAGACGACGAAGAAAACACCCTTTCACCAGACTTCAAGCTAGAAAGGCCAATAAAAGAAGAACCGTTCGAGACTTAGACGTTTTCGATTATTGAGAAAAGAGACAAAAAATGATGCACCGAGAGTCTTGCGCTTGTTCCAAGACGGAACTGGATCTGTTTGCCATGCCCCCCACCATGATGACGATGCAAGAATCCCAATGGGTGGAATTTCACCCCGTCTCCTCATTGACAGCCTCAGCTCCCATCGAGTTTGAAATCAAAGGACAGCCCGAAGATTACATCGATCTGAATAGCAGTTACTTGTACTTAAAAGTCAAAGTTATCGATGAGGATAATACGCCTCTAGAAGGCGATGAGGTAATAGCTCCCGTCAACAATTTCATGCATTCCTTGTTTAGCGGAGTGGACTTGTACTTGAACAACAAACTGGTCAGCAGCAGCATGGATAGTTACCCTTATCGAGCGTACCTGGAAAATCTCTTGACGTACGGAATAGACGCCAAGAACACTCATCTCAATGCCTGTGTGCTATGGGAAGCTGACGAAGCAGAGCAGTTTGAAAATTTCGAAACTGATGCAAAAAAAACACCAAACAATGACGGATTTGTAGAACGAAGAGACAAAATCAAAAACGGACAAAGTTCAGAACTAATGGATCGTTTGCATTTGGACATGTGGTTGCAAGAGAAATATTTGCTGAACGGGGTGAATGTCCACCTGAGATTGAATCGTAGCAGTGCCGCTTTCCATTTGATAGGCAATACTGCTTGCAAAACTGTCATCGAGGAAGCCAGGCTCTACGTACGACGCGTGGAAGTGTTACCTAAAGTGGGTAACGACATCAGTCAAACATTGAGCAGAACGACCGCCAAGTATCCCATACGACGCGTGGAAGTGAAAACCTTCACCATTCCCAAGGGACAGCGATCCATGATCGAAGATCATCTGTTCCAAGGACAGCTACCCAAACGTTTGATCGTTGGTATCGTCGAAAATGAAGCCTTCAACGGAGCTATCGCTAAAAATCCTTTCTACTTTCAACACTTTGGCGTGTCCAAGATCGAAGTCAGTCGCGATGGCAAGACCTTGTGTACCCGACCCTTTGAACCTGACTTTGACAAGAAGAATTACTTGAGGTCGTACTTGTCCCTGTACGAAGCCACCGGACAGTTAGGAACCAATACAAGTCACGGCATTACGTACGAAGATTACGCAGGAGGCTACGCTTTGTGGGCTTTTGATTTCACTCCAGACCAAGGCAGCGACGAGGGACATTTCCACCCTATAAAATCCGGTCAAATTCGTGTGCAAATTCAGTTTGCAAACCGAGACCCTGATGTAACGGTGAACGTCATCCTGTATGCAGAATTCGATAATACGATAGAAATCAACAGTTTGAGAGAACCGGGTTTTTATCTGACAGAACAAAGGAATCCAGCCTACCAGCCCGCCTAGCAGCTACCTTTTGAATACCTCATAGTATTTAACTGTTAAATACAAGGTACGAAAATTACTAAGCTTTCGAGCAACAAAAACTCCGCCTATTTTCCCAAACAGGTTCTAGGAATCATACTAGAAATACCTGGATTGAATCCGCACACGATATAGCTCCAATAACGAAGTGCGATTTTCAATCAAAAGAAAATAATAACGGCAAATTAATCTCTCTCCTTCTATATAACAAACCTAATCTCCTCTAGCTGTTAAGAACCAATCCAAAAAACAGGCACTAGGAACCATACTAGTATACGCCTGGACAGAATCCTTACATTACTACAAACACCGGTATTATTGTGAGACTTTCTGTCACAAGGATTAAAAACAGCTCTCTCATCTTTTCTTTACTGTACTACCTAATTTACCTCCAACTAATACTATGGCATCTCTAAATTTAACAAAGCAGGCAATCCACGATAGGAACACCAGAAATTACAGGGAAGTTAGACAAAAAAGGAAAATGGACAAAATAAATGCTAAAAAACACACTACAGATTCTACTCCTACACACATAGGAACTTTTAAAACTACACCAAACTCCAAACAAATACAAGCCACGGAATTATCCTTCACTTCCTCAACCCCGGACTTTGAATTGATTAAAGCACAGGCAGTAAAACTCAGCCCTAGTTCTCCCATCATATTCAATACTTACGATACCTTGCCGGGGGGGGGGGGAGGTTTTGGAGAGTACCTTGGCCATGGAAAACAACACGATAGACCTTTCTTTTAGAACACCAACCCCCAATTTCCAAACATTGGCATTATCCCCTAGAAAGCTACCTATAACTCTACAAATTGAGACAAAAACAGCAGGGGCAGGAAGTTATAGCGAGATAGCACAGCAGGGGATTAAGCAGACTAACAAAGGAAACTCAACAATAACGCCTACGGGCAAAACCCAAACAAAACCCTTAAATCCGACCAAAAGCTGTGCAATTAAATACCATAATAGTCAAACCCCGGGGCCATCCAAACCATTAACGGAAAAAGACTTACTCTATAGTCCAACCGATTTAGAATCCACCCCCACCCCCGTTTTTACAACAATCAAACAAAAGGGATATTTAGGAAAAGGAAAAGGACCCTTGAAACAAAAATTGGAACCAACTAACATGACTAAGACAAAACGGACTCCAGCAAACCAAATACCACAAATAGAAGAAATTACCAAATTAGAGAAAACCACCTACCCCCAAACAAACTGTACAAAACACGCAAATCAAAAACCAAAATCTAAGTACCACCTTTTAGAACTAACACTATACATTAAAAGTAGAAACCCCAGATTTACCAACATGACTACAAACAGTATCATAGGAGCCCTACAAAGAAATCACTCAGGGCAGCTCAAAATAATTAGACCTAACACAGGATACATAATAGTGCACTGCGGCACTCAAAGGCAAATGGCGAAATATTTAGAAATAAGGGACATCAACACTATACCAGTCCAAGTAGAAAAACACCACCAAACAACCACAGGAGCCACTCTCAACTCAAATATCAGAATTCCAAACAAGCCTAGGTATCCAACACAGGAAAAGGCAGAGCCACCAAAAACAATTTTCAAATCAATCCTGAAGTTAACCAGGAATCTGCAAAAATTAAACAATGAACAAATCACTGCTCAAATCAAGGAAGGTGGAACCAAAATCAATAGAGCCTTCAAACTAAGGAACCACCATGGATTCGAAACTAATACAGCAGTAATAGAATCTAACCTACCCCTATCTACAATAATTAAACTAAACCCCACAGGAATCAGATATAAACTTGAAGCATATATCAATAAACCCAAGACTATGTAACAATTGTCAACGCTGGGGCCACTATGGCACTAAATGCAAATACCAACACACATGTAAACAGTGCGGAGGTAACCACAGAGGGCAATGCAAAAGGGAAACCCCACTATGTACAAACTGTAAGGGAAACCACCTCCCCGACACATCAAACTGCCCCCATGCTATTAGAGAAGAACAAATTATACAACTAATGAACTCTAAAAACATGAGCTACCATCTAGCTAAACAGGAAATATTATTAAACAAGCCGAAGCAAACCGTATCTAACAGCACAACAAACTTGAAAGCTGTCACTTCAAAATCCTCAAAAACTAGTAGACCTACCATCCCACACCCACCCTCCCCACAAAGGTCGCAAATCATTAACACCACTCAAATCAAGGATCCAACAAATATTACAAATAACAAACTAGACGCACTAGAAAGTAGGATCAAACACCTAGAAACTATACTAAAACTCATATTGGAACAAGTAGGATATAAAACTCCACAACCCCATAGACCAATAAATGAACATAACCATCATGTATAGTACAACAAATAGGGACTTAACAATATGGCAATGGAATGCGAGGGGACTGTCAGGCAATATAGATGAGCTAAGACTAAAGCTACAAAACTTATCTATAAAACCTGACATAATCTGCATTCAAGAGACAAAAATCACCAACAAAATAAGGGCCCTACCAAAAATTCAGGGTTACGCCCCAGGGTACTTTCAAAATAGACTCAAAGGGCAAGGAGGGGGGTTAGCTATCTTCATTATAAATAACATGCCCAACGTAACACCAGTGCCCATACCTCTTAAAGTAGACGAAAGTCAGTCAGTGGAAATTCAATCACTAATAATAAACACTGGAATAGAGAACATCCAAATATTTAATTTATACGATCCAGGAGGCAGTAGTAAAAATTCAAACATAGACTTATACCGACAAATTAATGACAATAAACAGGTGGACCGAGTAGTCATATGCGGAGATTTCAATGCGCATAACGAGATATGGGGAAGTGATCGAACGGACAAAAGAGGCAGGTTGGTTGAAACTTGGATAGCAGAATCCAACCTGACCATACTAAACAACGGTACCAGAACTCGATTAAACCCCGAAAATGGTACCCTCACCGCCATCGATCTAACCATATGCTCCACATCAATAGCACAGGTGGCGGAATGGAGAGTGGATCAAACTGACACCATAGGCAGTGACCACTTCCCATTGATAACCACCCTGCAAATGACTACTCAGTTCAACTCACAACAAACACAACCCAAGTGGAAATACGAAAAAGCAGATTGGAAAATGTATAAAACCTTACTCAGCTGAATAGACCACAAGGATATAGAAAATGATAATTTAAACACATACTATGATAACCTGATTAATACTATCAATCTAGCTGCAACATCTAGCATACCTAAAACAAATGGCCGCCCCAACAAACAACCAGTCCCGTGGTGGAGCGAACTATGCCAACAAACACATAAAGATAAGAAAAAAGCACTCAATAAATTTAGACGCACAGGAAACTCACTGGATTTCACCACTTACAAAAACAAAGAACAGGAACTCAAAAAAATCATTAAACAAGCCAAAGAAACTACTTGGCAAAAATACTGCAAAAGTATAAATATCAAAACCAGTACCAAACAAGTCTGGGACAAAATTAGAGCCATTAGAGAAAAAACATATAATAGCACACCAAAATTACCAGGGGCAATTACAAACAAAGATAAGGCTGAAACACTAGCTAAGCACTTTGCAAAAATGAGCAGTAATAAAAACCACACCAACTCATTTCAACAACATAGAAACAAGGTAGAAAGAACCCATAGTAAACTATTTACTGACCTTGGCAATAAAAATTCCTACTTAAACAAAGATATTACAACTGCTGAGTGGGATAAGGCACTAAGCACCAAAAAAGAAACTTCCCCTGGAGAAGATAAAATAGGATATATCATGTATAAAAATATTCCAATTAACATCAAAAAATCAATAATTAATTTCTTAAACAAAATCTGGAAAACAGGAATACTACCTGATAAATGGAAAACTGCTATAGTTATTCCTATACTGAAACAAAATAAGGACCCCCACCACGTCAGCTCATACAGACCTATCTCATTAACAAACAATATATGCAAGATCATGGAAACAATAATAACTAATCGCCTAAAATGCCACCTAGAGCAAAATAATTTAATATCCGAAAACCAATGCGGATTTAGAAATAAAAGATCCACTACGGATCAACTCATAAGACTGGAAACAGCGATCAAATTAGCCTTCAACTCAAAAAGGAAAGCAGATAGGAATCTAATACCGGTATTCTTAGACTTAGAAAAAGCATTTGACCTAGTATGGACCAAAGGCTTACTAGCCAAATTAAATCACTATGGAATTACTGGTCAAATGTTCAATTTCATCGAAAACTTTTTAACAGACCGCAAAATAATAACTAGAGTTGGAGACACACACTCTGAAATACACCCCCTTGAAAATGGAACTCCACAAGGCAGTGTACTCAGTCCCACTCTTTTCAACTTAATGATAAACGACCTAGATAAAAATCTGGCAACCTCACAAACTGAAATTTCGCAATTCGCGGACGACAGCGGAATATGGAAAGCTGGCAACCCCAGCAGTCAAAAAACCATACAAACTATACAAGATAGTCTAAATAACATAGGAAAATGGGCTGACAAATGGGGGTTCAAACTGTCACAGGATAAAACAGAAGTCATAATATTTTCACCCACACGTAAACTAAATAAACCACAACCGACTTTTACAATAAACAATCAAGTAATTAAATATGTTAAATTTAAGAAGTTCCTGGGTATGTACTTCGACGAACACCTAAATTGGGGAAAACACATACAGGAAGTAGTACAAAGATGCGATAAGGACATCAATCTAATAAGAAGCCTTAAAGGATCGAACTGGGGATCCAATCAGGAAACACTGTTAGCAATATATCGGGCACTAATAAGATCCAAACTTGATTATGGGTGCCAAGTTTACAACCTAGCACCAGCAAAACAACTAAAAAAATTAGAGCAAGTACAACGAAAAGCCCTAATTACAATAACTGGAGCATTACCATCAACTTCACTAGCAGAACTCCAAGTACTAACAGGTGAGCTACCGCTCCATCTCTGAAGACAGGAATTAATACTGAGATATGCAGCCCGATTACGAACACAATCAAACACTCACCCCACCTTATTAGCAATAGAGAAATGCAACATCTCCTTTAGTAACACCCAAAAGCACCACGTACCAACAGGAAAAATAGTGCTCGAATTAGCAAAACTACTTCCCATAGACATAAACCAAAAAGAAAAATACAATAACTTCGACCCTGAACCTTGGTATAACGAAGATCCAAACATCAATACCTCTATCACCAAACATGGTAATAAATTAAATCAAGAACTGCAGCTGCACACTATAACATCAGAAATTTTAGCAACTAAATATGCAAACCATCTACAAATATACACAGATGGTTCAAAAACCACTAAACCCGCAAAAACAGCAGCTGCATACGTAATCCCCAAACTTAAAATACAAGTTGGTCACCGACTACCGGACCACTGTTCAATCTACACAGCAGAATTCTGGGCAATACTACAAGCACTAGAATGGGTGGAGAAAAACAACCCACCCCAAACAGTAATAATAAGCGACTCGCTAAGCGTCCTTACAACCATTCTAAATAACAGCACCAACAGCAGAGAAAATTTCCTAAATAAAACCAACTTAATACTAAAGAAACTAAAAAGCAATAAACAACAAGTAGAATTCCTATGGGTCCCATCCCACATAAACATACTAGGAAACAATCTAGCAGATGACTTAGCTAAACTAAAACTGAGCGAGCTAAACCACGTACCACTGGCTTATAGTGTTAGTGAAATCTACAGCCTAATCACAGTCATGATAAATCAGAAATGGCAGGAATATTGGGACAATAGCAAGACAGGCAAAAAACTACATACCACACTCAAAGAAACCACTAGAAATAGGAAACCGCCTTTACTTAAAGGGAAAGATCAAAAAGTAATAAATAGAATTTATACAGGAAAAACCAAGTTGGCCAACAGCTACGGAAAACACATAGGACCAAAACCTCACAACCCAAATTCTTACTACTGTCGGGAGCCTGAAGACCTGCACCATATCTTTAACATATGTTACAAATTACGGAAAGAAAGGGAAATTTTCAAAACGGAACAGAATAAAATAGGATCGACGAGTACATATCCAGAATTCCTCAATAGCACAAACCCCAACTTAAACACCACATACAACAATATCATTACTTTCCTTAAAAAAACTGAAATTTATACAAAAATTTAAATATAATTAATTAGGAACTGGGACGGCCGCATAGGTCTGGTGGGTTCACAGCCTAACACGACCGTTCAGGGACCTGATAAACTAAAACAAACTAAGGAATTACTTTCATTAAAAAACCGAACTTTATACAAAAATTTAAATACAATTAATTAGGAACTGGGACGGTCGGATAGATCTGGTGGGTTCACAGACTAACACGACCGTTCAGGGACCTGATAAACTAAAACAAACTAAGGAATTATTTTCATTAAAAAACCGAACTTTATACAAAAATTTAAATACAATTAATTAGGAACTGGGACGGTCGGATAGATCTGGTGGGTTCACAGACTAACACGACCGTTCAGGGACCTGATAAACTAAAACAAACTAAGGAATTATTTTCATTAAAAAACCGAACTTTATACAAAAATTTAAATACAGTTAATTAGGAACTGGGACGGCCGGATAGATCTGGTGGGTTCACAGACTAACACGACCGTTCAGGGACCTGATAAACTAAAACAAACTAAGGATAAATCCAAACAATTATAAGCAAAACAAATCCACTGGCTGATAAAACTTTACAAATAACAAGAATAAAATAAAAAACATCAACCATAAAAAAAAACAACTAGTACAAAAACCAGGATAAAATGTACAGGGGGGTAGGTGGTGAAAATAAAATCCTACTCCACTCCTCCTTACCTATCCTTCTCCTAACATCCTAACCAACAGCTACAAAAACTCTTTTCTCTATACATAGGTGACAGCCAAGATAAACCTAGATATAACTATGTAATCCCCAAAATAGAACGCATAAGGTGGTCGCAAGAATAGACCATCAGGGATACCCTTATTAAGACCCCAAAACTTACACATATGAGGTAGTCGAAAAACCCAACGACTATCAGGGCCGGCGGCACAATGCTGCAAATATAACAATAACATAGAACAATACCCCAAAACATTACAAGCATAAGGTAGTCAAAAAACCCAATGACTATCAGGGCCAGCAGCACAAGGCTGCAACCAAAACGTATAACTAGAAAAATAGGACCCTAAATAATTACTCAATAAGGTGGAAAAAACACCAATTCCATCCAGGGCCAGCAGCACAATGCTGCAAAACAAACCAATCAAATTGCTGTCACCTATTAGCTAACATCTACCTCAATAAACTCTACCTCTCTTAAAAACAGCACAGAGTTTTTTATTCAAATTCCAAAAGACGGAAATTTAGAACAAATATCCTGGATCGGAAAAACCCTGCTAACCTGTGGCAAGACAACTCCGCCCGAGCCCGACCACTTTCACCCCTTACCACGGACAGACATCAAAACCCATACGTGCAGTGCACGCATCATAAATTAAAACGCGAACTAGATCGGGTCCAATCCCTCTGGTCGCTCATCAATGCAAATGAATGACAGAGTGCGTGCTGGGTCCAATCCCACTCTTACAAATACAAACAAAAATATAGGCCTTACAATCAGGTTGATATGTACACAAAAGTACTTCGACCTGACGGCCCAATCAAAAAGTGTTCTGTGAACACATAAATGCCTGGAGGAAGTGGCACCATTCCTTCCCCCAGGAGCAATCAAAAAGGTGCCTGTGGCACCACAAACCAGTGGTACATGCTCATTGCGAGCGCACACCACTATAATCCAACTCAACAACAACAACAAAAAAGTCTAACCATCCATTGTCGACTCATCCTCCTACGAAGATGTGCTCCAAACTAGCTAAGCTCAACGAAGCCTACGTGAATTTGCATAGGGTCAGACACAGTCTGATACCGAAGCCAGAAGAAATAGAGAATGTGAGAATGCTAAAAGTCACTGAAGACCTGATAGAAGAGCTCTTCAGAGAAGAAGTGAACAGGGAGAAAGAAGAATGGACAGAGAAGTGCAGACTTCAGAGACAGCAACAACAGCAGCAACAGCAGCAACAACAGCAACAGCAGCAGCAACCTGAACCTGACAGAGGCTTTGTCGATTGCCATATCGACACCAAAGAGTTCTTCTTCTCTTTCCGAAGAAGCAGACCTATCGCCAGAAAGTCTATCCTCAGAGGACATCGCATTCTTAGAAACTAAAAAAAGATTGCCATAGCAAACAAAAAAAACAGTCCTTTTCAGGGCTACCCAATACTCTAGAAAAGAAATAACGATAAATTTGCCAATGAGTGTAGGTAGAGTAGTGTGAATATAAACACTAACTCTTTTTTTTAAAAATGTGAGGGTATGTGTTTGTGTGTTAGTGTATAAGATTGTGTATTTGTAAGTGCTAACGTACGTTGGTAAGGATAGTAGATTAAAATGATGTCTTTTTTGGTGATTGAGGTGTATATTTTGGGTTAGATTGGATTGCTTTGCGTATGTGGATAGTCTATTGAAGTGATTTATAAAAAAATTTAAAATAGTGATGGGTAGCATAAAAAAGTGAGTGAGTGTTTCTTTTAGGTCCGCGCGTTGTTTTTTTTGGTCATGATCTAGGTAAGATGAATTTTATGTTTTTTAGGGGGATGTTTTCCTTCACGTCCGCGCTTTCACTATAAATTGAAACTTGTTCGGTAGTCTAGCTACCCTTGTTGATTGATCAACACAAGAATGAATAGCAGAATAAGCAAACTTCTTGAACTCCAGATACATCTGGAATATGTCAGGCGCCTGTTAAATGAACTGGCCGCGGAGGCTATAGTAGAAGAGGAAAGAATAAAGAAGGAAGAGGAGGAGAGAAGACAGAGGGAAGAGGAGGAAAATAAAATAGGAGAGAGGATGTCGTACAATATTCCCGAGACAGAGGATTGGGATGCTGAAGCGAATCATCCTCCCTCTGCGCTCCCCAGAAGAAAGGTGAAAGGAGACTGGGGAAGAAGATACGTGTGTGGCGCCAGGCCAGGAAGGTGCCATCATTAGATAGGTGCATCTGGAGTTCAAAAAAACAGCCCTTTTAAGGGCTACCCAATACTCTAGAAAAGAAATAACTATTAATTTGCCAATGTGTGTAGGTAGAGTAGTGTGAATATATAAACACTAACTCTTTTTTCATTGTGTGAGGGTATGTGTTTGTGTGTTTGTGTTTGTAAGAGCTCAGGTATGTTTGTGTGAATAGTAGATTATGGGTTTATTTATTGTTTCTTAGCGTATGTGGAGAGTATAGTTTTGGTTTTATTATATGAAATGAGAAAGTAGGGGATGTTTTCCTTCACGTCCGCGCGTTGTTGGGCCATGATCTAGGTAAGATCAATTTTATGTTTTAGGGGGATGTTTTCCTTCACGTACGCGCTTTCACTATAAGAACCCACATTATTCGTCGTTCAAACCATTCTACAAAGAAGATGGCTTCTAACCAAATTGACAAAATGCAAACATTGCAAGACGTTTTGGACAATTTAGGAATGATGGAGCAGATGTTAATAAGACTCGTTGAAGACCACTATTCCTATAGTCCCCATCGTGTAAAGATGGAAATTAATAACTTAAGAAAGGTAAAGGACATGATAAGTGGTGTCATGAAAGAGATAAAGGAGGAGAAGGAGGATGAAGAGGAAAGGATAAGAATACGCAAATGGAACGAAAAAATTGAAAAAGAAGGAGAAAATGAGAAGAGGAAGAAAGAAGAGGAGGTAGAGAAGAAGAAAGAAGAGGAGGAAGAGAAGAAAGAAGAGGAGAAAAAAAAGAAGAGAAAGAGTGTAGGAGAGAAAATAAGAAGTTGGTTGAGAAAAAGAAGAAATTAGAAGCAGAAGAAGAAAAAACCAAAGGCCCTTTTCAGGGCCAGCCATATTTCTCGAAAAGAGAATGACTTTTCAATTGCCTACCCTTTTTTAAATTTAAATTCAAATTTAAATTTAAAAATTTTTTTAAAAAAATCAAAAAAAAATCCCATGTTCAATTCCCCTTGAGGCTAGAGTGGCCCAAGACTTTTTCTCCATGTTAAATTCCCCTTGAGGCTAGAGTGGCCCAAGACTTTTTCTCCATGTTAAATTCCCTTGAGGCTATAGTGGCTCACGATTTCTCTCCATGTTAATTTTCCATTGAGGCTATAGTGGTCCAGGGGTCTCTGTAATGCTAATTCCCATTGAGGCTATGGTGGCCCACCTTACTACTTGCGAATCATATTTAAATATGGTTGTCCCAGTGACTACAGAGATGGGAAATTCAACTATGGTGACACGTTATTCAAGACTAGCGTCACCATAGATTGACTTATATGACGAACAGAAATATATCTGTCAACATTACTTACAGTATTGCAATAAACAAGAAAAATGATCAGAGCACGAACGTTTATGTCACATCGTAGACTGAGCAGTAAATGTAATGCCATCTTAACGGGCTAATATTCTTGTATCGACCATTTTGCGGCATTTTTGCGTTTCGTTTCCATATGTTTCTGATCGTTTCAATTGTAAATAAAACCATTCCCATTTTATACCATATATAACTTTCCATCGAATGTCTTTTCGTCTCTGTACCGGTCAGAAATATGCAAAGATTATTTTAATCGTAACGAAAGTTAGGTTGAATGAATTTACTTGTCTCATATAAGAAATTATCACATAGTCGGTACGGTGTACATATAGTATGTGCAGTTTAATATTTTTGATATGAGAACATGTTAACATATCACTTTAGGAGATTCTGATTGGTCCAATTAAGCCCATGAAATTCTTGCTCAGTACTGTCTTTACTGACTGGCTGATTTTCCTTAATCCGCCTTCTGAAACTTTGTTTTTACTATCGCAATCGGCATTTTGGCGGATATTTTTCGAATCGATTGCCAAAACGGAAATGGGAAACAATGGTTATAACTGTCTTAATATGATCAATTTACCCCACAGGTCCTCGTTTAGCCATGGAGCATATCATGCGCTGAAAAATGGCTTAAAACCTCGAAATAAAACAAACAAACAAACAAACAAAACAAAGATGTGGGTAACGGTCAATTGATAGCCGACGGGCGGTAGGGGTGGGTGCTATACCTTATACCATTGAATCCACCTTTATACAAACCCGATATAAATGCTGACTTAAGGAGTAAATAAACTCAACTCTGTCTTCCAACTGACAGAAACGTTTCCAACCAGAGCATTTTTACGCGGTAAATAGCCTAAACGAGCTAATATTTCTTATTACGTAATGCAATTCCGACTCTAAATAAAATTTGTCTATGTCTTCTACAGTCTTCTGTTCCAGATCAAATAATACAAATATCCGGTCATAGATACACAAATATAAATATGGGGTTTCTGTATCCAACAAATATCCCTTCACACGAATATATAACACCTGGAATGCCTGATGAAGCTGACACGCTTTAGGTGTGAATATTGACCGTCTAACCTAATCGGAGTCAAGCTATGTGACATCACACGAAATTTCCATTGGACAGTCTGTGTCGAAAAATGTTTTCAATGTCAAATAAGCTATGTATTCGAAAGGACATATGCTCATTGAATAGTAATTTGTAAAACAAAAATCTGCTTTCAAATGTTAAAGGTTACATAATTGCATCTGTCACTACGTTTTATGTGCAACAAATTGAAGGTGCAGTAACTGAGTCAGAATGAACGAAATTATTTCTTCTTCTTTCTCTCCAAATAATTTCCATTAAAATAAAAACTATGTGATTAAGAAAATCTCAAATGGGTGATCATTTACTACTAAAAGAAAGTATTTAAATGTCAATATATTTCATTAAATGATTGTGCAAGTAATTCCAAGTCTTCTACGGATATTTTCCGCTTCGTAGTCTTCTTAACCGTTTTCGATGGCGTCAGATGCTTTTTTACGTTAAATTTTGAAATGCTGTAGAAAACTACGTAGTATGTGGGTAAGGAATCGTTAGTATCTGAAAGCCTAGTGGCATTATAAACATGTTAGCATACACCGTTAACTGTATAACTTCGGAACCAGTAATTGCCCCACTACCTGTTTCTAATCGTAACTTTTTCAAAATTATATACATACATGCTGCACTGTTCAATTGTATTTGTTCTTATCAAGTAACTACAGATCTTAGTATATTATTACTACAGATCTTTGTATATTATTACTACAGATTTTGTATATTATTACTACAGATTTTGTATATTATTACTACAGATCTTTGTATATTATTACTACAGATCTTTGTATATTATTACTACAGATCTTTGTATATTGTTACTACAGATTTTGTATATTATTACTATAGATCTTTGTATATTATTAAGATATTTAGTGATTTAGACCTGAAATAATCGTTATTTCCATTTGATATAATGATGTTTTAACCAGCATTCCACTGTGTTTATTTCTTAATTTTTGTCAGCTCCCTCTACCTTCATACAAAACGAGATGAAACTACATGCTACGATGAAGACAAATAAGTTTAGCCTTGGAATTGCAATGTGCACGTCACGCGTTGTATATATGATACAGTTATGTGCTGGACTGAATTATTTACCTCCTTGTGCTACCATACCCTGCTTGTAAGGATTTGTGAAATTACCGTACATTGCAATTTTGTTAATTAGTTTACAAAGTTGTTTGCTATAAATTTTATATAACAAATAATGATTTTAAACACAATAACAACTATAATAATTGCAGGCAACATGTGTTTGTATTTTACTGTTCATCAGTTTTAAAAGTTTTCCCTTGTATTTTAGTAGATGTGTTAGGATAAGAAATCACATAGAGATTAAAAGGCATAGTCCCTTTTTCGTAAATACTGAATCGTCAAATCTTTCCCTCTGAATCTTTTATTCATATATTCAAAAGTATAAGACAGCTTTTTTCTGTATTTCTTCTTTTGGATTTTTCTTTTTGTTCTTTTTCAGTTTCATTGGAACAATCAATTTGAACAGATAATTTCTTCTTCTGAATGACAGACAGTTAGGTATTTCTCCACCAATCATCTTTTATTGTTGCTCCACATGGTTATTTTTTTTAAACACACCCATCCTCTCTAAAGTAACAACTTTATGATGCTGCTACCTTAATTAATTTTTGCATCCCTAGTAAATCAACCCGCGATTCTTTCTACACTGTAAAGAAGAAGTTTGAATTCTTTTTGAAATTCGGATTATAAAGCAAAACTAAAACTATAGCAACTTTAAAATGTTTGTTTTCAAAAAGTACTCCACATGGTTTAACCAAATTTCACAAACTATCATGTCCTATAGGACTCATTCAGCTTTGTGGAAATAATATCTTGCGAAATATGGAACAAGAAACAACGATGGAGAAACCTCCAAACGCTTTCATAACCATTCGACAGATTTCGAAGAAATGTAGACAGCAAGCTTTCTGCTAACCCAAAACTATTTAGCCTACTGCTCTTACACTGGCCTGTTTCTTAGGCAGATGTCAGCCCGATGAGCGATCCCAAGCCCAACTGGGCCTCTTGTCAGTTTAAGTGTATACTACTTACTGCTGAATGTTAATTAAAAAATGAGAGTGATAGAGAACTAATACGATAAATGGTTCCAGCACAGTCTATTCTTTTGCAAGCTGCACCGTTACTGTCACAAACATTCCTTTATATTGGATCTTCCTTATCGTAGATCTAATAATATGCATTGCTACTGGCCAGACGAGTTCAGTTTACGAAACATGATGTACATTCATTTACAGGTAAATATAAAATGATTCCCTACATTAATGACATCGCCAGAAGCATGGATTTCACGGGGCTAATCCTCTATCCATAGTACAAATCCGCAGTGCAATCGAACTATAATTATTGTTTTTATTATCACTGCATGACGTACGGGAGAAAATTAATGTCACTATTATACGAACATTAGAATCACAATATTGCATCAACCGTATTTAATACTGATTATGTTCTCCTCGGGGAGATAAGAAATACGAGGGCGTACAGAGTAAAATTTGTGTTCTGGTAAGATTTCCAATTTGAGCCCCTGTTAAAATGAATAGAAACATGAATTACAAGACATATACTCAAGTATCATGCATTTTTGGAGAGAAAAAAACAAACATTTTACTTGCCAGTAGGGTTAGGGACATATGTGTATATGGTAGAATGATACACAAGATTTATAATGTATGTTGATAGTTTCGCCATTTTAGAGTCAAAGCCATATTTTATTCACATTTTATGCTTTTATGAATCACTTTTATTGGAATCGAGAAAGCTGGGGTCTTTGAGATTACACTCAAAATTAAATACATTAGTATGCCACCATTAACAAATACCAAGAAGCAAAGCATTTTATAGAATGGAAAATGGTTGACATTCTGTAATAAAAATCAAATATTCATTTATGTTGTTGTTGTGGGGTTTAACGCCATTTTCAGCACACGATAGGCTATACATGGCGGCCAGTATTAATGGTGGAGGAAGAACCCGGGAAAACCCCAAAAAGAACCACCGACCCACGAGAAGATACTGGCAAACTTTCTCACATACCCACATTGGCCGAATCCGAGACTCGAACCCACGCAGCCAGAGGTGAGATGGCAGTGATCCGTAACGGAGAGCGCTTTAGACCACTCGGCCACTCGGGGCCCCCTATTCATTTATGAGTCTCTTTGACGTGAAAAGACAGGTGATAAATGATGTACAGAAACTTCATATAATTTTTCTCTCAAAATTTTCATCACCAACCAATTTTCAGGCTAAATAAAATGTAAATGATTAAAATAGCATACTAGTCTTTCCGAAATGCCGATGAATATGTTTTACTCTATACCTATATATGTTACGTTCCTGCGCTTGAATCACCAATCACGTGAATGCTTACTATGATATGATTTTTTTAAAATTAAATTGCCGACTAATATCAGTGGACTGCTTTAAAATCAGCATATCAATTTATTTATTCCAGAGCTTGTTATGTCATTGGTAAAGGTTGTTGATGAAGATGAGCCAGACGAATCAGCATGCCAAACCATTGCTTTTTGTCCTTCTGCAATACTCGCCGAACCCTTACATTCAATTCGTCGAATTGAGTGTAGACCGGTTTTTTATATTCTACCTAATGACAATAATTCAGATTGGTTTATATTTTCTAAATGATAATTACTTGAAAAGTTGTCTTCTTTCGAGTAAACTGCAGCATGGTAACAACTTATTCTGGTTTAAAATATGCGTTAACATACCTTTTCTCTTCACAGACGAACAACCATGTTTCTTGTTCAGTCAGTCCTGGCCCTCAAAACTGAATAGGTATTTAATGACGTCAAGTCCATTATACTAATATTTCTAATTTGATTTGACTGCACATTCAACAGGGTTAATGTAGTTACAGTAATGACAACTGAATTTTGTAACAAATCAGCATCACGTGTAAACTTGAAGGGCCTGATGCTTGAGTGAGCTGAAATAATTTAAATAAGCTCTGTCTACGCATTATTTAGGAGAGGTCGTTCAAAATGTTTAATAGTTTTAGCAACGTCAATCGTATATGTCCTTGTATTTGAATCAGCCGTGTAAAATTCAGAAGCATTCATCCAAGACTAAACTGTCAACATATGGTAATTGTATTCAGCGTTAGAGTAAAGAATTAATGTATAAGGTTTTGTCTAATTTTGATACTATGATGCTCTTTGTAAAACGTGGTCTAATTTTGTTGAGTTTCTTATTTGATAAATTGTCGATTGCGTTTTCTTTTTTAATTAAATGCCAGTCATATTAAACTGCTAAATGGCAACACTTATTAAAACTTTAAACGTTATTGTGTCAAATGCTCTCTGTCAGTTTGGTCAAATTGTGCTGATTGGTGTTTGAGAAGTCAGGGAATAGGATTTTACATGTTTTGCTAAGGAAACGTTGTGCTTTACAGAGCAGCTATGAAAGGTTTTTGATTTCTATATGTGTACTATCATCAGACACTCGATGGCTGATCGGCATTATTTTGTGCAAAATTTTAAAGACCCTCAGTCAGATATTTACTGATAAATCTGCGCTTATCTGACAAAGCAATCCTGTAACATTTTAAATAGCGAATACTGAGGCACGATTCTACGATATACAACATGCATATATTTTATACCATTAAATCACTAAACAAATTAATGATTCATTTTGTGCCGATCATCTGTTAAAAACGGGAAAAACTGCGTCGGCACCGTGTGTCTAAACGAATTACTCATCAACAATCGATCGCTCGACTTCGTTTTCCCAAAGGTACACTTTAACCTTGATTTTGGACAATGTCAAGTACAAAATACGGATGTACATATGTTCATCAAGAAATGCCAGCAAATAATACAAATTAAATATGCATAACATATGACAGTGACAGATTAAACATTAACACTAAATGTGTGCTTTGAAAAGCAGAAAATGTTTAAAATCGTGTGTGTTTGCAATAAATCTGCTGCACACATGTGAAGCAATACATCACGCGATAATTTAAAGTAAAATGGCCCCCCCCCCCCCACATATGACAGAACTTCGCAGATGGAGTCACCAGTATTATGCATATCTGAACAGCATTGAAATGTAACATAGCAAAGTAAGCTTAAGATATGTTCTAATAAGAAAACGTTCCTGAGAAATCATTCTGCTTGAATATTCACATGCATCAGCTATTGTAAACTTGTATTAGAAAGTTAAAAACCTTATTTGCCACCAATAATCGCAAACTTCTCCAAAATCTTGCCAAATTTATGGCTGTAATAATGAAAACAATATCATAAACTGTGCGCTATCTATGGAAGCGTAAATTTTCCATACTTCACAACGATATAACTTGCTTCATTTCTTACAACTTTTGTACAATCCATGAGAAACCTGGTGCTCTATCAAATAGTGTTATATGTATGTACCCAGATGATCTCACACTACGTCCGAATGTTTGTTCTTGCTATGATTCTAAATATATATAGGCTTTTGAGGCCATTTGTGTCTCCATATGTTTGTGATGTTGCCCAAAAATGTTGTAGCAGTTTGTTGTATTTTCATATGCCACCTATGCGTGGTCTGAGATTTACTTTTATTAATAAAAGTTTTGTTATGTCATGTTGTGTTCAGCTAGTAAATAGATTTGCTACTGAGCTCAGAATCACCTGTGAATCTACTGATTACAAGACTACACACTTATATACACGAACTGTAAAGCAAATATGCTGCTATATCGCAACTATATTTTTCTGTATATTTTTAAAACTAAAAATATGTATTACACTAAGAAACAGACATTGGTTTGTTGATATACTCCCCTGCCATCCACTCCCCACTCCTCAAACAAAAATTAACACAATTTTTTAGGTTTATAATGCTGCGAAAAAAACCTTATACGGGATTCGAACTAGAAAACGCTTGCATACACATCGATCACTCTACCAACTGAACTTTAGTGATCACACGATGAAACTTTGGAGGGAACATTGCATGAATATAAGCATTATAGGCATGTAAATCGCATAAAAAGTATTTCTGAATGTATATTTTAGCATAAAGTGCAGTTAATTACCCCCCCTCCCCCGAATTATCATTAAAATGACAGCTTTTTGCTAAGATTCTTGAGCAAACTTTACGGAGGTACTCTCGTGCGATCAAGTGTAAAGTTTGTTTTAAAGTCAGTAAAGCCTCCTCTAATTTACAAAATTAACTTAATTTTTTTTAAATATTTTATTTCAACAAATCGAAAATAAATCAGTAGTCCCTTGTTTTTTGTATTTGTGAAGAAATTTGGTGTTGATTTGTGCAAAATATATCAAAATATTTTGTCTTCTTGAAATTTTATTTTTGGGTTTGAAAACCGGCTACTCAATGCATAATTTTTTTTTTAAATGTCGGTCTTGCCCTTTTAGGAAAAAACAGAAATAGACATGAATTATGTTCGATGGATAGCCACATCTTGCTTGAGGCACACGCAATGTATTAACCACTTCTTTAGTCACACTGTCATGTATTGACTACTTTACAATGTATAAAGCAGAGCAGACTTTACAAAGGTACTCTCGTGCGTTCAAGGGTAAATTTTGTTTTAAGGTCAGTAAAGTCTCATAATTCATAAAAGTATACAAAATGTAATTATATTTTGTTTCAACAATATGAAAATAAATCTGCTATGAAAATAAATCTGCTATTCCGGCTTTATCAAAAATTCAGTGTTGAGTTTTGTGCAAAATGTATCAAATTATTTTGTCTTCATGAAAGTTGAATATGTGGGTTTGAAAACCAGTCTCTTTGTGGGCAAACTGCAAAAAAAAACTGCAACAAGAAAGGCCTCGCCCTTGGATAACCACATGTTGTCTTCCTCGAGGCATGTGCAGCGAGTATATAAAACACATCCTTTGTCCTAGTGAGAATGCAATGAGTACTGTAAGATGTATATTTTTCGCATAAAACGTAGTTTATTACCCCCATGATTTGTCATTAGACTCCCTTTGTTAACAGTGCGCACAATGATCAATTTCGTTTCAAAGCCAGTAAAGCCTCCTGTAATTTACACATTTCTACGAAACGTGTATTACATTTTGTTTCTACAAGTTGAAAATAAATCAGGAATTGCATATATGGGGCATTTTAAAAGAAATTCAGAGTTGATCTGTGCAAAATATATCAAAATATTTTGACCTTTTCAAATATAAGTTTTGATTTTTGAAAAACGGCCTATGGACGAATAATATTGTTTGTTTTTTTGTTTTTGTTTTTTTTAAAAAAAGGTCTCGTCCTTAAAGAAAAAAATGAAAATGCATGCATTATGTTCGATTGGTGGTTACATATTATCTAATTTGAGGCACGTACAGTGTATTAAACACTCCGTTTGTCCTACCGTTGTGATACCATAACCTATAATTTTCTTAGTTTTATTTATAACGTCTGACATTGGTCACACGTTGCTGTAAGAGAAAAAAAAAAAACCTGTAATGTAAAGAATGTAGCATTTGAGCGAATTATTAGTTCAGTTTCGTCAGTCTACATGCAAGTTATGAATATCTGTTATCGTTTAGTATTACGTGTTCAGCTGCCACGTCATAATGAAAGAATTAGTCAACGTGTGTATGAACAGTAATAAAACAATCACCACGACGGAATTAGCAGGAAATGAGCTGATCTGGTTTCGTCATAAATGTCAGTTAACTCCCAAAGAGAGGAGCAATAGACCATTCTCAGAATATATTCATGTATTCATGTGACCCTGGGTCGTCGAATCCAAAACGAGGCTAAGCTAGGCACCTGCTTTATTTTACCTCGCAGCCATGGCTGCTACAATTGGTACTGGCAAAGGAAAAATCGCGACGAATATTGTTCTGTTCCGTTGTGCAATGGTAATGCTAGAATTCACATAGATTTAAGCTTACACCATATTCCATCACTGAAGAAGATGGAGCTTCGTAGAAAATAGACTGTTGCAATACGTCGTGATGACTGCAGGGACGTCATTTCAACTTTTTTCGGCGGGGGGGGGGGGCAAAACTTGATTAGGGGGCAGAACTTGATGGGGGGGGGGGGGGGAACTTGACGGGATTGTTAATTTTCGTAAATATGCTACAGCAATTTTACAGCACATGCAAATTAAGGGTGGGGCAAATGCCCCTGCCCCCCACCCACCCACCCCCATGACGTCTATGGTGATGAGAGGCCAAATTTTAAGGTAAGAAACTGGATAATGTTTGGTGTCTTCGTATTTTCTTGCAACTGAATGATGTAATAAGGAGAAATCCAAACGCAAAATAGGTTCTGTCGATGAAGCAAATGAGTGTATGTATGTGTATTTTATAATGGTAGGTTTCTAAAAATGTTACCCCTAGTCCTAGTCCACAATACGGGGTCACCGAAAACTGGGCGTATCTCCATGCAGCGCATTTAAAACAGATATGATGAACTGACGTACGAGTAGTAATCACAGAAAAAGTGAACTCTATTATCTCGTTGAGAAAAAAAAAATAGAAACAGTAGAATGAAAACGACCACTGTAGAGAGGAGATAGCAACAGTACAATGAAAATGATGAGAGGACAAGTTTAATGAAATTACGAGAGAGAGAGAGAGAGAGAGAGAGAGAGAGAGAACGTGTGTGACTGGATACGAATTAATGAAACTGTTGATAAAACATACTGATGTGTGTAAACGTAAAGGCAAATGCACACTTAAATCACAGGCCATTGAAATTCTATCATTGTAGTAAAATAATGTCAGAAAATCCCCCCAAAAGGGAAGCACACACACACACACACACACACACATATATATATATATATATATATATATATATATATATATATATATATATATATATATATATATATATATATATATATATATATATATATATATATATATTCCTTTTTTCTTGCATATTCTGGCATTTTCATTTTTATTTACAGTGACATAATTTCAATAGCCTGTGCTGAAATAATTGTTGTGTTTTGTTTTACAACTAATTATTGCAATGAACTCTAGGTTTATTTTTTCTTTTGTTAGATTTTCACAAATACAATTGTCTGTTCTAGACACTTTAAGCGAGAGGACTATAGATGGACACCCAACAGGCGTTGCTTATAACCTGATGCTATTCCATCAATCTCGATCTGCCTAGCTTAGCTTCGTTTTCACGATACATTAATATTCATGAGGCTCTCATTAAGAATGGTCTATAGTACATTTAATTTAGTATATGGCTTATATAAAATTTATTTGTACATTTGAAGTGAACTAGTTTTGAATATAAATGGCTACGGATATTCCTATAATAGATGCACGTTACATCTAAACACCGTTCCTTTAAAGATCACGAATCTGTGACGCGTCGAAATTTGGTTCTTGATAGCGTTAGGGTGCACATTCCTTCCTACAGACTCAATTAAACATCCTGCAGACTCAATTAAACATCCCACGGACTCAATTAAACATACTACGGATTCAATTAAACATCCTACAGACTCAATTAAGCATCCTACAGACTCAGTTAAACATCCTCCGGACTCAATTAAACATCCTACAGACTCAATTAAGCATTCTACGGATTCAATTAAACATCTTACAGACTCAATTAAACATCCTACAAACTCAATTAAATATACTACAGACTCAATTAAACACCATACAGACTCAATTAAACATCCTAAGGATTCAATTAAACGTCCTACAGACTCAATTAAACACCATACAGACTCAATTAAACATCCTAAGGATTCAATTAAACATCCTACAGACTCAATTAAACATGCTACGGACTCATTTAAACATCCTACGGATTCAATTAAACATTCTACAGACTCATTAAACATCCTACGGATTCAATTAAACATCCTACGGATTGAATTAAACATCCTATGGACTCAATTAAACATCCTACGTATTCAATTAAACACTCTACAGACTCAATTAAACATCCTCCAGACTCAATTAAACATGATACAGACTCAATTAAACATCCTATGGATTCAATTAAACATTTCCACGTATTCCGTTAAACATTCTACAGACTCAAACATTCCACGGATTCAATTAAACATCCTACAAACTCAATTAAACATCCTACAGACTCAATTAAACATAGTACAGACGCAATTAAATATCCCACAGACTCAATTAAGCATACTACAGACTCGATTAAACACCCTACGGATTCAATTAAACATCCTACGAACTCAATTAAACATTCTACAGGCTCAATTAAACATCATACAGACTCAATTAAACATGCTACAGACTCGATTAAACATACTACAGACGCAATTAAACATCTTCTGGACTCAATTAAACATCCTACAGACTCAATTAAACATACTACAGACTCAATGAAAATTCCTACAGACTCAATTAAACATCCTATGGACTCAGTTAAATATATTACAGACTCAATTAAACATCCTCCGGACTCAATCGAACATCCTACGGGTTCAATTAGACTCAATTAAACATTCTACAGACTAAATTAAATATTCTACGGACTCAGTTAAGCATCATATGGACTCAGTTAAACATAAAGTTCAACAAATAAAGTTTTCACCTCTACTATTCAAGAAATCACTCACATTTGTGAATATTGAAAAAAGATGAAAGAAAGGGACAAATATAAATATGACGAAAACAATAAATGGTTAATTTACATTGAACAGATTATTGGACGTGGTACTTTTACAAGGACAGAGTATGGTCAGTAACAGCCTTAGAGAGGTACTAAAGGTATGATCGCACCGGACCCTCAAGCTGGAGGTGGGGGTGGGGCAGAAAATTGTGGAGTTTGGTTAAATCAGATTGTATGTAAAACACACTATTTAAAAATAAATTTTATTTTAGAAACAAACCTGAATATTTATCTATGAATGTTTTACAGAATTTCTTCAATCATATAGAAATTAGATGTTGGAGGCCCATTGTCCCCATTTCGCACCAGGCCCACACAGCCCTAAATCCACCGCCTGTATGGTATACCTCCGATTGCTAACAGTAATAATGAATAGGTATTGATTTACGTACCCATTCTAGCAAGATACCTATAGTGGTTGGTGGTCAGGTTGAAAGGCCAAGCTCATTTGGTAAACCCATTAAAAAAAACAGCTAGAATGATGATGAGGAGGAGGAGAATCAGAAGAAGAAGAAGAAGAATAAAAGAAGAAGAAGAAGAAGGAGAAAAAGAAGAAGAAAGAAGAAGATGATGGCGATGACGACGACGACGACGATGATGATGATGGTGATGATGGTGATGGTGATGATGAAGTATTTGAACGCTTGGTCATCTGGAGAATTTGGCATTTTTATATGGGTGGCATTGGCATCAAATCTGCTAGCGGTTTCAGTAAATAATTTTAAGAATAATATATAGGGCCGTTAAACGTAAGGTTTATCCGCATTAGATATAATTGTCTAACAACCAGCTGACAGTATATAACTCATAATGCCAAGCCGTCGATGTAACATGGCCAAAAGGTGTTTATGTAAGGAGATGATATGGCAATCAATCCTAGATCGGTTTAGCGATCGGGATCGCGTGGCTAGTGAAGGTTAAGGGTAGTGCTATCCCATGACTAGGGCGACATTCGTTTTTAATAGCACTTAATGTTAAAACTAAAAATAATTTCTTCATTAGATTGGCATACAACCCACACGTGATTTATTAAATAAGAGATTTTCCCCTGCCTTAAAAATAGATGTTTCGCAGCTTTTCTTGTGACCCTTGCTACTAAACAGGGGGACTATCTAGTCTACACCTAATAACATAGCCGGCCCATAGAGTCCATGAATTATTTGCCAATAAATATTAAATACAGGATATCAAAGTAATAGTAAATATTTTGTTGTCAACAGTAGTATATAGAATGAGGTTCATGAAACGTATAATGCAAGAAAATTAAATCCATTTACCAGCCAATTGGTGCTGTTCAAAATATTTAACACTTTTTTTTTTATTCCCCACCATTAGACTGGTTCTCTGGATGTAATATTAATAGCTGTCCGATACCGTTCTTAGGTCTGTGCGTTGTCATAAGTTAATGTGTTTCGTCGTAAGTTAATGTGTTTTGTCATCTTTGTCCTGCTTTCATAATGCATTGTTATTAAGATGATTTTATATCAAGTTAAAACGAATCTTAATATAGTGAGCTGTAATGTTAAAGTACGTTCTGTGCTATTAATCTTAGTGCAATACTGGAAAAATATGATGTAGGTGTAACATGCATAACTGAGCATAAACGTTTTGCAGAACAGACTTCCATTTTACGATTCTATTTGTTCTGATTACAAATGCAGTGCCAAGGCTGAGGACACATTGATAAATTTTGGTAAAGGAGGTGATGTCGTCTTCTGATAAAACGTCTCTTCATAGATAAGGGTCACAATGGCAACACCGTTGGCATATATTTCGTTTTTCCAGATATGCAAAATGTATATATTTTTGTGCCCATGTGCAGACACCATTGTATGGTATAGACGTTTACAGGGCGAAATTAAGATTATTCAAATTCTGTATGATCAGCTCTGAATGTTGGGTAACGTGTGTTTTACTGAGGATGTCAATGCAGTAGCCGACCCGGACACATTCAGAGATTATAAGGATAGGGTATTTCACGTCTTTTTAAGATATTAAAATCTAATGAATGGTGATCATTTAATATGCATTTGTTCCAATTCTGCATTCGTGACAGCGAAAACGCTGACTGATCATTGCCTTCTTTTGGATCAATCCATTTGCAGCTTTCGGAGGGTGTATACCGTTTCAGAACACGAAGGGCACGTGATATCGGACCACCTTCCAATACGTACTTCTCTTCGTACGCTTACCTGTGGGATATACTTCAGACAGTCTATGAACAGAGATAGCATAGCTTGGGCTTTGCAAAATTGTCAACCTGAAATAGACTAATGCCTGAAAACTGTGAATATGAATAATATTTAGTACAATATTTAAAGGATTTATGATTGCATTATTACTGCAATACAGCCGTCAAGGGACATCATTATTCCAGAGTCCAAATTCAATTATCACGCCAAACCATATTTGTCAGAAAAGCTTAAGCAATCACATAGACTTTAAAGACAAGTTAAGTATTTTCGCATAAAAGAGGGAAGACCAAGTGGTAGTGAATATAACTATTACGGAAAATTCAAAGCTAAGGAGAGAGACATAAGAAATATGCAGAAACATGCTCTGGAAAAATGTATGGGGGCTTATATGAAAAATTCAAACGGCATACCAATGTGATAAGGTATTTCTGGAAATGCACCAATGGTAAGATAGAGAAAATCAATTTTATCTGTAAATATCCTTTGATGGAGTATGCGTGCGTGATGACCATCCATTGTCTATGGTTTCGCCAGATGTTAGAACATTCATACGTCAAACATTATTATTATTATTATTATTTTGACGATGACTTCTACTCATTTATTGAGCGCCAATTAGGTCTAAAGAAATCCAAAACACCTGGTCATAATAGAATGTGCAATAAACATTTCATATATGGCAGTGATTACCTCATAGATTGTCTGACAAGTTTATGTACTCAGATGATCGATCAATCTGACATACCTGGAGATTGCAAACAAGGTCAGTAATGCCACTGTACAAAGGTAACAGAAGATCAAAGACTTCCCTCGAAAAGTTAGGACTGTACTTAACTTGTACTTTACTATTTCATTGCCTGTTACCTTCAAAACCTTTAAGAAAAAAATTCATTGACGTTTGGTCACTTGACCAATGATATTAATTATATAAGTCCTAGTTCAACATAATTACCAAATAGGTTTTGGCTGCACCACAGCAAGTTGGTTGCTGTTTCTATCAGTACAATAAAGTGTAAGCATAGATTTACGTGTATTTGTAGCTTTTCTTGATCCCAAAATGCCATTCGATAACGACATTCCGGACAAACAAAATTAGAAAGAAACTGAAAGGTAGAAAATCTTTGTAGAGTTTGAATGTCTAAAGAAACTAACTGTGTTAGGTTTTCTCTCATACATGAATCCTTTTTTTTTTTTTTTTTTTTTTGGGCACCAGACAGATGCCTCCCCCCCTCCACCTAGCCAAAGAATAAAAGTGTTTTTATGTTTCACTGAGTCCCCCAGATATGTTGCTTTGTTTTTTAATTTAAACAGAATTTCGATCAAAAATTTTAAATGAATTTTTGACGGGGTATTTATTTCCTAGTGTATTCTATAGGATTGTTCTTCCGAGTCGGTTTCGATCACCTGACTCGGAGTCCCTCTCCTAGTATCTTTGTTACCTTGGCTAAAGGTCGCCTACGTCCCGTGTTTGCTATGTGTGAATGTGCTATATGTTTGTTCGTGCTATAGTTGTGTTCGTGTTGGGACAGCCGTCTATATCGAATTCTTCCCCAGTTGTCCTGCGATCCTTATAACATGGATCTTCTAGATTTTGTACATATTTATATTTCCAAGTTTTTAGAATAAGAATTTTGAATTTTGGGCGAAGTAACGGTGTAATAATATTTTGAGGGGAAAAAAAAAACAACTATTGTTTTAGTGTGTGCTATGTGTGTGTCGTTCTTCGCAAATCTATATTCTGCTGAGGTCAGCTGTGTTCGAGAGAGCTCCATATTTACTTTATTTTTTTTACTTCACTCTCTCGAACTTGGCTACCTTTATTTATTTATTATGTTTCCGAAAAGGGTTGCCAAAAATTTTATTTCCTATACAGTTGAGTGATAGTATAGGTGTTAGTATAGATTGGTTTCTATTGTGTTGTATGTCTACTTTTCCATGTCGCATGTCTGTTCCTTCCTTCCTAGCTCCATGTGAGTGTAGGTCTCTGACCTATAATTCTCAAAGATAAAAGAAAGGTATTCGTATTCAATATACATTTGCTTAAGTAGAAATGGAGAGGTATACGTTCTACTATTATTTATCAAGAGTAGGCAGGAGTAATGTCCCATTGGGGTAACTACCATTGGTAGTTATCATTACATTGCCTCTCACTCTAGTTTATTTTCCTATGACTATTATTTGGCCACAGGCCATCATTGTTGTAACGGTATAATCAGTAATTTTATATAGTGTATTTTTAGTAAAATTCCCATCAAGATATAAAATGCTTTGTTGTTTATATTTATCTGTTTTGTTTATTTCAGCTATTACCTTGTCCCTATTTATTTTTGTTTTTTCACATTGAATTATCACATGGAATTTAGAAAACGGGCCTCTTTTACACAGTGGAAATTTTGGCGGTACTCTGACCATGCGCCGTCTCACTGCAGCCTCTCCTGTCAACCATGCATTGTGCATGTATTTAAAGCAGAGGCTTTGAATTTTAAGGGAGCCTAGTTTCATCTAGTGCCCCCATGCTCTGTCCCAGTTAACGTATAAATTTTCTTTTTCTGCTGTGCTTTTAATATTTTTTGTTACGTCCTCCCTTATCCAGTTATATGTTAAAGTTTCTTCTTTATTCCATAGTTCTTTTTTATCTCTATATTTTATTAGTAAGTCTTTAATGTTTTTGAATTTTCTTGGAATTTCTAATTGTTTTATTAACTTATTATTTTTGTAAATATTGTCCCTATTTCTTATGGAGAATCCATAACGGTATATGTAAATACCTTCCCATGGACTCTTTGGTTCTACTCTTAGCCTCTTAAATCTATTTAAAATATTGCCGGCTTTAAGTAGTATAGGGTTGGGGAGTCCTACCGCTCCCCTTTCTTTAGCTTTATATAGTGTTTCTTTATTAATATAATGAAGTTTAAAATCCCAAATGTAGTCTATTATATTATTATCTGTTGTGCTTAATGCTTTGTTACTAATATCTATAGATTTTAAGATATAATTAATATGGGCGTACATGTATGTTTTCGCTACTTGTACTCTCTCCATTAGGCATAGTGGCGTTAGTGCCCAGATTTTCACATTCTGTTCGATTGCTTCTCTTATTTGTCTGCAGTTTTCCTTCTCTTCATTTTTTCCAAAATTGACTCCCAAAACTTTGACCCTTTTCTTGATTAAATGTGGGTAAACCTGGGTGGTTACCTCTCCAGTTTCCTATTTTGAGTATCCTTTATAAAGTTTGTACAATCGTCGGCGTGTTGTAACATTTTCACTTCTTCTTTTATATTCGGTATTTTAATACCTTCAATATCTTTATTTAGTTTAATGCTCATGCTTAGTATTTCAATCGCTATTACATATAATAGCATAGATAGTGGGCAGCCTTGCCTCACCGATCTTTTAATATCAAATTTACCCGTCTTTGCTCCATTCACCTGCACTCTTGAAGTTATTTTTTTGCACAGGATTTTGGTCCATATTTGAAATCTGTTTCCAAAGCCAAATTTCTCTAAGACTTTTTGTATATAGTTGTTTTCTAATCTATCAAAGGCTTTTTCTTGGTCAAAAAGTACCATAGCAGCTTTTTGTCCACTATCATTTATATGTTCAATAATTGTATTTATACTTAATATATTATTTTGCATGTCTCTGCCTTTGGGACCACATGTTTGATTTATATTTATTATTTTCCCCATTTCCTTTTTTATCCTATTCGCTAAAATTTTGCTTAGTATTTTATAGTCCGTATTTAGGAGGGAGATGGGCCTCCAATTTTTAAGATCTTCCCTATCCCCCTTTCCTTTATACAGTAGTGTTATTATCCCTTCCCTCATACTCTCTGTCATGACATCATTTCTAAGTAAAATATTATTATACAACCATTCTAAGATGAGCGACAATTCACCACAGAATTTCGCATAGAAGTCCGTGGTGAGTCCATCTCCACCAGGGGATTTTCCTTTGGTGAGGCTTCGAATACTTTCCACTATTTCTTTTTGCGAGATGAACTCATCACATGTCTTTATGTGCTGATGATATCCTCTCGCACTGAATATTTTTTAGATAGTCATCAATTTTGTAGTCTTCAATTTTTTGAGATGTATATATTTGGGTGTAGTATTCCTCAATGTATTTGAGTATTTTATTTTTATCAGTAGTTTTTTCCCCATTAATTTTCAAGGTCTCCATAATTCTTTCTCCCCCCCCCCCAATCTCTTCTCGCTTATACAGCCCTTCCGCTTTTCTGTATATATGTGTGAATTTTTCCGCTCTCATTTCTTTACCTCTGATGTTTTCTTCTACTATTTTGTTTAGTCTATCGTTTAGTTTTTTTTTCATATCTGCTGTGTTTTCCCTCTTTAACTGCCGTTCAATTTCCTCTTTCTCCATTTTAAGTTTTTTACTTCTGATATTTGAAGTTT